>OY390737.1:30234156-31434156 GCA_959613385.1 Geotrupes spiniger | reverse complement strand
ATGGGCACAATTAGGGTAGTATACAAGTATTTTGTAGGAATTAAAACTAACAAATGCAATTCCTCCAAATTAAACCCAATCCAACTCAAATATATTCTAAATTTAGAAAACCAAATCCAAAAGTTGCAGTTTGCAACTTTTTCAAAATCGAGTGTTCTGCATCGCGAAAATTATATCGTTTTTGATGAGGTCATCTTACGCCCAATTGGTTACGTTTTCCAATTTAAGGACCTTGCGACGCTGTTTTCCGGGTGCGTTGCGACCTGTGCACCGCCTCCGTCTTTAGGGAGACAGATGGGAGTGATCGCTACGCTTATATCGTTTAGGGGTGCGGGGGAATTATTCTCGTTGTTTCGTCTGCTTATAGAGAACAGCGCGACCAAGCTAGCTAGTGGGAGGATGTCGCAGGTTCAATACTTCAAAAAAAAAAGTCCGGGCGCCACTGGCTTTAGATAGTTGCACGACAAGCCAGAGTCGGGACTGATGGTCTGTCCACCGAAACAACTAAGAAAGACGTTTAAAACAAACAAAAAAGTATGCTATCTAACAGTGGCTTGACCGAAAGTATAATGGATACAATTACTGACATCCAAATGAGAGGGCGAACTAAAAAAAAAGAAACCCACCGTAAAGTAAAATCGTATATTGGAGTTGGATTAATTTCCCTTTATAATACAACAACACTGAAATACAATAAGCACAATCGAAACGGGTATGTCGCCCGTCGAATCGGCGACTCTCTCAACTATATAAAGTGCGTCGGATGGTCCGCGCTTATATAACTTACAGCAAAAAAATGAGAATGAAAAGGGCTCCCCAGCGCGGTGATGGTAAAGCGATGTCAGGTAAGTTATATTACACGTCCACATAAATGGGTTAGTACAAGATTAGTTCTTACTATATTAATATTCGAATATGCAATGTGACTCAATGATTTTTTTTTCTTGATCTTACATAATAGTTAGTACAATAACAAGTTTAATTTATAGCACACCTTAAAATTATTACGTTGGTACAAGAAATGTTCGGCATCTTGTAAATTTCAGCCGACTCGAATATCCGTTTGGGTTGTTAATAAAAAAAATAAAACAAGATTACAGACCTCCGTTATACTTCGCGGGTAAATAGTTGGGGACCAAGCTTCTAGAAGTTCCTATCCGAACTTGCGCACGCCGACTCAAGGTCCATGCGATAACCGGGACCGAATGAATTGCACTGGCCTCCCCACAAGGCTCCAGAAGAATTAAATGATCCGGAGGGAAGTAATCTGACGATCGGGCACAATATTTCCCAAATAATCAACGTTAACAAATCCAAATCATAACTTGTAGGTTTCCGGAATCATACTCCGAACGTACTGCACGTGGATGCGAGTAATGGTTTCCACCATCCAGTCGACCGACCACGAGGAGTTCCATATATCCGAATAAATCGACGTTAGTGCCTTTTCCAATCAAATTCCACACCAGATTCGCCCAAAGGACACTAACTTTTCTTGTAAGTCCCAATAAATCCGATAAATCGAACGGCACAAATATCACCTCAGCGGATATCAAAAAGGGCCAAATCAAGACGGGACGAAACAAAACGGTCTTCCTCGATGCCAATCGTACACTATCTGTTTTCGGAAAAACATCATCGTTCCGACTAACTGACCGTGCCACAGAAAAACAACCAAACGTTAAATGTATCGACAAATCGATCGTATGGAGAAAAGTAAATCGAATATAAAGTTAATGATAAACAAATATGCAACAATAATTAATAAAGGAAAACTAGAAATTAAAGTATGAAAGCCCCAATCAATATCTTCCATCCTTTTAGAGCACGTTTAATGAATTAAATGGCGCGCCAAACACGTACCTTCGGCCGCATTTCGGTGTTAAAGTCCACCGCAAATTTTACATTGAGCGGCCAGTGGCGGATCAAAGCACGGGCGGAAATTTTACAGGGGTAAGGACTACGACAACAAAAGTACAACAAAAATTAACCATAACCAAACGTTTAGTTCCCAATTAAACCAACAAAATACTTTTTTTCAAGATCTGACCGTAACAACCTTCATTTCCTTTTCCGATTTGTTAGTTTTGACAATAGTCACAAATTACTATTTGAAATTTAAGTAGTCATAGCGAATCACTTGATTGACAATGATACATTAAGTGGGATAAAAATATCATACCAACAAAAGTTACATTAATAGATATGAATCTAAGGAATGGGGTGTCATTGTAATGGCAGTAGATATGTAAAAATCCACTTGTACGTATTTAACCCAAATTGCCTCTTTTTGCCATTTGTGTTTCCATGGTGCGTTGGATTAAGTTTAATTTTTTTCCAACAAGTTTTTTCATAATATAATTTTCTTTTTGGTTAAGTTACATGTTACTAATTTATATTGAGTATATTGCAGTGTTACGAAAATAAGAATCATATAAAGCTACAAATGCTTTCTTTTATTCTTGTTGTAATTGGCGAGGTAACTGATGGTGTTATGTAGCATAATTCACATTTTGAGATACTAATGTTATATGCTAGCGATGTAAAAGTTCACTAAAAAAATGCATCAAAGTTGTTTCGTGCAGCGGTCACTGGCAATTTTCTTTTTGGTTAAGTTACATGTTACTAATTTATATTGAGTATATTTTCGTCCATATATTGCGTATTTATTATAAGTTATGTATATGATGTAATGGAGAATCGCTCACCATGGTTCCAATTTTATTTTGGCCTAATAGTTTGAATCTGACCAGCAAGTTGAAGTAACTATTTAAAAAACTACTGCTATTGAATATTGAAATGCTGAACTCTGACAACGTCAATGCACAAACTTAGAGGCGCTAACTCAGGCAATTTCAGTAGCTTATTATATGGTGTATTCATTCATGTAAGCGATACTTCCGACCGTCGGAGAAGTTGTAGTTGCATTGATTAACATTTGCAATAAGGTTCCAAAGCGACGACCAGTTATTGATGTTCGGCAACGCTACTTAATGATCGATTAATTGATCCCTAAATCGATTACAGTAGCATCAATGAGTTTACCTTATGAGGTTATACTAATACTTGAATTCAGTGAGTAAAAATTCTAGACACACGCTATAACTTTTCAGTTCACAGAAAAAAGTGCGATCTCATCGGAAATGCAAACGGAAGCATCACGTTTTTTGTACGCAGCAAAGTGACATTCGCAAGTGATCGATTGACGGAATTCCCAGATCGATGATAAATACGTAAAATTATAAATTTGTTTCCACGTTTTACACTATGATATTCGAAATAATTCGAATTTTTGAAGATGCAACTACATCGGTAAAATACAAAATAGCACAAATTAAGCTCGGCTCGTAACAAATATTTAATTTTAAAACGTTAAATTTGTCAGCATTATCTTCAATCAAAAAAAAACATTTTATTTATTTATCATCGGGGGTAATTACAAACGCTGACTGGGCCATAATCGATGACTTCTCTATAATTTGATATTCTTGCGCCCTTGTAATATATTTTGATTTATGGCCAGGAAAATTACCGCGTTTAATTTATATGAAGTGATAATGGCGTGAGTTATGTTTAATTTGTAGCATTGGCAAATTATTCCAATACATTTATTGTGCATTGTTTTCTGAGTGTAATTAACAATGACGTATTAGTGCGGATTATTTATCATATTAAATTCATCGGTGTATTGTTGTTATTTGAATTGATGATTCTTATGCCAAACGCAAACCCACAATCACTATTAAAAGCGAACAAATACCGCACCGTATTAATAATGCAACAGCGAATATTCAAACAATTTTGTTATTATTCATCTATAATACGTTTCGAACGAGGTACATAAACAGTTCGTTACTCTCATAAATCGTGGGGGGCGCTTAAAATGCGCGTTTGGATTCTCCTCTCGCATTTATCTCGTCCTTATAGGGAGCTGAAGCCGCAGATATTCAGGACCAAGACAAGAGTCCGACTCGGGCGAGATATGCATTTATTATGTGAAGTTTTTAGGCAAGTCATGTCTAGAATCTTGCATAAGCTAACCACGTCTGGTTCGGATTACCGACGTGTGACTCGGAAGTCTGCGAAGTTTTGCGAAATTCGTTCTAAATCTAAAATTCATGGCGCTTAATGTAAAAAAATATGATTTAGAGTAAGTTCTCTGTAGGAATTAAGCTGTTTTGAGATTTGTAGATAAGCACATGCATACAAAACTCGTAGAATAATGTGGAATATTATATGAGTTGAATTTTATCCGCTGCTTGCTGATAACCATAAAATATATTTTCTCCAAATTCTAATATAGAATTTAAATGTGTTCATTGCCCGTTTCAGGAAACAAGATCATTGTAACTTATAACAACATTGGGTCGTGTTTTAGTTGTTTCCCGAAGGATTCTAAACAATGTTAATTGTTGGTAAAGTTCAACTTCTCTCATTTCAGAATTAATGCGTTTTAGATTAGACTTGCCTAGTAATTTATGCATTTCGTGATCGTGTTAACAATTGAAGTTTTCTCTACATCAGCATTTAAAATTTTCCTCCGATATTATAATTTAGATGCTCGAGTTTAATTCCTAATCATCCAGTAAAACTAATTTGTTGATTGGGAACCTATATTAATGATGCTATAACGCAAAGTTTTAAGACATCTGGAAGCTGCCAATATATTAATAATTTGTTACAACGATCTTTATATGAGCGATGCATCAACAGGTGTAACCAAATTACTGTGCGAGCATTCGTCTCTGGCCACGGTCGTCTTACTATTGTTAGCAGCTGTTCTAGTGTACGCTGCAAACCATGAAAGGAAACGCAGTAGACCATATACGAACAGCTGGTTTGGTACAGTTGTGAACTTAATCTCTGAATTAAAATTCGAATTATCACACGTGAGATTTGATCAGTGTTCCTTGTAATTACTTATCGGGTCATATGCTCAAGCGATGCTTGTAAATCTTTCAAATATTATTCGACTAGCCATATAATTTGTGGTACCTCCTTTTTATACAAACATATATCGTATTTTTTTAGCAGAGGTTGTTGTCGCTGCTTTTATTTAGATCATGGAGTCTTAATACCTTCTACAATCTTCCTTTTCTGATTATCAGAAGTGTAAGCTGTGTTTAACCGCCACTCCATTTGATGATATGATAAAAATGATAAAAATATCGTCCTGCTTCAATTCTAAAATAATTTAATGATTGAAAGGTTTAGAAAGTTTCTTTTAAAACGGGATAAGTCTTTCTGGAATAAACGGATTCTGGACAACAAAGCAACTCAACAGTGTCTTTCTTCCTGCAATAAACCACAAGCTTGTGTGAAGAGTAGCCTGAACATTGTTCCAATGATATCGTTATGCTTTACGTTGTGGAATAGACATTTTTATTTTTAAAAAAATCACAACAACAACTCCCACCTAATAGAATAAATTTGTGTTGGCATGAACTAAGCCATGAACAGGTTTTGTAGAATTGACAAATTGTACACATATACATTTACAAATATTTCATGAATGGTTTACTCATAAAATTAGTACATACCACACTGGACGACTATTACACTATTCTTTAGCTGTAGCTAATTGTTAAGAAACCAATATAAGAGTTATTAAATTTCTTCTTGACCATTTGGAGTCTTTCATATTTTCCTTCATTGCCCTTTATTGAAACGTATTTTTTGATACCAGAAATTGGTTACATGCCTTTTTCATTTTAGTACGATTTTTTAATAACTTTGGTATATATTGGTTCGGTTTTCCCTGGCCTTTCGGGATGGACAAAATCATTTGGAACTTCATACTGGCAACAAAGTCAGCATCGATATTTCTTTATTGGTCGGTCATGTTTTGTAACAATACCTAGGTCATCGTCATGAGATGAACATCAACTTTCATTGTTTTTTTTCATAATTATTCTATGACGAATTTAAACAGTACTTCTTTTTGTCGTTACAAAATTATTTATGCCCCCACACACCACTCACTCTTATCTCTACCTCGATCACTCTACATCCCAAAGGATACACAGCCACCAATGATGAAGACTTTCTTCTACGATTATTTTTATCCTTCAGATTAATTTCCCATTTATCAAAAACATTTTAGGTTACTAGAAAAAAATGCAATTAAAATCGAAATGCAAAAACCCAGAAGCCGAACAGAGGATGTGTAACTCAACATGTAAATCCTTAACCTTAATATACAAATATCTAAAATCAATTCAGATATGCCGAAATAAAAAAAGAACCTGAAGGACTGAAAATAACACGACTCTACTAAGGTTATCAACGGCACAGCACTATTCGTTGCAATTGGTCAATTTTGCGATTACAGTTTTAGACTTTTACGCGTGAGTTTAAAGGAAAATAATAAAAAAATACTCTAAGCTATATTAATTAACAATGACCTTGTTTTATTTTTAATAGTGCTAATATTTGCCAAACTTTTGATTTCATCGGGAATTTTTTTAAAGATTTTCAACACCACATACGACATTGTCCTTGCACAAGAATCCGAGGCAAATTATGTATGCCACCATCACGAGCTCTTGTTTCGTATCAATGCTGTATGCTCTCTCTCTCTCTCTCTGATTTTTTCACAGAATTTTTTACAATAACCCTACCTTAAATTTCTTAGTCATGGAGTCATGTACTATCCTATTCTGCAATGACTGAAGTCTGTCCAGATGATATTGAGACGCAGAATCCTAAATCGAAATGGCATAAGCCAACACTCTCTCTATCAGACCATGGTAAACGATCTTCAGTGCCCCTTTGCGAATATTACTTTACATTTAAAATTTTCGTTTTTCATTATTTATTACTAGTTCCTTATCGTGAGCCCAGCATTGCCATGTGTAGTACTCCCAATTCAGATTACTCTCAGTCACCTCTAGATCTTTATTTATTGACCCCGTGAGCCAATAGATTCAGTGTTAGAAGCATTGACCAATATCATTAACATAAAGTATATATAACAACGGGCCCAAAATACGGTGGGACATTCTCCTCTATTCCTAATTATTAATTAGTTTCCAATTTTTACAGAAACTGTTTTATTTGACACGTTGTTTTTGAACCAGTTAAGTGATTCACCTCTAAAGCCCATCCTCTCTAATATCTCTAGTAGCTTTTCGTGAATTATTCAACAGAACTGTAGAAATCTATAAAAAAACAGACTACATTCATTTTTTCATTTAGTTTTGAGTTTATTAATTGCGAGTACTCCTCCGATAGAATTATCATACCTTTTTTGATATCAGAACTGGTTTCAATCTACTATTCCAAACTTGTTGTCGTAATCCCAAATTCTTTCCTAATCTCTCCACGATCTTGTCTTCAACTTGCAATATTGAAATCGGCATATAGTTTATGAACTTGTTAATATGTCCCTGGTCTTCTGATCGTACTGTTGCTTTCTTCATGGCATTGGGAATAATTCCTCTTCTTAGTGATTCCTAAACAATTTGATTTATGGGATGGCTAAATTGTTCCTCGAATTCATTTATATCAGCCGTTGTAATTGAGTCGATCCCTGCTGTTTTTTTTCCAATCCAATCTTCTTATTATCGCCATAACATTAGGAATTGATAATTTTTACATTAACTGTAATTGACTCCTGTCTTTTAACCGGCGAATCGTATTGTCACTATAGTACACGAAGCCATCCACCTGATTTTCAAACTCCTACGAGAATCTGTTTTCACTCACATGTTTCTATCTCTCTTTTTACTGTCATTTTTGTGTCTGCATAGCAAGTTCGTAAAATACTTTTTCTTCGCTCGTTTTATTTTGCTGGCCACAGCAATCCTTGTATTCTGTTCTTAATCACATGATCTATGCTCTCGATGGATTTTTCCACATTTGGAAAAGTTTAATAAGCATTACCAAGCGGTAATCCTCATTATAATCTGCGACTACTTATTCGTAAAGCTCCTCCACATTATGTTCCTCCTCTGTTACTGTTACATCCAGTAGTATTGAATCCTTTAATATCATCTGTAACATATTTCTGTCTGTTTTAGAAACTATATTCGTTTTCACGTCCATCTTCATCATTTTAACTTTTTTCATTGCACACACGGTCGTGTAATGGTCGAAGATTTTCGTTTGAATCACCGCGTTTCAGTTACTCCTATTTCTCCCTTTATATGTAATCAATGCACGATTATCATATCTAAACTGCTCCCTCGTTCTTTGGTCAATTTTTCTTTCCAACTCGTTTTCACACTCTTATGTTATTAATGAATTACTCATTATATCTATATTAATGTCGCCAATTATTACCAACTTCTTGGCCCCTATTTATCGCGAGAAGTGATTCTAGTTCTCTTATGAAGTGACTGACATTATTGCTCGGTGTTCTTCGGTATTGTTATTACTCTGTGTTGATATTAATAATGTCCTTAAAAGTGCAGTGGATATTAGTAAATCATTTGATAAATCAGCAGGGATCACTGGACAATGCATTGTTTCGTTAATGTTCGAACTTGATACAAATAACCTTAGTTGTTAAAGTAAATATGTGTAATGTACGGTTTTTATGTTTCCTTGATGGGTGTTTGAGCCTTGTTGTGACCATATGTTACGATTCACGTCTGCCAAATTTCCAACTGCTGCTTTAATCCATAAAGGTTTGGAATGTCACGTCTATAAACTTCATTTTAGTGACATAAATCAAAACGGTTCATCAATGTGCAAGAATTTTTCGTTCTCTTTCTATTTCGTGCAGTGTTACGAAAATAAGAATCATATAAAGCTACAAATGCTTTCTTTTATTCTTGTTGTAATTGGCGAGGTAACTGATGGTGTTATGTAGCATAATTCACATTTTGAGATACTAATGTTATATGCTAGCGATGTAAAAGTTCACTAAAAAAATGCATCAAAGTTGTTTCGTGAAACGGTCACTGGCACATATTTTACTTTTTATCATTATTTAATACGTTGTAATAGCTCATCAATATTAATTATCGGTAACAACAAATAGTACATAATAAGCGGTACAGGGGGGGATATCTTCAAAAATCACTTTCCCTTTCTTATTCTATTAATACGTTAGTTAAATACAAATGTATATTCAACATGAGTAAAATTTACTGAATGATTAATAATTCAAATAAGAAATTTTCTATTTGTATCTGTAGCCATGGTTACATCATTAACACCAATAATTAAATTTATATGCGGAGCGGCAGCATTAGTCATCGTATAAAAGTGAATCATTTAGGAGGTTTCCCTGTTATTTAACCTAAACAACGCTGAATTCTATGACCTGCGTGACAGATCCCTATCAAGAACCTGATTTAGCACTTCTTTCTGCGATTACTAATAGCTAGTTAGACTCACTAGAAATTCTAATGAGGTCCTTAGTAATCCGTGCGTTTTCTGACGAATTTTAGGTCAACTATGGGCACACTAAAAAAACTTCGTATCTTGAAGCTTAATATAAGCAACTGGGGTTGTTGTGTATATTTTATATCAGCCAAGGTACCTTCATAAATATTCTCCTTAACACGTAATTTTAAAAAAGTGACTTCGGAGATGTCTGGATCCAAATTAATTTGTTTAAAGCGCCCTTTTCACGGGCTCCAAATTCTCAGGATATTACATTAGTGTCGCAACATTTTTACGTCGCCGACGCCGAATTATTTCCCTCAAGAAACGGTAAATTTACGTTGCGACATTTTGTAATATATATAAGGGAGAGATCCCACGATAGCGCTAAGGGACAAACGTGTGTTCGGCGACAGCCAACTCATTTCTCAATCAGAATTTTTCGATACGACACAATTTAATTAAGATTCTCAGAGACGTCGGCGAAGGTGGCGTTTTTGTTCTTTTGTAATTTTATGGGCCGTATAAATGATGTAGTTAAAGAGCTCACGTTACAGATTATATCTCTGTAAAACACGCCGTTTATTTAAAGAAATTTATGTTTATTTTAGTGTGCGCGTATTAAAATATAGCCACTATTTATAACTCACGTATATAACGCTTTTTATTTGACCTAATTAATAGTTGTGGAAATAAACTTTATGACATCTTATTACATCCGCATTACATTAATTATGAGTGTTTATACAATTTAGTGAAATAATTTATTATGGAATCGACTGCGTTTCATTGAACATTTTATTTGGAAAGTCCTTATTTTAAATAATCAATCTATACAGAATAATATACAAAGTGCAAGGATTGAATAAGTCACATTCTAATTATCCATATTTGTAACAAGGCAAAAGCCTGGATCGGACAATAAAATTAGAGCTCTGAAAAGTGTAAAATGGGGAATAACATTGTGGACAACAACCCTATCAAGCTCGAATATTATAATAACGGAATTATGAACAAACGCTCTAGTGGAATATTGTTTTCCATTATATGAACATATTTTTAACATTCTAATTGAAACCTGTAAAGGTCGGTAAAAAGTCTAGCAAAACCAATTCCGATCGGATCGTGCTTGGTGAGTCTATTTAAAGAATGTCAAAAGACGACGAGTTTTTAGTCTCATCTACGCATCACATCGCTTGGGAAGAAATTTGATATGAACGTTGCCGGTTGTTTAAAAAAAATGACAAGTAACGACGAATGAACGTCAAAGATAACATGAAGGGTAAATATAAGATAAATTTAAACAAGAAGTAAAGCAGAATAATACAGTGAGCAATAGGACATGGACATTGTCCTTCTTCTAACCTCTAAGTCGGTCAAGACCAGGAAGCAATAGTAATTGTATAAGAAAATTTGTACTGGGTCCATCTGGAAATACCGTATATTCAAAATATGAAATAATCCAAAATAATATTGTTAATAAAATATCATTTTTTTTAATTTCGTTAGTAAAGTAAATTTACCATAACATTTCAATGTATCTGTATACAGATACATTAATGACAGTAATTGGATTTACAAAAGAACCATAGTTGGAATTCTTCCGATCGTTTCATCCTATGAGGTAGACAGCAACAAATACCCAACGGTTGAACAACTGACAACTATTAAACTTCAAGAATATTGTCAGATGATACACCATCATCTCATAGCATCATCAGAAGTAAAATGTTTAATATCCGTAATAATTTATATTTCCGTATTGTGAATAAATTAGTTGTAGGTATGGGCCATTGTTCCAGGATTTTTTTCTATAGCCATTTGTGCTAATCGTTTTAGTCGTTATAAAACATTGATTCATTCTTTCTTCGTTTTAGATTTGCCACGCTCTGTATAAATGGGATTTAGCCGACTGCAAGGAAGCATCATACCTTGAGTTGGTGAGTAGGAATTCAATTCAAGCTCTTATGACACGCAGGTGTGCTAATGCGATGTCATTTGTTCATATTATTATTATTATTATTATTATTATTATTATTATTATTATTATTATTATTATTATTATTATTATTATTATCATCGTTATTTGACATGTCCATGCGATATTGCTCAGTTGTTGACGCCTCATGCCAATGCAATTAAACAATGAATCGATCAGAGCGAAAGAATAACGAAAATAAATAAAAAGTAAACGATATGGAACAACAAATTAAAGAAAACTAAAAATTATTGAAAGGGCAAAAGTAACATTACAAGTAAAACCCTAATTGATGAAATAAAATTATAAGCAAGTAATTGTATCAAAAATAACAAATATTGACCTATTTAAAACTATTGCAAAGATATTAATTGCTAGAGTAATCCTAGCATTTACTATTTTTGTTAAATAAATTTATAACAATGGTACGTGCGCGTAGCTTTCACAAACTAAATTAGCAATTTCCTGGAAGCTCGTGCAAATTAAAATGAGTCTCAGTAACGATGCTAGTGTTTGCGGAGAGTTACAATAAAACAGTCGAAAATAAATTAATTTTTCCCTAATTAATCAAAGTGTGTTTCGTTCCAGCTCTGGACTAAACTTAATGTTGTGTATAATAGTTACATATTATATCTAGATGACGCACGTTGCTAAATTTCGAATATTTTGCATATTAGTAATGAAGCACTAATTCACTGATATTTAGTGCGTGAGTATGAAACGGCGAACGGCAATACAATTAACGTACAATAATTCCTAAATAAATTAATTATAACAATCGAAAACAAACGAGCGGAACCGATACGTTACGACCCAACTTGAAAGCTGCTGCTTCACCCTCTCATTCGGTCCTGCGAAACTTGCGCTTCAGTCGAGCCAAAGCCGGCTTCGCTGTCGTTCGTACAAAGAGCGTTTTCCACCTGAACACACGCACATGTTTACGAGAGATTTTCATTCAGTGACAATGACCATCTTATGTAAATATCGTTCCGTAACTTAAATCGCGACGCCTTTTAATCGTCTTGCGGGCTGTTTGATGACCCGGTGATCCGCTAGTGTTTAGTTTCGCCATGCGTTGAATCATTCGTATCCACGTGCGCGGATTGTCCTTTTTCCAATGGCCATGCAGTAACGAGAGATATTGTTTCGTAGAAAAAGGGGTGGACATGGAACCGGATCCCCTGATCGCGCCCTCGATGCGAGACCCAACCGAAAAGACCAATAAAAAGGGTGGGCTAAACGCAATCGATTCGAAATCGTCAACGGGTAACTTAGTGATGTGTGTTTTGTGTGTGGTGTGTGTCGCGGCAATTGTGTACAATGGTTGGCGGGAAATCGTCCTCCTCAATCGTTTGAACATCCTCGAAGATAGAGTGGCGTCTTTGGAGCGAAAGCCTTTGGAAAACGTCGATGTGCTTGTGGAGCGGTATCGGAGGGACATCGAAACACGTTTGAAACAGAGGGTCACACGAGAGGTTGCCGTGCAGCGAACGCTCTTTGATAACCTCAAACGAACCACGAGGGACGTACCGGAATGCATTTGTCCATCAGGTAAAGATTGTTTACCGAAATCTCTTTATTTTCACGAGTTTACCTGCATTGTAATAAATGACGGCTCAATATTGACCATCTTTCATTGAAACAGTAATTTTTCACTATTTTTAAACAACAAAAGTCCGGAGTAACCATTTTAGGTGCCTAACAATGAGATCCAGCTTATTTATGCTTTAAACTTTCCAAGTTATGGCACTTTTAGTGAAATACTCCCCTAACATTTTCTGAAAAATAACAAGTTCGTTTTGTGTCAAGTTTATGACAAATGATATTATTTATAACACGCAATCAAATCTGACGCCGATAACGAACTTAACAAAACATTATAAATTTCGATATCAGATGAAAAGCGGAATACATTAAATAAATATCTGATATTAGTTGTGTTAACACTAGCTCGCTTAACCCACGAACGTTAGCTAATTAATGGTCAACTAACTAGCCATGAAATTAAGACAAATCAGAGTCACGCAAGTATGGATCCGCGAGAAAAATGCTCTTTTAAAAGGAAACTAAAACCAGTTTATTTTTTTAATTGTAAGTTACAGAAAATAGTAAACTATATTAATTTTTTGTTTTTTAATGAAAATATGGACATGATTGTATATTTGTGCCACTTATTATTTTCTTAAATAAACTATTAGAATATTTTTTTGTGATAAAGTTATATTTTAAAGAACTAACAATAGAATGGTCTAATTGCTGTAGTGGTCCATGTGTACTAAGGTTTAAAAAAAAAGCTAATGGCTCAGAGCAACTTATTGCTTTTGCACATCAATTTGGCATAGTGACTCCCTATCAAGGAATGCCTGCTAACAAGTATTCCATAACAATCTGTATCTCCGCTATGCTTAATGAGTTATCATTAGTTGTTCAAAAATTTTAATAAAACATAATTTGGACAATGATCTGATGGCAACAGCTAACACGATCGACAAAAATATCAGCACTTCTTTATTAAATTGATAGCAAATGCTTTTTTTCAACGTGAAGATTTAAAGCATTTAGTTTATGACGTTCAAGCCGGATTGCACAGATTTCTCAGACGAGTAGATTCTAAGAGTATTCGACCACTTGTTTAACATCCTCTTCGTTCCAATACAAACTTCGTCCATGGTGGGTATTAGTAAATTCCCCCCGAGCGGTGAAGCTGTACCTTGGATTTTGTTCTTTAATATCATTTAAAGCAGGCACAGCAATGGCTTTTGTCTTTAATTTTTCTTATATATATTTATATATTTTTCTTATAAACATACAAAAGTTTTAGGTATGAAAGTCATTAAAATTTTAACAGTAATATTACATAATGAAATTTTGTAATGGAATTTAAAACAAAGGACATTATTTTAATAACATTATCGAATATTGTATATTTCATTCGAGCGTTTATTTTAATTAATATATGTAGCTCATCGTAATAACTCGATCATGATATTAATTAACATTATCCTCGATTCTGTCTGAATAAACAACTTTAAAAAAATACCACTTCATGTCGCGGCACAGTTTTTTTTTACACATATATATCAGACCTTCTAACATTTAATGACTTTTTAATTGGTTTTCGATGTTAATACTCCCTGCAATTAAATTATTAACTTACCAACCTTTATAAAATATTTTGAAACATTTTGAAATAAAATTTCTCTGAAATTTTCTGTATAGGCTGCAAAGGGATATCAATTAGTGACTTCATATTTTTCAATTACCTTAAAACGAATAAAAATATAAATTGGCAATCACGAAGCTTTAAGAAGCGATGCGCACATATAGAGAATAGAAATTGGTGCCACTCTGAATAAAATATTGTCCAATAAAATATTCATACCTTTGCTGGTTTACTACGGTTTTGCATACTTCATTTTAGATCGGATCGCATCTCGAAGTATGTGGAGTTGCAGGCAGTGCATATGCATTAAATATTAGACGACCGTTCACCTATCACAAAGTAGTTCTATTTTTGAAATGGCTGGAGGCGAAGTTGGGAAATTCGTATATTGTGTATAAGATTGGGCCGGATAAAATCTGGAGGATATGAAATTGTTCATAACGTTAGAAAGAATGTAATGTGTCCACAATCTCCAAGTCAGACTATTGTAAAATGCTGGAATTTAAACGGGATCCATAGGATATAAAAGAAAGTCTTTGTAAGCCTCATAAATCGTCGGTATTTGTTGCTTGCAAGTTATTACTTACTTATACTTTATGTATAAGTAAGTATAGGAATCATGAAAAATTTCGACCTCGAGATTTTAACGGATATACGCGTTTTAAGGTCCCCTGAATCGTTTCTGACTATTTTGGGAATGACGTCTGTGTGTGTGTGTGTCTGTGCGCGCTCTAGCGTCCAAACGATTATAGCTAGAGCTCTGAAACTTTAAACTTAACATTTGTATGTAGCCAGGAGGAAAACGTCCTATTTTGAACGCAATCTCTCAACCGAAAGTGATGGTTTACTCTTATTACCGTTTTCCATATCTCGAAAACGGTACACGTTACGGAAAAAAATATTCTTACATAGATATTGATATTTTAAACAACTTTCACTTGAAAAGTTTTTTCGAAAAACGTAGTATAACTAAGTATAAGTAAGTTTCGTGCGGACCACCGCGGATTTTTTTATATAGAAGTGGAAAAGAATAGATATAACTTGTGAAAATATACATTTGGGTTAGTTATTATTTGGTAGTAACGATGGCACATAAAATTCTTTTACGCAGAGCATCTTAAAAATATAACATAATAAGTCCTGTTGCCAAAAAACTAGAAACTAACTAGTACAAACAAGTGCGTTTTGCCAGACAATTATATATTGTAATTTTGATCAAATACAGACACAAATATTAAAAAGAAAAATTAAGTTCTTTTGTTGAAACGTAAAAGTTTGTGGATTGTAATTTTTGGAGCAACCACGATGACAAGGAAAAGCTTCACATATAAAGTACTGCATAAAAAAATAGTTACATTATAATTGAGAAACACAACAAAGATATACTAAGATAATGAAAATAATGAAATGAAACTTTAATACATAGCAACAATAACATTTTCTCTGTCTACTGCAAAGGAGTTTCATGCAGTAATATATTTCTGAAGTAACTTACAAATAAACAAAATGAAATTGGCAATTATGATCGCTCAGCTTTGAGATGTGAGATACGTATACAGAGAATCGAAATTGGAATCACTTTGAATAAAATATAATCCAACAAAATTCAAACCTTTGACGGTTTACTTCTGTATGCATGCTTCAAGTTGCATCGGATCGCATCTCGCAGAAGGTGGAGTCACGAGGAATGCATGTGCATTAAATATCAGACGTGTGTTCACCTATCACAAAGTTTGTTTTGGAATTGCGGGAAACGAAATCGGCAATTTCACATACTTTACATAAGATTGCGTCGAATAAAATCTGTAGGATATGAAATTGTTCGTACCGTTATATGTAATGCTCACGCTTTCGCTCTGGTACTGCGGTGTAGACTAAAATTGAAACACTATTGTAGCAAAATTTATTATTACTTGAGAATTTTGTTTGCAAGTATTTTGTAGTAGATGAACAAATATGTAATCTTAGTAGCTTATCGCTTTGTGAACGCTATTTGGTATTACTATGAAGGTTTTAAGGTAAATGCACAAGTTATACGTTTGCCATCGGGGCTTTGTAACCAAGTCAGAAAAACGCTCGATGGCATCTACATCTTTAACAAATAATGGGTATGACTGTTATTCAAGTATATGTTGACTTGTCTCCATAGAACGAAATGATTTATTTATAAATATATTAGTTGCATTCTTAAAATGTATACTGTAGGAACGAACATTTGAAGATCAATTTCAAAATGAAATAAATTAATTTTGTTGCTATTTTTAAAGATAACGGTAAAAACATTGACATTAATTAAAATTTATATCACTCTTAATTTTAATATTCATAATATCCAGCACTTCTGCTGGCAATACATTAGCCAAAGTACAGTGACTTAAATTGAATTGTCTTGAATCAATGTGATTTTCTGTCCCATGCGTTGAGCAATAATGTCAATAAAATTGAATAACATTTACTTTTCGAACGTACATGATCAATATAAACTCGACATCATTATTTGTGAGCAGAAACATGTACATGTGGGAGCGGAAAAAGCCAAATGCATTTATAACTAATGTCTGTAAGGTGTAATCAGAGTGCATCTCTGGTTTTTAATGGATCCATTTGAGGAACGCTTTATGAATAGATTAAGTATGTTATTAAATTTAAACGTAGAGAGAGTGCATAAGCAAATGGGGCACCAACTAATGCTACTATCGGATAATATCAAATTTAATATGCAGGTGATGGTAATCTATACAAATATAAATGTTTGTTGTGGATTGAAAGCACAACATACATCTACAGCGCGTTGTATTGTACTATTGTACGACTTGAAATGTTTCCAATTAATAATAATAATATTATTTAATCTTATTAAACCCATTTACAGGGCAATAATAAACTAAAATTAACATGAAACAAACAACAAGATATTTTGAAAAAAATGTACGAAAATAAATACAAAATATTAAGATCGAGTCGTTTTACATAACGATATATGATTGTATAAGCGCTGGCTTCAATACATTGGTCCTGGCAGCTGGTAGATGAAAATTACACGTGTACCTGGCACATAGTCTCCGCACATTAAATCTTGATAACGAGCATTGTACATCAACGTTTTGTGATACTCGAAGGTGCTAAAGGGTGTTGCACATATACTTAACTGTTCATGCGGTCTAAATTTTGTCAAAGGTTGCCGGCTCTCACCGAAAGTGAGGGGAGGTGTGAAAGATTTGCTTTCAAAGACGTTAAAATGGCGCAACCAATGCTAATAAGCCTTTAGATTTTCGAACGAGAAAGCAACGAATGTCAATAATTGCACAAATCATATTATTAAACGATGTGTATAAAATAAAAAATATATATTTTCCGGGTTAATTATATCGCGTACACTAACGTACATTTATGTAGATAATTATCCAATGCGATAAAATAAAATATCATAATTATCAAAATCATGCAGTACGATTCTGTTGACTCACATTAGCTATGGGTAATGTCAGGTTTTGTACAAGGACAACATAGCTTAAACATAATTATGCTAATTCCATCAATACCTATGATCAGAACAGTTAATATTAAAAATCCGCGGTGATCCGCACAAAACTTACTTATACTTAGTTATACTACGTTTTTCGAAAAAACTTTTCAAATGAAAATTGTTTAAAATATCAATGTCTATAATTTATGTAAGAATATTTTTTCCGTAACGTGTACCGTTTTGGAGATATGGAAAAAGCTGATAAGAGTAAATCATCACTTCCGGTTGAGAGATTGCGTTCAAATAGGACGTTTTCCTCCTTGCTACATACAAATGTTAAATTTAAAGTTTCAGAATTCTAGCTATAATCGCTTGGACGCTAGAGCGCGCACAGACACACACACACAGCAGACACACAGACGTCATTCCGAAAATAGTCAGAAACGATTCAGGGGATCTCAAAACGTGTATATCCGTTGGAATCTCGAGTTCGAAAATTTTCGTGATTCCTATACTTACTTATACATAATGTATAAGTAAGTAAAAATGATATTACGAATTTCACAAGAGTCCACTAGATGGAAATAAAAATTATGAACATTATTAATTGATTAAACAAACATTTGACCATTACAATGTGGTATACTATTTACAAAAAAATCTGTTGTTGACTGAAATTTAAAGATTCGGTGTACACCTTTCAGCAGAGTAAATTTGCATATAGTAACAAGATAAATATAAATACTTATTTTATAGTAAAAACTAAATGGAAAAAGGAATCACTGGACAAGGTTGGTCCACTGCGTTTACGATAGTTTTTCTATGATTTTATTATTGTCGTTTAATAAATGAATTTTGTGTGTGAATATTGCCATTTGTAAATACTTCTTTAGGGTCGATTTTCTTAATTAATTATTTGACGATTGCGAACGTCTTCTGTGTTAGATCCCCCCTAATAATTATTTTTGTGGCTTTCAATCTTTTTTTTGCATTATAAATAAAGTTCCTGATGGTTCTTCCTCAAAACTTGACTATTATTGCATTATGGGCAGTATCTTCTTTTTACAATTTATTACGACACAAATTTACAACAAAATTTCCCGCGTCTTCAGATTTGTTTTCCAAAATTTGACGTTGTTCAATCCCGAATATTGTTCTTGTAATTTAAGAAGTATCTGTACATCGTTAAGTTAAGTTTTCAATCAATAGAGGTGACCTTGTCTTCCAATATCTTAATTTTATATTCGTGACAATTAAAGGCATATTTTGCAAGCTATCCAAGAATGCGTCCGTCCACTGCTATCACTCTCCATTTTCGTAAAATATAACTCGACTTTCTACAAATGAATGCCGTCTACTGGGTTCGAGTGTACATTACACAATATGAATTCGCCACTTGAAATCGACTTGAATAGGAGCATCACTTTAGGTCCTGTATTTGCATTTGTTACGTAAGTTCCGTTGTAAATTCTGCTGTAGCAGTAATTCAGTTTCATAAACAAGAACTCGTACGTAATGTCGTATATAATCGCGTTATGCCAGAAACACAAATTCAATATTAAATGTAATAATACGAGGAGATATTTTTGAATGTGAATGCACATAAATACGAAGCAGAGCCCATGACAATTGGACCAGGAAAATAATAAATATGACCTACGTATTAGATTTGCAGGGATTGCCAAAAGTACACACTTAATAATCCCAGCCTATTCCACATGTATCCGTTGTAATTATTGTCACATTGATCAATTCTTTCTTCTGCGGGCAAGATCTAATTCCGAGTTACGACGAGATAATTTATGCATACTAATTCATCGATACACTACTTGGGAATGATTCTACAGGTTAAAATTTTACGACTTTCTTATTAGGTGACTCAGAAAGATCTACAGAAAAAATTAAGAGGGTAGTGACGACTCCTGCTATGCCTATTGTTGGATAGTTTAGGACGTTATAATTGTTATCAATTACATTATAAAGACAGTTCGCTAATTGGTAGTCCGTTCTGGAGGACAACGACGTTGTTGATCTGAGTAGACTGGCTTTAATCTCTCACTGGATATCTTCATATTGGATACCGAATTAGTCCAGCATATTCCAACTTACTTAACACATAAGTACAGTGCAAATGTGGTTGGATATTCTGAACGCATATACCATTGCTATACCAGCTTATTAAAATGAAGTCTTCAAAGGAAGAGTATTGATTTAAGGGGAAAATGGCAAAAAATGAGCATTCCAAGGGAAGACCTTATGGATATAAATTAAAATGAACAATATTTCATATAAGTATCGCATCATTGAACAAATTGAATCCAATTAATCTGGTGTCAATTCATGTCACTAAGAATATTCGTAGAATAGATTTTATATCTTCTATATCCACATAAAACAGAATAAGGAAGAAGTTATTGGTAAAAACAATACTCAATAAGAGATAGCTATATGCGGGACACCAGATATACGGATAATTTTAAGTGATATTATAGTAAAAAAATTAACTTTTTATTCAAAGAGTACACGAGTAGTTTCAGAGGAGATCATTAATTATGAAGAGAATGGAGCTTATAAAGTAGAATAATATGATTGATGGAGTCAAGTGAAATCCGTATAAACTACATCAACTTGGCTCAGATTGATTGCATTACCTTGTTACGTTACAGACAAAATAAAAAAGACCTTAACTGTAAATTGCTCAATCGCAGAAGAAGAAATAAATATATTAAAATAAACTAGTTTTAAAATTAATTCAAGACTATAAATTGAGTCACGTGGCACACACATTTAGTCACTGTCCTCAGCCTTGTAGTCGCTAAAAATTCTTTACTATCACGAGTATGACCGTTGAGTCTCTTCGTGGGTATTAATGAAATTAATCTTTCTTGTTTACCATTGTGCGTGGACATCGTCGTCGGAATAGTTAATGTTAGAGGTTGTAGTTGATTTTAAATTTACGTTGTGTTATAAAAAAGTATAGGTGCGTTTGTAGACGTACATTGAATTTAACTAATCAAATTTTGGAAAAGAATCAGACTGTATTTTTTTCTCTTTCCTTCACCTAAGCAATAAGAATTTTATGTTTACATGACGACTATATATTCCGCGATGTGCGTGTATGGGTACCATATTAAATCAAATAAATGCCCAAAAGAAATAGAGGACAAGAAAATGGAAATAAATATGGAGAAGGCAATAGTTAAACATGGTTGAATGAAATACGTTTTTCACGAAGGGATAGAATACAATAATGGTACCAACGATAATACAAAATAAGTGGGGAACTTGGGCAGTGAAAAGAAAGCACGAAGGCAAAATTACTGCACTTCAAAAGCAAATTATGTGGGAAACGAGGACTTGCGAATATATGTTGGAAAATAAATAAGTTATTAATCGAGTAGCGGGACAACTTAAAAAAAATTCTAGAGAAACATTCCTAGTGATTTTGTCACGTAATTCATATAGGGCACGTAAGGTTAGCACGAAAATAATGAAAGTAAGAAGGGAGGAAAGAAGAAATGTTATAAAGCAACGGATGAAATTGGGATACACGACATTTTGAAAAATACCAGATATGGGTGAAAATATCCGACACCATAAATGGCGAAGTGAAGAAGGGAAAAATATATAAATATACTGTATTTCAGTTATTTTCGAAAATTGAACCGAATAAATCCAGAAAATTCGTTGGAGTTGATCGAACCATTTTAAATATGAAACTACTTTGTATATTATTACAGAAATTATAGAAAAAATATCGAATACGCATTGCGCTTCATCGATCTAGGCCGGAGAATTTTAGTTTAGTTTAGTTTAATTTTACGAATTACAATTACAAATATTTGTAATTGTAATTGTGTAGCTGTTGTACGCTTGAATCGATAGGCGCATTTTCGTCGTGCGTAGTATCTTCTCTAAGATTGGATGGCGCTTGTTCAAGTTAGTTAATGACGCATTCACCTAATCATCACTTTAACTTACCATTTTTTGTCGCAGTATAAGTCATGGCATAATTAAACGAATTTTAACTCAAATCGAAAATAACCTCTAGACTGTTATTACCACTCAGTAACTAGATTCTTAAACTACGGCATAAAGTGGTCACTTTAGTCACGAATGTTTTTTAAATCCATTTTAAGACGTGTTTGGTTACGACTGTGGTAGTAAAAATGTTAAGTTGCCGGCAGTAAAAGGCGCGATAAAATGAGTTGTTCTGTACTAATGCGTATTTCGCTAATTCGCAAAGGGGACCATATTCTGAATTTGTAAGGAAACGTCTCGCTTAAAAGCTAAAATTTTAAATAAATATCACATTAAGTTCACATAGGCAGTATACGAGTAGAGAATTCTGCTGAAAGGAATTTCGTAAACAAAATTCCCTCGTAGCTCGCGACAGTAAGTATTTCGAGGAAAATATTAATCGTAATTCTTGTCTGACTTTATTATATATTTAATATATATTTTAAGAGCATATCGTGGTGCAATTAGTCGCGAAACCTATATTTACTCATCCTGAATAAGCCACTAAAATGTATGTAAATATTTTATTTGATTTTAAATAATACAAGTAAAGCACAAAATTAAAATATATATAAATAAAAATAAATGTCATTAAATATGAAAAAAATTATTTAAGTTTAAAAATCACTCAAAATGATTTAATATTGCAAAATTAATTGGATTGATTTAAGTGCGTCGATAATTTGTATGTTAGTTTGGAATGGAAAAAAATAAAAGATGCAATTAAAAAGGATTAAAATGAATTCGGTGGGAAACATAGATAATAATAGTAGATTATACCACGAGTCGATAATGATAGCTATTATTCCCGAGGAAAAGTATTTACGAACCGAGCGCGCAGCGCGAGGGAGTAACACTCCGAGGGAATAATAGCCATTATTGCGAGTAGTATACTCTACTTTATCAACGACTAAAATATATAAATTTGAGATTTTTAATGAACAACTTAGTTATGGTTGTGAACCATCGATCACAATGACACTTTTGAGTTTGTGTATTTTGTTTCTATGGTATTATTTAATTTGAGAAATTTTATGATCGGAGAGCAAGAGGGAATAATGACTATTAATCCCTCGTCGTTATTCCCTAATAGAATATTATATGGCATTATTGTTCAAAAACCACAAATATAATACTTCCATTATATACAAGTCGTAGATAAATATACTTACGAGCTTTCAAACCTTTGAAGTAAAGTGGAGCAGATATATTTAATAAGAAAGAGAGGAAGGCTAGAATGGGAAAAAACGGCATACATGGAGGCGATATTACAAGACACATACAAAGGGGCAAATTGGGGCTATGGTCCGGGGAGTGGAAGGGGATTAGTAAGTAGAGCAAAAAATAATGGCCTACCCCGGTGGGAAAAACAAATAGTGCGTTGGGTGGAGGTTAATTGCTAAAGAAAGACGTTGGAGAGAAATCGGGGAAAAAGTATGGTTAACTCCTACTTTTTCGCCGATTTAGGGCCTTATTCAAAATAATTGACGACTGTAAATTAATATCTAGGAGTCTAGAAATGATGGTGATGATTGAATTGAAATTCATGGATCTGACGTATTATAATAATAATACACGAAGAAATGACTATTTACCAACGGCCAATGCATCATCTTGTGTTACAAATATACTATTAATATACACAGAGCCAAACTTATATGGACTCACCCAGTATTTTTACTTATAATAAGAAATGTAGGAAAACTTGTTATACAGATAAGAGATAAAGGTTTTTGTTGGCAATTTGATAACTAATTGATAAAAGTTGATCACGTGCACATTGAAAAGTTTAGTTATTTGTATCCGGTTGTCAAATCAAAGTGGCAGAGTAAATTTAACTCTGTGATCAAAGAAATAGTATAGTAGTAAGAAATAATATGCCCTGCGTACGATTGTCAGATATTCAGAGGGGCATAATTGATGATCTTGTTGAGGAGGGAATGTCACAAGAGCAAATCGCAGGAACGGTGGGCGTTTCGCAAGGCGTTGTTTCAAAAACCTATGCACGATTTATTAAACTGGATACGCTCAAGAACAGGCCTAGACAAAGTCGTCGTAGAGTAATTAGTGATCGACAACATGACCAGCCTGCTCACCTGATATTAATCCTTAATTAAAAGAAGGATTAGAGCTCGAAGGAATGCTCTAAGAAATGTGGATCAGCTCATTGAAGCCACTCTAGAGGAAGTGGCAAACTTACCTCAAGAACAAGTTGACAATTTCATTAGAAGTATTCTCCGTCGAAGTGAAGATTATATTAGGGCTAGAGGTGGCTACACTAACTATTAAAGTGAAAAACAAGTTTTTATGTTTCTTCAATCAGCCATTCAAATTCTTATTTTTTTTCATTTTTGCAGTAGTACTCAAAAAAATCGAAAATACTGGGTGATTCCATATAAGTTTGGTTGGGTTGGGTTTTGGGTTGGGTCGGGTCGGGTCGGGTCGGGTCGGGTTGGGGCGTTTATAAAATGATGTGAAACGAAATGTTATTCGATTACATAACTTAATAAAACATCGTTATGTTATCATGGCAAAAACTATAGTCTAATCGTATAGGGTATACTTGCGTTTCATACATGATTCAAAGTTCAAAG
The DNA here is from genome assembly GCA_959613385.1 of Geotrupes spiniger. NCBI lineage: Eukaryota > Metazoa > Arthropoda > Insecta > Coleoptera > Geotrupidae > Geotrupes > Geotrupes spiniger. The sequence continues at coordinate 31,409,602 of OY390737.1, read as the reverse complement.
TTTCAGAAGCATGTACAGTTCACTCTATTTATAAAAATTATATCTTCTAATAAAATTTAATAGGATTAATTGTACTGTGTCGTCAATTTAAAAATGGGTTGCTTATGAATCGTTATTTTGACATGTTTTAAAAATTTAATTCCACAGATATTTAAACCAATCTGTGTTAGCATTGACATCTTGATATGTTTTATCTGTCGTTCTCAATATCTATAGTTTGAAATTAATCTTGAGCAAAGCAAAATGTTCTGATACGAAATGGGTTACCACAACAATGAAATACTTTAGAATTTATCCCAATTACAAGGACAACACTGAGGATGAACGTTCATTAGTTTGCACACGTTATATGAGCAAACAAGAACCATTGTGAAATTTTGAACCAAGACGACTACTGGAAAATTCAATGTACATAAATCAATAAATTTCATTTCGATCATGGTAACTTCTTTTATACAAAATATTTGGCAAATTAACAACCACTTTGAATCTCCATATGTATATAATATTGAAGAAAATTGTAGGGGTGGATAAGTTTTTCATAATAATTCCGATATCTTTCTTGGAGAAAAATCTAGAGATTTATCCTACAAAGTTTGTCCTGAAATAAGGATTGCAATAAATCCTTAATTCACGTAGTGAACTTATACATACTATTCCAGTTCAAGCATGGCTGAGAGTGTCTGTAATACATTTTGTTTTGTGGATGTCAATAGCAAATAACATGGAGGAAAAAAAGCTGACGTACTAGATTATTGACTTGACGTGCGGTCCCAATTCGCACATCTTCATCAAAAATGTATAGAATATGTAGTATTGTGCGACGTACTGTGGTTTTGACTTTTTGAACAATTCTAATGCATACTAAATTTATAATATTTAATTTATTCTGGCCTAACTTTAACTTGACTGCGTGTCGCAATATAAAATGAAATTGAATAATCGTGTTATGCTTAATCTTGATTACACGCTATTGTGTTTGTATGCCTGCTTTTCATTACTACAATATTTTTTTGTTTGAGTCATCCCATTATACTTTTGAAATTTTACAATATTAAATATAAATTAATGATGCTCACGTAGTATTTCATAAATGTTGACTTTGGCTGTCCTTTAGACGCAGTTTATCGGTAATACGGTCGCTGGATGTAACATGGCCGAAATATTTGATTAGCAGTGTTCGACGGTGAAGAGCTCATCGGCAGATTTTCAGGTAGGTAGTTGTTGATACAGCTGGTCTACAATTCCACGCAAACAAAGACATTTAATGACTGTTCCTCAGTTGCGTATACTTTAATTTAACATTCCGATTCCAATTAAATGCAATAAAAATATTTATTTCATTAATTAAACGCAAACGCCACTGACTAGATCTCGCGTGACTAGATGTTAACTATGCACGATGTATTTAATTTTTTAGCTCAGTTCTTTTCATCTATTCGTTAACAAAGTCCAAAACGTGTAATCTTCAATGGAGGACTATAGGCGGCTCAGTATACAGCTCTAGCAGACAAGAAATTACAATTGGAACGTAACATAAATTTCATTTACTAATAATTAATTATATAATATAAGTTTGTTATACTATAAATAGTTGGACTTACTCCTGTTCCACACTTCGTCAATATTTAATGAATTCACCGGTGCAAGGAATCCAAAGCATAACATTTGTTCACAGCTGGCACGGAATATTACCCACAGCGCAAATCAACACTTCGGTAAAGTAACATAATCGAATTATCCCTGTAACATTCTAGAAGCGGATTACGTTGGCACACCCTCTCCTGTGAGCGGTAGATTGCAAGCAAATCGCATCTTCGACTGATGCAGTCTATAATCGGATTATCGGTTCCTGCTGATTACGTAATTGCATATGTATTACATAACCGACAAACTCTCCGCTAAATGCCATAATTTCCAAGGTAAAATCACATTGCCGCTATATAATTAATTATAAATTATTAAGCCACGTGAAAGACTAAGTTTCAAATTGATATTATTTTTTAATATATATTAGCATCAACGACAATCTTGCATGTGTTAAAAGTAGTATATAATGCGCGAATTTTCAAACTAATTTCCCAACGTGGTAATTTTGGTAGTTCAAACTGTTTGCAAGTGGGCATCAAACACTGACATTTGTCATAAATAAATCGAAAATGGCATCTGATTCCACTCAGAAAATCCAAAGGAGGCCCAATTACGTCGTAAATTCGGAACGAGTAGTCTAAAAATAAACTTACCTGCCCTAAACAGGTCGAAAAGTGTTACAGCGGCGACCCCGCGCCGCTTTAAGGTAACTATTAGGATAGATAAATCCATTTACGTGCACGTTCGGACTTGATTAAAACACATGCTCTGTCTATGTGATTATCCGAACCAAATTGCAACGCAGAGTAAGCCGTTCACTTCCAATTGTTATTGCGTTTTCTTATTACAAATTCCCATTACGTCGCGAAACTAACTTAATTTAGACATAAACGTTTATGTGTTTACCAAGAATGTTGAGTTCACTGAGTGTGTGGATAATTGTAATTATACATATAGTTCATGGCTTCGAAAATAATATGTGTCTGATATTTTGTATAGAATTGAATCTATTGGAATTATAATAAATTACACTACAAACTGAATGAACGAATGGAATAAACTTAAAGAAAACAGTAATTAAAATAGAAAGTAGAAAAAACAGAGCTAACAATAGGGAACAAACGAAAAGGAACAATACGAAGTTTCATCTAGGGGTTTGCAGCTAAGAAACCCTGATATAAGTAACGTATGTATGGCCTTATATAACCACTAGATTAATTAATTGTATCATATGCTCGTTGCGTCTCACACACGTTAGAGTTGATTCAAAATAACAAGCAAAATAATCATATACATTAAATAAATTACACGATATGTCAAAAAACAGTACAGGATGACACAATGAACCCACTTAATAGGGCAAAAGAAAGTTCCTTAATTTTGGTACAGAACTAAACAGATTTGAATATTTGTCATTCAAATTCCATAAATAATTAATACATGTGTACACGTGTATCTCGAATAACTTCACTGCCATTATGTGGACTTTAAAAATATAATTTTTATTATGATTATTTTCCCAACTAAGAATTCATTCCATTTGGATTAAAACAGTCGTCAAATTCACACTACGGGCGTTAATTATTTCATTGCTATCAATGAATAACCGGAATGAGCATGTTAATGAAATAAGTGAAATGACTCTTAAAGTAATATCCAGAACCTGTTTGAACAAATATGAAATTATCGCTGGCAGTTGTATAATAAATAGAAACGATGATGCGATCATTTTGTGCGGCGCTGTTTATGAGTTAAAATCTCTTCGATTCGACTCGAATTATCGACATTGCATTAGATTTATGTTAATGCATGCAAAGCGGAAGCACAGCAAGTTGGAACAAAAGGGAATAACCACTCATTAATAATCAATATCGACATTATATTGGACATTTATTATTCTGAAATCTATTTGCAGTTAGATGGAAAAAGATGGTCGCCGAACATTCGAAGAACATGTGCGTTCGAATACATATTTAAAGTCGTAAAACTGCATTACTACTACTACTATAATTTAATGCCTTTTTCGTCTCTGCACCAAATATTTCAAACGTAATTACTGTTACATTTCATGTTCATTTTCGTTAAAATATGACATGTTTGCTGCTATATAAATATTATTATTGAATATGCTTTTATATTACCAAGGCGACTCATTTTATTCATATTTATTTATTTACACGAAAGATGGTCTAATCTTACACCTCAATGGTGTAGTGAACATTAATTAAAACAGGTCCATGAAGACTAACTGGTGGATCGCTAGACAATATTGTTTCTGGGTTATTACCCTTCGTCAGTAGCGATTACCAAGAACCTTAGTTGTTGAAATACCTTTACATGAAGTGGCCATCAAAACTTCTTGGCGCGAGCCAATCACTCCTAATGAACCACTGACAACAGAACACTGACAAGACGATACCTTGTCTAACACCTCGCGGCGAGTAAACAAGACGACTGTCAAATGGCCACTACATGTAAAGGTATTTCAACAACTAAGGTTCTTGGTAATCGCTACTGACGAAGGGTAATAACCCAGAAACAATATTGTCTAGCGATCCACCAGTTAGTCTTCATGGACCTGTTTTAATTAATGTTCACTACACCATTGAGGTGTAAGATTAGACCATCTTTCGTGTAAATTTTACATTTTTCTGTCATATTTGACAAGACACATTTTCAATATTTATTTATTATAATATTGACATTTTTATTGTTTATAATTGATCAACTAAGTATATTTACCATTATGTTTTATAAATTATGAAAAAATATAAATTGACTAATTTCCTTCTTTTGAAATTAAATCTTATTCTCAGCTCTTAAAACAATCTGATATATTCCATATCATCGATTCTACCTTTTGTGTATTTAATTCGACTTGGAAATGGAAATACTGTGAAGGGATAATACAAATAAAATTGGAAGAACACTACGTAGTAGGATGGTGGAACATTAAAAGTTTGATTCATACCGAAAAAATGAAAGTTGGGGGCAATTCAGCTTTCATCATAATATAAATAAACACACATTATGAAAAGCTAACAATGAAATGTAAATCAAATATAAGCATAACGAAAAATACCTTGCCACATTTCTCATTTTTTAAATCCATAATATGTTCTCGTCCACGCGTTTACCGTTTAACTGTTCATCAAATTTAATAGCAAAAAATAAATCACTGTTAATAGTAATGTAAGAAAATATTAATTCTAAATAATTCTTTCTACAATCCTGACTAAACTTTTGAAGTGAATACTGCTGACTGTCACCGGACGTGGATTCTGGAATCTTGTTTTTAAGAATCCAATTACCATACTTGTCTCATTGAAATGTACGCATGTGTGCAAGATAATTAAACGAAATATTTCTGGAAAAAAAAACACAAACATGAACGCACCGTACCTTTTCAACGCGTTAATAGATTTTCCGACAAAGTCAACGTACGTAAATCATTGTTATGTACCGTTACCGCTGACAAGTGTACCCAAAAACTTTTATACGACACGGCGTCGTTCGACCTTAACGTATGGTTCGTTCGCTCCTATGCAGAAGAGATCGTGATGAGCCTAGGGGCGCACATTCCTCCGCTCGTTCCTTCTAAGGCTTATGCGATCGCGTATCGACGAATTAATGCGACTGGATCTTCGTTGTGTCGACACTTAATCAGAATCGAATGGATGATATTAGCGATGAATCGGCGATCGTATTTCGCCTCCTGCAGCGCACGAATTATACCTAGCGGAAGACGTAAAATTGTGCCATTTTAACGGAAATGTTTCGTGTCACATGAAGCAGAGGAAACATCTCGGCCGTTTAAGACATTCAATTAAATTTACTTGACATGGTTCCGTGTAGGAAATGTACTGATCGTATCAAATCGAAATTATAAATGAAGGTAATACGTTCTTATTTTTATATAATTGAATGACGAAAATGCACTGTCCAATTTGTGTATGTAATAGAATGAACGACCCGTAATAATGTTATTATTTTACGGCGCACCTGAATCGTAAAGCAAACATTGCTGTTTGTATTCGCACTATTTGCATAAGAAAAACAGTTACTCGTTCAATGTTTATTTAATTTTGCGAATGCAAATACTGAACGAGGAAACCGATAGGCTCTAGACCGAGCGTCATGGACGACTTTTTTGCAAAATGGGAATTAAGCTGCCCTTGTCGCGTGATTTATAATGGAGATTATAACGCCAACAAACGCATTAATTAACGCTTTCGGATTTGATGCCAAGTAACTGTAACATGGAACATTTAAATATATATTTTTTTTAAATAATAATTCTACTTTTAGTTATGTGTTACATTTGGTGTATGTGCTTAAATATTGGCTCCACATACGAACGAATTGTTCATCATGTTGCACATTGATGTTAATCAATAATTATGTGTTATATCCGTTACCAAAATTGCCCCAAATTAGAATTGATCGTCAATCATCAAGGTTTTAGAAGTAAATAGTGTGTATTTTACTACGTATGGCTATTTTATATGCGTCGCCTTGGCTGCCTTTATAACACATAAGTTTGTTAATCAATAGCTGTATTTGGGCGAGATATTGATAAAGTTGGTGCAATGGCTTGTTCGAGATTAATTGCAATCAGCATCAGCATCAAGTAAAATCACTACATTATTAATAATAATATTAGTGTTAACAAACTTATTATGTATATTAATATTTGATTGCATATTTGAAGTTTAATTTTTGGTTTGAGCTACGGTAGCGTAAAACTGTCTTACATATCCATGGGGCCCTCATCGACATTTCGAAATTTTTACACGATTTCTTGCATTTTAATATTTTTACAAGTTTAAGTGATTTCAAATAACTCTGCATAATTCTCACAGCATTATTGTTGTTTAATTCTCACACTTCTTTTACACATTGAGGGACTAAGTTGTGTACTATCCGCGAGTATTTTTATCAAAACACTTGCTTCGGGACCCCCTAAAGGATTTTATATATACTATCCTACAAACACAAAGCTAACACATAATTTTAGTCCTTTGTTATGTTCTTATCGAATCAAATGATATTTTCATATTTTAAAACTTTAAGTAACAATATTTTGATCATAGTAATGGTATTTTATAATTTGCTTTAAATAAATAATAATTAACTTTTTAACAACATAACATTTATTGTCAAATGTAAATTAAAATTAAAGGACATTACGAAGGAAAACAAAATTGATATACATGAAATAATTGAAAATGAAATTTAATCTATATCTATTGTATAAAATAAAATGAAAGATATAACAAGAAAAATGAAAATAAATAAAATATGAAAAAAAAAAATTATACACAATACGCAATAGTCGCCTCGACATCCAAAATGAAATGACTATGATATGCATCAATGTTCTTCGATTGAAAAATATTGTGCATTCTGGGTATTAAGCTTCGTGGTATTCTGAATGACGAATACATATCGAACATATAATAATTTTTATCTACTTTGCGTTAACAATAGGTCCATTATGATACAGAAATGGGCTCAAAACAGTTTTATAATAGAGGCTATTATGAAACTGTTTTTGGTAACTATTTGTTCTGTAAGATTGGCGACATTTCATTCCACTGCTCAATCACACGCGTCAAATATCGAATACATAACCACAATCTCAGAAACGTGTTAAATTTATTATAATTATTAATGCGCTATTTGAGCAACATATAAAACGAAAAGCTTGCACAAAAGCAACATAACTTCAAACCTTTTCTTCTGCCATATTTTTGTAGTTTTTCACAAAATTTAAAGGAATTTAAATATTTTAAATGTTATTGCCGCCTGACAAATATGACTTGACGATGTCGCCATCGTTACTCGTAAACATCCCTAGGTTATAATGCCACATTTTTTTGTATTTGAAATTTTGAATTTATATTAAATCAGTAACGCAAAGTAGATAAAATAGTATATTATACTCGTTTACTAAGAGGCATTGTAGCACTTGTTCCATTGGAGCACTCCTCGCTTCGCTCGTCGTGCCCCAAACCCATGCGTGCTACAATAAGGCCTCTTAGTAAACTTGTATAATAATATACTATTGTACTCATCTGAACTAGTCGCTCGTACCTGAGAGAGACGTCACAGGGAAACTTCAACAAATCTTTGACGCCTCGAGATTTTGTAGCATCGTATTATTTTATTGGAATTACAAGTCAACATTAGTTCTTTAGAGGGTGTAAATTTGCTACATTGATGTCAAAAAATTGTACATTTTTAGTCGACAGTTTCAGATTCTCGCGTTTTATTTTTCTAGTCATGTCTCATTGTGCGATACATGATTGTATTATGAGTTGGGTTGGGTTGGATTGTGTTGGGTTGTAAAAATAGTCCAAGAGACTCATAACATTTACTCTGGAATGCGCATAGTTAAATGATGTGATGTTCACTGCGTCTGAGGACGAAAAATCACTATCGTGATTGAGTGAACTAAGGATGTGTTTACACCTGATATTTAAGTAAAAATTTTCGATAGACCTATACCCAGCTTTCCTCATGGAAACATGTCATGACATAAGAATCAAATATGAACGCGCCATAACGCATCGTTTGTTGCAATATTAGGACTCGTATAAGAAACAGATTTAAGAACCCAACTGTGGCATCGCCTTATGCTCGACTGCTGGAATTAAGTCGTTGCATTGCTGCAGTACTATTCGAAAACAATTTCCCAGTTCTGTAATCGTAGCCCATTTACTAAAAATTTACCACCGGTACGCCCAATTGCTCTTAGAACGCGTCTATAGTTGTCTATTTGTATAGAGGAAACTCCGCACGGCTTAACTCACTTTCACTCAAGCCGACTACTACAATAAAATAAACACAAATACAAATCGTAATTCAGTATACACAAATTAATTTCTTTAAATAATTATAAGGTGCATTTTTCGCGGGATTATGACTGTGACTATATTATGGTAACCATGCGAGGGACGTGTTCTCTGTAAAAGACAGTGAAGTGAACGGGCATGTAATGTTCAATTTTTTAATTCTACCACATTTGCCTTTACTGAAAATACGAGATTGTTCTCGGACATGAGTCATAAAAATAATAATACCGTTGTCAAGAGTAGTTTACATCATACGTCAAATATTTCGCCAGAATCGAAAGAAGTTATAATTGAATATTATAACAAGGCGAAAGGCGGTGCTGATAATGCTGATGCAATGCTTTACGTGTTCAGTTCAAAATGGAAAATAAATCGCCAACGTAATTGACATTTCTACGGTGGAATGTGCCGGGTTTTTTGAAAAGCACACCAAACAAAGTTGTAAAAATTTCTTCATAATCTTGGCAAGGAAGACAGAACAAAACAATCTCGAAAACTGATTTCTCAATCTCTGAAAGGGAAGATATCTGAAGCTACACACATCTGTTGGTAATTTTCCAAGCAATATACAACAGTAGTACCATAGATTAAAACATAGAAGGAAATTCATAATAGAAATGTTTGCGTACAATGCTATTCGACCTGAATGTATATTTCGACAACTATATTGTCATCTTCAGCTAAAACTAAAATAATGTACCTACAACTTGAGTTATATACCTTAATATTTCCTGCAGCTGACCCCATAACAACTGGAAACTCATGAAGGGACTAATGTGCCTGATCGATTGTCAGTTAGAATAACTTGAACGAAATAATATATTACTATTATATTTTATTTCACATTTAGAAAGGGTCTAAAACGACCCCAAGGTTGAATTAATCAAAAAAATAAGAACGTTCTACGGTAAGCCTTATTTTTAGTTTTTATTTATCAAAATTATAACAATTAACAGTGCTGACCATTTTTATTACTATTGTCGTGCTTTACGTGTTCGGTTCAGCTGTTTGTGACGTGTTGATAGGAATGGTTAACAGTATGATCACCGTTCATAGGAGTTTTTTTTTAGTTTAACAATAATTATAGTAAAAAGGTCCGTTCAAGATGAAATATTTTTGTTCTTTGCTAACTCTTACACCATCAATTTAATTTCCACTTATATCATCACTTTACAGATATCGATTTCTAAATGACACCTATACCTTATATACTAATATAATAATGTCGATGAAGTTGCAGAGTCGTCGAATTTAACGATGATTGTCGATCGAATTGTCGATGATTTTGATAGCTCAGTATATTTATGGGCATTAGAATAAATTAACAACAATTACCATTCAACGTTGACACAATATGTATACAGTTTACATAAAAATACAATAAAGAATACAATGTTACTCTCTTGCATAATGGGTCAAAGCTTTCATAACTATATTGTTTTAACGGTACGAATGAACTATCTCGTCGCATTCCATGTTAATAAAATACCCACGTTAATGTCTATATGTGCCAGTATTTACATATTTTGGCGATTAAATAGCTGTCGCAAGATATTTTATTTCAAAGGTGTTTTATTCGACTGAATACCCCAATAACCCATGAGACTATTGTCATAATTATTGAAAAATTGTTTCAAACCGCCATGGTCTTCAGCCAATAATAGTTCGAAACTGATACCACGAGGTTACCGCACAGATCATATATAGTACTGCTACACTATAGCCCATATACAGCTGCAGAACTTGTAACAGTGGAACCTGGTATGTTGATCTAGTATTCTATTACTATATCTACTCATTATTGTCGGTATATTAATAATATGCATGTGATAGAACGGTCGATCGGGTTATGAAAGCTCTTAAATATTTTAGTTTACATACAATATAATTTGAAATACTGTAAATAAAGACCAAGTTATACATAATTTGTTATACATCCTTTCTAATAGCACTACATATGAAATTGAAGAAAACGTTTAACCAATTTTTCCAAATCTGTAGAAAAAGATTGAAAAAATATATTATTGCGAACATTCCAGCTTAACTTACTGAAAATATTCAAGGGTTATGGAAATGTTCTGATAATAGCCAGTGTGTGATCGCATTCAAAAGAATTTTGGAATGCAGTGTACATACCAACGCACTCGTACATTGTGTGGAAATAGTTCCTTTAGAAATAATCCTTATGAATTAGTAAATTGGAGACTGTGGTTAGCAAATAAATTGAAACAAATTTACCCTTACCACACAGCCTTACTATGTGGTAAAGGAAAGTTTGTTTCAATTTAATCCTTATGAATGTCTTATGTACAGTGTGGCTACAAAAAGTTAATAACTAACGTCCAAATTTGATAAAAAAATATTCAATGCTATTGCCACCTGAAGATATACAAACTATGATTTCAATTTTTATCTACCTAGATTAATGCAAACCGTCTCAGCAAAATGTTTGGTATGGAGCAAGAACCTAATTCCCTGGTTACACACGTGAGTTGAGTTATTTATTATCTAACCCAACCATATTTGATCAAAATGATTTTTGGAAAAAAATGGAGGAGCGATTTGGAGAGATATCATTAGGCCTCGTCGTCGAAAGTGGTTGTATTAATGTACATGCTTATACTTATAAGTACCAGAGCCTCATGCCATAGTACGTACCGAATGCGTTGAATTGTGTTCACACTCACATGATCATACACTTTGCTGCGATGGATTTTGTTAATCTGGATGAGATAAACCTCGAAATAATAGTATGACCATAACTAAAGGTAGCAATGGCATTGAATACATTCAGATCATATTTCGATGAAGGTATAGGTTCGTGAAAATTAGGCTAATATATATACTTAATCAGCATAAGTTCAAATGTAATATGAAATTGATCAACAAAAAGGAACTGGATCGACGAAGAGGTCTCAATATTTGCACAAGAAAATTCGTTTCCACAGTATAAATATTAGGAGATGTGGTCTTATTGTGCTCAGAACATAGTACCACATTTTTAACGCTCTTAAATTAGGCAATTTTCAAAATTTATTACGCAATACCAGTTGCATTAAACAGATACACCCACATTTTTACTCTCTTCCTCACTGAATACCACTTCCACCCAGTGCTGCTGCCATACATCCATCCCTATTCCACAAAAACCTATACCTCTTGTAATTCTCATCAATCCAATATTTCTTTTCCCTTTCCTCGCTATCACTGTCTCTTCCTCTCCTGCTCTTCCACTCGTTAAATATTTCGCCTTTCTTCTGTAGACTCATATATCCACAAAACTTATTATATTTCGCTCCTCTTATTCTTCTTTTCAACTCTTTTATGCACATTTGCTTTTTTCCCTTTATCTACCGTCTGACTTGTCACGTCGTTCCCCTGTCATCTCCTCCTTGTTGCCTCCGTCACTGATGTCCCTGCCTTTTGGTATAAATTTAATCGATTTTCTTGCTATATAATTTCTTAACTAATTTACAAGTATATATAGAAAGCTCTTGATAAATAAACAACATAACAAAATTGGATCACTCAAGGAAACAATATTCTTACAAAACCTTTTTAGTGTAAAAGATCATTCGATGTGTCTGCGAACGATGTTCTGATCTACAATGCGAGATACTTTGATATAATAGTCGTATAATGACCGGTCGTAAATAAAGGAAACTGTTATGATTTAGTGCCCATTTCGCCTAACCGTAACATCATTGGATACTAATAAACAGTCCAATAATAAACTTATCAATGTCACTTAGGTTAAGAGGCAGATGTGGGTCACATTAATAATTGTAGGCTAGTAACTACGCTATAATGAGATGCTAGGTTTGACTGACCAATCGTCGTTGGAAAAATCTAGCAGAAAAAAAAAATAAATCACAAACGGCGATAATCTAGAAACGTTTCAATGTATATTACGATACTGATATATGAAACGTTCGAAAACGCTTTAGGTGATTGATTGCCGCAATGATGACGTACGATCGTGCATGCACTTGTCATTTTAAAATAATTAAGTGCGACAAATTCAATTAAGTCTATGCAAATTACACCCATCGCCAGTTAAAAACCGTGCATATAACTTTATTGTCTCGTTAAAGTTTCCATTAAAGCTCGATGAATGATAACGTGAAACATTTAATGCAATAATAAATTTTCAGACTGTGATAAATTATTACCAACAAGACAAAAGAAATTGCTTGAACTATGAACTTCACGTCAAGTTCCATAATTAATACGCCTTAGATGTACAATACCTATAACATGATTCCTGGCATAGAATATTTATGATACAGCACGGGATGTATTCGGCAAGGATTAAATTAAATAAATTCATTAACTATCACGTATAAGAGCGCTCACTGTGTGCCCTATTAAATGTAATGCTTTTATTATCTCCGGTGCGAACATAAGATTTAATTAACAAGAATCAGGTTCGTGCTTCGGAGTATGTGAGCGACAAGTTTACTAGAAACTAATTACTAATGGATGAAGAATGTAAGAAAATTTTACTATATTTCTGGAAAGCTTTTACCTATTTTGGCGCAAGTGTAAGTTTATTTTATGGTTAAATAGAAAGGATCACCTATCAGTGTTTGATTTCGTATTGTTTCATGGTTTAAGTAAATTTGTTATATTTGGGCATAAAATAAATAAAGTTTATATAAAACTAACTTTGTTTCGTTTTGCTTCGGTTATTGTTTGTAAGTAACTTTCTATTTACCACCATAAAGTAAGAGTTTTAACTAGATTTCCTTATAAGCCCACGTGTTTAATGTCATTAATTTCGATAAGTGTGTCAGTGAACCTTACCTACGTGCCGTATTCATTTCTCGGCTCATGTACCAATAGACACAACATCCGAAGTGCATGCATTAATGTGTGGTAATCCTCGTTATGGTCTAATGCCGCACATTTATATCTGTTAGAGAACATCGTTGTTATTTTGATGCCCCTAATCATTAATTACAAGATACGGCAGAACGGAGAAACACACTGGACTTCAGCTGCGAGTTGTGGCGTTCACAAAAGCGATCCACAAACCATGTAAATTAGCGCAGCAGTGCATTGATGGTTAATGGAGTTGGCCTGCCGGTGCATTTTTGCACCACAAATCGTTACTTCATCGTGCAGCACAACCTAACGGTCCCAAATTACCTAATTACCGCCGAACATTTACGTTCTATATTTAAGAATTTCTTTACAAGATGGTTCATTCATTCATAATGGATGGGATTCAATTTATATTTTAACGATCGTGAATTATGGTAACAATATTTATGGACATTAATGGGTAACGGGTCGTTATCGCATAATTCAATTTACGATTAACTCAAATAACTTTAATGAATTACAGAACTTTTAATTAATGTGCGTAAGCATGAACTAATTTATTAACGATGTATGGCTTTATATCTCTGATCAAGTAGTGCATATCCTGATTTAAAAAATAAACGTTGTGTTAAAACACTACAGTACCGAAAACGTCAATGTAACAACGTGATTAATTCCACCCAATTTATGTTTGGAACAATAAACTGATCACAGGCGGGCACAAGCACATCCAATTTAATCGCTGACGCTCCAATTGTCTAACGTTTAAATCTAGAATTGGAATTTCAAATTAAGTACTAACTTTTATTAAATATTTTTTAACTTGCGATAATTTTTTCAAAGTAAGTAAAACTGAATTAGAGCGAATTATATATAACTGATTACTCGGACCCTACAGAACTGCACAAGTAAGGCATCTACCTTGAAATTATTATTTAAGTGTGTGGTGATATTATTTTGTTGATTTTTAAATCATTTAAATGATTGCTTTATAAATAATTCTTCTGTCAATGAGGTGATTATGATTAGTTTTCGTTTCGAGAATATAGTGTTTCACACATATCCATATATAGCATTTATAATTAAAGCAAAATTAGAGGAATATTATCATTTGAGAAAGATATCGTAAATACAATTTACGTGATATGGTCTGACATAATTGATGTGAAAACTATTCAATTAATCGAAAATTAGCTAACAATCTTCGCGAAAGCTTCACCATCCTTTATCCCATTCGAATAGTGTCGCAAAAGCTCATGCTAATCACTTCGCATTTTTCATTTGTAATTTATTTATCGTTTATCTTTATTTAGTTCATTTTGGATCTCGGGTATTTGTTACGATAATTAGTTTGTTGTTGACCAATACCAAATTTATATTAACCCAACTAATTATATCTTACCGTAACGCGACTTAAATATATCATAATCACCCAGCCAAATTTGACCCCACCATCAATTAGTCCACGGGAATGGACAAACATTGCCTTCATTAATGTACAAAGGTATTGCTTGACCACTATTGTGGTCAACACCGCAGAATACTGCAGCATTTTCTGTTTATCTTGATCTAGGACGGCAGGGACATGGATTCGCCCAATAACTTTGCTTTACATTTTATTTTCATGGACACTCAACGCTAGTTAAATTTATCGCAAGTAACAATTAAATTAAGGACATGAAGAAGAATAAAATTTCAACCAAGCATCTACATTGAATGCTTGCCTTAAATAAGTTTTCTTCGTAGAATTAATAAATCAGCACAAATTTCTAGAATACTATTCTTCTTATGTCATGTTATGTTACTGCTGATTACTAGTAGGTGTGTGGTAATTATAAATGGAATTAATAGACTTAATTATTCTACATTCAAAACGATTAAGAAGAGATTTTGATAGAAAGCTATTCTATATCTTGCTTATAACGACCAACTGTATCAGAATAATTTTTAAAGACAATGATATATTGGGGAACAAGGCATTTTGATTAATGCAACTACTGAAAATTATAGCTTTGTGTATAAAAAATATAAAACTTAACGATAAATAAAATTTAATTATTCTAAATTCTTCTTTATGGCTTATAGTCGCTACTTTTTATGCATTTAGAAGTCAGTTAAAAGACGTGTAGTTCATTATCGTAAAGCGCTTAAAACCGGGACGTTTCATGTTTTTATTTGTGGTTTTATACTGTTACTAATTGCTTACATAAAGATTGTAAAATATGTGTATTTTTTCTGTAAAATCTCGTGTCATGTGCATTAACGTTTCGGGCAAGGCATAACATTTATGTTTTGTAACAGTATATCGTATTAGATTACGCAGCATCCAGTTAATTCTATGATGGAATTTATTTATTCAAGAGATAAGGGGACCGATATTAGTAAATGGCCTTTCGGTAATTTAATCCAACTCGCATTAAAATTATCCTTTCTCGTGCGTTATTTTATAATCGAGTTGACAAATTACGTCTGAGGGCAATTAATGTCAAGAAGTTTCTTTTGCTTTCGGTAAAATACAACATTTAATTTCCATGAATTACATCGGAAACCCAATCAAACTAACTATTATTCTTGACTTTCGGACGAGAAGTTGAAGTGTCCTGGGCGGTAATCGGTAGAGCCCTTTCGTGTTTTCTTAACGGTCAAAGTCGGTAATCGCGCGAACTTACATAGCGCCAAACTTTCCGTATAATTCAGCATTAACTTCGGAATAAATGGGACATTCGAAAGCGATACAGCGATACCGCCGCTGCGCTCAAAGTTGTCGCCATCAATCGGAAGTTATCTTTCTTGCTCATTTAAAGTACATTCGGAAGCGAACCATTCTGACCGCCGTCGCGCCTCGGAAATTGCGATGGGGTTTGCAAATATACTGCGTGAAGCTGCGCCGGGTGCGCCGCCCAAAGTAGCGATAAAACATCGGACAGAGAACTCAATTTCCCGGATTGTTGGGCCCGAGGACGCATTCCGAGTTTATGAATTCTTATGAGCTCGTCCCGCGTTCGAAACGACAACGCAAAGAACTTAATTGTGTTTGAAGACCCGCGTTTCCATTCAGGTTATAAGCAGTTTTATTCTACCTGCGACTTTGAGATATATTCGCTTTGGTGGGCGCTTTCAATTGGACAAAGTTGCCGATCACAAAAGTTTTTAATCCGCCGCCGGAGTTAAGATGCTAAATCTTTCTGTTATTTCGTTTTGAATTTACTGCTAGAGAATAGTTCAGTAACAACGCCGAGCGCGGAACTGAAATAGGAGGCGTTTTTATTTAAAATATATCCAAGTAATCCGCAATGAGCTTTAAGTTACCAGATATTCCGAAAAGTCTTTCAACTTCGACAGGATGAAATGTAGTAAAGCTGGAAATGAGCTGTGATTGTGACGTCCTGCGGGTGCAAGTGAGAGGGGTTTACGCGTTTCTCACGAGGGAGACATCCCGGATACTGCAATCATTCACATTAGACGAGGAAGAGCTCGCTCGGGTTGGGGCTTCGACCGCCGGTCCTGACAAATGATTTTATCCGGCTAACACACTGCTACAGCGCACTCACATGTCTTCGTGGCGACCAGTTGTCCAACAAAATAAATGCTAGGAGGTGCTAAATTATTGAATAATGTCTATGCTTTGCCAGTTTTGATGGATAGTTATAATGGCAATTTATTTTATTAAATAAATCGATATGATATAATCGTGAAATTGACAGATACCATTTACTTCATTATAAGAAAACGGGTAACTTATTTATTTTCACCATAATGCTGTGCAGTGTTCGTATTTTTGCACAATCTTAATTTGGCCACTCACGTCTTTGAATTAACTTATATTTTCTCTGTAATTAAATTTTGGATTATTGTCTTGCTTACAGCATTTATTTTAATTATTTTTACCCTGTCCATGTAACGTGCACTGTGGTCCACATTTTGCCGGAGACAACATGGATTTTAGTTGTGTATTGTTGGTGTGTATTCTTTCTCTGCAATTCTGCAATAAATATATATATAGTCGTCAGCGACATAATGGTTACCACTGCGGTAGAGCCGCGGTTTATTCACCTCAGTAGAGGTAAAAGAGATAGAACCGCAATATTCAGGTAATGCTAATTTTTGTATCTTGCTCGTCAATATATATTAAACACAAGTTTCAAAAAAACTAAATTTAAATAGAAAATCAATTTAAGCCGAATTACTCAAAACAAATTAATTAGTCACGATAATGCTGTAGGCGCAGACGAAATTTACCGAACATCACTTCTCCATCACCTCTCTTCTCTAATGAAATAAATAGAACTAGTATACGTCTCAACTGATGGCGAATCGATAGTACGAACCTATTGTTTCATTGTCTAAATAATTTAGAGTTTATTGATTGCGTAAGGCAAAATATAACCTCAGGGTTACTTGCAGTAAGGTCGCTCTTTAAATGAAATTGTTTTGTTTCGGAAGCAATTCATAATAAGATCAATTCAAGTTTTTCATTCGCACAATTAAACAGCTGCCGACGTAACACAGCATAATCGAATAATACCAGGAAGCATGCACTACAACTCTGGGGCTTGGCTATTGTGATAAATACACTGCCACAGCGTCATGTCCGACATAAAACGAGTTATTTTGTGTAAAGAAAAGCACCCAATCAAAAGTCACAGTTGTCCGGACTGGGAAATGCTCGTTAAACATGTGACGTACGAGTAGGGCATCAATCATTGTCGTGCTTTCAATTCTATTGTCTTGGGTGCTCCCCCGCCATTTCTTATACGACCCATTTTGGTTGCGAAAATACCAACGTAAAGGACATTCTCCGAACCGCCAGCGAACCGGAAACGAAGCATCGCAGTTCCGACGGCGATCACGTAGTACATTTGACGCTGAATTAATAATACATTCGTCATTTGGAGTCCATGACATTAAAAAGATTGCGTGCCCAGTTTAGAGCGACGTCTGTAACCAAAGCAATTGCGGATAATAACGGATGATATGCGACTAATATATGATGCGTGTAACGTGTTCCATAAACGTGTTACGGCTGAGTTGCGTTTGTAATTGTTAATGGTGTCGAGCACGTTTTTCGAAAAAACCTTTAAGTGGTTAAATGTCGGGAACATATATTGCATTGTGTTGAAGTCAAAACTGTCAGATATTTGTAAATTATTTCCGTGGTATAAGTTATTAGAAATTTCCATATGTTTGTTGTCCAATATACGCTATAAATCTCAATGCCTAAGATGGTCACTTACATAACATGTGACTGCATTTTTCGACCATTTCAAATGTAGCGTTTTTACTCATCTGCGATGGTCTTCAATTTCATTGCGTTCCGAATGAATTAATCGACGAAAAGCTATTGCGTGAATCTCAAAATCACTTTCTTTTGTACACAAAGACGCGATAGCAACCGCAAATTATGAAGTTGAATTTCAATTTTCACAAATACATAAACAACTCTAAACCACCATACTACCTACCTGCTTTGTAACTTATTAACAGGAGCAAACGTGAAATATCTAAATCTGCTTATATTAACTATTTTTTATTCAAAAGTGGAACCGTCGTTTAACTGTCAGTAAACTTGCAGAAGAGGTTGGAATCTCAATGTATTCGTGTCATGAAAATCGAACATGCATAGAATTGCGGCAAAGTTTGTTCCTCGTTTAATGGCCCAAGAGTAAAAGGGGCAGCGAGTAAACGTTTGCAAGGAACTCCTTGAACAAGCTGCAGATGATGAAACATTCATGTAAAGGATCATCACAGGAGACGACAGTTGGGTTGGTCATCACAGTAGGTTGGCAAAGAAGTACGAACTCTCCAATGTCAAAATTATGCTCACATTTTTTTATGTCAATGGAATGGTGCATTCTTACCATAAGGTGAACCGCCTGTTACGAAAAGTTGCTCAAAAATCTTACAAAAAGAAATCACAGTTTATTCATGACAACGCACCTGCCCACTCAACATTGTCAGTTCGTGAGATTTTTTGCAAAAAATTTTATAATTGTCCTCCCCAGCCACCCTACTCCATAGACTTCGCTTCTTTTCATTTCCCAAATTAAGATCAGTGCTGAAAAACGTCGTTTCGAAACCATCGATGGCACTAAAAGACATTTCAGAAGTAGCTTTCCACGACTATATGGCGAAGTGAAAACACCACAATGACCAATGTGCGAGTAGAGGAGACAAGGACTAAACAAATGTATCTAGAATACAAAGTATTATAAAGATTAGTTATTTGTCTGCCTCGTAGGGCAGGGAAAGAAATTTTTTTGAAATTACAAAATTTAAGACGCATTTGTGGAACATTTGTTCTGACAATGCCAATATTATTTTTGGTTCATTTGAACAAAATCAAATAGTGAAATATCAGTCATCAGAAAATCAACGTGAAATGCCAAGGATGACTCAAATGTATATAGGCGCATGCTACAAAAATAACGAAATTGCATTGCTAAAATTAGTGTTAGGTTATAAAAAGTCGTCACGTGACGACAACAAAGTAAAACCGTATGTTCTTCGCAGCTAATATCCTTATATATTCAGTTTCTCGACGCCAGTTTCTAGTGCATCTCAATCGTTGTGTAACTATTTGGTTACAAATAATGTTTGACCTCGAAGAATTTGAGACATTTATAATCAAGGTGCGCTGTAATATAACAAATACTATGCATATTCGCACTAGAACACTGACCACTGATTTAATTTGCAACAGAATGGTGATACGTCACTGTATCGTATCGTTAACAGGACGCACTCTCCTTAGCTCAATCGACCACATTCAACGATCCCGGCCCAAAGTGTAACATTGCTCAAAATAATTCGCAAATGAACGTACACTGATTCTAAAAACTCACCTGCTCACATGCTTAGCGCTCTTTACATTTAATGTGTGACGATCCGGTTCGAAGGGCCACGTACCAATATACTAACAACCAAAATATACCTGTGTCGCTACAGTTTAAAAAATCGAATTTAACAAAATATCTTTAATGTGTCAATCTAGGTGTTCTCGATCATAACTTTCTCGAATCAGTGTTCTGTTGGGTATCGTTTGCTTTTGTAATTGAAGCTCGAATTCTATGATCTTTCTATGAAATACACTGTGTTAGTTCACTGGTGAAGAGTATGTCATCAAAGGTTATATCTTAGACAGAAATATTAAAATTAATATTTTGATTTTTTTTGAGATGATGAAGTAGAAATAGTTAGGAGGCTTAACGTTTACGGAAAAAGGCAACAATGTTTTGATTCAGATTCAGGTTGACAAAATCAACTGTTGTTTCTTTATCAGATAGAAATCACTTCGTACAAATAGGTAGGTTTCACTCTAAAAAAGTTACCTAAATAATGTGAATTTGTCATTGTACCAATAGAAGATATCTCAGAATATGCAATTATGGAGTCATAATGCCGTGATAATAATAAAAACAGCATTGCGTATTGGATACATTTCAACAGGACTACCTACAGTAGTAAGCATATCGAGGGACAGCTATTTAGGTCCACTAAATGTATCAGCGTTTTACTGCCATTCGAATCATTTAACTCTACAACGTTTGCGCGATAGCTTTATCGGTTTATAACGCAAAGCACACTAAATGGGGACCCAGAGTCATAACAACAGGAGACAGAGAACTCCAGAAAACTACCGAATACAATCATTTAGACCGTCGACATGGGAACCAAGATACTGGTCCACCGATACTAACAAACCTCTTCGTGACTTTTGTGTCATAAAAGGAATAGCTAGAACGTACTTCCAAGCAAAATCTTATATAGATCTATATTCTGACCACTCTCCAATTATTGTTACAATTAGCACGTCAAAATATCATGCGAAGAAAAACGTCCATATTTCGCACACAAAGCAGTTAGTGATTTAGTGTGCGAGAAACATTCAGATACACATTAGAAGAAAAGCGTTTCCGGAAATACCGCTAAAAAGAGAAGAAGACTTATGCAACGCATTGAAATTCATAAACACTAGTATCCAGTAGACTGCATGCAGCTTCTCATGAACAAGAGAACTCAGTGGAAGGCGAAAATATCTCGTAGTATATTAAAACAAAATAGACTAAAAAAAACTTAGAAAGAGGTGACAAATCACTAGGAACCTTGAAACCACACGCTGTCTTAACTTAGCACCCAGAGAGCTTAAACTACTCTTCAACGATATGAAACGATACGACCTCCAGACAGACAGTAAATCTTAGTACGAATATCATATAACATAATTAAATATTGACTTGATGTATTGCTTCAAACCATCAGGTCTATTTATGGAATAAAAAAAAATAAACCCCAGTTGCTTTCGATCTGGATATGCTTTCTAGCATAGCTCCAAGCAATATATTGCATTTCCTTTACCAAGTATAACAGCGATTTTGTTATTTACCTGTTTTATAGTGGGGTCTTTTGGCAGCTTTTCATTCTAGTTTAACGATTGCATACGAAAGCTCACGCATGCATGCTGCGCCCGGAGGAACACAATGAGCACGATGTCTGCCCAGAGTTCGCTATTTAAGTTATTATGTTGTGGTGTGCACATGCAAACCTGTTCATTCTATTTTTTATTGCGGTAACTGCAAATTAAGATTGCCCGTTCCTCTAAATAAAGTCATGTACGACCGGCAGCGGTACAACTAATCGAGATTATTTACCTACCGAGGAAGCAAATGCAACGTGAAATTATGAAAGAATGCATCCGTTGCACGAACAACTAGTTATCACCGGAAAATTTATTTTATTACTTAATTTCCCTCACGCAAATCAACCTCGCTACAATACGACCATAATAATAAGACCTTTATTTGCATATTCACCATAATTCATATATCTCGTTTCCTGTGTATATTATGTTTTTCTTCACTTTTCGTTCAAGTGCTATGTTGTGACCATTTTCTTGCAACTTTTATTGCACACACTTGCTCCATTTTTTATGTTGGAAAGGAAATTGTAGTATTAACATTAGCGAAGCTGCATTTATCCGTGCCTGGGTGTGGTTATTGTTAGCTGAGAGCATCAAAACATTTTTATTTTTACACTGCGAGCATCAATAAAGTTCACCGTCCCTCGGTAATCGCCCGCCCAACCGGAATGCAACACCGAATGTATTTCATATTCGTTTTTCTATGACAAATTCCCGACATTTATTAATACCATATTTTCACAGGTAAACAAAATTCTATTTTAATTTAACGATTTTAAATTAGTGGTGCTTGTTACGATTTTGATTATTTTCCATGCATTTATTTCCTTTTTTTTAATTATATCTGCTGTGTTATGCTTTGGTATTTTGTCTCAATTTTCAAAGTTAACGCCCACCCCCTACATAATACGTGCACAAACGGAACTAACTAATAATTCAAATTTACCTCACCTCATTGTACATTTTAGCTTAACTTCAAACTTTACATTGATGGCCTTTGAATCTGATAAGTTCCAATTAAATGTCTAGTTTGTAACTTAACATGCATTTAACATGCAGGCTGGGAATATGCTACTGGTCCCGGGGGTTGATCTCCGAAACGAGTTCCTAGATTCGAAGTAAACTAACTTCAAGATTCAAAGCACGGTGCGGAGCAATCGTCTCGGTGGCCGCATCTGCAGAATTATACATTTACTGATACCGTATATTTAGCAGTCGTTCATCAACTTTGATTAAACTCACAAATTATTTTATATAAATTTGTGCCTAACGCGATCGCGGAGTTAAATCCCCGGCCGCGAGTACTATTTATTCTTTGTAATTACAGCTTGCCAAGCGAAACGCGCCAAGTTACTAAGCTGCTCATATACTTAACTCGTGATTAAGCACGCTAAATTTCAGGTCGGGTTTGTTTTCATTATAACATGTAAATAAAGCTGGCCGAAATTTAGATGCATATTATGCACCGGTGGCCGATTTACCGAACTCAATTACATACGCGTTAGAAAACGAAGACGTTTGCTCTGACTGATATTGTTTATAAAGTGTTTCCAAAACTGTCGTACTTTAGAGCCGGCTAAAAAACGTCTTGGCAAGAATATCGTCTTTGCATATTTAAGCGACTCATTAAGATTTTATTTTTGGACTTTCTTGCGAATATCTGTTAAAATAGAAAGTACGAACGCAAGAGAGTAAAAAAAGCCGAGGTATTTTATTACAAAAGAAACCTACGTCACCGAGATTAAAGACGCTAAGGATTCCGAGATGGCCGACTTAATTATCAAAAGAGTAGACGCTTCGAAATGGATGAGGTGGGCGTGCGAATAAAGGTTGATTCAGACCGTACGGCATGGACCGTCACAGACACGTACCTGCACCTGCACGACAAAACTTCGTAGCATGGATTTAAGTGAGAGTGTACACACTAACCGGCAGCGACCGTCACGTACCAGCAACAGCACGTAACGTCACCGGCCGACATTCTCGCGAGGAATGTTTTGACGGTCGGTGCTGGTCCGCTACGTTACGTGTCGGTGCTTGCCTGCCAGTCTGAATTAGAAAACGGCAGGTGTCCGGTCCGACACATACAATTACAAATCTAAATTGTTATTTTTAATGCGACCGCAGTTGGGGTAATAGCGTATTTGCATTTTAGATATTCGTATAAACGTGAATATATATTCGTTTGCATTTAAAAATATTTATTATTTCCGAAAGCATTTCATCAATTATGCAAATACAAATATTTCGATGCCATGTTGATTTACAACAAATCCTTGCGAAATGTAATATATGAAATCTTATACATTTTTGTAGACATTAATTTCATCGTTTTTTGAAGAATAATAAGAGTAGTGCACAGAATTTAATAAATGCAATTAAGAACGATTCCAGGCTTACACAGCGAGTAATGTAACGTGATATTGACCAATCGCCGAACTAAATAGGTGCCCATACTAATTTAAATTTTGCAGTTCTTCAGCATACATCGACTCTAATCAAATTGTTATATAAGTTTGCATTTAAAAATATTTCCTTTTATTATTAACTTTTTCTGATAGAATAATTTAATTAGTTAGTGATTTTTAGAATTCTGTAAGGAA
Organism: Geotrupes spiniger; assembly: GCA_959613385.1. Lineage (NCBI taxonomy): Eukaryota > Metazoa > Arthropoda > Insecta > Coleoptera > Geotrupidae > Geotrupes > Geotrupes spiniger. The sequence continues at coordinate 31,385,309 of OY390737.1, read as the reverse complement.
AAAGATGTATATTAAATGTAGTCATTGTGAAAAATCCACAAATGTTATTATGACATCGAAGTAAACTAGTAAAATAATACTGAAATAAACTTATAAATTAACGTGCAATTTAACAAAAATTGTTGAAAGCATAATAAATTAAACTAGTAAATACTTTACATTAAAAATGAAAAATAATCGCCGAGCGAACACGGGTGTTGTACGCTAACTGACGGATACTTGCCGGTGTGATGTGAACACAAGCGTATTTTGTCGTGCATGTGCAGGTACGTGCCTGTGCTGTTACGTGACGGTCCATGCTGTATGGTCTGAATCAACCTTAATGAATGAAATTGCACCTGCCTTATTCATTACTAAATATAATTTGTTAAAAATTATGTCGAAAATCCGGGATTTTTGTATGTTTACTTGTATAATATTATGCAAATTGCAATAATTTCCTGAAAATAGTATTATTAGTGTTATACTATTTACAAAACACAAAACTAGATAACTTATTTTAAAACTATGTGTTCCAAATTGAGTAAAAATGGTTTCTGAACAATTTGCGATATATAAAAATAGCGAAGAACAGATTCCTGGGATGGTGTACTTTGAATAATGTATTTACGCTCCCTACTCTACTGCACAGAAAATATATGGTTGTTTAATAACACTGGACCTGATTACTAGGAATCAAGGAAAATGTGTGAGTAATATTTTGTCACAACTACACGCTACCTGCACACTTCATAATATAGGCACTGTTTTTAAAACTCCTTTAGTTCTTTTCAATTCACATCTTGATATGCTTTCCACTACTAATGTTCTTTTGCGACATTGTTTAATTTTCTGGCGCGCCTGGTATATCTTACAACTGACAATTTTACCTTAAGTTATTTTAAATATCTCGCATTATTTAACTATCACAAGGATTCTTGCACAGTTTTTAGTCTCGTTTCTTTCTATTCAACGCGTTCGTGAATATTTTCTTTATAAAGTCTCCCTTTAAATTGTAGGATTTAAAACTTTAAACAGCCAGAAGTCCTGATTCTCTTACTACCTACGTTTGGTGTCCATCAATTCCCCGTTCAAACAATTGTGTCTAGTTTTTGAAACTGGACACCTTAAGTCATGGCATTCCTCGAACTCCTTCCGTGTATTGTACATTTTTCGCAGATTTAGTTTGCCATGAGTTTGGAACTAGAACTGTATTATTTGTATAGAAATTGTAACTACATTTTCATGACTAAAAAGAGTGATCGCAAAAAACTCCTTTTCTGAACGTGGCGCTTGCAAAATCATTAAAAAAAGGCAAATGGTACAAGCAACATAAGGTCAGGCTGTCACAGATATCATCTTTCAGTGAAATATGTTCTACACTGTTGCACTGACATTTGCTTGGATATGCTTCTGCTGGTTACAATTGAGGAGGAAGTTCTAGCTTTAAACTAATAACCAACATTTACTAAACGAAATACAATCATTATAAACTCGGCGTCGGGCACAACTAGTCCTTATCTAAAACGAAATATTATCAATCGATTTAAGAGCTCGGACAATCGGGTCCGGGCTAAAAGAAATTAATTTTACACACATAAAGTGCTATGGTGCTCAAGAACCATACAAAGCACAACAGCAGAAAAAAGAATCGCGTGTTTAAGCATTAGAGGCGTTATGCAAACTGCAAGCATGACGGCAATGGAAGTTGACCTACACAAAGAGATGTAGGTCAACGTCGGCTATATTCCGCCTGCGAAGCACAAAACCATGGAAGGATAACGGTTGTAGGCAGACTAGAGGGGCTGTAAAAAAGTCCGATTCCTTGATGTTGAGGACTAAGTACTGTACGCAAGTATCTTCCACCAACCCAGATCAAAGATAAAGATCATGCAAATGATAGATAATGTAATTTCGTGTTCATACATTACCTCAATTTATTTCATGTCACCATTAATATAAGTAGCTGAAGACTATTCTTGCAACACTTGATATCCAACAAACTGAGACTAATTTCAAGAGAATAGAGATTTACGTTACTTCAATTCATCCTCGCATTTGTCCAATCTGAAGGAAAATAATTTGTTATGCTGCTTGGTGTTTTACATTTTTTTACGAATCTTTCCCTTTTAGTAAACTGTTTTATCTCAGAAATGTAGCAACAGATAGATCAAATAGTCTTCTTGTCATTATTGAGATGATTATATTATTCAAATTATTTTTAAAAATTGCCCTTTTGCAACGTTCTAAAATGGGGCTTACCTTTAGATTCATGTAACCATCAAAACTTGATACGAAAACCTCGATATGGATGAGGGGGTCGAAATGTTTCATGCGAAACTTGCGAAATTATTTTTTTTTGTATAATTTGTGAAGTATGCATAATAAATAATAAAATTACGTCTTTCTAGATCAACGTTTTTATTAGGATTAAGTGGGGTAATTGTAAATACTTTTTGTTTTGCTTTTTGATCGATTAATTACTATGACTGCTATGAGACCCACATTGTTTATTGATTATGGATTTAGTTTCGAAATCTCAAGAGCTATTTATAATTACACCAACCCCAAAATGAAGCTAACAATGTGAACAATGCAGGTGAATATTTTGCTTCTATGTATGCAGCATTGTTTCTGTTAGTTTACATTTGCGCCTATATGCAAAAAAATATCTGCCGAAACTGTGAGTTTGAATGTTAATAATAGATATGCCACCGGCTTAAGTATGGGCCATTCTAGCAGTTTATAGTCAACCTACGGATAGCTATGGGCTACAAGTTTTCGGCCCATTGTTGGTCATCATTATAAAGTTCTACGAGGTCCACATTATCATTCATCTCCGCTTTACGTTTTCTTTTCAAATTCTTTTGGGAATTTCCTTTTCCGGAGGGTTTATTTTGTCGCACTTTTTCTCGCGCATGTAGAATTATACCTGACGAGAAACCACGCAGAAGCCGTCCATCCTTTCTTGAACACAGAACAGGCTGTGACCGGATGAGCTTTTGGAAAGGTCCACCTAGCTTCTATTGCGCCCTTTTTAAAAACTATGAAAGGTGGCAAGAAAGATTCATCAGCTGCAACACAAGCCAGGACAGCTGTTAAATCTCTTCCAGAGCCTTCCCTCGTTCTCCAATGGCCTTGATTCTTGATGCCCCATTTCCAAAGCCACTTTCATCTGCATTGAACACAATGCAGGAGTATCAATTTGTTTTTCAGTAATTACCTTTTCCAAATTTCTAAAAAAATATAGATTGAATCAATTTTTCCGTGATCCTGTCTAGCTTTCTGGAGTTGTCGGAATAAGACAATCTCTTATTTCGATTCTGTAATACTAGTCCAACCCCTAGTCCACATTACCCCACTTGATCCTATGTTGTTAAAATTTTCATATGAAACAGAGGCTAATACTTGATTTTACTTTAAGGGATGTTTTTAAAGTTTTTTGTATGGATTTACATTAAACATAGACTTTTGCACTATTATTGCAAAAAATATTTTACTTGGCTTTAGTGAAATTATGCATCAAATATATAATACACTGCATAAATATAGCTACCATTAACGCATGTCAACTCTGAGAAAGGTATTAGTTTTAATGGAGGACTAACTCCATTACTGTACCGTACCGTACGCTATTTACATTAGCAGATAATCCGTGTACAGCTCGCCGTCGAGCAGCAGGTTTGATATCATTAACAACGTAAGCGTGCAAAAATTCTGCTCTAGTATATCAGTATATTTCAGATATTAATACATGACTATAGTTAAAATATACATTTTCCATTTGTATTATAAATGCTATATAATATTCGTGCCTAGAACTACTTTCACCCGATTTTTTACAATATCTAAAGCTGATTGCTAAGATATATTAACACAATTTAGTGTATTCGTTCAGATTATACAGACCAAAATGAGTATTCTCGAAATTCCGGGCCAAATTACATTACGCTAATTTCTATTAAAACTTTAAGGTATCAGATGCAAATAAGGGACAAACCAAATTTTGCTGTTCATCATACATGTAAATGGAACGGCGGCGACGTTGAATTATGGTAACAGATTCCCATTATTAATTCTGAACATTCATCAATACCACGAAACGCCCAAGATTCAAACGTATCAATTAACGATTTTACGACGACAATGCACCAACGGGCGATACTCGCCGTTGAGCTGTAATTTTCAAACGAAGGAGTGTCGCGTCCGCATCAAGATAATGCGCGCCGCCTATTACGAAACCTCGTTATGAAATCTTGATTACTTCGACGGTCGCAGACGCAACATTATCTTACATCTAGTTAACTTCGGAAATCAAATCCTACTTGGTAATAAGATTCGAACGGTCGATGATACGCACGTCGACGATTTTATATGTGATTCTGGTTTTATTGTGGCTATTAAGTAGTACCGGTGAGATTGGAAATTGAAATTTGGAATAAAACTCGACTGATTAAAATTCTTTAAAGTAACGTGTTCGACCATTTGGTTACGTTGAAAACGTTTTCGAGGAAATATAATGTTGAAGATATGACATAACGAAACTAATTGATTATTATTATTGATAGATATTGGCAACTAAAATTCTTATGGACAGAATATGTGAATTTGAAGCATGAAGCGAAAGAGATGAATTAAATGAGAATAGTAAAACGACTTTCTACATACTATGCTATTTACTTGTACCCTACCGAAAACCAGGTAACATACACGGAGGGTGTTATATATTTAGCTTCAAATAATAAGTCCAATAGAATTAACACAATTAATAATAACACGCTTCTGCTACGACAAGAGTATATTAAATAAATACTATCTTAATAATAAATACATCTTGGATATCTTCGTTTCCGTAGTGATGAACACTAGTTTTTGTGGATTCAGAACGCGTTTCGACTATCGTCATTTTCTACATATTTTAATTACCCTATCTAATAATCTTAATGCTAATTCCAAATTTTATTTAAAATTTGACTTTACCGTCATACAGCCCGATTTAATCATTCGGGTAGATCGTTGCCGATGACTCATTTCAAGTTTCAATTGTAGCTTATCAATTATTAGTGAATGTGTGTATGTAAGTAATGACACCATCGAGTATTGCTCGGTTTATCGTGAAACAGTTAATATTTTATCTGTCATTTGATAAATATAATGTTGTAATAATACCATAGTTACTTGGCAATTTATATGACAAGTTTTGTAATTGAAAATTTACTATTCATGCTCTAACCAGGGATTAAGTTTCAATAATAATATCCAATATCTTACGTTCATCTTTTAACGACGCTTCATATTTTACTAGCTCAGTCACCGCACCCACCGTCTGCAGCCGATGCTGTTAAAAGGCCGCACATTAAGTAATTACCATAATTACGTAATAAGTTATTTATTATGGCAATATTCTGAAGTGCCTGTCTCGCACTCTGAAATTTATCTCAAATCCTAAAAGCTCCACCTGCATGGTTTTCCATTTACAAGATTAGCCATCATCGCTGGCGCTGAGGATCGAGAACTAATTAAACTGCGATAACATTGTTACAACTAATTGGGAATTATAGTGCTCCACGCACGTTGTAGTTATCACGGCTATGTGTTCGATGATAAATCAATTTACAGATAATTTTAGTTATGGATACTTTGATGGAATTTAGTTGATTTATCGCGTTATTGGATTCCGATGGGCCGCCGGCGGGCTTTGACTAATGCACATTAGAATTACAGGGACGCGCTTAAAATGCAAACGAAATAATCTCGAACATTCTCGCGCACTAATTATATTCAGGTGAAGGCTGCCCGTGTTAATTGGTATGTGCGTCTAATGCGGCGTGGCGTCTTGTATTTTAGATTTGCGCCAGTTTGGAGAATTCGTGCGTGTTAGCTATTCACTAGATCGACGCGTAACGCCGACTAAATAAAACATACTGACGCCATCCGTGAATACAAATAAGATGTATGAGACTTGAACGTTAATGGTTTTTAATCGGCGTTGTTGACTTATTACGATCTTATCGTTCATTTAGTTTCACGAAACTATAAAAATCTTAATTTATAGCCAATTAATGATTTAATTATTGTAAATTGTGTAAATGATTTTGATAAACTTGTTATTTTATCCGGTGATAAAATCGTGACAAAGATATATAATAGTTATAAATATATTGTGAGAGTTTCATGCATTTTAACTTACGATTACTGCAAGAAAATTCAGTTACCCTGTCCATAATAACAATAGCATTGTTTTCAGTTTTTATTATCATTTTATTATTAAACTTTTTTATTTATTAAAAATAGCTGCTGCTTTAGATTATTTTAGTTCGTGTGCGGTGTTCATTCGACTATATCTTCCTTTTTAAATTAGAAATTCCAAAAATTCAAAAGACGCAATAATAACGACCTAGAAAATGTATGTCATCATTTTATATTTTTGATATAGAGCAATCACGTTTTCAATAAGTTTTGTTTGCATTTTCTGTTGCAGTACTTTCTTCTTCTTTTATCACATGCTTTCCCTATATTCAATAAGCTTGCAATAGTATATCTCTTCTTATTGCTTGATGTGAATATATAGTTTTGTAGTTTCTACTACGTGAAAGTAAAAACTTGAGTTTCTTATATTTCGAGTTGTGTGTTATCGTGGCCTTCATTCCTTACTATCCTATTTCTTCCTTGTAAATTCCTGTTCTGCAAGCTTATGTCGCTTTCTGTTCCTCTGCTCGATATATTACCCCTATTAGTACTTTTATATTGTACACATGTTCTTGAACATTTCTTGTATTAATTCGTCTTGTACTCGTGGTTTTCCCGTTTTTGTCTTCTATATTGTTGTTTCAACTCGCTAGTCGTTATTAAATGAGTTTTAGTTTCGTCTTCCCTTTGTTGCATTTCTTATTAGTCTCCTTTTATCAACTGTTTTGCTCTCTTCCTTGGTTCTTTGTATTCTTAGTATTTCAATGTATTTTTTATTATTGCCATGTTTTCTCCATATTACTTTTCTCCTCTATTTTTAATTTCAGTGTGTTCTCCAGGCTGTTGCACAGGTTTCTTCTGCACTCTGTTTATTCTTTGGTTTTCGTCCTTACTTTCAGCGCGAGTTTTTCCAGGGTTTTTTTGTAGCATTTCTTGGTATTTTTCTCCAGTTTCATTTTCTTTCAATTTATAAAATCTTATTTGTATTATTCTTACATCTATTCTCTGCTCTCTTCCAAACATTTTATTTGCTTCGCATTTGACAATTCTTGTTAGGTAATGGTTTTCTCATCCTGTTTTCGCTATTACATCTTTTATTCTGTGCCATAGTTTTTTATTCACCAGAAAATAATCGAGTCCATTTCTGGTTATGGTATTTGTGCATATTTAACCTCTAATTGAATTGGATATAATTAGATGGTTTTCAATGTTCAAACCTATTAATTGTTGAGGTTACCACAATTTCCTCGAATCTTGGTTTTTAAGTCCCACACTACCGTGTACCTTTTATTCTTTGGTTTTGCTAAATTTTGTATTTGTTCACTTTTTCCTTGAACTTTAATAAAACCATTGGTTTTATTTTGTATTCCAGAGCCTCAATCCTTATATATATCTTATATCTTATATCTTCCTGTCTACATTCATCAGTTTTTGTTTCGTACATCATCAATCTCTTATAACCTCTTATATTCTGGTATGTGAAATCTGTTTCCACTACAGTATCCACTTTGTTCCTCTTCTTTTAACCCTCCCATTTTTCGACAACCAACATCCTTGCCGTATTTTTGGACTTTATGTAACCATACATCATCTTAACCATAAATGTTCATACAATAATTAATTTTAGCCCTTCTGTGAAAATATTTGGCACTCGTTTTTGAAGAAACATAGGGCACTAACGTGCAACAGAAACAGAAATTGCAGGCAAGTTTAAGATTTATAACTAAACAGAAAATGCAGATTATTTCTACTTGTCAAGATATTTTTTCGCAAATCATCAAATAAATACCGGATATCAATTACATATATCCTAAAGTATCCTATTTAATAAAGAGATCGGTAATAGAATATACCCGTTTGCAGGGCACATACAACGCAATGTTAAATATTCAGTCTCACTGCTGTGTGCAGTGTGGGTATAATTTGTCTTTGTGATGATCTATTACCGTACTATGCAAAACGATTAGCGTTTTTTTCATATAAACCCAATATTATACTTGGAATGGAGTCAGAAATATAATAAAGATTAGCGAGTGAACCATTGGATACAATTATGATGTGCAACGTAAAACAATCTTCATGGACCTGTTTTAATTAATGTTCACTACACCATTGAGGTGTAAGATTAAACCATCTTTCGTGTAAATTATTTTTTTTAATAATAGCTGTCATCATAACGACTTTGTAAGTATTTCATGAAAGTTTTCCTACTTAATATTCAAAAGGTTTCGATTTCAGATTTTAATGCGCAATACGTGCATATCACATGATGATATTTTTGACAAGTACGACCAACTACAACTCAACGCACACCATCTGGCATATTTTGTACGAATGACACAGAAAAAAGATTGATTCTACTAAATATTCACCGGGCCTTTATACAGTTTCGTAACTATCTGCCATTAGGGCTTGTTGGTTGAAGTTCCGTCGAATATTAGTCAGCTGTCGTGTCAAGTGTCCTTCATATATTAAAATGAAGTTTCTGTTTTACCGACTAACGGACTTGAGCATTCTAACGTCACTTTCTCAGGTTTTTTAAAAAATACATTTGAGGTCGTGTAAAAAATAGTATTCATAACTCGCTCGAAAGTGTTATATCGTCTGCTCGTAAGGTTTCTCACTCGCACGATATAACTTACTTTCGACACTTGTTATGAAAATAACTATATGTGAACGAAATGATATTCGTAGAAAGGCATCCCCTACTGAACATCTAGCGACCGTCGCCTAAGTTGACGTCCACAGGTTTTGTAAACCTGAACCTGTCACACACCATCAACGCTATAGTTAAAATTTGTCACAATGTGTAAATGAATTTACTAATTTTAATTGAATAACCACGTACTATTTTGCATGAACGAAATTCTAACTAAAAACAAAGTTTTGTCAAGTAAGCAACACGAGATATTATTGTCAAATAACGTATAGATGAATTAACTTACACATTTTAATTAAATAATTACATTATAAATTATATGAATTACAAGTATGTCTTTTCCATAAAAACTACAGAAAATCTTATCAAATAAAGTCGAATTTATCTATAATAAATAAAATAATTCTTAATTAATTTCCTGTTGTCCTCGTGGCAGTACTGTCATCTTTCTTATCTTAGGACTTTCTTATCATCCAATACAATAAATGAAGCTACAGCTGAAGCCAGAACACCGACGAATTCCATTTAATTTTGTTCTTATTTATAAATCATTTTTGATACATATTTATTTACAGCTATACTAGTAATTACGCAATTACTGTTAAAATTCAAATTCAAACGGCTGGCTGTGGTTTGAACCGTGTACTTATTGTAGCTAACTTTATACATATTATCTAAGGCGTTGACATATATTTTGCTACTTGATCAGATTTCGGTGACGTAAAATCTGAATAATAATCCATGTCGTGCAAGTAACGTTAAGGAAATATATTAACGTAGACACTATAAATAGCCGTTAAAACTCGTAGTAAGACTGATATTGCTACACACGATTTATTGCGAGCATTACAAGCTGCAGACGTAGGACAGGCACTAGTGTATTACATGTTGTGCACCTTTAGAAAACGGTTTTATTATGAGATGGGGCTGTCATCGCAAGATAGTGTCGAAAATTGGATACATGTGTAATAAGAGCTTTATAGAGGAAATTTTAAGCTCAGCTATTCATTTACATTTTTCGTTTCACTTGTAAGTCTTATTTGTTTGAAATTTGTAAACGAAGATTTATTTATTAATATTTCGGACTTTTACCATAATTAGTCTCATAAACTTTGAATTTCATTTCAAAACTGAGAAAGCACACAATCGGTGAAAATAATGAAATATAATTTCTAGGCCTACAACTAAATGATACTCAACCATGACGTGGAAACTGTAATCGATGAACATTTCAAACGAATATTTATTATGTGTTCTCGCCAGGGACGTACACATATTATGAATAATAAAAAAAAAATTGCGTTAAACTGGTGCATTTGTCATAAAATAAATTTAATTTGACATTGAATGTGTGCTGAACAGGTTAAATTAAATTTCACTTCTAGTGTTTAATTTTCCACATCAGTTGGGCAAGAGAAATACATACAAAAGTAATATAATAATATGCTCTATGCACACCAGTATAATTGTGTTTAAGTTTCAACATATAGTTCCATAGGTACATTCTCGCAAAATTCACGCGGAATGCCGCTAGCTGCGAAAGCGAAAATTGATATTTTATGTAAGACAAAATAATCGCAATTTAATAAATTCATGAAAAATGTTCTACTAGAAATGCAAAATAAGAAAGACAATATGCAATTATTAAGATCGATTTAAAAAATTATACATACATAACTGATTCTAATGTATTAAACAAATATTACAACAATATGATTAAGCGTAAAATTTTAAATTAAACAGTTGAAATATTTCCTCGAACTGATTCCAAAATATGTAACATTTCAAGTAAAAATATTTAAAATACACTGCTATATAAAGGGCTGAAAGTTTATGCAGGTCCCCTTATGGGTAAGACGTGTTCGAAGAACATGTTCTTGATTTAAATTAAAAATTACTGCATGCATTTTCCAATAAAAATAAACATCATGGCACGATCAAAGCATGCAAGAGATGTCACGAATTGTGCACAGTGTCTGAAATCAGATTTCAAGAAAAAATATTCAACTTTATAAATATAATAGCTTCATATTACATATGAAATAGTAACCAATAACAATAGTCTACTTTAATTTTACTTTAAAGTGATAGATATAATGAAATGTTATTATTAAATATTGCTGAATTGTATAAGCAAGTTCCTTCGGGCTTGACGATGAATATTTCGGATATTTTTTATCTTAGCTGCTTGTATATGGCTTTTTGTTGCGAATCTAAACAATGAACGCATTTTCGCGAAAGGGTTCAATGGTACCTTTTGAACGGCTGCTCTACTAAGTGACGAACTTTACAACGTCAAGACAATGCACCTTGATAAGTGATGTTGTCAGCGACGCGAACAGAGTACACGGGGTCGTAAAAAAGACATTACTCAAATCCCATATTATTCCACGTAGGGTTGATAACCAACATCAATCAAGGCAATCGACAGTTTTCGATCGATTGGGCAGAGAAACATGGATGCACAAAAGCCATTGATATCGTTTCCCTGTTCGTGATATCGCGTGCCGCCCCCTCTCGGAACCGGAAGCACGTTGAATCGGCTTTAAATCTATTAGCGGCCCGTTTCCAGCCGCCGCTTCCGAAATATGAACACGTGCCCGAGTACGGTATTGTTGGTAGGTGATTTATTTGCACTTTTATCGTTTTGGCGCCCTTGGAATGCATCGCAAGTTGTGTTTACAAACGCACATTGTGTGTGGTCAGTTGTGTGAACTAGTAATAAGAATTGTATTGACATTTATCTATTTAACAACATCCTGTCTTTATGTTTAAACAATAATATATAAATTTTCAATGTCACTCATTTTATTTGCCAAGTGCAAGTTGTTCGATTTCTTTCTTCTTTTCTCTTTCAAATGTGGTTTCACTACTCCGTGGCACAGGATGGTTGAGAATCTTCGAATCCTGTGCGGTGAATATTCGAAAATTTATTATTTATTTATGATTTGAGTTGTTTCAATTCGAAATTGGGTACGAAATGAAGATATTTTTCTTTTTGTGGTTGTTGAAGTCATTAATGTTTTGTATCGTCCTTAAAATAGACAATATGTATGCATTATAATTTGTTGAAATCTTATTGAGTACAAGTAAATCTACTTATCAGCCGATAATACCTTTCAACAATAAATATAAATCTTCCGGTTGTATATGAATTTTTTATGTAATTTATTTGAATCAATTTAAACGAAGTATAGTCTCATTTTCTTTTAAATCGTGGGCTATTTTTATTTATTTATAACTTTTAAAAATACTTTTATTTAACATAAGAATTTGATATGAATTATGGTGTCTACGTTGCTGTAGAAGTACCGGGAAGTAGAGTAACGATTTGCGTAACTTTTTTTTTATTCTGCAAGGGCGCTCTTCGATTTAAATACTAATTTAGTCACCCTTATATTCGTTGCAACAAAAAGCGCAATTAGTCATCTTGCAAAATACCCGCTAATTTTTCAGGATCTACTTTCACGTCCCTTGACGCCCGATTAGTAACTCCGCCCGAATTAATTCACGTTTACTGAACTCCAGTACAAATAACTCCCGCGAATTAAAAAATGTGGCGCTTTTTTTAACGTGATGCATTAGTTGAATTGGAATAAAATTGAAAGCGTGTTTTCGCCATTACTCGGCACATTTAATGCACTTTTCCGCATTTGAACGTGGAACACATTACGTCAATGTAAAACTAACTTTTTAAATACACACACACAAATAAATGAATAAATAACATAACTTGAATACAACCGAGTTATTTTTTTAAAGACATGTTTACTAAAATTATTCAGCTTTTCAGTGCGTTCATAAATCCGAAAACGCAAAATAACAGCCACGCTGACAAACGTCGAGACAAGCGAATTAATTTTATTTAGCGTTACTACTCGAATCAACAGCCTCGTAAAATCACAATTTAAAGATTAACTTGGACATCTTCCAGGGCCTCGACTTCGAATGATTGCGAAATAAAACGACCGATTAAATTTATCGCCGGTCTCCCCGTAATTTTCCGATGACAAACGCGGTACGCGGCGTTTCGGAATTATATCCGAGATAAGTTTTTCAACGAATCATTTCGCCGTCATTATTATTAGAAAAGTTCGCGGCGATTCGGCTGGAAATATTGCTTTATGCCCCCCCCCCCGTACTCTAAGGTTTGCGTCGCCATAAGGCGTCGCCATAAAACAGGGGAACTAACTTCTTAACCCTGGATGGAAGCTCGTCTGTGCTGCTGCGAAAAAAATATTGGCAACAGTTGTGGGCGACCGAAACTAATATTAGTCGGTGTTTCACATCATTTGTTGGCATGGGCAAGTTTTAAAGCACTTTTTAGCTTATTTCTGCACATTGCTCGGGGTGTTTAACATCGCACCATAGTTTTGTGATTCATTTGTATGAAAGACATGTACAATGTACACAAATATGTTTTGATTTGCAATTTTATTTTATATTAATTGTTAATGGGTGTTCTTTTTTTGAACACTTTAAAACTCAACGTTCGATGAACTATTACGCAGGATGTTTCATATACTCTTGCACAGTAATATAAATCTAAAAGTTTATGTCCAACAATTTACGACAGGATTAGCGAAAACATCATTAACTTGCCTATTTCAAATATTTTAGGAGGGGCTTTGTTTGCGCTTCTAAGGAATGTAAATATTCCACTGGTTATTTTAAGTAGGTCTCTCGTCGTTGACTCACTCAATATATTCAACGCACGATTTAGTTGTATTGTCACGATGTAATTACATTGTTTGTTATTGGCGTAAGCGGATACTTTAAGAGTGTATCGTGTTTCCCGTGTCACATATAGGCGCCCTTATGACGATTCCTAATTTATTACGGGCCGTGTTTAATTTTATGTAAATTATTCTATATAATGTATTGGTGGTGTAAAGAAAGGTGCCGTATCAAGTGAAATCCTGACATATTTCATGTCAAGGATTGCAGACAAATGTTAGACACCTGTTAATTACGAGCATGTAACTTGATAAAGATGTTCGAAGCACGTTTAAAACAAAAGTGTCGTAAAAAGAGTTTCAGCTATAAACGAACAACAGATCTGAGCAGCTTCGATCTAAAATACTTTAAATCAGTGATTTCAGTCCGCATGTTTAAAAAAATCAAATAAGTGACATTGCTTAAACCTTTCTTTGTTCATTTCAACTTCGTTTTCACTTCCTTTTAGTGCGTTTTCATAATATTTTTTTAGTTTCATTTATAGATTTTTGCAGGTTTTTACCACTTCCTAGTTTTATGCCTTATACTAATTAAATTCTTTTCAAATTGTACATTACATCCCTTTGCAAAAATTAATAAATTTGAACGAAATAAATTTCATAACTCGTCTGTGACACGTCCGGCCACGGCAGTAAAAAATTCTATGGACATGTATTAGTGGGTAATTTCTGCTTATCGTCCACGAAATAACCAAATTGTTCTGCCTGGTATATTTCACAGTAATATATTTGAAATGAATGATCCCATGACGCTGCAGTTTACTTGTACACGCCGCCGAGTTGCAAACGATATATGTGGACGATTATTTTGGATAAAATATCCTTAAAAAATTATGAAACGTCAAATATTTTACTGCCAAAGACCATTGTTAAACTAAAAACCACAAATATTGTTTCATACAGAGATCCATTACCAAAATTTACCAAGATTTATTTCCAAAGAGATTGCTAAAGTAACAACACAAATAATGTTTCATATCAATTTGATAGATTGGTGATGTGATTTGAGTTTGCATGGTGTGCCAACAATAAATTATTTGTATGCACTTCCACCAACGTAGAAATATAAACTTTTCGTTATCAAATAACAGTATTTTTGGGTGAGTGGGTCACAGGGCACTGTGACAAATGTCTACAGCATTCGCTGTAAATTACGGAGGAAAATGTGGAAAACCATATCCGAGTAACCGGTTCAATTCGATTGAGAATCGTAATCAATGTGAAATTAAATTATTTCTAAAATCAAATTCGAAAAAGCCAAATGGGCATTTGCTCCAAATATAATTCCATTTATAAAAATAACAGATATATTTACAACAAAATATGTACATAACATTACATTTAAAAGCACCTACTCCTACGCACAGGCTCATTAGGTTTTTATGGCTTGTAGTTTTCTTTCGCATGAATCCTTCGGAAGGTCACCTAACCTAACATAACTCAACCGGCAATTGTAAAACGAAGTACTAACCTCCTGTATCTGAAGGAGTAACAAAAGGAGACTCATTAGTTTTCTGCATCGTATGATACTTTGCGTCCTGCCACCTTGGAATTCCCATGGTCTTCTTATTCTTGCATCTTGACGAGCTCGGTGTTATCTTGAGCGCAGCTCTGGATTCCGACGACTGACGAGGATTGGATCTTCAGCGATCTGCACAGGCAAGCCGCGGAGAATCAGTTTCAGCGATTTCTCTTTCGCCATCATGTACATGTGATACAGAAGGCCGGCTACGTGGACATCGCCATCGCTCTGAAGGAATCACAGGTCGGCAGGATGATGTGTGTGGCCTACGTGAACGACAGCTTCTTGTCGGTCAGTACTGCCACGAGTCCAATTCTCCTTCTTGCGTAGGATTATCGGCGAAATACGAGGCTTCATCGCATCTAGTTTTCTCGTCTTGTTCGTTTCGTTATACAATCTGAAAGAGAATTGTAGTCCTCGGAAGAGTAAAACTTTCAGAGTTGACTCGCTAACGTCATTATGCCTGGTAGCGGTGATCTGCGGTCTCGTCTTGGTCGTTTTCGATGTCGATGAGGATGTCGATTTCTTCGTTGTTCTCATCTAATTGTCGTATACCGCCTTTGCATCGTCGATGGTGATATCGTTGTTGGTGAAGTGTGTTAGTAACTGCATCAATTTCGTCTTGTTGTCGTAGCATCGCTTTTGCCATATCCTCTTGCAGTCGGCATTTCGGTAGCTGCTGCATTGATACATCTCGAATTCATCTGTGTATTCGATGTCGTAGTCACCCTCCTTCATATCCGATGACCATTCGATGCTGAAAATAGCCTTCAAAGACAAAGTCTCAATAAAGCGTTATTTTCAGGAGTATTCCAATGATTCATTGACAATTCTTAACAACTAAATACTTACAAGTGGCGCTGCAAACGGTTCTTCGTAGGAAGGCAACAAAGCTTCCAAATACCCGCCCTGTACATCTGGTCTGTTTTGTTTCCAGTCTGTGTTGTTTTGATCAGTCCAGATATTTTAGATATTGTTTCGCATTAGCGGATTATCGTGAGTTATTGTTCGTCTGAGAAAGTGTCCGTAATTACGTCGGTTATCATGTCGATGTATTTGCATTAGCATTTGCTCCGGCAAGGTTTACTATTCTGATGATTTAGATCACTACATCTGCAACCCTATTCTTTCTATTATAAAAACGATAACAGTATGTTAACAAGAAGGGGAGAAGTACATGCGCTTTTATTAATCAATTGCACACCTGCCATTTATACAAATGAACGTTAATTCTGCAAATTTCATGGAAATCGAAACATTACTTTCATGACTGGATTCCTTACCAGAGCTATAAGGTTGCCTCGTACACAGTTAATCCAACAATTGCAGCATTTTCCAACAAATAATATAATTAAAAATTAAATTAATTGACGCATATATATGTCGAAAATAAATACAAACAGATCAATTGACAATTTTACTTCGATGTTATATTATTTTCTTTTTTCTCTAGTGATTTCAACATTGGCAGTATTTACGAATTCATCAAGACATATATGATTAATAGCAAAAGCCAGATAGCTAAGTGAAATAATCAATAAATGTTTGTGTGTGTGTGGCTGTGCGTGCGAATGTGTGTAAGTGACTTTGTTTCCATGCTTCATTTTGAAACTAACTAACAACCCGCACATGAAAAATTAATTACGTTATTGGCAAAATTGAGGGCCATGTTAACAAACAGAATCATCTAACTACTATCACATATTTAATTATTGTGTGCGTTTAAAAATGATTTTTGCTTTTGCACCGGTGCTTTAATTTAGTAAATGAATCGGTTTGTTTTCCTCTCTAGCAATCAAAACGAATCGATTTCAATGTTCGTTCCTTTGTAACAAAATCGTGTACCGTATTTGCTCTAATAATCCAACGGAGCGTTTATTTTTATTAACGAAAAAATGTTTTCGCA
Organism: Geotrupes spiniger; assembly: GCA_959613385.1. Classification (NCBI taxonomy): domain Eukaryota; kingdom Metazoa; phylum Arthropoda; class Insecta; order Coleoptera; family Geotrupidae; genus Geotrupes; species Geotrupes spiniger. Next base: position 31,368,318 of record OY390737.1, on the reverse strand, counting down.
ATTTTCTTTATTTCGAATCTATTGTGGAAAAACGCTGCCATAGCAACGTCCGACCCATTTATGTACTTTCTATGTTCGTTTTCCGTCTCTAATCACTTTTTCAGGCATCGGCCATCGAGACATCCGTCGATCAATTTTATTTTTTCTATATAGATAATTCTACTAATTAGTCTAGTACAATGCCCTACAGTGAAATGTTACAATATTCCCAGCATCCTTATTACGTGTGTATTGTTTTATAATTTATTGTCTAATTTAAACATTTAAACGTTACATCACAAATCGTTGCAATAAGAAAAGATTTGGACGAATTTCCAAGACATTAAGTTGTTTGTTTCGTAAAATACCAACATCTCACGCAATGCGCATTTCTCTCGTCCACTAAGGGCAGCTTACGCACTCGGGAAAATAACAAATCCTATCAACAAGAAATAGACCAAATGGAATGGCCAAGATAAATGTACGCACGTCTTGAGCTAAGAGCAACCATCCACAGCGATCGTTATAACTCGAAAAAACCCTTTTAATGAGCGTACGGTTAGCGCCCCCTGAAATATTAAATACACTGATGATTTTAACGCGGCGCGAGTTTTGTCGACGTACAACGAAATTCCAAATTAAAAGTGACAGAGATGTGCATCTCGCGCAGTCGCCAACGTTAATGTATTTTATAAATATGTCAAGTTTAAGAAATAGTATGCCGGTTGAGATGAATGGTTTATTACTAGCACCTCCTGCCTCCACAAATTAGAGGGCGTTGAAAACGTACGTATGGTGGATTTTTACCGAAATGCGTTCCGAAAATAACCGCATCGCGATGAGTTGTTTAACGAAATACATCAAAGCTCGTTGCTTTCTTTTGCTGATTGGTAGATGTACTAATTATGAAGTCCGACAAAATATATGTCTGTATTTTTCGGCTCCAAGTTGCACCTAATTATTATACTTTAACACTAAGTTTTGTTTAATGTTAAATTCAGTGCAGGATGGAATATTGGAGAGCATTGCAATTAATCCGTTTACCTGCGTTAGATTTGAATCACTTGGTTTAAAATGCAATTATATGGAAAGGCGTCTCGTAGGCGAATCACTACGCAACCCCGGCTGCAAGCATGCCCTGAAGTGGGTACCACAACTTAGCTCAATATGCGACTCGTATAATTCAACTAGATACTCAACACAATATTGCTTTGCCATGTACACCACACTCACTCTAACAAGTCACAGCATACATTTAACTTATTAATAATTATTTTTCCTCAAAATCCTGCCCAGTTGCTTACTATAGACCTTACCTCCAAACAAGCTTTTCATATTTGCCATTCTTGCAAAAGAACGTAATTCTATATCAACAATGTAGCTTTTCATTATGAATTAACTCCGTTTCAAAGTGCTTACGTTAGCCAATTTATTTGTTGATTCAATTCGTCTCGCAACGAACGTATTTCTTCAATTCACATTCACTCGCGCGCGCACACGTCTAATGAAGAAAGCGAACAACGTACAGTGTTTTGTAATTTGCACTTTGAGAGACCAATCGATTTTAAGCGAACTGCTTCGATCTGATATCGTATGCTTTACAAATAATAGTAAGAGTGTACTTGCATTTCAAACAAGGCTCGGTGTGGTCGTACAGGAATTTGTGTATGTGAGTTACCAATATAAAATTGTTTACGCAAACTGTCATATATTGTAATAAATGGCCGATTCAAGACATATATTTTTGACGAAGTTGATTATGATGGGCCTACATATGTGAAACAGAGTACAAAAAACAAGCAATAAATATTAATGTGGCAGATGTCATAAAATAAGTGTTTATTACTTGATAAAATATATCCAATTGCAAAACGTAGGTTATTTGACGTCTGATACCTCAAGGGACGATTTTATCATATTGATGTATAACATTTTAGCTAAGACAGTTGAAAAATATGAAAAAAATTACAATTATTTGAATTCTGAATTTTAAATACAACTAAAGGCAAAAAGCATATATCTGCTGGGAAGCGATAAAATTGTTTTATGTCCCGATGGCCGTTTGAAATGCTGACAAAAAGGCTGAAGAGATGCCAATGAGAGCTTACTTAGTAGATACACTGCTGAATTCATAACAACAGCTTTGGCTTTGCTGCCCAAAATAGTAATATAGGACAAGTCTGTTTATATAAAAGTAGGAGATCCCTTGGGCCACTTTTTACTTTCTTATACTAAAATCATGAAATCATGAAAATTCCTGAACTCACGGTTTTAACGGAAATGCACGTTTTGACTTCCCTTAAGCCTATTCTAAATATTTTCGGAATGAGGTATGTCTGTGTGTCTGTGTGTCACGCTCTGGCGCCCATACTATCGATGCTAAAATTGTAAAACTTGAAACTTTTATCGCGACTGCGCCAGTTTTCCACAAATTAAAAAATCCTTCCCACAACTTAACGATGCTAACCTAGCCGGTCAAATGTCAAGTTTGTAAAACTTTTCGCAAGTTAAAATGAATGGCAGCATGAGAAGTTGAAGTTAAGGCATAATTAAAGATTATTTCTCCCTCTCCCTGTCTTGCGCCACCTGCTGAACACGGGCATCCCTCGGGAGTGTATTATCTACTTGTGCATTTTATCTAATTTATTTTTAATATTGATTTTTTTTCATTTACAAAAGTGTTTCAGTATGGATTGTCTCAAAAAATTTTAAATAAGAAAAAATAAATCACAACATGAATATGAAATTAGAAACTAAATGCATATTTGCAGTTGAATATAAGAAAGGAGACGCTAAAAGTAAAAGCACATATGTGTTGAGAGATGGATTCATTGTCAAAGACGTCGTTAACGTAAACATAGACATTGTTCAAATAAAAAAAAAAAACATAAATATTGTTTCATCAGGAGGTTACACATTTAAAATATAAATACAATTATTGTTTTATCGATAGATTAATTGTCAAAGACATTGCTGATGTAAAAAATCACACTAAAAGATACATTGCCAAACACAGGGTTCAAGTAAAACACACAAATACAATTTCATAGGTTGAACACATAGTTAAAGTAAAAATTATAATACTGTTTTGTCGAGAGATTCATTGCCGAAGATATAATAAAATTAAATATCCCCATCTTTACGAAAGCCTACACAATTTACCATAAAGTCAAGCATTAGCTACATTTGTTGAAGCATGACTGTCAAGAAAACAATACGATATCATCAGACTTACTAACAAAAAGCTGTATCGTAGCGACTGTATTCTACAAAGCATCAAAATGGAATGGATGGTGACAAATGTGAGAGTGAGTTAGAAAGAAGTTAACGAAAAGATACAACATGAGTCTATAAAAGTATACAAGATGAGAGAAGAACAAATAACCAATAAGTACAAGCAGGTTGTGGAAAGAAAATAGAAATGGGTAAAAATTAAAATGGCTAACTCTATGAAATAAAAAGTTTGGCAGCGGCAACACAAAAATGGGGCACATTTCAGACTTGTAAGAAGGAAAAACAAACGGCATGGTGTAATAACGATACAAAACAATCTATACAAATCAAGAAGGATAAATGGAAATAATGTCTCGGAGATAAAACAGCAACGCGATATGAAGCATATAAAAAACCTGGAATTGAAGTAAGAGAAAGTAAAAGCTGTACAATTCCTGGAAAAAATTGAAATAAATATGAGGAGTAACCAAAATCTATTCTACAATATACCAAAAAATTTGAGAAAAGAGAAAACAAACCGTAATATAAGAGTGTGCAATATGGTTTCAGAAAAGGCAATAGCGGTGCCATATATTTTCATTAAAAGAAATAATACGGAAAACCTTGCTAAGTAAGACAAAAGCATTCTTCGCGTTTATTAACTTAGAAAAAGCGTTTGACCGTATTAAGCGATAAAAAACATGGAAAGATATGTAGAAAGGGGAATAAATATGGAACTGATGAGAGCAACAATGAGTATCTGTGGACATATCAGGAATTATGTTAATATAGGAAATTTGAGAGCAAAGGAGTTCCAAGCAAAGGAAGGACTAAGGCAAGGAGTAGTGCTGAACCCTTACCATTTCAATTTATTTGTGAAGGGAATTATTAAGGAGTGTCAACCAAAGGTATATCAGAATGTACATATGCGGATGATGTTGTGATTATGGAGAGAAGTAAGAAAGGTATACAGAATAACATGGAACCACATTTGGAATAACAGATAAACAGTAAGAAATATTGAATACACAAATCAAATGAAAAGAAATGGAAGAGGTAAAATAATATCTAGCAATTATTTCGGAACTATAATTGAGGGAAATGGGAAACAAGAAGAGGACGTCGTAAGCAGAATTGGAAAAACGATGAAGTCATAACATATGATGAGATAAGGCTTTATAAGAAAGAAGTAGGTAACAACGCATACCAAAATGACAATATTTCAGACACTATTCAGACAAATTCTAACCAACGGAACTGAAACATGGACACTAACAGAGCAACGAAAAAGCAAAATTCAAGCGACATAGATGACATCCCTAAGGGCAGTTAAGGGAATTGCAAAAAGGGATAGAATAAGAACTGTGGATATAAGAGAAGAACTACGAATTGGGACAACCTTGCAATACATTGTAGAAAGACAATTGTGCTGTGATGTGATGTGATAAGGAAATTACGAAGCACCTGCAAAAGAGGGTTGTGACAATGTAAGAGGCAAAGGCAATGGCACAACCCAGAAGGCTGTGTAAAAAAAATGAAGCACAAGACAAGAAGAATAAAGTTAAGTAAATTTTAAGAATATTACTATATAGAATAAAATACTATCACCTCTCACCGAAAGATATTAGAGGGATTTGATTATGTAAGTATGTAGGTACAATGGCCGGCAGTGCAAAAATTAAATTACTTCCATTAGCATTTGCATTAACACCCGTGCTGTTTCTCGATTATTAACATAAATTATTGCAAACACCAAATGAGGAAGAATGTGATTATTTAATATCATTTACAAATAGGTTTATGATGATTCTCCGCAGATACAATTTAAGCAAATATTTGAGAAATATTCATATTCAAAATTTCTTTCTATACAATCCGTGGCTTAAATGAAAAAGCAGCATTTCGAAAAATCACGCCTTCTTCGCCATGATAGTATATATTCAAAATGCAGTGGACCAATTAGAAGCAGCGAAAGTATTTGATCAAACACGCGTGACAATGTGGCAATTAAGACAAGAAAATTATAAAGATATAATCAAACAAACAAAATTACAAATTAAAAATGGCCTCATAGGTAAAATGAAAATGAGCCTTATTGTCGATGTAACTAAGCTAGTCGACGATTTTGTTGTAAACCCAGAATTGGCAGCAGAAATAAATAGCTTACATTGCTTATTGTTCATGCGATATTTTGTTGCTCACCTTACCTAAGCTGCTTTTTTCCAAATACGAATTTCATTGATATTTTTATCGATCCCTGTCGAGACTGATTTTCACCTAGTCTCCATATCACTTTCGAATGGCAGTATACAGCGTTGCTTATGTCTGTTATGTGGAATCTTATTCCAGAGATCATATTGCTGCGAAATATTAAAATTCCGGTTTCGTGGTTCAAGTCCTGGTCTTTACATTACCAGGTATACCGGTATGAAGTGAGCGTTAAGATACAAATGTGTCGATAGGGAACATTTGTTGTGAACGAGCCCTAATTTTTTTTTGTTTGGTTGGTATGACATGTGTTAAACATATTTAATATATATCAAGTCATTGGACAAACAATATCATATTTTTTCATCGTGTTAAAAATGTCGAATTTTGTACCACAAAGTGATGATTTGCGGAAAGCATTATTTTTTTGTTTTCATTTGAAGAAAAGTGGTGCAGAGTCCCATCGCATGCTTGTCGAGGCATATGGTGATCTTGTTCTATCAGAAGCAACATGCAAAAGATGGTTTCAACGGTTCAGAGATAATGATTATGATGTGAGAAATGAAGATCGTGAAAGATCACCAAAAAAGTTTGAAGACGCCGAATTGCAAGCAATATTGGATGAAGATGAGACTTTGAGTCAAAAGCAAATGGCAGCAATGTTAAATGTTGCACAGCAAACAATTTCTGACCGTTTAAAGGCTATGGGAAAGATCCAAAAGTGTGGAAAATGGGTACCACATGAATTGAAAGACAGTTGGAAAACCGAAAAAACACTTTTGAAATTTTGCTTCAAAGACACGAAAGAAAATCAGTTTTGCATCGAATTGTTGCTGGCGATGAAAAATGCATATGTTTTAAGAATCCTAAACGGAAAAAATCATGGGTTAATCCGGGACAACCATCAACATCGACTGCAAAACCAGATCGATTCGGCAAGAAGGCAATGCTCTGTGTTTGGTGGGATCAGAAAGGTGTGGTGTATCATGAGATTCTAAAATCTGGTGAAACTGTTAATTCTAATCGCTATAGACAACAAATGATCAATTTGAACCAGGCATTGATCGAAAAACGACCACAATGGGACAGAAGACACGGCAAAGTAATTTTGTTACACGACAATGCGCCTACACACAAAGCAAAACCGGTTCAGTATACAATCAAAGCACTTGGCTGGGAGCTTCCACCCCACCCGCCGTATTCACCAGACTTGGCCCCTTCCGACTACCATTTGTTTTCATCGATGGGACACTCATTGGCTGAGCGGCACTTTGATTCCTACGAAGAAGTCGAAAATTGGGTGTCTGATTGGTTTGCTTCAAAAGACGAATATTACTATTGGCGTGGTATCCACAAATTGCCAGAAAGATGGTCAAAATGTGTAGAAAGCAATGGTCAATACTTTGAATAATTTTTTTTTACTTTCCCATTCAAAATTAGTGTTTCATTTTCACAAAAAAACGCTCACTTCATACCGGTATACCTAATATATAAATAAAATTACAGAACCGAATCTATGAAGTCGATCGATATTTTCTTGGTATCGTTTCGAATTGAACGTTGAATACACAATGTTAGTATATTTAATCTATCACATTTTGTATCGTTGCTGTATCATACTGAATTTGAGAGTACATCAATTTTCGATAATTAATCAGTAAACTATGCAGATTTTCAACAATCTGCATAGTTTATGCATTATCGATTATGAAGCAAAATGTATAGCGACAATAATTAAATATTAAAAAACTCTGTTTGAAACAACATGTGTTTAAAAATATAGTAACAAAGTTGGGTTGCATGGTATCCTAAACAGTTGCCCATATGTTACACCAAGCAGTAAAGCTGTCTGAATTCATACAATGTAGTAATTACACGTTTGCTAAATAATTATCAAATGTAGGTTGTACATTTTGCGACACGTGCGAATAATTCCTAATGAAGTCACGTTAAAATTTATGCAAATACCTAATTAACTTTTAATTACGTTCGGTAACCGTATGGTAAAACGGACGACTTGTTTTAATACATATTTTCACAATGTAAAATGTAAAATTCCCTCACTATTTTGAATGCCTAAAGTAACTCTGGGTCGAATTTAAAATGTGGCTCGTGTGTTCGTCCATAAAAGATCGGAATAGTCTGTTAGAAGCGAAACTTCCCTCGAGAGGGTGCTCCGCAAAAAGAGGTTCACTTTGCAGAATCTAGTGCACTTTAAAGCTCACATGGAATCCACTGCATGCGCAATTTTATTATGATATTTAAAGTCGAGGTAAAAAGGAGCTGCGCGATGCGCAATCTAGGAAGAGAGATATAGGAATATCTAGTGGGATACGTGACGAAACTCTGTTATTACATGTTTTGTAGTCAATTACGGGTGGAATTTCAATCTTGTCGCACGTGATATTTCAAGCTAGTGGAGGTTTCCGTGCGATATGCGTACTGGGAAAACAAGCTAAAGTTTATCGCGACAGGCAATATATTATGTCATTGAGCGCACGATGTGAAATGTGGCCTTTTATTTGAATATTTTGAGATTATTCGTTGGGATCAGTTTCTACAAATCCACTGAAATTTATATGTAAATATTATTGTTATGTGTCATTGCACGTACGAACTTCTAACCGAGTTTTGTTACACTGCGCTATTTAACTATGGCTAAATGTACACAAACACAAAACGAAAATAAACACAAATAGTTTACTTAGCGAAATTCAATGGACGGCCTTTATTATGAGTCGGGTAACTAGTATCAACTGTTAAATATGAAAATACGGAGCTATGAAAGATCCGTAAGACATCTAGATTGATGAATCAGTAGAGACATTAGTTACGCGTGTCCCTAAATGTCACGTCTTGTTGAGACTTCGTCCCTACTAATATTACCGTGGGTTGGGTTGGGTCATTATACAAATTAAATAACAAATTAGCGATTCATCGTTTAGTGATACGAATCTGAGATTTAGTCTGTCCTTTTAATAAAATATTTTTTTTGTCAAACATGGGACCCTACGCCAAATATTTTTTTTATGATTGTTTTTGCCAAATATATCTTTGGTGGTTTAGTCGTACTTCGAAATTTAACGTTTGTTATAATTTCGTTGACGTATGGTAAGTAGGAATATGAGGTGATAACGACTAAATACCGTGTCTGGAAATGTTGAGTTTTGGAACGGACCTTATGTCCAGCTGGAGTCCCCCAATGATGACGTCACTACAAACTTTCAAAATAGTCTGGGTTCTACTCTTATGGGACTTCAAAAATTTACCAAAATCTTTGGAAACCGGGTGATGTCTTGACACCTCCCCCATTAAATCATATCATTTTCTTACGTCTTATAGGGTTGTGCATCTACCAGTTTCTCCTAACTTGCATATGTCTTCTCCATGCTTTAATATTTTGTATGCCTTAATTTTTGCATATTTGCGCGTGCCACCATTGCTGTATTCCAATTTAATATCCTTCAATGAGTTTCTTCCACTGTTCCTGCTAGAAACATGAACTTTATGTTCCAGGTTCAGAGTTTTCCTTCATTTCTTCTTTTATTTCTATTCGTTTCCTTCTTCTTACAAGTTCCCAAATTCCTTTTGCTAATTAAGTCGTTGCATATGTATATTTTTCGTATTGTTCCTCTTCATCTTCCTCTTCCTTGTCCACCCTTGTTCTTAATCTCACTAGCTGTCTCTTTTATACACATCCTTCAAGATTATTGTATATCCAATTCATTTTCAATTGCCTCCTTCATAGATTGTTGTATCTCTTTGTTTTCTTTTTTAATATATATTTAAGCAATGTAAAATGTAAAATTTTTGCTCACTATTTTGAGTGCCTAAAACAACTCGGGTCGAATTTAAAATGTGGTTTGTGTGTTCGTGTGTGTTGCCTCAAAAAGAAAGATGTTCACTTTGCAGAATCTAATACAATTTAAAGCTCGCATGCTCTTTTACAGATCTTATATGTATTTCTTCTTCTTTCCGGTCTGATATGTTTATTTCTCTTTTTCGTTTCCTGTATTTCGTTTTGTATTTTCATTGAGTTCCCTATTTTTTTCCTTATTTCTGTCATTTCCCTTATTAGCGATTTTACTCTCCCCCCTTCCTTCCCTCTCTCCCTCGTTTCTTTTATCCTTTCAACACCGATTTATATTTCAGTATTAAAGCACCCAAGAAATGTCGCCAAATATAAAATTTGACCTATTTACGTATACCCGTTCACACTATTTGTCAACTTCGATTTTCGTTCGATCGTTAACCGCACTTGTCGCTGACATGCACCCACGTAATTGCTTGAAATATTCCCGCGACTCGATTTTTCGCGCGATTAATTATAAGTGTTCTTACTCTCTCATTTATCAAAACATTCGTCCACTCTCCAACCTTTCCGAACCCTCCTAGGCCCTGAGCACCACAAACGCGTACGTTCCTTATTGAAACTATGAATCCATAAATGTATAATAACGTAGAACCGGACACAATTTTGACGCACGAAAATTAACATGCATTGTATCAATTCAAGAGTTTTATTATACTGAACTAGAGTCGAATCTACTGAAGCTGTCAATACAAATCAGTGACAAGTCTTATTAACTTTCCATTCTCGAAATCTGTTCAATTAATTCTATATCAAACGATGTATACAATAATAATATGCAAACTTTAATTAACCAGAATTCAGGTAATCTAACCATTTGTTTTCAACCGAACTATTTCCCCTATGAAATTGGGTATCTTATTAAAACATAAAAATTCAATTTCTCTATACGTCAGTATTTGATGCACAAATAACGGGACGATAAAGCCTAACATATCAGCATAATAATTAATTTATAGTTGGGAAAAACTTTGTATTCCATTAACAACGACGTAGTGGAATATTCTCTAAGTAGTTGTTGAAATTGATAACTCTCTGGCAACTCGTAACAAGAAAGGCAATGAGAAATGTAATGAACAGCATACTCCATATCGGTTTTGCTAGCAATTCGCAGCTCTACATGTAACAAAATCAGTTCATGTGGTATAAGCATGAAATAAAATTGTAATATTAAACGTGGATGATAAAACGAGCAACAATAGGTGCATATTTCAGGAACAGTCTAGTGGTTTGAGGTCAAGACGACTCTTTGATGAAATAATATAAGTCCTGTGTTATATCGCCTAGTTTTAATTTTTTATACTCCCTCGATGAAGTATATACTAGTTAGCACCAATTCTATGTTAAAGTATAATTCTTCTGCAATTCGGTCAATTAATTTCTTTTGCAAACAGATTTACTAAATCAAATGAAATCACCCAAAATTTAGCAAACTATATAAAAACCAGCTGCTAATTATATTGGAATACGCATTGATTTTAACCCACATTGTGCCACGTCTTCCAATTGAATCAGGATCGGAATAAGCCTGATAACTGTTATAAGTGTAATTGGGAGATTTCATCTATGAGTTAGTACCGTAGGCCAAGGAAACAGCCCACTGATCCATGATAATTTTCTTGCATTTGAAGCATTTCATTGTTTTTTGTTTTTAATTGAAATACCAGTTAATCAGTTATTGTTATAAAGCATTAGTATTGTGAGCCTTACATTGTATATTAAATATGGGAATGCTCGTCGTGAACTAGATTCGCACATTTCCATATATACGAAAATGCAGGGTGAATAAATGTGGAGATTTATTTAATAAATGTGTGCAGTTTGGTTAACATTTAGTGTCGCCGTAAATTTATGTACCTTACCGTTTCGGATACACATGCCACATTTGCAAACAATGGGAATAATGGAATGTGCGACCATTTATTTCACGCAATATGTTCCTGTTGCATTCCGACCAGATCTTAGCCCTGCACTCGGGTTTAAAGTGGCGCCATTGTTAAAACGCTGCATTTATAAAGATTTAAAATTCTACGGCAACCGCGTTGCGTTAAATTGTTTATTCTTCTTTTTGTTTTGGGGCGGAATTCCGGCAGTATATCGCCTTTATGCGCGACCATTATGAACATATGTGCGCAATAACGATGCCAATATATCGTCGATATAACATATTAGACGAGTTTAAGGTTGCGGACGTTACAAATCAAGGAAACGAGGAACTGAAATCGTAAGTTAATTTTAATCATCGGCAATATAAATAAATAAGAGTTGTGTGGGCCATTATGTCGGAATAAACGTGCCACAAAGTATATTTTACACGCAGCACGATTCCGAACTTTTAGCATCGGTCGGCAATAAACAAGGGACTAGAGAGAGTGTTTGTAATTAAGTCGCTGAAACAAGGATGTGAGATGTTTTACAGTAATTTAGATGGCGTGTTTTTACTAATAATAAAAATATCTTGAAAAACTAGCAGTAATAAATTTCATGAATTAATTGATATTTATTTTATGCTAAATACGTGTATGTATTTAGTATATTAAAATTTTAATAATTTAAATTCAATTTTTTTATATTATTTATTAAAATTAAATTAACTCTAATTTGTAACTTTGAAGTACAACGTGTAAAGTGATGAATGTTAAAACTGAAGCATAAATGAAATAAACCAGAACGAGAAATAAAAATTTCTCATCCTAACTGTAAAACATGTGAATTAATTGATATTTATTTTATGCTAAATACGTGTATGTATTTAGTATATTAAAATTTTAATAATTTAAATTCAATTTTTTTATATTATTTATTAAAATTAAATTAACTCTAATTTGTAACTTTGAAGTACAACGTGTAAAGTGATGAATGTTAAAACTGAAGCATAAATGAAATAAACCAGAACGAGAAATAAAAATTTCTCATCCTAACTGTAAAACATGTGCGGATTATCGGGAAGTTTCATCGAAAATAAATTGTCCTTAATTTCTATTTTCAGCAATTATTACCAAAAGCCGTTTATTGTGCTTTTGTTCGCTGTGGTTTAGTTTCCCCACGTTTTCATTATTTACTGATCAGTTGTTACACATAATGTGTATTCAAAGTTAATAATCAATGTTAATTTAAAATTTGCGTTTGGCGAGATATTTATGTGTGTGGAACCATGCATTTACATGGATTATATAATTTTATTATGAAAGCATGCAATACATCCTGCATGTTGCCGATTTTGCGTAAAATCTATAACGGTAATTTTATCAGAATTGATAAATCTAGTCGAAAAATGCATTCCTTTGTACGATCGACTATGTGTGTAGTTCAAACCAATCGCCTGGCTTATCGGTCTCACAGTATGTTGAGCTTAAATAGCCAGGGAATATCATTTTAAAGGTATAGTCCATTGTTGGTGTTTATTAGACTGTTAAAACGTTAGAGAATACGGGCTCAATTCTTCTTTGAATATACATGGAACCGATCGGAAATGCACTTCGATATATTCATTTGTAGATTTAATTCTAAGAAACCCAGTGTATTCTGGCAATAAAACCAAATCAATTTTATAGATTAGCGATCGAATTAGTGTCGCTACCAAATCGTTTGCTCAACCCAAAAATCACGAAATAAATAAATAAACAAACGCGAAAACACGCGAAAAGTAATCAATCAATACAGGTGATTTAAATCGCTGCTGGTTGACCGTCGACGGGAATAAAAATAAAGAATTCAGTACAAATCAACGTTGATGGAACGGCACGAACGAACGAATAACATTTCTCTAATGGTTGGGAACGCGACCCCGATATTGAAACTAATCTATCGACTTTATTAGGTAGTCCACAGCATTAATTTCGTTGTATATTGCTTTTATAATTGTTTCAAATGAAGTTATTACGAATTAACATCAACAAATTGATAAATAACATTGAATTCTGTTTCCAAAATAACTCGCATCGATACATTACAATACATGAAATCATATGATGCACGGGAACTCTTAATATTAATTAATTGATCATGAAATGCTGTCAAAAACAAAAGCATAACGTAACAATTATTGGCAAATTGATCCTGTGTGATTAATATTATATTTATGCAAGTTTGGTGAAATATTAGATATTAATTTTGCGAATCTACATAGGTTTTCACAAAAATCCATTGTTGCACAAAACTATTTTGAAGACGACACTACCTTCAGAACGTCGTTTTTCCTGAAATATTTTGAGTTATCTGTAGCTTGTGAAATAGATGAGAATGCTTAGCTTATTTTGCGGTACTCTCGCGTCCACGAATAGCATTACAATGAAAAGTTTCCGGATCTTTTCCTAAATAATCTATAAATGGTCTACAATTGTAATGTAATTCGTAAGCGAGATAATAAGCATTTCATTTAAAATTTCACAATCTAAAGATAACTTGCAATGGAATGGAATCTGAGATAGTAAATGACCATTTAAGGGTACAAGCGAACGAAAAGCAACAAACCAAATATGTGAATAAAATAGCAAGTAATTATTTGTCGATCAAAATTTTTCACCGGCAAATGCGTCAATAGAGCCGTAATAATGTTTCGCGTTTCATTTGTCTTCTTTCGATTTTACGCATAGTGAATATGTGCGATTAGGTAACGATTCATTCTTTACTTTTCGCCTTATTTCATCATAAATATATTGTTCGATTGTTGGCAATGCTACTGGTGACGTAACTGGTTAAATATATAATTTGTTTGGAGCAAACTCCATAGATCTACGAATTATTTTTTTAAGTAATTGTTAATATAGATAGATAGATATATATCTACCTACTGATCATGGATTTAAATACAACTATCTTACATTATATGACAGTCAGGTAGCCAATACCATCAAAGACGAATAGTGATATTTAAGTATATATCATATCATATTTATGAAACGAAGTAACCTCATACATCTACTTTAAGTCAGTTAACTATTCATGAATATTATACTATATATAATATAAACAGATTTTTTTAAATTTCCTGAAATTTGTTTCACTACTAATTGCAGGTGGTAAATTTTTAAAACATTTTGAACCTACATACTCTAATGTTTGTTGCGCCACTGTATATCTACGAACGTACAATCTCTCTGATTCTTGACCACGAGTATTATAGTTATGGATGTCTTTATTTCACATTTTTGTTAAAATTATTTAGAACCAGTTTATGAAAGTACAACGAATATACTGTAATTACACCATATTTATTGAATAAGCAGGCACAGCTTGTTCCTGGGTGTGTACCAGCAATAATTCGTATGATTTTCTTATGCTTGACAAATACTCTGCCAATAAACCTGGAACTTCTGCAGAATAAAAGTTCATATACAATAAGAGATTGTGGTAGTCCAAAATATATTACTTGAACAATGTAATTGTTGTAATTGCGCAAGGATTTCTTTATTCGCTAATCTAAGAGTCAAACTCTTTAGTCATATCAAATATTCAAATTTTCCCTGAAGTGAATCACAAGTGATTTTGATTATTTGTTCTACTGCAATAGTTGTTAATCTTTTCTGTCTATATCCATGCTGGGATTCACTTAATTGTTCATATTTTTTCAGGAATTAATAAAGCCTCTGTTGAAAACACCATTCGAACATTTTGTAGGTGTGGTTTTACAATGATAATGGTCTATAATTTGTAACATCGAATTGGCTTCCTTTGTTTTTAAAAATCGGCACGGTTTTGGATAGCTTCAATTTATCTGGATAATTTCCTCACATTTATTAATTGTAAACTAAGCGATGTGCTACGATCGCAAAACATGTGCAAATTCAATTTTTGGTACTAGTGACTGGGCTAGTATTCATACTATTTTCTATCTCGTTCTAGTCGAGTCATTCGTGTGAGGTTACTGGATACAACCATACCATATTCGCTAAGTGGGTGTTGAATTTTTTATCAGGAATCAGCCTGTATTCATTTCATTTTCTGCGGACCTTTTGGACCCGTTAATTATATTGCCGCATATTTTATTAATATTGTTCGATTGATTGATTTTATAATCATAGATACTCTTTAGATTTCCTGTTAGTTTTTATAAAACCCTAGGGATACCTAGTATTATAGGTGGGAGTCGTCTAGTTACTTTTGCCATTTCACTTAACAATTTAGAAAGATTTGTAATTTTCGGTGCTATCAATAGTTTTCCCTTTCTTTATTTTATTACACTGGGTACAAGCGGAAACGATTCATTAAAGTTATTGATAAGTGACGCTTGAAAAACTGTATATAACTTATACACCATCATTAGCGAAGTCACAGCCGTAACCGTACCAGCATATATCTTCATCAATGAGAAGAATTTTTCTTTTGCTTTTGCTGTATACTTTGTGGTTACTGTATTTTCGATTCGTGCAATGAGCTCCATTATCATGAGGTCATCTACTTGATGGGTATGATCAAACAGATGATCGAAACAACCTTAATTTGACATTCAGTAATTGTAGTGAAGAAAATATCTATACATCATTGTGTGGAGGTTGCTTGAATTCTGGTAGGAATATCAATCTTATTCACCATGTTATATTCGTTCATATGATTCGCGAGTTTCCTTTGAAACACTCCATGACTTGTCATATGTATATCTCCACAAAATCATATCGCAAATGCCATTTTCTTGTTTGCATAACACAACATCAATATGGTGGTATTAGTTGTTTATTTGAGGACAATTAATGAAAAGTTGCTTATGCTCCAAATTAATATTTACTGTCACGATTTAGGGCATCTATTTCGACTCTTACAAATATGCAAACCCCTCCCTTATATACTTCAATTTAGTAAAATTTGAAACTAGTTTATATCCAGCAATCGTAGTATTTTTTATTTCCTCAGAACAAAATCAATGTTCCAAATACATAAACAGTAGATCTAAGTCGTTTTCATGAGCAATAACCTATAGTTCTAATTGTTTACCACTTAATTCTTGAATGTTTATATGGATGATCTTAATCTAATTTTTCTAATCTAATTTATCTGATTTATTTATTTATTGCTATTCCATTTCGAGTGTTCAACATTTATTTTTAAATTTTATCTTTTACCCCCCTAATCTATTTTTTTGTACATATTAGTTTTGAAAATAATTTTCAGTTCATCATTATGAAGCATTTCTAAATTGTTTTGATCTATGGATTTAACTAATATATCATCATTTATGCTGTCTTCATGTACTCCTTCTATTTTTATCCTAGGTTTAATGCCCTTTGTTTTGTGAACTGAATATTTATTTTTACAGAATGTTTCAATATTCAAATATGCTTCCTGATTTTCACCTTGTAATATTATGCCTCATTCCCGCATCCGTCTTCCCATTTTCAATTCTAATTTCAATTTTACGGGATCGATATTTTCTTTGATATCTTTTCTGATTTTAGAGATATCTTTGTTTTCCTTCCGTTGCAATATCATTATATTCCTTTTGCTACCCGAAACTGCTTCGCTATATGATTTTCTTATGGTTTGCTTTGATTCAGTTTTATTGGATATTTTATTTAATTTGCTAGGGACATAATTTGTTTTGCTGTTGATAGATAGCACGTTTATCATTTTATTTTGAACTTCAATCTTTTTATCTAAAACTACTATTATTTCAGCACGATCTTTGATCTCTGCATTTTCTTCATTCATAAGATTTTCTATATTAAGGATTTCTTGTTCCTTAATTGGATTATTCCTCGTTGATTGAGTCAAATTGCAGCAGTTAAATGTATCATTCATTATAATCAAAAAATAATCAAAAAATACTCGATTGATCAGGCACACAAATGTCTGAAATATTGTTCGATTAATGTTCACATTTCTAAGTACATAAATGCCTTTGTAATAGCAAGTTGACCACCACTTACCAATTAACAAACCGATATTTAAAGGTTCATTAATGTTTTATCGGAGTACTTTTAAATACGACCTTTTCACATCTGATAAACAATAGATCGTAAATTATTTTTTTTTACATTTAAACCAAATATTTCATTACATTTTCTACGAAACTTTGTTGCTCATAACTTGTTGACAATAAAGGTTTGATATAGGAACTGAAACTAATTTTATTGGCTGTAGATCGGTTCTATTTAGGTCGTGTGGTCTACTTTAAGAAATTGTATTTACATGTGATAGCTAATTTCTCCTTTTTAAAACAAACTATTGGGCTCCTTTTCATTGTTGCAATTTTGGCACTTTTGGAATATATTGAATTTTATAATTATTTATTTACATTACCCCATACAGGGTAATGTAAATAAATAATAATGGCATATGTTGATTCGGAAAGTACGAACATCGATTCTAGCAAAGATGGAAACTTCTTTCAACTTAGACTTGAAAGGCTGAACTTTATATACCGTTTCCCAATAGTCAATTTATGACTACTAGAACTTCAATTGGCAGCTAACGAATTTCATATCCAACAAGAGTGTATGTTTGCCTTAAATGTCCGTTAGCCAGCGCATAAATGAAGGGGGCTCATCGCAATCAATAAGACGACACTAACTGTACATTCTATACTCGCTCACCCACACTCGCGCACAAAATATCGGTCTTTTACAACGAAACATCACCGCTTCGATTATCTTAAACGAAAAAGTCTCACTAAACTCACGGACGGAAATTATTGTATTTACTAAACCACATTGTTTTTAATGACAAGTTATTTTCCTCAAATGGACAATAATAATGCATTAGTGTATTATTCACTTCACATATTGACTAAGAAAAAACAACCAAGTTTTCTACTCGTAAAATCGTTAAAGATGAATAAAATACAATGTAGTTGCTAACAAAATGTATACTGTAACATATTAAATTGATTTTTTTCAATTAAATCTATATAATAGATACAAGTCGTAAAGTACTGGTGTAGTCCATAAATTTACGACTAGAAGCAATACCTGTTCAGCTGTCAGGGAGCTTGCTGCAAGTATCGAAAATAAAATTTATATTGTTATATTGTCTCAAGTAAAAAATAATCATATGCATATACCGTTAAAGTAGTATTACATTGCCCTTATGGGATAAATAGGTTGTGCAGGTAAAACAACACCCCGGAGACAGGTCGAAAGGGTTGATTTAGCGCGCCCACCGTGAAGCCCCAAAAGCCGTTTAAGTAAAACCGAGTAATTGATAACGCAAGCTCCCTCTCTCTCATGCAGTGTGAATTATGTTCGCCATTGTTATACAGAAGTAGCGCTTATTATGTTAATGCCACTCATGCCCCGACGATTATCTAAGCTGCACACCTCTTTATGTCCCATTGTAGATGGTAAAGATCGTGTTTCACAAGTCGTAATAAACTCCGGGATTATATGATACAAATTTAAACTGTATCTTTACCCACATATGGATTTGCGTGACATAAAGGGGTAGGATTTCAATGGTAGCGGTGGGTGAGCCCGAAACGTCTCCTTTCTTCCTCCATATATGTAGTATTTATTGTTATTAGTTCCGTGCCCACGAGTACGAGCCCACACATGCAATTACACCCGTATTAGTAAGCAGAAGCTGTGTCTTAACGTCGCTTGCAACTAATAATGCGAAAGCACCAAACTGGAAATTTTAAATTATCTACGCCATTACGTGCGATTACACGCGTATAAAATTTGTTTACTTTGCGGTCTGCGACTGTGGCGTGTTTGTTTCGTAGCATTGTGTTGCGGGCAAGCGTGCCTAAATTAATACGTTTGGGGTTCCTTTGATCTGACAGTGGCAGTTGCGTCATTCATTGTTTTCAAAAATATTAGCAAGTGAACAATATAATAGGATCATAAATTGCACACATAAATTGTTTTCAAATCAGCATAATTTTTATCGACATATTTTCGATAAATAATTAATAAATAATTTTAATCTCGTTCATCAAGTCAAATAATCAAATACCTAATATATTTATTACAATATAAACAATTTTATTTTATTATAATTGTCTAATTTCATGCTTAAGACTTCAAGTTCTATATGTCATCACTCCACTTAATAGTAAAATGCATACAAGAAAGAAACGGATAAGTCAACTGATATTAGGAACTCGTGTTTCTGCGATACGTTAAATAATTTCTAACTTACATTTAATAATAATTAGCAACCTTATTCAAAATGATAATTATTATTAACATAATTATTTCTAGCTAGAGTAGTTTAAGCCAAAAACATATAATGTATAATTTAATTATGTTAGTAATTTACATTCGGGTTTAAATACGAGAGCCTATTAATTAATTATTATTTTTGGATTTTCTTGCTGTATCTTGTTAACTGTTAACATAGAGAAAGCAATTTTGCGTACTTTGGTCCAAGAGATATTATCTTGTGTTCATAACATTGGCAAATAATTAAATGAGGAACAGCATAGCAAAAAGATTACTTATCGTCACTTTACCACATACTTTTATTTTTCACCAAAATATCTAGAATGTGCACATGATAACTTCCCTAGGTCAAAAAGACCTTGCGTGTAATAAAATCACTCCAGTTCTCTAACTCCGAAAAAATAAAAGTGGTGTCATCAGCGTGAAAGATTATGCGTGCTTTTTTGGGATTCCGTTGGTGTACTTCGTCAATGAATAATTTATAATTAATTCTTACCGAAAAAGTTAAAATAGCCATTGATTGTAAACAATGGAAATGCTAAGACCCTTTGATGTTTATAAAAGACACTCACCTCACCTAACCCTATTGTATTTAGATAGTTCAATCATTTTAAATGTAATAAATGCAATAAATATTATTACATCTACGTAAGTTGTGCATTTGGAATGTGTAATACGATCTTATATCCGTTCCAGTATTATGTTACTTCAAATTGTAAGCTTGGAACTCGGGTTCCAATGTATTAAACATTCTAGTATATTCGCATTACCTTTACAAGTCATGAATATAAGCAATAAATTCATATTTCGTAGATTTAACTAATTATTTTCAAAGTTAAGTTTTAATGGTTAATTTCAAGTCTCAAAACCTAAATTATATTCGAAGGCATTTTTCTATGATCTCCTCAAACGTATTGCCTGTAACATGTATTCTAAGTTTAATTCAATAGCATCTTACACCACCAAATCCAAACTAATTTATTAATTGGTCTTTCATCGCTTCTTCAAGAAGGCGACCATACTAAGCCTGCTCATGCATGAATTCTAAATTAATCTTTGGTCTTTAGAATCTCTTACTCTACTTCAGATAATAGAATTTTCGACAATATTTTTTACTGTCACCAACTTTGTCTCTGACAAGGGAAGCTCACGAACTGGAAATTGAGTGAGGTATTGCGAATTCGCTAAGAAATAGAGGACTGTTAATAACCTAGAAATTCTGTGTGTTATGGCCCGTACGAAATTAATGAAAATAAATAAAATTCAGCTTATAACAGAGTGATTCAATTCCGTTTGGTAACGAAACTTGCTTCTTTTCTGGATTCAATATTTTCATTATAGTGACTTACCCGGAAACTGGTAGGTTATAAAAGAAACACAACTTTGGATCATATACTGTTGGTGTTACTGACCATACGGTTATCTGTGTTAACAATGATTGATCGTATTTTATCATTCAATGATTTGATAGTCGTAACAAGCATGCACCTGATCAACTGTGATAAATCAACATCCAATTTTGCGTTACCTTCACGTCCAAAATGTTCCCGGGGAAGTGACGTTACAAAACAAGAGAAAGAAAAGTTACGTTACGAAGAGCAATCGAACATATGACCTTTAAGTTATAAATCAAATCAAGTATTCAGTAGTATTTACAAAATACTTGCAATATAATATATTTATATTTATATTTTTATAATTTATTTTGTACAAAATTTCAGTACAGAGGTCCTCTCCCGTTGCATGGCTTCTATGGTGTGACTTATTTATTCCTTCGTATTCTGGTTCAGCTGCTCGTTTCTGCCTGGCTGTTATTTTTCGGTTTTGCGATTTTACGTCATTGGATTTCATTGATATGGTCCGATGTGTTCCTCTGGTACCATGCTTGTGTTTAACATCTTGTTTAGACGTTGGGCTAGTTTGTCTTTGTCCATGTTGTTATTATTAAATTAGTCATCATGATAATAGTAAATTGGAAACTGCGGTTGGCAAATAAAATGAAACAAACACAGTATTTTATTAACACAACTAAGTTCTCATCTTCTGCAGCAAGTTTTTAGTATACTGGTGCAGTACTTTATTAACACTAGATGTACGTTTCGATAACTAAGTTGTCATATTCAGCAGCATACTAAAAAGTCTTTAGTATACTTCTGAAGATGACAACTTAATTGTCGAAATGTACTTCTAGTGTTAATAAAATACAGTGGGAAGCGTAAGTTGGTTTTAAAATGAAACTAAATACTAAACTAGTCATCAACATCTTTATAAAATAGTTATATTGATACGAATCTACCGAGTCCGCTACTGTTTCTGATGAGGTTTTGTTTTAACGTAGCGCCTGGATCAGTTGTTTGATATTAATTACTTGATCGAGTTCTTTCATTTCGTTCATGATCGTTTTTATATCCGTATGTTCTTGGTTGTTGCTGATGTTGTATGTTCTGTTGGTTTCCCTGTGATTATTTTCTGTTTGTGTAGTTTATATGTAAGAACCCCTGACGTTTTGTGCTGGTATCGTTCTTGCTTTATGTTTAGGGTATTGCGTGTTATCTTTCAGGTTGCCATTAAATGTTTTCCTTGGTGGCGAAGTTGTATTATATGTTTTGTTTGTATCGTTTGCTCGACTCACTATTGATTGAGTTAGCTATTGATTAAGTTGGGTATATGTTTTGCTCCGCAGTTTGCGTATTTTGGGTCCGACCCTGATTCTTTGTTTAGTTTACAGTTCCAGGTTTTATGTTCCTTCGCACATTTGACAGCTTTTACATTGTATTATTAGTTTTGTTTTTCTTAGAATACTCCAGTATACTCTTGTATGGAACAAAACTTTTGCTTTTTCTTGGTTGCTTAATGTCGTATTTATTCTCAAGTTTCTCTCTGATTTCATCAGGAATTAATTTTCTCCTCAGAATGTTGATTTCCGTTATAATTGTGATACCACATTTAGTAAATGTAATGATGGAGCCTGTGGATCTTCTTATATTTCAATAATAATAATACCTTCCTCTTCCCACATATTTATTAAACACTTTTAATATGTACTTATTTCAACAACTATGTTGTCATCTTCAGAAATTAAATTTAATCTGTTCTTAAAAATAAAAATATTTTCAAAAGAATCTAACTGATTGTTATAAGATACATTTCTTAACAATTTTAAATTATTCAAACTTATAACATGTCCAGATTCGAATATATGTTGGGCAACACTAAATTAGAAATCATAATAAACTAGAAATTGATATATACAGAAAAGGAACTAATGTTAATAGATTTATAACATCAGATTCTAACCATAGTTTTCAATATAAAATGACTGCTTTTAATTTCGTAATTAACCGTTTATTAAATTTTCCGTTAACGCGTGTTAGGTTTGATAATGAACTAAAATACATAAAATTAATTGCAAGTTATAACGGTTATTCTGATAATTTAATTAACAATATTCTGCGAAAATGTAAGTATAATTTATTGGTTAAAAAGGTCAATTAATAAATTTATTAAGCTTCCTTTTCACGTTTCTACAAAAGGTTTTGGTAAGATTTTTAGACATCAAAATTTTA
Source organism: Geotrupes spiniger (assembly GCA_959613385.1). Taxonomy (NCBI): domain Eukaryota; kingdom Metazoa; phylum Arthropoda; class Insecta; order Coleoptera; family Geotrupidae; genus Geotrupes; species Geotrupes spiniger. The sequence continues at coordinate 31,345,384 of OY390737.1, read as the reverse complement.
AAGTAATTTTCGTTTCGTTAAATAGTTAAATTCTTTTAGGCATACCTAAAGACAAAGTAGAAGTTTTTCAAAAATCGGGAATTTATGGTGTTTCTTGTAGTACATGTGATAGAATATATGTTGGGCAAACGAGACGTTCTATTTTAATTCGTTACAAAGAACATATGGCTCATTTAAAAAATAATAGAATGGAAAAATCTAGTGTTGCCCAACATATATTCGAATCTGGACATGTTATAAGTTTGAATAATTTAAAATTGTTAAGAAATGTATCTTATAACAATCAGTTAGATTCTTTTGAAAGTATTTTTATTTTTAAGAACAGATTAAATTTAATTAATTCAGATTATGGACAGATTACGAGGTCGCCACTTTATGAATTGCTATAAGATACAATTTCTAACTTGTAAGGTTCATATTTATTTACTATTTTATAGCGTTAGTGTTGGTTGGTATTTTTATGTTTGTTTTGTTTATCTTAGATACCTATTTTTTCTGAAGATGACAACATAGTTGTTGAAATATGTACATATTAAAAGTGTTTAATAAATATGTGAGAAGGGGAAGGTATTATTATTATTGAAATACCACATTTAGTGTATATTATGTGATATTTGTTTCGTTCATATCCTCCAAGACTACCTTGTGCGAAAAGGGATGTTTAGTATGTATAGCCGTTGGCGGTACTTTTTCCTTTTTGAGGACGCTTGTTCCTTGGGCTTTTCTGTTTCGTATTTCGTTTGTGTTTATTTGTGACGCCGCGGATGAGTTTCCATCGTCGCGTTCTTGGCTTAAGTCGCTATCAGCGTCAGTGTCTTTCGGTTTCGATGTAAATTTCTTCTATGTTTTGGGGTACCATTATTGTCTATGAAATCCAAAACAATGGTAATTTTGCTTTTAACGGTTCGTCAAGGTAATCAATTTTCAAATATTTGACGATTGATTAAAGACTCATTAACGAATCGTCAAATTTTTGAAGATTCGTTAACAAGCTGTTAACGACCGATTAGCGTTTGGGAAACCGGGCATTAAAGTAGTACATAATCCTAAATATACCTCCATCTTTACTTAGTATTACAGTAACCTCTAAAACATTTTAAATTTCAAGCTACGTTTTTTTTTCTGGTTGATGTTCACATATTAGGCTTATTCAATCACAAAACGTCAGCATAACAACAATCTTTTGATGGTAGTGCGTTCTGTGAATGGAATCATAAAATTGGCCAAGTCGTGCGTCCTGTGAATGGAAAGTGCACACATCGCAATGTGAAGTTGTCGTTATTCAAATAAAGGCACGTGCGTAAAATTCGAGATTCAATTGACACGTTTTCGCCAATGATCTAAAGAAATTTGCACGTAAAAAAACATGTTGCGTACAACTCATAATGCCAAGTATAAAATGCAAGTTAAATAATCGCCGATTTGATTTCCATTGTCAAATTTTTGATAAATGAATGCTCTACTGACCCCGTTGTATTAAATCAATATTAAAAAACGGAAAATTGTATTGTCCTCTTATATCATAACAACATGGTCGGCCAACTGCGACTTCATGTTCTATTTATACACACGTTCCCTTTCTATTATATACTAATTATTCCTACAACTTTAATGATAAAACGCTCAGTACATTTCCTAGTTCCATAGTGTATCATTTTCGATGTCACACATACGTTACCTCATTTATTAAATAATGTTCCAAGAAAATAATTCATCTATTCTAAAACCATTTCGTTCATCTAAATAAGTTTTGCTTGTTTTCCATTTTACTACAGAGGCTGACAAATTATTTTATAAATCTAGTATGGCAAGTGGGATGGGGATAAACGCATTCCTTTAAATGCGCGATATTTACGTAAACACGTTGCGCAATAACACACATCTCAGCCTTCTATTTGCACCCGGTTCGGATATTATTTACATACCGAACGTGTTCCACTGGCGCATTGTGAACATAACGCTTTTGCAAATAGTCCACTCTGCACCTTTGCCACTGCTGTGGAACCGCTAAAGTTAGGTATGCACTCACCACACATGCTTTTCATAATTGTACTCGGTTGACTATCCGTCCAACTCAAACATGAAAAACAAGAAATATATTTATAATTAATTATTATTTTTGTTCGTTGATTTTTAATATGAAATTGGTGTGCAAGTTGTTAATTTTTACTTGTTTTTGCTATTAAGTACACCGGTGTAAAATTTCATAAAACAAATTATTGCGTAGGATTTAAATCAAAATATATGCCATTCAACTAGACGGCGCAGATAACATTAATACCATTGTAACATTATAGGCTTTAAAAACGATTTTAATTAACGATTTTGATTGAAAAATTTAAATAGCGGTTTTAATAATGAACGATATAATATTTTAATCCCAATTAAATGAAATATTGAACCCTCGACAAAGAATGGAAAATTGCATGCAAATGATCAAGTTTCTTTCCCTATTTAGGTTAAATCCGGAGTTTTCAGAGCGTCAATATTTATATAAATTAGTTCAATTTTCCTGTGGCGCAGTAAAACACATATTTTCATCGTTGAAATGCAAGTAATTCCAAGTAAAATATCTCTTGTACACACAATCTTCTCCATAAGAAAAATTGAGTTTGCGTAATGAGAGACGCACAGTTAATAGTCTTTGAGTACGTAACCTACATTTCCAATTGCCTTTATAATGACCTTCATGCCCATCTATGAAAAATATATTGAAATTTGAGTTTTAAGCTACAGTTTTAATTCCATATTACTTTGCTATTGTCACCTCTTCCATTTCTTCTGTAATTCATGGTTCTTTGTCTTTATCTTAATAATGCATTTGCCCTCTGGAACGTTAGTGTCTCTTTTTAATCTCTGTTTTAATAATCATACTATAATTTAGTGTTTCCGATATTCACGTTATAATGACAGTACTGCGATTACTTGCAAATAACTCTAAATATTTAATATGATCTAACTAACGATTGATTTAGTATTTCCCCTGTTGTATATCCGGAGGTACTTCGTTCGAAACATTCACAAACCAAAATCATTCCATGATTAAGGCTGACATGTGTTTCATTTAATACATCAATATCCATGTCTCCAACAATAATTGCTTTTTCTCTGAAATCGAGTTTATAAGAGTTTCTAATTCTTTATTATTATTCTTCATTCGTACCTATATTGATAATAGCAAATCAAATATATCATACATATAGCATTTTAATTATTTTCCGTGTTCACCATGAGAATTATTATGTACAAATGTTTTCAATGGTAACATGCGCAACTGCCATTACAAACGCGAACTGGTTACAAATGTCATTATTATTCTATTTCGAAACGATCGTAATAATTTCGTTATGTCATTCATTAGCCTGCCATACACGAGCGGACTTTTCGGTGGGGTAAATAATGCGCGATTATAGGTTTAAAAGAAGTTAGACAGTCAGGGGCAAATATTTCGGAATCGAACTGCCACACTGAAAAGTAATTTGTAAAACAAAAGTAGGTACTAATTCAAGAGGAAACTTAACCTAAATGTAATGGAACCACATATGCTTAACATTTTGTGATAAATTGAGCTATTGATAACGACAATGAGCCTGAATCAGAAAATGAGAATCATATATAGATTTAGATGAAGGTGATTGCGCTATGCAAGTTTACATCGTGAAATATTTCGTACTAGTAAGAGCGATTGATAATATAAAAAATCCGCGGTGGTCCGAAACTTACTTATACTCAGTTATATTACGTTTTTCGAAAAAACTTTTCAAGTGAAAGTTGCTTAAAATATCAATATCTATAATTTATGTAAGAAAATTTTTACCGTTGATTTGATTAAACCATCAGTTTCAGATATTGCGTTTTTTTCTGCGCTGTATACTAATCCTAAACTTAAAGTGTCACAGTGCGACCTTCAATAGTTAGGCGGTAGAGCGCGCACGTATGTTTAGCCGCCCGATCCCAATATTATAAAATCCGCGGTGGTCCGCACGAAACTTAGTTATACTTAGTTATACTACGTTTTTCGAAAAAACTATTCAAATAAAAGTTGTTTAGAATTTCAATATCTTTAACTTATATAAGGCTTTTTTTGATAACTCGTACCGTTTTCGAGATAAGTAAATCGGTGATAAGAATAAACGGTCACTTAACGTATTGCTTTCAAAATAGGACGTTTTCTTTGCAGCTATATACAAAGCTTAAGTTTAAAGTTTCATAGCTCTAGCTATAATCGTATGGACGCTACATCATTTAAATTAAGCGTCAATAGTTTGAGCGCTAGACCGCGCAGAGACACACATAGTTTTAGCCGCCCGATCGCAATAGCATAAAATCCGCGGTGGTCCGCACGAAACTTACTTATACGTAGTTATACTACGTTTTTCGAAAAAACTTTTCAAGTGAAAGTTGTGTAAAATATCAATGTCTATAATTTATGTAAGAATATTTTTTTCCGTAACGTGTACCGTTTTCGAGATATGGAAAAAGGTGATAAGAGTAAACCATCACTTCCGGTTGAGAGATTGCGTTCAAAATAGGACGTTTTCCTCCTTGCTACACACAAATGTTAAATTTAAAGTTTCATAGCTCTAGCTATAATCGTATGTACGCTAGAGCGCGCACAAACACACACACAGACACACAGTAACACACACAGACACACATACGTCATTCCGAAAATAGTCAGAAACGATCCAGGGGACCTCAATACGCGTATATCCCTTAAAATCTCGAGGTCGAAATTTTTCGTGATTCATGTACTTACTTATACATAAAGTATAAGTAAGTGAAAATCAAATACCACGTCGTATTTTACTATTTTAATGTGTGTACATCTGCCAGGGCATTTATTACAACACATGAACTATACAAAACACTAAAACATGCCCATTCGAGAGTGCTGGGTACTAGCAACACTCATCTAATACTAAGAAACTACTACAGGACGAAACCACAAGGAAACCAAAAATGAGCGTAATAAAAATTTACGATGTTAGGTACGTCGCAGTTGAACATTTAACATAGAAATTATTTCAACGGGACACATTTTCAGCATGTGTTGTCATTTAGTTTCAAATAAATTATTTCAATTCGCTCGGTTGATTTAAATTGTACCGATACGAAACGAGCATTTATTTACACGTAATCCGGTTTAGAGGAAAGCCAAGGTGTAATCAAAATAATCATCGAGTAAACGATTATTGAATAGTTTTTGCGTCCACTATCCGTGGACTTCGTTTAAGGTACATGTGTGAAGTTTTCCAATGATAATTATATTATTTATGCAATTACACCTATAAGCACCAACGTTGGAATGGATTGTATGTATGTACTTGTCTTTTTGCTAAGTAAACATTTCAAGAAAACAGGATAAATACGCTTAGTCGCTTACAAACAGGTACTGACCTGAGTAGTTGTGTCGTCATTTCTAATCAAGGACTATGTTTACTTATTTAGTTAATGGAATTACTGAACTTCAGCTTAGGCCCATAGTTAAGCTATGGCATTACAAAATATTTTCCACGTTAAGGTCCATGTGATGACAATCGCCAATTGTGTATCAATGGAACTACTTAACTACCTACATGTAATACATAACTGTATATGACATAATCTCTCATCACGAAATATTTTCATTTGAAGCACGTGTACACTGGCCTCTAGGCTTTTGTTTCCGGGGACATATCTTCGGTAAGTGATGCAATGTGGCCTTTGAATAGTAATCAGTACGGGAGTTCCTGAATAAACCACGTTGTTGGTTGTGTCGTATATAATTGTCCGTATTTGCTTTTCCTTTAGTCGATTCAAAAAAGTACCATGTAGCGTTATTAAGTAAAGCCACCATGCAACTTTCAAAAAATCGATTTTTTTTATTAGCTCAGCACATTCTTCAAACCCTCAAGAATAAGTAAAAACAGTTTCGTAATTAGAAAAAATCTCGAACCGCTTGTTTGCGATAGTTTGCGGAGACGCCCCGCGGCGCACCAAATCCAAATCGCGAACTTTAAACGCGTTTTTCTCGAATCTCCATTTTTTAAATTGGGCGAACCGATAGCGCCTACAAATCTTGATCGATTGCCTTCTAATTTGAGAGTAGCTTGGAACATATATAATCTAGTAGACTACGTAGGGATTTCTTGATAAGTTGTGTACTTTTCATTTTATAAACAATCGAATATGTAATGTTTACGTAAAACAAACAACTTTCTATTCATATGGCCACCATTTTTCGGCAAATCGATATATTCAAAATTCCCTACGTGGTCCAGTAGTTTATGATATACATTGAAGGAAACTTCTTGAATTTTTATTCTAGGTTCACACATAGGGGTACAGTCGGTTCGCCCGTTTTAGATCTCCAAGAAAACTCATTTCAGGAATCGCACCCTGGAGCAGCAATTTTTCAGTAAAAGCAAAAATAATTGTTTGTACTCATAAACACTTCGTGAAGTACTGTATAAAAAAAATCGACAGGTTTTCGCCGTACTTTTGTAAAAAAAATAAATGAAACTGATTTTACATTAAATCGAAACGAACTTCAATAACGCCAATAAAGCATTTTTTGCCTAAAATAAATATGGGCATTTCCTCCCATTCAACTCTAGTTGCGGCTTGCATTCTTCGTGGCAGGCTTCGTATAAAATCTCTAATAGTTTCTTGCGGAATTCATTCTTTGTGAGCTGCGATTCGTAATGCTTCAATTGAATTAGGTGTCGGATTTCGAGGTCGTATACGACGTTTGAGAATGTCCCATATGTGTTCTATATTCATTCATTCTCACATTAACCTCAACAACCTTCTAATGCCACCCTAATACCTAATACCCTAAACCTCCACCAAAGCTAACGGTTTGCACCAGTTTGTATCGTTCTCCAGTTCTTCTATAAACTCGACCATGTCCATCTAGCTTCCATAATTGTATTCTAGTCTCTTTGAAAAGAACTCTGCTCCATGTTGACCCCAATTAGCATTCGTGCAGCCTGTAACAGGGCGGTTCTGTGATGTGTGAGAAGCCGTGGGACATTAACAGGACATTTTGGATTTAAACCAGCTTTCTTAAGTGTTCACCTTACTGATTTCATAAAGCTTGAAAATGCACACAACAGTCATCCCTTCGTACATGTTTTCCATCATTGTCCAGGCTGCCTTCTGTATTCCAGTCTCGTCATATTGTTGTGAACTCGAAAACCGTCGATTAATGTATTAACATTAGCATTTGTGCAATATATTCTTGCCTTTTATTTCATTTAGATGTGGCGTCTTACAGATTGAAAATTCAAAATCAACACACAACGCACTATAAACGTCACTCTGATAATTCAAAACGAAAGGGCAATCGTTCTGACTCACCAAACAGATACAGGCATTTGTAATAATGCACATTCAGCTTTAATGAAGACATTTAAGCATTTTTATATATCCATGTATGTTATAACAATATCGTTATCTAAATAGTTTGGATTTACAAAAAGAAATCAACTTCTGTACTTCGACACTCATTGAGTTTTGCAGCAACACAAATATCAAGCCCATTAAATTTAGTTCTAACTTGTGAAATATTGATTAGTAAGTTTACTCACCTAACTTATGTCACATGTACAAAATACGGAATTTGATGAAATGGACCCAACCCATAATATTTTTGTAGATCGCACCTGTTTACTTATTGTTCATAATAATATATGATTAACAACACTAGAATAAATTTAAAAAATATATTTTTATACAATTTTCTGATAACAATTTATCTTTTGTAATCTCGTTGCATAACGTTGTAATTTCTAATAAGTAACTACGAGTAATAACGATCTTGCCGTACAGGTCCATTTTATTCGTTTTAGACGCAATTCGTAATTAACCGCCGCATTAAAATTTATCAACTATTAAAGAAAAACACGTCCATCCCATTCTTAATCTGACAATGTCATCGAGGTAGGAGCGTAGGTGTGTAAGAGAGATACAGATAAGTATGCGACCATCCCTAATTCGGGATGATGGACACAATTGTAAAGCTGCAGCAGCCCTTCCGAATGTTCACGGTCTGACGACCCCGTTTATAATGAGAGTACACAATCAGACCGTTATTATCTAGGGTGTAACATGCCATTTAATAGAGTTTCAGTCCGTACAATGACGATAGATGAACTCCGATTTAAGTTTAATACAATATACGTTTCAGACTAACGAGTGCATGACGGACATTTTGACGTACATGCTTCGAAAGATCGGTCTATGAATGGATTCGTACATGTTTCGTATAATTCCAGGTACTATGTGAAAATACAATGACTGCTATTAATCGCCTTTAGAATGTAATAACATGCCGGAAATTATGTTACAACAAACATTGTACATACATGTTATGGTGTTCCGTGCGATATTATCGACTGCTACAACTACTAATTACAGGATTATGGCTGAACTTTTCTCCCGCGAAAGCGCTCGAATAAATGGGTCAATTGAATGCAGCCTGCTTCACGTTTACGATGTATATGCGATATGCGATAGTTTTAATACTAAAGATTTCGCCACGAAATTTATGTTACAATTCACCGAATGCGTTGAAACTATAGAATCTGTTCGAAATTAGTAGCAACGCAAAGCCGGCTTCTTTAATTTGTAAGCAAATCAAAATCACTTACATTTCTCCAGCATAAAAGTCCGCTTAGTTTCAAATATAATTTAATGAAGCCGTCGTTATTTTACATAACTGGCCATTAAATTTATTTATAGAGCTTGCAGAATATGCAATTGCCTGCACAATATTAAAAATTTGTCTTGCGTTATTTCAGTAGTTGATAATTGTCCAAAACAGCACATCGGTGTTGACCGTATGGTTGCAGTGTTTTATATTTCTCTACAAAGTTCCTGATTTATTGTATGCCCATTGGCCCCACAGAGGTCATCGATGTTTATTCACTACTATGTATCTACTGTTTCTACAAGAAAATTGTTCTGCAATCTTTGAATATTTTAATGGCACATATCAAAGATATTCCTCCCTAAAGTTTTTAATATTTATTTGTATATTAATAATGGGACAATTTTCATTTCGTTTTCATGAACCAATATGATTTCCTATGACTAGTTTATTCCTACTTATTTGTTGTATGCAGTGTTGTGCTATTGTTTAATTAATTAATTAATTTAATGTTTCGTACGTAGAATATTCACTCCTTTACATGGACTCACCTAGCCATTACTTTGATTCGCCTGACTTGTTTTACACTCATATCTTCGTATGCGATCCAGCCTGCGTTAGAATCTTCGACGTAAATTTTTATTCCTTCATTGCCAAGTGTGATAGCTTTGAAGTTGATTTTTACTTTCTCATAATTAATGTATAAGGATAAGAGTAAACATGTGTGTTATTTTCGGTCATATTTTAAATGCGTCTTTTTGATTTTAAATTTAATATTAGTCATTTTTTACTACGAGTAAACTTATCACAACATATCGTATAAATAAATCAATGTTTTCAGTTTACATAAAACTCTTCTCTTCCATTGGTGGTATTGCAAAGTAATCTCGCTGGAGGTTGCTATAAAATATGCAACACGATACAACATTAATCTCATCGAAAAAAATCCACCTTGACTAGAAATATTAAACTTCTGGGGTGGTCTAGATTGTTACATGTCTAGAGGCACCGGTGTTTATACTGACGAAGCAAAATAACATAATTTGTGATGCCGACACGCAGCTAGTTTTTTGTTCAGATGATTATCGGCAAAATCCTTCACTTTTAGGTCTTATTGAAAAACGATGTTATTTTTTATTCTTATATTATTTATACTGACCGAAATAAATAAAAACTTAATAGATGTTTATGCCACCTTGAATTTGTAACTGAAAACTTATTTGAAATCGCCTCCACTGATATCGTACATAATGTCGCCCGGAATATTCCAGTCTAGTTTGCAAGAAAACCACGTAAAGTTCGTCGCGTCAAAAGGTGAGGGAAGCTTTAATAAAAAAAAACTTTCAAACTTAACTGCACTGACGACGGCGACGCGGTGTTTGGCGGGGATTATGACGTATGATGACAGTTTAATTTCGCCGTGTTCTGCCGTTAAAACACATCTGTTGCGAAGCTGGAGCCGCACGAGTCGAGCCATTGACTCGGCCGCTGAGGCGTGTTCGGCTCGAAGAGATGCTTCCTTACCATGTGCACCGTTGCGTGCGTCCGACGCATGGGATCATCCTTTGAAGTTAACCGGATTCTGAAGAACGTCCGTACTCGTATTTCAAATGTTTCGAACGACGGCCGCGTTCCCTGCTCAGCGGGCATGTACGGCGAAATCGAGCGTATTGCGGTTTTAAGTGATGATAACTTATTAACGGCGGAATTTGACGCCGAAATGTAAAAATGTGTCAATCTATAATTTATCTTTACGAAATAGTTACCTGTGAACTAACCAATTTACATAAGTTTATACGAACGAACTAATCGAAAATATCTACAATATAAAAATAAAAGAACACGAGATTTGTTGACAAATGTCTCTTGTCTATAATAACTTGTTTTCAAGGTGATGACTATGAATATGTTTGATATGCGAAAATTCGCTAATATAATTGGATCAAATTTAAACAATTTAGCTACATACCAAGGTATTTCTCCTCTCACAAAATTTAATGTCCTTCAGTTATATTTATTTCAATGTATAACTACAATCGAAGACATATGTGTGAAATTAGAATAAGTATTTCAAATTACTTCTTAAAAACCAAATTTAACAGTATTAACAAAATTAAAACACTTGGTTTAATGTTCACAAAATGTATTGTTTTATTTTTGTTAATATTACAATGTTTCATCAAGCGCCTACCGCTAACTCGATTAATGTGAATTTAGCAGTATCCAATGATTGCCATCGGTATTTGAAGGTAATAAATCTCTCATATTTATGGACATTCTCTATGCATCTGTTGGCATACTAGATACTGAAACATGGTGATAGAAAGTCGGTTCAGGGACGTATAAGAATTTCAAATAAAAAAATAAATAAAAAATTTTCATGGATTAAGTAGTTGTTTGAAACTTGCAAAGATACAATTCATTGTATACAAATAATTTTTTCTTAAACAATGAAAATATATTATATATAATGTATTGAAAACAAAAACTTCATAAGATTCAATTATTTGTTTTAGAAATAAAAGTTGACTTCGTCGTTTCAAATTCAAAATACCCAAGCAAAGATAACAAAAGTCTGGAGCACTTACCAAATACAAACAGACATTATATTCAATAAATGTACGAGTACGAGCGAAAATATATATTTCAATCGAATCTGGACTCCCCGGGGCGGAAGTTAACAAATATTGAATCAACCGCGGGCTAATAAAATGGTACAAAAGTCGATGAAGTGTATTTGTGCCCGCGTACGTGTGTATTTACAAAAATCTTTTTGTGGATCTCGAATATGACGTTAAAACCGCCCGAGCACAAATATCGCTCTGATGTAAAAATCTATACCCCTCAAGAAAGAAATGTTTATGAAGTGGAAACATCTGTGGGGATAGAAATATGAAAACGGCACGACCTTTATTATTATTAGCCCCGCTACAAAGCGGCTTATAACATGAAAATATTCCTAATACCGAAAGATGTATATGTCTTATGTCTTATTAAAACATTTACGTGGTTACGCATTCCATTTCCATTTTTCTAATTAATCTTGATTAAGGATAACGTGTTACTAAAGTTTTCTTTAGAGAAGACAAAGGGGACGTGAATGTTCTAGGGATTCAGGGTTTCTGTGGCGCCAGACGAACGCCACCCTCGCCGATCTTTGATTAATTCGACGCCTAAAACCACCAGACTTTGACATATTTCATTGAGTTTTGTTAATTTAACCGGCATGGCTGTAATTTGTCACTCAAAGAACAATAGTAGGTTGGCTCCGCAAAGAAATTTATACGTATTTGTTCGGAACACGACCTTTCTGTGTTTTCTAACGTTTGTTAAAGTTGACTTGGAATTTATTCCATTAAAATAAAGATAACATGGAAGAATATACTTCTCTTGTTCCATAGTTTATCATTTTTTGTTTTGTTGAAATTTAAAACTATTTGTGGATCTTAAATAATTATTAACATGACAGGTTCAACTCAATTTGAAATTCTAAATTTATTTAAAAGTAGACCACGTTAGGTAATCGATTTCTACTGAAGTCAACTGGTAACAGCGAATTACTAATATTCACTGTTTCAATCTCGGTGTAAACTTATCAAAGCTATAATAATATGAAACATTCGTAGGAAAAGTTGAATAATTGAATAAAATAATCAAAATGTATGCATTGTATACATTTATCGTATAATAAAATAATCGTAAAATAATCAAAATGTATACATGTTATTTTTTAGTTTAAGTTATTATTTATATCGTATACATTGGGTGGACATTATGAAGTTCTCGCGTTCAGTTCAGTGACCGGCTGGATTCTCTTCCTTGGTGACGTTTAAATTTGAATTTTATTAAAATTTATTTATGAAGTAATACCATTTTAACACAAAATATATGTTTAGTAACCAAATATACTCGTATGGTGCATTTACACCTGGTACTTATGTAATGATCTTTCTCTTTGACACACGATATATCAAGTGTGAAAAAATATGAGAAATATGTCATATCTGTAAATTTATCGGCTCTATTTGCGTGAGTGCCAGGTGTAAACTCTCTATTGGTGTTCATAACTTATTGTTAGTATAACTAGTAATATTCGCCAATTTAATCATAAAATTCTTTTCAACCCGATCCTACCTAAATTAATTTTATGTAGATCACGGTGTCAAAGCATCATTTTTAGTTTTATATATCTTTTCAAAATTAACATTTCTAATGAGATTCTTTTTGTTACAGGTGAGGAAATTATTTGGTTACTTTAATCGCCACAGAACAGTAAGTAATTTTGTTTGTGTCTAATTAAGTCGCAAACGTTTGCGTGGGCGCAAAAAATGTTTCAATTTTTCTTGATAACAACGTTACAACAGAACGTTCATTTCGCAACGAAGCTTTTAACACGAATATAATTAATAAGTTTTGCGAAAATTAAAAAGGGAGCAGAAAATGCCCTAAGGTGTTATAGAAATAATGATGTAACTTATGTTTTACTTCTCCTTCTCTGCATTTAAAATTATAAGAAAACAATTGAAATTGCAACTTTTCCCTTGATGTTATGTTCTTCTGAACAATTATCACCCGATGCCTCACGTCAAGAATGCACCTAGATATAGATTTACCAAAGAATAGTATTTTTTCCCTCTAAATTTGCAAATTCGTCTCTGCGGTACTAAATTCCCTAAATGATCGAGTACTTTTCCAGAATAATTTTAGTTTTGTACTTACGTGCGTTGCCATAATGGAAAAGATATGGAAAGTGGCAAACTATAGGAGCTTTAGAGTGCCTAGTCACAATTTCTACACATGGAAATAAGACCTCACTTTCACCCACCTTGGAATTAATTATTATTAATTCTTTTGTAATAAAACAATAAAAACTATACATATGTGCTGTGTGCGAGTTCAGCTTAGTAGTGGGCGTCGTTGTCTCTAGACTGGTAAAACTCAATATTTTACTTGCATTATCAGGATAACCTAAATAGTGGGTTCGTAGTCACCTCCAGTATCTCTCCCTTGACAAAGTAAGACTACTAGCTTCAGTGAATTTTCCAGCACAATAATAAGTGATAATATATAAATTAACTTAGTTCTAATATCGCATTTCCATACCACCGTAAGACAGTAAATTATAAATAAGGATGTCGCTACGCTGGATAGGTTGCTGATGGCGTAGGTTTGAAAAGTTGGCGTTGGTCTTAAAAAATAGCCAAATTTTATAACTTGCAAGGGTTGTCGAACATGCATAGAAATATGACTAAAAAAAATAATTTAATTTCAATAGTTTTCCAAATTAAGACAAAGTTGGTTAAAATTTTACTTTCTTATACTTTATGTATAAGTAATTATAGGAATCATGAACATTTTCGAACTCGCGATTTTATACGCGAATATACGCGTTTTGAGGTCCCCTGAATCGATTGCGAATATTTTTGGAATGACGTCTGTGTGTCTGTCTGTGCTCGCTCTACCGTCCAAACGATTAAAGCTAGAGCCATGAAACTTTAGATTACTTAACTTAAGATTTGTATACAGCAAGAAGGAAAACGTCTTATTTTGAAAGCAATATATCAACCGGAAGTGATGGTTTACTCTTATCACATTTTACTACATCTCGAAAACGGGTCATGTAACCGAAAAAGATATTCTTACAAAAGTTAAAGATATTGATATTTTAAAGGACTTTTATTTGATAAGTTCTTTCAAGAAATGGAACATAAGTAAGTATAAGAAAGTTTAGTGCGGACCACTGCAGATTTTAATTATGTAGCTACGTTGAAATAAAAACTGGTCGTTCATGAAAATATGTTCAATGTTCTAAAAAAAATTGAACCGCTGTATGTATGACTAAATATTTAAGTGCAAAAAAAGGGACTGCATTAAAAGAAATGCATACTTATGTAATAGCACATATGTTTTACCAATGGATATATTATTCAGATTGTGCTTACTACCGTTGAGTTTCACTTTAAAATATGTATGATTTTCCAAAATAATTTACAGTAAAACGCTTGGAATCAGTACTCGGTGACCGGTTTTTCCTATCGCCGCGTTTCGCATGTTTACGAGGACTGATTTTCATACGATCTCGTAGAACATAGTGGTGATATTTCGCAAATTTTTATACTTTCGTACTATTTTGTGTTTGTTGTGCTTGACTTTAAATTTGTATATTTTGGATATTATTCTCAGTAGCTAAACTATAGTATATTCTAGCTCCAAACTAATATCTAAATGTCTTCTAAATTTATCTAAGTATAAGAAAGTTCAGTGCGGATCATTGCAGATTGTTTAACAAACTTTATGAAGAAGAAAATTGGAAGAAAAATAATATAACATAAGAAGACATTTAGACGAGCAAAGAACGAAATTGCCACGAATCAAAAATGTGTAATTGACAAAATAGTCGGTAATTGTCTAAAACATTCAAAATGTTAGACGATGCCACGAGTATTATCAAAATGCAAAAATTAGGGAGATACTCAAAGATTCTAACGTGATTCAAAATATGATTAAAAATATTTTAATAGTTCTCCAAATTCCCAAACGTTTTAAAATTAATTTCACCCAACTCAGTGCAACCCAACGTTGGTTATTTGTTGAACTTTCTTAAAGTGTTCATTCAAATTTGAAGTTTTAGGACAAATCAATCCATTGCATACATTACGTAAAGAATGGCGATAAGGAAATAAATCTTAAAAATAATTAAATAATAATATATGAAAGTCTATGTTACTTATGTATTAATAAAAATATTGGTGAAAATTTACATTTTGTTTCTAAAACGAAAAGTTGGGAGAAAAAATTAATAAATTCGAAAGATTTTTACACTAACAAAATTGACAAGACATCAACACCGTCGAAAATGAGCGAATTTTTATTTTCCAAAAAGAAAATTCTCAAACCATTAGATGTAATATAAATGTCTAAACTGACGAATGCAATGCCTAAAAAGCCAAAAATACACAAAATTTTAAAAAAATCAGTACAAAAAATATCAAAATGGAAAAATTGAGAATGTTAAAAATCACTAGAAATGGACAATATACGACCATTCTAAATTTGAAAAATAAGAAATAATTTTTTTAATTGTTTAATGCCTTAAAAATTGTATATCCTGCAAAAATGTACAAACATTAAAAATTAACATTTGAAATTAACAACAATTCAAAAATTTCCCACCCAAGTACAAAATTAAATAGAACAATAATAAAAAAGAAAAAAAAACAAATCTATAAAATATTAAAATAGCAAAATTTATAATAATCTCAGGTTCGTCAACTTTGCTAAAATTTGCAAAAAGTCGAAATATGAAATATGACAGGCAAATTTGTCTAAAATTTAAAAATTGCAAAAAATAAAAATTTTAGAATATGCAATGTGCCTAAATTTTATAAAAGTGGACAAGGCTCGCAAAATTGTAAAACCTTAAATTAAATTATACGTTAACATAACTGCAGTATAAACATTTTTTTTCCGCAATACAAATATTATAAATTAGCTACAAAGTAAATATTTATTTGGGTTACATTTAAAGCAAAATTTATTTATATTATGTATCATTCGTCTTGTTTTTCAATAATTTTAACATGAAAACATTACTTATTTTATTTTTATTACTAAGTATTTGAGAATTTCAAATGTATCTCAACTCTGCAAAAAAAAATGAGTACATATTCGTAGTCGGCGGCCCCGAACAAGGTAAAATGTATTAAAAATTATACGGTGTAATTTATTGTTCAATTACTATAGGTAAGCAGTGGTCTGGCGGGCTAAATAATGTAGCTATGTGCTACATACATAATATCTATATTTGTCACTTAAAATACGTCATCATTAATATGATAACAATTTTAAATTTACTTTACCGATGGACTTGTCAGTAGCGAATACAAAGAACTTCGTACCATGGTTGTTTGAAATCACAGGCAGCAGTTAAAAGCTAGTATTTTTTGAAGAAAAAAAAACAATAAGAACATATAGAGTCCGTGTCCACCAGTACTAGAAAAAAAATATTATTATTAAACAATTTATTTTGAAAAATTGGTTGTTATCTTGTTGATTTGATTGTTTGATAGCAAACATTTACCGCCAATATATTGTCCTCACACGTCCTGGCGTTCACTTCAGCAATAAATTGACAATTTCCAAATCGATAAATAGGCCGGCAATTTCAAGCCGCAATCGACAACGTAAATGCGACGAACCCCGCAGGATAAGTTCTGGATTATGATTGGCGAAGCTGTTTAGCGTGTCAACTTTAAGGGTCGCGAGTAATAAGGGTTCGTATCCCGTTCTCGGATCTCATTTTTCTACTTTTCCAACTGTAACGAAACCTCATTATCGAACATTTTCAATTTCTCGCTGAATTTATCCAGCCGGGCGTGAGATTGCTTTATGAAAATCGCAATCGCAAATATTAATCGCGTGTTGGAAGTTACGACCATTTTTTATTTTGATACCAAGAATTGAAGCAAAACTAAAGCGTTGTTGCGAATACGTCGCCAACTTGCCACCAGATTAATATAAATGAACGCATTAATCATTTCATGTATCGCAGTACGTTTAATAATAAACTGAGACGAATATAACAAAGCGTAGCGCGGCAATGTCAAGAGCAGGGAAGAAAAACTGCTCTTTATGAAGCTCGGTAACGTGATGCCCGTCTGTGACGGACGGGCTCTACGTTCAGCATCTTTATTCGATTAGTTTCGGTGACGACGTCGACAACGCCAATTAACATTAATGAATTATTAAGTAACTGCTGCTTACATTCTTGATTTATTAAAGATACAGTCGGGGAATATTTTAACATAAATTATTTTTTAGTTTGTGCATTTCGAACGATTGCATTTATCTTACATGCATATTGTGTGTAAGATGACCGATTTGTATATGTATTATTATGCAAATATTAACTAAAAATTCGTACTACTACTATTGGCATCTATCATCTATCAACGGACTACCGCTAATAAACATAAGTGAGTGAACAGAAAGCGGACTAGTTAAATTAGTTTACAATGTTCCTGGAAACTAACTACGACTTTGTGAGTTAACCTCTTGGGGGACGTTGGCACATATGTGTACCTAACGCTTTGATCGTTAATATTATTTGCATAATCGAATAAACAACCTATCTAACAAAATTACCAAACCAACATTCCGTTAATTATGACTATATATTGTGACATCTAAATGAAATATAAATTTCCGCTACTGCAAAATTCTCTCTTTGAAAATACCAGCTTAGTTATCATATTACATTTTATTACTATTGCCGAAATTGTTTGCTGTTACGGAACAGAAATTATTAGAAATTATTTGCTAGTATTTTTTAATTTATATTTCTAACAAATATTCTAAAAAAGTACGTTAAAATTTATTTTAAACACTAAACTAACACGCACAAAATATTATACAATTACAATCCATATTCACTATATACTTATATACAAAGGCCTGGATGTAAAGTTAAGTTAGAACACATTTTCTGACAATCACATGAATGCTTCTAGTTCAATTTTGTCTACACCACACAACAAGCCATTACAATCACGCTTAATGTGAACAGTACTGCTCATCTTTTCTTTTATGAATAAACAATAAAGCAATGAAAGTTATTAATATACGTATGTACATATGCATGTCAACTTCACTTTATCGATCTTTTATACGACGCGTGTTTTGAAAGAATCGTAAAGTTAACGAGATGAACGAACTTGATACTTGAATAACCTTATCTTTCATGGTCAATATTTATGTACGTTCTTTTAAATATTTGAAAAGTCTAATTATTTTAATTTTTATGTCATAATTAGTAAGGATTTATGTATATAAACAATTCGTTAAGTGAGGTATTGAGTGAACAATCCCACTAGTTTTATATATTTTGTAACGAAAACACAAATTATGAATATTTTTACTAAACGATTTAATGAACTAACGAAAGATACGTTGGTAAAATGATAAAATAAAAGCTTGTTCGTTCCCGCATATGTACATATAACGTATTTAATTAAGTCAATTAAGATACGCACAAAACCCGTATAAATTTCGTGGAATTATTTAGGTACATAGAATATTTTTAGCATTGTAAAATATTTTCAAAACCAAACCCGTAACACCCAGTACAGTATACATAAGTATAGTGTAGTATAAGTACACCATAGTACAACTATTCAAGTATTCAGCTACTCAGCATAGCGTAGCAACTCATCGTAGCTAACAAGTGACTGACAACACATCACAACAGTATACACAAAAGTGAAACTTATAATTTCATATAATACATGTAAATAAATAGTATACAAATGTAAAATAGTTTTTTCAGCAACCAAGCCTTCAAGCGATTTAATAAATCCCAGACAATAGCGGCGCACATCAGTGGCGTAAATTTTTCACCGAGAGACGTACCCGACGACGTTACAAATCGCTACGAATCGAGTACAAACACAAGTCCCTGCGTTCACGTCGCGACAATTGCATGAGTTTAAGAAGAACTCCATATCACAAAAAATATCTTTATCTAAGATAAAGAAAAATCATAATACATTAACTTAAAAGTTATTTGTCCAGCAGGGGACAGCATAAAAAAATATCGTGGTACAAAAAATTTTACTAATGTTCTACAGGGCTCTTTTTACGTTGATTGTGCCAATAAACTCTCGTACAACATGCGATGTCAAGCGTGTACAACGTGATGTGGAACTTACGTGAAAACATTAAACATTAAAAAGCAACAGTAAAATGAGAGCAAATTAAATCTAGATAATCAAGATGAAACTTTGTTATTTAATGTTTGTTGATTAAAAATGAAAATAAAAAGAAATAAATACGAAAATGATAAAATGATAAATGACGAATATGAATTTGAAGCAAATAACTTCCAAAAAGTAACTGAGATTTTATCATGATGAGATTAACTCAATAGAAAAATGTTCAAACAAGGAATAGAAAAGAACCGAAAAATTAATGAACGTCAAGCCAAAAAAAATGAAAAACAAAATTCTCTCATTCCTGCAATTGTCAATGTTCTAAGAAATAGCTTCTCTAGAGTTTTTAGACTATGATTTGGTTGTCCTCCTATCGTTATCCTATTTAACACCTATAAAATCAATCCCGCGCGATATATGTAATTATTTAATGTAAATATATAGAGGATGTGAACTAAATTTGTTCCTGAAAAAAGTTAAGAGACTGGTAATACCACTCAAAAACTGCAGCGATTTTTGCAAATATTATTTTTGAGGAGCAATGACGTATACAATCGATACTTCTTACTTCAATTAAAAGCTTATGATGAAGCAGTATTAACAAATTCGCCACATAAGTGGTTGTACTAATTTTTGTTGATTCCCAAGCGATTTTAAAATCGATCGAAAATTATTTTGACTGTGTTTCGGTATCGTATTGTCATTAATGTCGCCCAACTTGTAGACTACTTATAGATGTAAACAAAGAGCATCTTAAGACAAAAAGTTGGTCAAGTGGATGTACAAAAAGTTATCCAGTCGTTTGTTGTTTGTGATGTAATTGTATTTACATTCGATCCAATAAGATTTTTTAATTGGCCCATGGAGCAAGTAGGCCATAATAAGGTAATTTTTGGTAAACGATTTTTAAATCGTTTCAAATTTTTTTGGAAATAAATTGGAATTTTCTTGTACATGATGAATCATATAACCAGGGCACCCATTTCGTTTACACCACACATGTGTGTACGTATGAAACATATTTTACTGATCCTTGGAAATTTACCTATTTATCGACTAAAATGGCGAGTGAATTGCCAATGATGAATGTACTATAACCCAACATCGTCGTTTATAAGTATGGGGATGATAAATAGAGATGGTAAATGTCAACGACCGTCCCAAGAATGGCCAGATTGAATTCGAGAAATTGCGATGGAACCTGTCATCGCCCACAGTTGCCGAAAATCTACGCGAACCGACTACGGGCAAAACGGAAAAGTTTAAATCTGTTCACTGGCAAACGAAAAATGCCACCGTAATCTCAAAAGTAAAAAATTCTTCAATTCACCAATTGAATTACTTTAGGAAA
Source organism: Geotrupes spiniger (assembly GCA_959613385.1). Lineage (NCBI taxonomy): Eukaryota > Metazoa > Arthropoda > Insecta > Coleoptera > Geotrupidae > Geotrupes > Geotrupes spiniger. The sequence continues at coordinate 31,324,692 of OY390737.1, read as the reverse complement.
ATTGCGATCATTAGCTGGACCATGACGTTTAAATTATGAAACCAAAATTATGAAGTCGATGCAGTCTCTTCGCTCGGTCATCTTTTGTAGCAGTTTCTCTTGATTAATAGCTTAGTTACCTAAAATGGTTGAAATTAAACACTTGAAATCTAGATTTGCTTTAACAAATTTAATAATCTCACCTATTGTTCTCTATTTGTCGTAATACGTCTTCTTCTTATTCTGTTTATGTGGACTTTAAGGTGAATAACAGCCTCATAACCCGAATCGAAAGAAAGCTAAAAAGTTCTTCAAAACACTTGCATTTGAATCTGTCGAGGTGAAAATATTTTCTAAAAATAAGTAGTGTACAATGAAAGAAGATATATTAATAAATTTTGTCTTGCGTTGGTTTGGGACATTCCTTCGCTAATATATGAAGTGAGGCCATTTTTCTAGTATTTACTTCTGGAACAACCTAACCCAGCCGAGTAAAATACACGGACGCTAACGTAAAATATCTTATATAATTTTTTCTGAAGTTTATTCCAATTCATCAACAAACATCATCTTGTTTTGGCCGAACTTGTGCGACGTGACTTCTGCAGAGATACCTAAAACAGGCACTTCGAAAACAACACATGTTTTGTTCGTAAAACCGTTAACCCTTCGAGCTCGCCTAGTCTAGGATTTTTGAGCTTTACTGTCGCGGGGGTTCACCATGGAGGGTAGGAAATCCGAAATGGGGAACAATTACAACTTGATAATTTGGCATCCGTCCAGCTCCTGATGAGAGATACTCCGAGATAATCCGTAGAAAATTGCGTCTGATCGAAGAGCACGCACCTTTTCACTTAGTCTAAAACCGTAATTCACGTTAAATATTAAATTGTATTTTGTGACAACTAATAAGTGTGAATAAATTTGTTTGTTAAGAAACAATAATGCGATAAATATCTTATACCAAAACTCCTCGGACATTCTTGTTGTATATTCTAATAGTTACCTAATCGAATCTTCAAAGGTAACGCGCGATTTAAGATAAGAACTTGCACTACACTACTACACCGCAATGAAATACAATTTATTTACACTACAAAATATTTCTTTTGTTCGACCTGGTGCAAATCTACAAACGTGAAGTTAATGAAGGAGATGATTAAGAAGAATCGCCCAATGTGATTGTCCTAAATTATATTTAAATTATATCTTGCAAAATTGCTATTTTTTATTGGTATGTCACACTATCTACGATATCCCGATTGCTTTCATCTTAGTTACTCAAGAGATTCGTAATATTACATTATTTATATATATTATTTTTATTCAAGTCGAAATATCAAAAATAGTCCTAGAACAATGGTCATTATTCTCTCCCCGTTGTAAATCCCGCATGAACAAAAGCAAATCTCTTGCGTTTCAATTTTTGTATGAGAGAATATTTCCGACCAGATTTTTCTTCAATTAAAATTGATTGACTGCAGCGATTAAACGATACTTGTTTCAATCGTAATATTGAAATTATATCGACGCCGCGAATGCATTTCCATTTAACGATGCGATGATTCGTTTGTAACCGTAGTAATTTTTTTAGTTTACGCGGAGAATCATTTTCGCTCGAAATGAACCTTTGAAGCTCTGCATGCGTTATGGAATTTTTTTAATTAAAATCTCTTATGGCAGTCGAATTTATGTAATCTATGTTATAATTCTTCAGTAGAATTTGATAGTCTCAATACAATTACAATAGCTATTTAACCATCTTTGTTTGCCACACAAAATTGGTACAAAAACGGATGACTGCTATAAATACGTTATTATTAATATTATTGTTATTAATGTACTTTACAATGAATTGTATCATAATAGTATATTGTGGACCTAGGCGGTAAAGTGGTAGTTTTCCAGGCCGAAAGAAGATATGGCAACTTCTTGAGGCCGTGGTGTACACATGATTTTTGCGGTCTTATCGAGGTCTTATTTGTTTCCAATAACATCCTGTTATATTTTCATTATGAACATTATTTTAGAACATCAACTACAATTAATTAATTACAGGAGCCAAACGGACAAAATTTTCAATATCTTGTTGTCGAAGACTCTTGATTTGTTAGCAACGTTGCCCAGTGACTGTTTCTTTTAAAAAGCTGTAACTTTCGTGTACGTTCCAATATTTACATTATCTGTCACCAACAATATGGATTTTAGCATCGAATGAATGGACCACAGTGTTCAAGACTTATATTTCTGTGACAACTCTGATGAATAGGTTAAAATGACGCGCTCGCTGTATTTTTTAACTTTCTTGGAAACACACCACTGCATAAATTGGTCGTACTGGAAGTTGTATTTGGCTTTCGATTTTTTTGGTAATAAATCAAGTGAAATCTCGTTGGCTTTATCACTAATTTCTGGCGGAGTAAGGTCTTCCATTTCTTTTTGGATATTTTCTTCAATGACACTTGATTTATAAACAATAATACTGAATCACACTGAATTACACAAGCCAAACAAACAAATGTACGGAATTCTAGACTTGTTCCAATTTGTATAACTGGCAATTTGACAATTACACACTACACAGGGACACAGGGCAATATTTATTAATTATTAATTACAGTTGAATTGTTACTTGTCTGTTGTTTGTCATTTTGTGCGTCGGTAAAGCAGGTTTTGATTGCCGTGCGTCACTTTGAGAAGTGGTCGAGAGAGAACGGTCGTTGTCGTGCAAAAGAACAGTGTGATTGAAATAGATATTTGCTAAAATAAAATGGTTCAATGTAAACGAGAAAAACTAATAAGCATGGAATAATTTACTTCCTGGCTTACACTAAAGTTTCACACGCATTTATTTCGCACCATTTTGACACGTTATTGGTCCGCCACCTAGCGGCAAAATTCATTAACTATTTTCTCGGCTAGCAGTTTATGGCATATTTTGCCGGGCTAGCCGTGGAAACGACCACTTTCTCCTGTCTGAGAAGCCGTTAAAATTACACTTTCTGATAGTGTAGGATAAAAAATATTTTTTATAATCAATAAATTTGTGTCCTGCGCTGGATTTTCTTAGACTTATGAATGTCTTTATACCTCCAGTATGAGAAACCAATAAACGGTTGAATGCACACAGCAAGAGTGAATTTTCGCTTATTTAAATCTACAGATCTTTGGAGCCCTAGATTTAAATAAGCGAAACATTTTTAACGATTTTTGATTGTTAAGGTTTTGAAGCGTCTTACGATTTTATGATAATTTTCAACGATTTTCACAACTTATGGTTTTTTTCCATTTTTAGCATTTTTTGCAGTCATTATGATTTATTCCTTTGTTCCACTTTCTCCATTTACCTTTTCACAATATATTTGATAATTTCGGTTTTTAATGATTTTTTTAATTTTTATTGATTTTTATGATTTATCATATTTTGCAACAATTATTCCAACGCTTTCGATTCGTTTTTCAATTAAAAAAAAAATATTTTTTAATAATTTCTTATATTTTTGCCATTTTACAATTTATAACAATTTATTAGATTTATTAATGATGTTTTACATTTTTTACGATTTTTAAGTATTTGTATGTTTTCATTTTTTACGAATTACTCGTACAATGATTGTTTTCATTTTTCCTCATTTACTTATTTATTTTTAATAATATTTTTACATAATTTGAGGTATAATATTGTTTTTGATATTTACAATTATTAACGATATTTTCGATTTTGTCGATTTTTTATAACGATTTTATGGTTTTCAGATTTGTTCAACATTCTTTTTTATTTTTAATGTTTTCTTTCGAGTTTTTCGATTTTGTTATAACGATGTATAATGCTTTGTGCACTTTTTAACGATTTATGATATGGGAGTAATTTTCAGCAATTTTCCTAACGCTTTCGATTGCTTTTATAATTTATAAAAAAACGATTTTCGATTTTACAATTCTTTAGAATTTTGCTACTGTTTTCATTTATTTCTTTTACAAATTTTAACGTTCTAATATCTAATTATGATTTTTTATAATTTGTAATATTCTTTTTCGATTTTTTACCATTTTGTTCAATATATGTGATTCGATTTATAATTATTTTATACATACAACAGAAAATTAGATCAAGATCAAATCCAAAATTATACGCTTCACAAACATGTCGATGTATTTATCATTAAATCAAATCAAAGAATTATTGCAACCTAATCTTGGCTGGGATCTTCTCTTACGAAATAGAGGTAAATATATTCGGGCCCTTCAACAATTTCAAGAAACACATTGATTGTGAGTTTTATATTAAACCTTGGCCTAAATTTCAAAGGACAACCTGTGCCTCGTAAGAGTACATAAATGTTCAAAACTTTTGAGTTTTGAGCTTTTCACTTGCGAGCTTTACAGTAGTAAATTGATGATATGGATCTGATGACTGCCCAATTGATTGTCATACAATGTAATAGATTTATGAAAAACTGCAGTGGTCGACACACAAGTTTCTTATACATTTCGAGAATAGGTTGATATAGGTTAGGTAGTTATATCTGACTGCCACCGCAACTGTGACTGCGGACGTCCCTGCGATCGCGCTCTGGGATATTTATCGTACGTAGGACTACAAAGAATTTTTCAACGGCGATTTTCCAGTAAATGGTAGATTTTTCCAAAGAACTTTTTGAAGAAAAGTTGTTTACAATACTCCACTTCATAATTTTATAGATTTATAAAGTTATAGCTACTACGGTCGTAATCTTCGGAATTATGAATAAGTAAGTGGCGATTGATAGCCAAGAATACAGCAATATGTATGAATTACTCAGAGGCATGCGCTACCTAACTTTGAAGAATGGAATTATGGGAGTAGATAAAATCTGAAAGTTCATTCAGGAATCTTTCTAGTCTGCTACAACCAGTGCTCGAGGTGTTGCAGGTAAATAAAGTATTTGTTGCAGGCACTCGATTCACAAAACCCCGCATCTACTTTTCCCGGCGCCAAGAGAGAAAATCAGACTTACGATCTTAATAACCATCGATAAATCCACGTACGGCACTATACATTATCAAGACGTGTAAAGCCGACGCTAGATCGAAAACCGTCGATACGGATAAGTAACGTAATCCGTGCGATATAGAATCTTAACGGCGCGTGTAAAATGATATAACGGATCGGACGCATGCGGCCGATTCCATTATCATTATCGGGTATAAGACACAGCCAGGAACGGGACTACAAATCAACCCCACGCCTTTATCCGCTTCGGACGAATGAACCGACGGCCCGTTATATCCGATCACGTCCCATCGACCTGGGACTGTCTGACGCAGCTGTCCGTTAGCTGATAACGGATGATCGTGTCCGGGAGGCATGATAAGAGCGGGAAGGACTCGGCTACCTGAAAATGCAGGCGTTGCTTGAATTATTATTGAGTAAAACAGAGATGTTAATAGCTTTTAATGCACGTTGCAAACGCGTATGATGGGATTTGCAATTAACTATAAAAGCAAAAGCATGTTTGAGTGTTATTGTGTATAGCCTTATGAGCCTTCCTGATTGCTATTGTGGAACGTATTCAGTTGAAGATTGAAAATAAAATACCATCCCATAGTCCGATGCAGGCTCGACACATTTTTTTACAAACGGTCTGAGAGTACATTTCTATGTCAAGGCAGAAGATAAAGTCTTCATAAATAATACATAAAAAAAGTTAAATAAAATTTCCTTTATCCTTAATTTACAGCTACAGATGTCTCCATACTTGGATGCCTTTGTAATAAGCACAAAATGAATAATTCTATGCAATTTTTGCGCTTGGGTGTATTTATCGTTGTCCCGCGATCTTGTACACACCACCTTTATGTGACAAGGTAACGTACGGCCATATTCGATTGGATTTATCGATCTTTATTAAGATCTGGAATTTTATTTAAGCCGCACATTCTCTCTTATTTATGCAACAATAAACGTGAATTTATTGGCGCAATTATTAGACCACTAAATTTAGATTTTATTGTTTGGCTTTGCGATTCGCGTGGGACGAACCGTGTAGACGCATCATAAATGTCGATCGGACGCGTTAATTTTTAAACTATGATCACACCGTGATTTATTTATTTTCTATTGCGTATTACGCTGGCCGTAAGTATTGATGTTTTGTTAATACAATTTATCAACATTGGCGTCTTACAACCTATACGTGTCGTAAATGTGTCAGATTGTAATAATAGTAATAAAATCTAACTGCTCTATTTTCTATCTAGAAGAATATACAATTGATAGTGAATAATTAGTGATTATTGGGCACTATCATAAGGCAACATTTGGTAAAATAGCAGATACAATGGGTATGAATCGTAAAACAAGGCAATAAAACTGATGGAATTAAGACACTGCAATAAAATAAGAAAGATAAGGCCAAAATTAAAAGGATCCTTTGTATAAGAGGAATATTCCAAAAAAAGTATAAGAGAAAAGGGGAGCTTTACGAAGATGTACTAAAGTAGCTAGCGACAATGGACTAATATGGCGAAAGTGGAGGGCCTAGAGAAAAGCTAATAAACCCTTTCTAACTAAAGAACAAACAAATGATCCCCATAGAAAGATGCAGAACAACAAATAATAGAAAAGAAACGAATATAGCAGTAAAAACAAAAATAAAAGTGACACAAATAACATATTCATTATTAGAACAATACTAGAGCCTGGAAAATGTAAGAAATAGACACAGAATTTAGAGATGAAAAATAGCAATTGCAGCAATTCATGATATACGACTCAGGATAAGAGGCGCAGGCATTTAAGCCCATAATTGAGACTATCGCTCATCTAAGAGTAAATGCAAACCATTCAATATATAACTGCTAAATGTATGTGCGCTCACAATGAATACTGGACAAGTGGGAAGAGATATATTCTACGATGAAGAAGAAGAAGAAATTGAAAAATGACCAGAACAGGAGTAATATTAGTACTTGTAGACTTTAATGTACAAATAGGGAAAGAAGGACATTTAGAAGAATTCTCAGGAGAACAAACCATACATGAGAATGGAAAGCATCAATAAACACCTGAAAATGATTGGATCACATAACATGGATCTCACCAGATCAACGAACATAGACTGCATGCTCATTACAAATACGAAAACATAGAAAGATAAAATGCAATATAAAATAGTTAATAAAACAAACAAAAAAACACATGAGAGAGGAAAACAGATGGAAAACATAGATGGAAAACTAAGCAAAACTGAAGAAGAATGAAATAACAAAAATACAAAATTAAGGGCAAAGTAATATAACTCACAAGTATGGATAGAAACCTTCAAGAAATTATTAATTGATACATAAATGGAAGATGCAGGGATACTAGAAGAGGTAAAAAGAGATATAACATTTGAATAAATGGGAAAGTAGTAAAGGCCACAGCAACAGCCCCGGGAAAGCAATATTTAAAAGAAAGAATACAATATCTAAATCAAAAAAAATAAAAGAAGATAGAATGTCGAATAAATGGGAGAGGGGTGCAGCAATAATACAGAACAGACTAGCTCATATTACAATAATGGATTTAAACGTGGAAAATCGGAAAATGGTACGAAAACAAAATAGAAATTGATTGAATGAAGGGCCAAGAATATTAATTCAGTTAATAGCAATGACGTTGCAAGCGACAAAAATCAGAATTTGAACGTAAAAGGGAAACAGAAGAAGTGACCAGTCAAAACAATGAGACTGGTTATTGACCACGAAATAGAAGAACAAGAGGGAAGTGATTGCATATGTAGATGATATAATAATAATAATAATTGCAAAAACCAGAAAACATATAAGAGCTATGTAGCTAATAAATTATGGAAGGTTGATGGGATTAGAGATAAAACACGAGAAATCTAAAACAATAAGACGTTGCAATAGAACAAAAAGAGGTGGGTGTTGTATAATAACTATTGAAGATTGAAAATTAGAATTAGAAATCAGAAAGAAATAATTATGGCAAATATAGCCTTCTTTACATAATAAGAAGTATTTAAAAGCTAACTACTCTAAACAATAAATTAAACAGATACAACACTAATTGACCCAGTATTGCCACTACTATTGTAGTGGGAGCAGAGCAATGAGCCTGACAAGAAGATAAGGCAGAACGAATAATGTGGAACAGAAAAGTTATGTGTATGATAGTGGGACCAATTAGGACCACGGAAGAAGAGTGCAGAACTAGAACAAACAAGCAAATTACACAAGAACTAAAGGAAGACATCGTAGCAAATATAAAGCAACGCAGAATTTGATGAAGAACAGAAAGTGAAACGCTTATGCTTATGATAAGGTGGGCTAAGAAAAACAAGCAAGCAGCCATATCAAAATGGCTGCTTGTAGTTAAAGAACGGAATGGAAAAAATGGACCAACATTGCCGATACAATTATCTAAATAATGGGATTGATCGAATAGATTTATTATTGGTCTGGTTAGATTGGTTAAATGTTGTTTTGAAATTCATTCAGAGTTTCAATCGGTTATCCTAAACAAACATTAATAGCGTCTATATTGAAACATCAAATATACTAAAAATATATTACAAAATATTACAATGGCGGGATCCAGCCAGTTCTACAAATTAATCTGTTCAGGCAACTACAGAATAAATAAATTATACATGCGGGTGTTTCTTCATTGCTTCTTAAAATATTCAGAATGATTCTATTTTATATCGAATATTTTACGATTAAACAATTTATAGCACACTTTAAATTTTAAGGCGGAGATTAAGTCCAATTTTAATTAGGTTAATTTATGTTCATTTAATTTTATTATCTACGATAATGTAAAAAAAATAATGTTTTTATGACAAGACGTCTTTCATTTTTTTAGCTATGTTACAACACTAAAAACAATAACTTATTTCACTTAACCGCAAATAGAAAATCGTCCATTTCAAGTTGGATTCAAGTACGTCAACCTTTCAAAACGACTTATATGATCAACTTTTGGAATAATTATAAATATATAATGTTGGGGTAAATCTACGAATATAATACCGCTGAATATGCATCGCACATCTAATTGTACATGCAATTACATAATAGCTAAGAATACAAGTACAAACATAATTCCTTACCTTGGTTACGAAGCAGTAAAAATACAGTTTACAATTTTTTGCTCAAAAAACTTGTTTACTAATATACAATATAATGAAGCCTGTTGAAGAATTATATGTTTATTATTTTTAACTGCGTTGAGGAAAAAATAGCTCAGGAATCTCGATGCGTCGTATGATCTGCGAAACACACGACACTCATGGGAACCCATGACCACAGCGATGGAATTCACTCTAAAAGTACATGGAAATTTGGTTAGATTACTACCGCTTTTGAAAATATATCCTTTCAAAATTAATCTATATCTCATCATTTTGAATAACTTCTTCTAGAAAGTACAGTAAAATCCGTATGGGATATGAAGAAGACTAGATACGAATGGAAATGTTAAAATGAATAGAAAAAAAGAAAAGTTATATCATACAGCCTCTTGGTTTTAGAAAAATATTTATTCAGTGATAAGATTCGGTGCATGTTTACCGAAAAAACAGCTAGATTTTAAGGTATATGAAATGCGTTTTTTAGTTTTACTAATGCACAGTTTTCTCTAGTCAATGGCATTTAAGTTTATTACCACCAAGCGATAATTTGTTATTAACATATGCATTCTCCTCCCTTCTAATTGCTGCCATTGGAAAATTGCTCAACACTATAATGTGACGCCATATATCTTATTAACGCATTATTTCTTTGTGAAATTATATGTTTGATATTATCCTTCATTAATGCTATTATTGCATTAAAAACATCAAGAAGCAACGATTGATAATACATACAAAAAGACCTGGCTATATGTAATTATATATAATTAATCCTTGCTTGTTCCCTGTATTTAGTTCAAGAAATAACATCAATGTAGTTACATATTTGTATAAAGCTGTTATTTTTGACATAACTTGTTCATTTAATTGCTGTTTCCTGTTTTGATCTATATTTATTCAACAGTGTTCTTTGAAAATTCAACCATAATTGCTCGTCCACTTTTCTCCGTTTTTATTCAATTGGGATTTTGTAGCTCTTGAGGCTCCGTAATTTTTCTTCGAAATTTATATTAATAATTTAATAATTTTTGAAGGTGTACGTGTGGACAGCATAAGCAATTGTTTTAACAAACAACTCGTCCTCTAACGGTAACTGAAATGATTGTTACTTAGTTCCAAACCAATTAAACAGTTAAAAACTATAGGTTGGTATCGTAAATATTAATAATTATTACACCGGTATTACACACTTAATACTTTGTTTAACAAGTTAAATACCTAATTCAGTATTTATTTACCTAAATCGGCCAGTCAGTTCTCTTTATCGGTATGTATTATATTTTGGCGTTAAAACGATTTGTTTTCCTATTAGAAGCGATTTTGTTACGTACGCACGAAGAACTGCATCGAAGCTCGAGTTAACAAATGAAATTTGTAGTTGATTCCAAATTGTAACTACTATTTCGTGTTTACTACGTTTCGCATAATTCCTTTCATTAAACATATCACTACCGTCATTAACAATACGTGTTTCCACGATAACAATCCTGTTATACAAATGCCACCTCAATAATTACATCAATTCAATATCGCCAATTTTCCAGTCGTAATTTTCGCAACATTATACGCACCGACTCGCTGTTTCCGTACATATTAAAAATTGCATTGACCGTGTCGATAAATTTCGTTTAAATTGTGTCCATGTTAGAAGGAAATTTAATACAGTTGAACTTTCCGCATGCAGGTTCAACCGGGTGATATATATCGTCGGTTTTTGCAACGGCCGGGTCTATCTCGGTGGGGCCCCGCGTGAATATACAAGACATTTACTGCATTAGCCCCCACGCGCAGCGACACTAAAACGAACTGATCCAGATCATTGCATGTAAATTATTTTTTGTGCAACTATAAATTTAAATTTACGATCCGAAATATATGGCCCCGGTACGTTGATCCACGAGCTACACGTTTTAGCCATCGCAGACGAACATACGTACATACAAAAGCAGTGTAATTAACATCACACCTATTAAGTCTCATAACAAATATATCCGCAATTCGCATCTTTCTCTCGAATGTGATTATCTCGAAAATTTACTATCTCGTGCAGTAATGTTTTGACAATTTTACATCGGCGAAGCGAATTATATTACACGGTTGTCCTGGGCAGAAGTGCTTTGCGCAATAAAATCTCGTTCGCCGTTGTAAAAATGCAAGCACCTCGTGTTGTTCCGTCTGCGTTTGTATTTGCCTGCCTCTGTATTGCCTTTACTACAAAGAACACCCACGGATCGGCCGCCATAAAGCCTCGTAATGGGGTTGTTGTGATCGCGGAAGATTTCTTATCCCGATATGAACGGGGGTGATGTCGCCCGTCGCGAAGTCATTGTGTTGATTCTGTGAGTCGTAAACACGACATTTGGGGAATCAGGGGGTTTCTAAAGTTTAAGAAATTGCCCCGAGGACAAATAAATTTAATTACGATCTCGTCTATAAATATTTGAACGTGAACAAACTCGTACATACAGGCGTGTGTAATTTTTGACCACCACGTTCAAAATTTAACCTTTGATTTATATCTGGAGTGAAAGTGGAGTGTTGTCAGTATACGTTCGCCGTGTACATGGTCCTAAAGGACTCCCAGTGGCTCGATAAAGGCGTGTGTGTATGTGGGTGGATGCGTCGTGTCTCCCGTTGTTCAAAAGATCGTAAACAGTTTTTCTCGTACTTTTCGACGGAACACAATAATATATGGCTGCAGACGAACAAAATAAGATGAAATCGAGTGGTTGCAAGTCGCTCCTTTATTATTTATTATATTAAAAATTCCATTCTTTTCGTTATCGTTTTATTGTCGTGTACAAGTTATAAATCGCAAATAGTTTCGTTTAAAGATTGCGTAACATAGAACATCGAGTATCTCTTGTTAAACCTTGTCTTCAAAATGGTCATTCGAATACTGTGGGAACCTATTATGTAACAGCATTAGAAACCATAAATACTGTTTTTTAAATAACGTATTTTTTTCCTATTAAAAATAAAGCACTCAATTTACCACTGCATATTGAGAATCTGTCAGGTTTCTCCTGCAGTTTGACAATACATTGTTTACAAAGTTTTACAATATGTCGTACAAGTTAGCATTACGGAAATGTAGTTACAATTTATTTGGCCAAATGGCCAAATGCCCAAACGTGACATTGACATAATTTACCGCGTCATTACGGAATGTGAGGAAGGTTTGCTGACGGGTTGCCCTCGAGTTTTGAATCATGCAAGGCTTCAGAATTTCATTCAATCGTCAAGAAATAGAAAAGTCGTTTCAACGTGAAGATTATGCCGAAGATTTCACATTTCCCATATGACAGCTAAGAGGGACATTAGCAGAAATAATTTATAATACAGAAAGCGATAAAAATGTCCAAAATACACGGCTACTCAATTAGAGAGGATTCCAAGATGCTGCAGACAATTAAGATTAGAACATTTCAGGAACAATGCGATAATTTTAGAGTACGGAAAATAAGGAAAGGAAGGCAACATTGAGAACGTTCCTCATGGAGGAGGTATAAGAAAAAAGCGAAATTTGAGGACAGGGTAGTAGATTGGTGCGCTATTTCAGTAGCTGTTTTTCACGACCTTATTATGGGCGAGTTAATGGCAAAGAAGAATTCACATTTCCAGCAATAAGACATATTAAAGATGTTGCTAATTGTTCTTTTAATTTTTCGTTATAATAATTTTTATCGAAAAAGACAAGTCTTTAATGTTTGGCATTGTAGTGCCAGGATACTAAATTAACGTTTTCAATACAAAACAAATTGTGGTATTATTGGTGCATGTATTTTAAATAACATAATATGCATCCCGCAGTTTAGGCAATTTAAGAGCTTCTGTTATTCGAATCATCCAAACTCCAGGCACAGGAACAGTGAAAACATGAACCACATACGGTTTAGAGCAATTTCCTTCGGTAATTTTACTGTCTATAAGACCGTTTGTGATGCTCAATGTATTACCTCCTCTTCATAAAGCCCGTTTGCTGTGACAAGTGACTACAGAAATGTTCTATAGTAATGGTCATGTGTCGACGTGTTTTATGCTAAGACCAGATTCGCATTGATGGCGATAATCAGTGTGCAGAGAGCCAAGCCCAAAAATCCAAGGGATTGCCACTGTTCAGGACTATAATGTTCAATCATCGTACTGAATTTACCTGCATACCGCGGTTCATAACCAGTGAAATTTACGTCCAAACGATTATCGCATCAATCATTTTATTGTGAATTTACGTCACATTTTTTTCCATTTCGGTGGGTAAATTTCCACGAATAGTCTTTAATGACTGGGATGACTGGTATGACTGGTATATGCATTTTTTCAAATTAACATACAGTTTTGTTAATTTTCTTCCAATGGTTCCCATGGTTTAAATTTAGAAACACATTCCATACCTTCATCGTGTTAAGCCATTTTGCGAGGAACCTGGGGACCAAGAGTCCCCCACTTGGATATGCGAACTTTATACCAAGATATTTCCAAATAAAAGCATAAATGGCAAATTAAAAAGTGAGTGATAAATAAATTTTGATTTAAGAAGCTTTGTTTGAACTCACTTTTTAATAATGGTGCTTAATAGCAGTAAACGTTCCAGAAATATTTTTTGTCTGGTTTATATTTCTAATCCGTTTTTCGAGCGTAATAAAGTCCGTCAGGTGCGAAGCTGCGATACTTCTAAAGCTGCAGTATTGTTATTAAATAGTGATGTCCATACAGACATAACTTTTGTGCGTTGTTTCGGTTTTCGATTATTGAATTTACATATCATTACAATATACAATACAGTATGTAAATTTATACTTTTTTAAAGTATTCTAAGTTATTTTCTAAATTACATTTTTCTTTAAATACTAGCTATGGCATGCAGTTTATTAGCAATTTGCCAAAATATATCTTAGTATAAGAAACTTCGACGACAACTGAAGATTTTCTTAAAATAGAATTAAGAAGAAAATAGAATATTTTGTGATAACTTTCTAATTGAAAATTAACTTTCCTTGATGCTGGCATACAACAATTATTTCATTACGTTGATAATAATAGCATTGAAACACAATACATCCACTCTAAAATGTGATTATTAAACTTTTAAATGTGCTACACTACCGAGGTCAAGTGAGTTGAAAGCCACGAAAATAATTTCTTGAACTCATCCAAGATAAAGACCATTGATAAAAATGTATGAATGGCGGAGCTATAACCATTATTATAATGTTCCTTGATGAAACTAGACACTGAACATATGTCCACATTAACAATACTATATATACTTATTCATAGACGGCCATCTATTATAGGCATAAAAGGCAACGTAAAACTCCCATATCTTTCAATCGTGCGCACATATTTTTAACCTGTCGCAATGGTTGTCACGGGGTGGTATCTCTCAATAATGAACGCGCCTAATCTCACGTGTAAACTCGACTTAGTCGCGCTGACGTGCTATGAATAGTTGGCGACAGGGGATTATATTTACTGCACCGTGCATCTTCGCATGCCTGTCGCAATGAGAGAAAGGACATGCAATTGCTCTTATGCCATTGGCGACGATTCATTTTTTTTGCATGCGATTTGCATCGATTTTACACCACACCAGTTAATTTAACCGTCGCCTTACCTAGACGTGGAACAGTTCGGCAATCATTTTGAAATGCTCGTGTTGAAATCAATTGACTTAAATGGAGCACCTCGTGCTTCGCGGTGCATTAATACACGCCAGTGGAATAATTAAATTGACGGTTATATATAGTTATAAATAGTCTAATGGATGACATGCATTTATAATGACTGTGTTTACATAAAATACGAACACTGGTTATATATCATGCTAGAATGTACGTAAATGTACTTGCGGCAACTTTACTCAATACCAGTGCTGTAATTACCGGCGAAATTATTTTATTTGCTGATTACATCGTTACAAAATTATGTTTAAATTGAGAACTGCATTAATTTGTATACGTGCCAATACTATAATTTATTGAAGCAATGGAAATGGGTTCAAACCCACGTAATAAATGCACTATTTGCAAATAGTGAATAATTAAATAAATTCAAAACCTGATGATAAAATGTATAGAACAAAAAAAATATGTTAATATAAAACCACAATTTAGAAGCAAATTTAAATGAAACACGTAAAGTTTTGAAAAAGGCACAAAAATCAGTTGAGCACCAAACTTAAAAATAAAATGGGAAAGGAAAACTATAAAGAAAGGAAATAGAAAACTCGTCGAATTAATGAACAGAATGCAAACGAAAAAGCCAGAAATAAGGTTTTTTGCTAGAGTTTCTTCTTGTTTTATGATCCAACCCTTCCCCTGGTAAGAATTTTTGTTAATAAAATTTCTGAATTACATTATTTTCAAATAGAAATCCTTATTAGGAATCTCTATTTTAATGACCTTCGACATATTTATTGCTTTCTTGAATACGACTCTGCGATGATACATAGCCCTCAAACAAAATACATTAAAAAATTCTAATTTTAGATCATTTTGACACTTCTTTGACATCGTGTGCAAATCCTGTAGCTATTTATCATAGCAGTACTAAGAACGTCGTCATTGCAATGTATCCCAAATACTAGCAAACATTTTCAGATAATTAACCCAGTTCTAATTCTACATACAATTTTACCATAGATGATAGTTTAGAAAGCTTTCTATCTTCCTTAGCATTATTATTGTTATTATAATGAAAGCCAAGTCATATCCCATTTCCTTTCCACTTAGGAATTGCCTATATTTCCCTTATTCTTTCAGCCTACAGTTTGTGTTACTTTTCTGTTATTAGCTTGCTTGTTATTTTTTCCTTCCAAACTGATCAAATCTTAATAATTCTATCTGCAATTTATTATGTTAGTTTTAGATAATTTATACCACAATATCATGCATTCAAATGATATGAACGAATTCTTAATTTTATATGCTAAGTGCATCATGTAGTAGCGTCTACCTACCCAATATACAATTACCGTAATAGAATCCATGTTTGAATATTTAACTGTCGGCAAGTTTGCTTCGCCGAAGCCGTACACAGATATTCTAATCATTATACGCTTATTAATTTCGAAATGTGGGATACGTGTGCCCACTCGCCTCACAAAATTAGAATTGTGAGTTGTTTAATTTCCGCTCCGTCTCAATTAGAGAGACGCTGCATGCGCGTCGTGAAGAACTAGATTTTAGACATGCATACTTCGAATATTTAATATGTCTACATATTCCGGGCGTTTGCTCGTTATTAAACATGCGGAGGAAGTTATCTGTCGTATGGAATTTTTTAATTGGATTTCTTGAGAGATAAATCACCAAGGAATATCTACATCTTTGATTATTATTGGTATGGTAAAAGCAGGTGGGTGTGCACAAATTTGTCAAGTTAATTTTTAGTAATTGAAAAGTCTGTTGCAACGGCGCCAATAGTGCTTGATATTTTTAATCTGTAAACTGCAAGAGAAAGATGATAAGTTAATTAAATTGTGTATTATTTTAGTCAAACATAATGTGTGCATATATTTGGATTGTAATTATTATTGTGTGAACGTATATTAATTTATTGTGAAATATCAATCGAATCCGAGAATTGCCATTGATGTGGGGAGTAGGCGTACACCAGTTTTGTTTTCTATTTATTTATTATTAACTCTTTGTCACGAGTCACAAAAAAATGTAAATTATTTTTCCTTCGACATTTTCACTGCAAAATCTAAATAAATCATTGGGAATGGATTACACCCATCGATTTTTCTTGAAAGTACACCAGAGAAATGTTACCTATTTACTCCAGCAATATATCAGTGAGGTTTCTTTGGAAATTAATTCAGAACATCATGATACACAATACTGGTTGCCAGTTCCATAGGTGTGCTTTCATCTATCAGCTGCTATTATGATTTTTTAGTACTTATTTAAAGGCTTGTTATTTAATATATAAATTGTTATCATGTAAATGGGCAACTGTTCGATAATAATAAATATTATTATTAAATAATACTACCCTGATAATCATTCATACTCAAACGGTTGTTAGGGTTGGTACTGTTGGCAGAAATATGTACATACATTTCCCCTTGAATCATTTCCATTACAGAGTATCCATCGCAAAAGGTGTCCATGCTCATCGTCAATTCATAAAATGCGTGAGCGGCTCACTGATTATTCCATATTGACTTTATCCTCTTTCTCATCCTCATTATGTATATACTGGATAGATTGGATTGGATATTTGGACTGATATTTCCAAATACATTGGCATATGTCGTCGTATTTGAAATCATCAATTTGAAAAAATAATTGCGCAAATAAAAAAGAAAATTAATGAATAATTTCCATAGTTATGTCCACAGTTTTATCGAATATATAAATGTGACATTTCCGCCTACCGTTTTTACTATTCGTGTTACGCGTCCTTCTATCTCTGATCTCAGAATTCTCCCTTTTATGGCAACGTGAGATGTAAATTGACTACACTATCTAGATTGTAATCTCGAAATTTATAAAATTGTATTACTTCTGCAATTTTGCTTTTAATAATACAATGTTTGTGAATATCAAACCGGAAAAATGAATAAATTTACAATTTTAAAATTAACACCAGCAATCTCCATAATAATGGACCTTTTCTATTTATTTATGTTTTCGTTCCCTAACCTAACATAAAATCTCTATAAATACCAGCGATGCAAGTAGATGTCATGTCTTCGAATCAAAATAGAATTAATTACTTAACACTTCGAATATTCTTCTCTGTTACTTGACGTTTTTATGTTACACAAACAGAGCTGTTAATTTTATAATCTGTTAAATGCCGGTGCTGACGTATTTATTAAACCGGCGGTGTTATTTATTTTAAACCTGTAAAAAAAGTAAGTTTAAAATTTTTGAAAAATGCACCGGCTGCTAACACGGAGCAACAAGCGAGACTATCCATAACTTTAAAGCGAATTAAACATAACGGTGTTAGAAGCGCGACGAGAGCAGATAAAGACAAATGAAATGGAACGTCAGGTCAGGATGGTTGACGGTGATGTCTGTTACTATTTCACTTTACGTTACTGCCCCAATACAAGGCAGTGGTCATGAAAGTCCACTGCTATGTGATAGCCGCAACTGGCCCCACTGTGATTTAGAAGTATACAGAGGGGCAAAGGAATAAAAATAACCACAATATCAATTGTATCCTGTTTTGTGTTCAATAATTGTTGTTTGTAGGATTCCATCGTTTAACAGAAAGTTTTAATTGTCTATTTGCGTCCTAGGTATTGAATCTTTTCTGCAACCCCTGGGATCTATGGAATGTACATCGCTTGTTACTAACTTCATATTCTTTATATTATTTCTTATATTTGTGTCATCAATCTTGGAAATTCTTTATCAAGGAGTCCATTTTCCTGTTAAGTCTTCTTGATCGTCGTGGTTCACTCCTAGTGAGATGAGTTTTGATTTACAATGAGCAGCTGTTAGATCTAACAATACAATTGCAATTCATTTTATTTTCGAATTGAAATCACAGTAGATATTTTCCTAAATGTTAGTAATATTCCATACATCATTTCCATATCAGTTCATCTCGTGAAGTCATAACGTCAAGATCAAGTAAATGAATTTGTCTGATTAGTGGAACTTAAAAAGTTGTAAACCTGGTAGTGTGTTGTCTAAATAACAATGTTGCTTGGAAATTTTGTTTATGGAAAATGATTTAATTTCATTTGGTACAAATTGCGGATTATTTTAATTATGCGATTATTTGGAAACAAATAATAATATTAATTGTTTCTGACATTATATTTTTCAAGTTTATGTAACAAAGATTTATAAAACTGTGGACTCAAAATTATACATAATTTAAACTTATTTGCGTTTGTTTTCTTTGTTGTTGATATTTCCAATATTGAGCTTTTGTTAAGTTACCATTTGCAGTGGGTTTTTAATATGTTTTCCTCCATATTTAACTTTTGCTTATTTTCTTATTTTTACTATATTTTATTTTTGTCTCCTGTAGTATTCTTAATTAACGATTTCTTTGCTTGTTGCCATTATTTTGTATTACTTTTACCTTCCACGGTGCCTCTAATTATTTTTATTTTCCTTATTTTGCTCTTATGCGCAACAATTTTTTTTAGAATTAGCGAGAAAATAAAATTAATAAAAGACCATTTCTCGGCGTTAAAAACCTGTAACAGTTGCTTACGTAGCTATACTTTCCATAATCTTGACCTTTGTGCACATTTTAGTAAAATTGGATTACTAAAAATATATTTTTAATAATCCAATATTTTTTGCAATTCTGTTCAGTTATTTTCACGTTGTTTTACAATTAACTAAAATTACACAAACCGGGGGATTTTTTCAATTGACTGTAATTTATTGGTGCTAATGAATGACTAGAACGAGATGTACTTGTTTGGTGCAAAAGGCTCGTCCAAACATAGTTTAGTTTGTACGTAGTGACGTCATAAGTTTCATTTTTGACCTAGTTCAGGGTCAGAACTGAAATGAGACGACATGCCTGTGGAAGTGGTGTTGGGGAAGAATAGGAGAAAGTCTTCTGAGATAGACTGCTAGGTGGAGGGACGAGAAGGCGGTAACGAAGGCATACCCGACTGATAATTAAGCTTTTTAGCTTATCTTTACTCTATCGTCCTGAAACAGTTGCCAATATTGAGTTCTCCATGGTGCTGGTTACGTTTTATTGTTCTATTGCATGATTTGCACGATATGTTTTCGTTATTCATCTCCACGTGATGAATGTGTCAAAATTTTGGTTTATCTGTTGCGTCTATTAGAGCTCTCTTTGTAGAATATTTTAACCACTTGATAGTTAGACAAAAATATTCTATAAAAATCGGAGAATCTACAAACAGCCTTGGTAATCACAAAGTCAGATACATCGAAACAAACAAGAGACAATTTTGAGCAATCTTGAGAGGAACTACAAGATTGAAATTTATAGACCATTCATTCAACGTGCAAGATAACTTCTCAATTTTAACAATGTACATAAATTCAAAAAAATATTGAGCATCGTCCTCAACTGTTACAGAATAGGTGTATTTTAATATTACCTTGTCTTGTAGAACATGTAGGACTGTGTGAATATGTGCATTATCATGAACATACACTAAGTAAGGACCAGAATCATAGGAAAACGGTTGCAAAATAGGTTGTAGAACTTGATTTACGCATTGGAATTGATTCATGGTCCCTTTTATACAAACGATCTGGCCTTTGCGGACGGCGTAGTGCTACTGGCGGAATCGGAGAAAGGATTGTCGGAGATGGCAAAAAGATTGGAAGGGTTCCTGGATAGGAGAGGACTGGAAGTAAACGTACAAAAAACAAAGATAATTGTATTCAGGAAAGGAGGAGGAGGAAGAAAAGAAGCGCAGGTGAGATGGAAAGGAGAAATAATAGAGCAGGTGAGGGAGTGGGCATACCTAGGTGGAGATGGTGGAGATGTACTCAGTGAGAACAACAGTGGTGACGCGCACATAAGACATATATGTAGGAAGGCGAAGAAGGCGGTGGAAGGGCTGAAGACAAGTTTATGGGGAAAGAGAAAAGGGAAGTTCGAAGAAACAATGAGGATTTGGAATGTATGTGTACGGGGCATAATGATGTATGGGGCGGAAGTATGGGGTGTCAAGGAAAGAAAAAGAGTAGAAAGGGAGCACATAGGACAATTAAAAAGAACATTACAATTAGAACGTTCGACACCGGACTACATCGTGTGGCAGGAGACGGGAAGCGAGAAGATGGCGGTGGAGGCGGGCAGGAGAGTGGCAAAGTATGAGTTGGGGGTGAAGGGGAGGGGAGAGAAGACTTTGGGGAAGAAGGTGATGGAGGAGCTGGAGAAGAGGGAGAGAAGCCGGAAAGAGCTATCAAGCTGGGAGGTGGCAAGGAGAAGACTGTACGAGAAGGCGGGGTGGTCGGTGGGGGAGATGGAAAGAAGAAGAAAAGAAGAGCGTCTAGTGGAGAGAGAGTTGGTAGGGAGGTGGGTGCAGGTGGAAGCCCAGGAGAGGGAAGGAAAGATAGAGAGAGCGAGGTACAATGGAAGATACAGGGAATTGCAAGTGTACAGTAGGAGGCCGGAATATCTGGGGAGAAGGAAGACAGCCGAAGAGGAAAAACTATTGGCTAGATTCCGGTGTGGAAACGAGGAGAGGAAGAATAAGTATTGGATGAGTGAGGAATACAAGAGGTGTGGAGCATGTGGAAGAGGGGCGGAAGATTGGAAACACTGGTGGGAAGAATGTGAAGAATTGGTATGGAGTAGAAAGGAAGAGAAGCTGGGTCGGGACTGGAGAAGGATGCTAGGAGAGAGGAGATGGAGTGGAGATGTTGAGAAAGTTAAAGAAGAGAAAAGAAGAGGGAAGAAGTAGGAGGGAGAGAAATAAATAATACATAATTTGTTGTAGATGCAAAGGCAGGATGAGAGATGGAGGAGTAGGGAGCCAACAAAAGAGAAGGGAAGCGAGGACCAGGATGGAGACGAGGGTATAGAAGGGAGGAGAGACGCGCAGGATCGCATAATATGTATATATGTAAATAGTTAATTTGGGCAAAATATGCATGTAAATATATGCCAATAAAGGTTGTTACTACTACTACAAACGATCTGTCTTGTGGTATAAAAGTGTCCCACCCCGCACCATCACACAACCACCTCAATAATTATTTATCTCCTGGTGTGTAGGTGTACAGTACGTTCTAAAGCACCATTCGCACGCCATACTTTCAAATTTCTCCTAGGCCAGGACTGGAGAACAACGTTTCGATATTGAACTCGAGTGGTTTTTCTTGTACGACCAGCATGTATTTCATCTGTTGCTAAACGTGCAACGAGATTTCCTTGACGTAGAGCTAAGACTCGAATTGGCTTACGGGGATGAAGACTCGCCTAATGCAGACGATTTCTAACTTTATCTGAAACACATACTCGATGCATGTTCAAAAATTCTGCCGAAAGTTCACGTGCTGTTACCGTTGGATTGCGCCCGGACTGGAGAACAACGTTTCGATATTGAACTCGAGTGCTTTTTCTTGTACGACCAGCATGTATTTCATCTGTTGCCCGTCTCTAGGTATCGGCCCCGCAAACTATCAATAAAGCTTCGTAATGAATTTAATTCCGCTCCAACTTGTCGTTGTCTCCATAATGTAACATTCCCACACCATGGTAAAATATCTGCGCTACATAATCCAATCAATAACAATAGCAATAATGACATTTAACATGACAGTTACAAACTTAATTAGCATAAAGATATATAAGAACAAAAAGCTATCAAATAACCATTTACCCTCACCTACATTCCATCGTATTATCCAGATTTAATTACTTCACTTTTTAAAACTCTAATAGACGGACGATTATAACTCGAAACAATCGCCGCGACAACATATAATTTGCGATGATTTTCCCGTCACGATAATGTCGCGATTTATTATTTAAGCGCAATAAATATTAACACATCAAACGCCGTAAACGACGAAGCGAGGATTATACGTGTGTCGAATCAGACTTTACGAGATTCGAAGCAATCCTCACATTGATCGACTATCAGTTCGAAGCGTCCTATGAATTATTTACAAAATGTTTGAACATGAAACAGGCGCTCGAACAACTCCTTTCGCAACAAATCTTTCGTCGGCGTCACGAAAGGATTCTCGACGAATTCAACATCGTGTGTCGTAATTCTTCAAATAACATACGTTGCGGGTAACTGACACATTTATTTATTCGGAATCAAATTTGAGTCAGTTTGCAAGGTAGTATTAAGTAAACAATATTCTATTTGTGAATTAAGCAATTGGTATTAAATAATATTTCTTTTTGTTTCAGGTATGTGCGCCTTCCAAGGTGGTGAGTTATTTTCATGCGTATTACGACATATATCAGCAGATATGTACAGACACATTTAACGTTATTAGCTCGCAATTTCCCCATCAAACGAAGTCACCAAATCCCCATTACATTTAATGCGGCATTTGCTGTTTATAAAACATGTATAACGCGCGCGCCTTGCCAATTATATTTCCCCTCCAACGCGGCTCAAGATTCGGGGTTTACTTGGTCGGTTTGCGCGTCTCGTCGAGGGATTTGGGGTCCCATGTTTGTGAAGTTGAAACTCGTTCGGATGCGAACACCTTATTTGAAATGTAGAACTTTCCGAAAATCACTCCAACGTATCTTCGAAGATGTAAGAAAACTACGATTGAATATTTCTTTACAACACGATGAACGGATTTAGTGCAAATGTAAATGTAAATGGTGGAACATGAAATTAGAGAGTAATTAGAGGAATGCTAGAAAATGACTAGCAACGAGTTTTGTTGTATTTAGTTGGTAAATAACATCTATCCGCAAGGCAAGCATGCAGCAAGTGGCTATGCCCTCCTGCGTGGCCACGTTGATTTTCGCCCACAATTACGAGAGTCGCCACTGTTAACCCCGTATCTCCGTATTATCTGCCTTCAACTTACGAGTTGGTAGGCGCATGCCAGTTGGACTCGTGTCTTTCTTTTCAAACTAACCATTTTCTGCAAAAACTGCTATAGGCTACTTGCTACTTCAAACTAAAAATCATAACCACATGCACATATTAAACCCCGAGTTACGTAAAATATAACTATTTAAATTTACGCGTTTGTATGAAATCAAATAACTAGGTATTAAGGATTAAATATTATAAATGATTATAATCCATTATAATCTCGCATAAATTCAATGTACCTTTACAGTTTACACACGAAGCTTGAATACCAGGGTGGAATATCCTAATTTATCACCCTTTATATTTTTAAATATTAAAAAAAAAAACAACGGCCATTAGTGGATGACGCCGCGCGCTCTCAGTCCTAAAATGAAAATACGATTACAAATGTGCTTTTCATTTATTTAAAGCACGAAAATCAATATCATTTATTCGGGCCAATTGCACTAATTATATTTATTTTCATTCGAAAAACTAATTTTGTTTTAAATTCTGGTTGTTTTAAATTACCAATTTAATTGTTTTATTAAATTAATTGGAGATTTACGAAGACATAATAATGTTAGGGTGAGGGATTATCGGTCACATCGGCAATCAATCAGCGGTCAAGGCAACCTTTGTGTTTAAATTGAAATAATTACTTCATTTGTGTAATTGATAAATATATGAGGTTAATTCACCAATTCGAGACACGACCATTGTATGCAATTTGCTGCTTTTTTTAATATTTTCATTTAATATTGTAATCAGGTACCATTTCACTAGATAGTTTAATTTGAAATGATTAGGAATGCAGCTTTTCGGCGAATATCATATTATTTTTGACGCCATAGGAATGTGAAAATTCCAATTCTTGGTTTAGAAAAAATAAATTAAACAGGATATTAAAAATACAATTCTTTCATCGCGTTTCGCCTTAGTCAGCATTACATAGGATTGTATCATATCTCTGATTAACAGAAATTTGAAAGCTTTGCCGCGTACGCTTTTGATAAAAATTAATATTTTACACATATTGAATGTTTGATGCTGTTGAAAAGTCATCGCATATAATCAAACACGTACAAATCCCTTTGACAAATTATATATACGATGATTATCCAAAAAGCTGGACATGGTATTGAAACAATAATTTATTAAATGGATTTCGCTTATGATCAAGTTCCAGCATTAACATAAACAATTGTTACAAATTTGCAATTCAGAATGGAATACTTAACGAGCTTGCATTTTTTATATCTTCTACTTTGAATCCTAGCCATGCATTGATGTCCCACATACACTTATCTTTTCTCCATGCCCTCATTCTAATTAAATATTCGTCCGCATGTGCCCATTGTATATACTTTGCTGCTATTATATCTCTCATTGTGATTCTACGATGCATTTCTCCACATTTCGCTTATCGTCTGCTCTGCATTCGGCCCTGTACCCTGTTTCTTCCAATATCTCCCTTCCTTACGTATATTCCCAAAATCTGATGAGAATACCAACGTACAAAACATTTAAGAAATAGCTGATATACCTTAGAAACATTTAAGGTTCCTCTCGCCAATCTCAAAAGTTTCTCCAGTGAGGGACGCTCGAAAAGGCGACGCCCTAAATAAGATGCAGAAAACCAGTGAAATAGATATTTTGGAGATCATGACCCCTCCCCCCACCGATCATAAAAGTTGTGGTACAAGTCACAATAGATGTAATCAATAATCACCACCGACACTACGGATTGCGTATCTAGAAATCGCTGGCAAGTGCGCGGTATCACTACCAATGGAACTATCAAAAACTTGGTCCAAATATGTAATTTGGAACGTTATACTTTTACGGGTGGGATTTTTCGTAGCAAACTATATTCCTACTTCCTTATACTGCACGTATAAGAAAGTATAGTAATTATTAAAACAAGTCGATATACCGTGTTTCAGTAACGTCGAGCATTATATTTGATATCGTTACGTGATAAGGGGTAATTGACAATGTGAGCTATCCGCGTAAATTAAACGAAATGACAAAGCTCAGGAGATTTCCAGGAACTCGGAAATGGTATCCCTTTCAAAGACGTAGGAATCTTTTTTCCAATGGGGTTACAGCCGATCCCTATATTTTTGAGTTATGTTATTTGAGGTATGTAATTCGAACATATTTAACATTAAGCCGCAACCAGTTCGAAGCAAACTTATAGTTAGTCAAATTCGATTCGAGCTTGCAATATACTTTTAGATCCAATAAAACAATTAGGTACAGTCGAATTTAAATTTATTAAAAAATTAAAATTAAATCAGTTACATTAAAATAATTTTTCAGTTGCATTAACATAATTACACTTTTAACGGTAAAAGTGAAAGGAATAAAGGAAACTAACTTTGATTTCTTTTTTAAAGTATAATTTTCCCGTTAATTTCAACTTATCAACAAAAATGAACATACCGAACCAACATAACTCCAATATTACTGCGATACACACAATTTAATTTCTTATGTAATCCTTTCTCTTCCCAATCCTACAATTGACGGTAAGAGGGTTTAAATCGTCTCTGTTCGATTTTCCTTGCGCACTTTAATTTATTATCGCGCTCCCGATTATAATTTTTTTTCGATATTAACTCAACCGGAGTTATTCGTTAACTTTCTCGATCTGTGATCATATTTCATAATTTCTTTTGCGAGGAGCGTAACTGAGTGTCGTCCATTTATATGACTTATAATCATCTTTACTTTCGTAGATAGGTCCACCTCAATGTGGTCTGATTCGTACCCCTGTTACGTGGCAATTATTATCCATTTTCTATGTTTATCCTACGTGGCTGGGAAGGCAAGTCAATATTATACATTTGTCTTCAATTGTTTATTCCTTATATAAATATATACTTCCTGCCGGGAAACATTACCGTGTGCAATTCTTTATTCTTTTTTTAAATAAGATAGTCACAGTTTCACTATCAGGACGCGTCGTATTTTTGAGAGCGAATGGTGATAGCGCCAGGTTATATTACAAAAATACGCACTAGGTTATTTTGTAATTTGCTTTCGTTCGTATGATTTATGTAACAGGGAATTAATCAAATTTGTCGTTTTTCAATTTATTTGGATCTATAATCGATTAACTGTCGGTTATCTATCGGTTATCTATGGTTCGCTTAAACAATTTTTATTGACTGTTTGATACACGTCATGAGGGTGAGTGTTGACATGCTAGTGCCATCTAGCTATCAGTGTACATGTTTTAACCTTCCCTAATCCCTTTCCCACTATTTTCAAAATGATGTCTGTGAAAAAGTGTAAGTGGGCAAAATTAAGATAAATTTCTAAATTATCATAACTAAAAAAAATGTCTAAAATGCAAAAAAATGTTAATTTAACAAATGCGCAAATTGATAAAAATTCAAGTAAAAGCTTTATAAAAATATATAATTATTGTACAAATTCTCGACTGTAAATCACTTAAAATGGTACTTATCTTGTATCATGAGCAGTCAGTCGTTGAATAAAACACTTTTAGCAATATTAAAGTTTATTGCGATACCTTTTTTTTGCAAAAAGGTGTTTCGAAAACCCTTGTCAAGCAATAAACATTAATGATCAATGTTTATTGCTTGACAAGGGTTTTCGAAACACGTGTCGCAATTTAACTTTAATATTGCTAAAAGTGTTTTATTCAACGACTGACTGCTCATGATACAAGATAAGTACCATTTTAAAAATATATATATTTATTATTATATATATTTTCAACAATGATTGTAGAAATGTTAAAATTGGGCAATATTAAGAAAAAATCAAAAAATATAAGGTATAGACACATTTAATGTCACGAAAATGTCAAAATTGCTCTAAAAATTGAACTTTTTGAATTTCCAAGTTGCCGAAATTATTATTGCGAAAAATGCCAGAAATGTTACAAAATTAGAAAAAGCGAAAATTGATAATCATATAAAAATGCTCTTAAAAGACAACAAAAAAATACCCATTAAAAAAACTGAAATCGGTATCAGTCTATCAGTCAACAATAGAAAAATATCTAAAACGCATACAAATAGTTTAAATTTCCAAAACCACCAAATTGTATTCATAAAAAATGGCTACATAAAAAATGTTAACAAAATGCATGGAAATTGTTCAAGAAATATGAGATCATCCAAAATGCCAAGATTGTTCAAATTGCAAAACAGTAAGAAAAATTCATACAATAAGAAAAAATTGTCAATAAATTATAAATATCAAAATTCTCGTGCAAACAATTATGAAAAAAATTGAAGATCAAATTGTATCTACAATTATTATTATTGTTATACTGGCTAAATTGTGAAGTTATAAAGAACGATGGTACAGTCTGCAGAGATGCTACCAGCGCCAACACCAACTGAAACGTAACTTATATTTTCTTGTAATATATACGATATAGTTAATGTTTCAATCCGGATATTTTCGTCAAAATCTGGAAAATATAAATCGCCTGTTATCTTTGCAACCAATGCAACCATAAACTCTTAAATGCTCACATCAATCCGAAACTATACAGTCTTTTCAGGGAAGAAACCACTCCATGCAGCATGTAATGTACAACTAGTATTAAAGAATTTAAGGTTTAAGTTTTCAAGCTCTCTTAGTTTAAATTTAATATGTGTTTATTATTTCTCCTTTTATTACCCCAATATTTAGAAACCTGAAGTTTTATGTCTCCCACACGAACCGTTTTCATTTTATGGTAAACTATCAAGCCGTGAGTAAATAAATTCGCAAATACACTTACGAACGAAACATAAAATCTCAGCGGGTTGCCGTTCTACGTGGTACGAATTACGTCCCATTAATGCGTTTTATATGCAAGACGTGTATTCAAATTGATTCGGTGCGCTCGGCCCTTGAACTTTTTTCTTCAATCATTGTTACGTAAGTTTTGGCGTGAACGTGAAGTGGAGGGCGGTAAAGCCTCGAATGTTCACAAGGACGTGCTGCAATTAACATAAGGACACTTTGCGTCTGTCGTCGTAAAACCAACATAAAGTCACATCTTTAATGAAATATTGTTTGAGTAGCGCCTCCTGAATGTTAGCTTTGAAAATTCAGCCGACTGTAAACATCACCACTTTGAACTAATACGGGGGATGCTCGGATGTTTTCGGGGCTCCTGCACAATGTGGAAAGACCACTTGAAGCAAAGTGAACAGGTTTTAAATAAAACGCCTTGTTTACTAAGGAAATAAGACGCATCGTTCGATCTCGTTCTTTGATTTGATTTAAATGAAATTGTAAAAGTTCAAAGTTGGTGTAAGTATCGAGTCTTATGCAGAAACGCCAGTTATTTTAATATAACATATTATAAATCAATGCCGGTAAAAATAAATTTTGTTGCTTTGAATTTATTACCGCAGGTGTTTCGGTTCGTGAAATTACTTCCTTGTTTAAGAAACTCCAGCGGAGAGGCTATTTTTATCGTAAACTTACGGACGTTCCTATCGTTTAAGTTATATACATATTTAATTGTCGTGTAGAATTATATATTAAAAATTGTACGCCCACGTCGAAAGTCAAAGCAATAAATATCAGGATGTGACTGAAACTACCAAAAACATTCATGTAATAAATAAGTAAAATAATGCACGCTGTATCCTCTTTAAAAATATCGAATTTTTAAGCAAAACTGACCACGTTAGAATATTTCTGGAGATACGACGCAGAACAGGATACTGTTTTCTCATTTTTGTCATAATTAACAACCAGATGTTCCATTTCGACCATAGGATATTGTTAGAAATTACTCCATTAGCGCATTCCTTCGTAATCACTAATTTTGTTATAGACAGCTCCGGCATACTAGACAATAATTAGTACTATATAGAAAACTCGTCGTTGTAAAAATAAGTGCCAACATGATTATTTCGATAACTCCCAACGTACCCAGTAGTTTTAAAATTCATTTATGCGCTTATCTTGTACTCGCATAAAAGTTCGTGCATGTCGGTGCAATTAAACATGTGGGTTTACAATTATCATTCGTTACTGGACACTGACATGGAAATGCTTTCATAAATCCTAAAAAATCTCACTGAATGGAGAATTGTTCCGAAGAGGACGGGCGAAATAGTTTTTGCTTTTATTATAATTAAAAAGTCATGAACTTCATTGCGGTAGCGTATTTTTAAGTATGGTATATTTCGATCTACTTTTTCCCATTCTCGATTGGATAGTATGCGCAGCAAATTTAATCCTTTTAATCTCGTAAGACGTAAGTTGAATTAATTTAATTAGCGGATACGGCGCCTTCGGCTGTAAGGGGAAACAATTCCAATCAATCAATGTTATGCGGCCCCAGAACTTCAAATGGCACAACAAAAGATATGAGGAATGCTGTTTTTATTTTAAAACCACCTAATTATAAATTACATAGTTATTTAAAAACAGTTGGTATCGTGATGTTCTAAATCTTCAAACTATAAGTTGAAAACTGAACCAAATGTTTGAAGGCAAATTATTTTATTTAAAATGCAAATAATTATGGAATTAAAACGTTGGCAAGATAAAATAAAAAGTTTTAAATTCAAATGATTGGTAGAAAATAATATATTGATCTCATTTCAATAAATCAATCTGTGACTTTTGCATTGATTGCGTAATTGTTGTTTGATCATTATGCTAAAGAAAATGTTCAATGTATTGCAAAGAGTTCCTCATTACGGACCTACATAAATAACTACGTCATAAATGTTTATGAGAATTACAATTTTCACATAACTAATTACTTATGTATTTGCTATTAATTTTTATTATTTTGTTTTATCGCGAGTAGAATTTGAATGAATTTCGCGAATATAACATTTTATTTAAACATTTATATGATTACCATATTTTTTTTATTTAATATGACGCTCTCGTATTTACATTTTTAACTTCCATAAAAATCAAAATAAAATTTTTTGAAATTTCTAATCTCAATCAACTTTTACTTATAATAATTAAAATAAAAAATTGTTTAGCAAATAAAATATAATTCCATATCTTTACATCTTTACATTAAATAAAAATAAATTTATGCTTTATGTTTTAAAATTATCGGCTATAACCCGCAGCCTTTTTGGAACGCATGAGGAATACGGAGATGACATAAAAGATATTTCATGGAAAGGCCCCATGTGTTTCATCAACAAACTGTATCACATATTCATGAAGTATTTTATTCCGATTAACGAAATGTCCTACGAGCCGACGGGTTTGTAAGGCACCCATAGAAGAACCTAATGATACTGGAGCACATCATCATACTAGAATTACATGGCTCATAGCCAATTTGTCAATCATAAGTTTGGCTGCATGCAATCTTGAGACAAACCCTTGTGGTAGGTTGTACATGAATACATTCCCTTGCACTCTGAAGATTTTCTGCTTGGACTACCAACCTTTTTGCGGTAGTTCGCGGAAATGAATTCGGTCAATTCGGTATCCTTTGTTACATGTTCTTCGAAGTCGTTAAAGACCTAGTTGCCCTCGTCCATTACACTTGACTATGTCATGGACAATGAAGCAATATATGTTTACAGTCCAAAACGTACAATACCCGCACAGCGTGGGATTTAACCAAACACCGTTAACAAATTTGTAGTGGTAATAATTATCGGTCAATAGTTGTCTTCCAAGTTAATTGGTATGTCAGGCGAAGTAGGGTAAATTAATAAATTAAGAAGACAAAGTCAATCCCCATTGCGCGTGCAGAATTTCGTACTTCACCTATAAAATAACACGCAACTAAAAAATTCCAATGAGTTCAGTTGCAATTAACTTGTCCAAAAATTCCCATCCAATAATTGGATTATGTAACACATTATTCGTAGATTAGACAAAGAAATATACACAACTGCAAACTTTTGCTGTTACTATATGCAACCCCTTTACATCATATCACCCAGTAATTATATCCGTCACATTAAAGGCGAGCGATTGTGTTGGATCAGCAAAATTTATATAAGTAATTTAGGCGCCTTTCACGCTGCATGACATCTTCACGGAACCCGGCGGAATAAATGAATTCTCCCAACTTCATAGAATTGATGCGGCTGAGAACTCGGCATTGATCAAACCAAGCACAAAATTCAATAAAACATTACGTACATAAACAATGAACAGACAACGCAGTAACATGTGCCTAACACCTAACCACCATATTCAATTTGTATATCATTGTATCAAAAATAACCATTTCATCAGTGAAGAGGTAAAAATATTACATACCGAAAATAAAGGGCGAAAATTAAACCTTCTAGAAAATTTAGAAATTAAAAAAGCACAATTCATGAAAAAGAACATCGTCAACGAGAATACCGAACTCGGAGAAACGCCACTCTTCAAAGTAGTCCTCCCGCTGGGTATACCTGGCGTGCTAACTTAACCGAGGTCCTTAGATTTGTTTTTAATTACCTGTTTTCCCAACATATTTCGCTATTTTGTAACCGCCGATAATTCGTAAATTTGTATATAATCACACGTTCTCCTACATAATTTCAGTTATTTGTAACGCTCGATAATGGCCTAACAAGCCGAAACAATTGTCGCCATACAATAAATAATTCAGTGAACATTAAACCAAGTGTTTTATTTTCGTTTGGTTGAGTGATGATATAGGTTGGGTTGGGTTGATTTAGTGACACGGTGTGTGAAAAGAAAAAAATCCTGTAGAAGTGTTGCATAAAATTTGCTTAAAAACTAGGAACCATATGCAAGTTTGGTATTTCTTGCAAATAAGCTCAAAATGAGAACCGATGGCGCAAACAGGGAGAAGGAAGTAATAATGAAAACAGAAAATGAACTTCAGAGTCAACCAAAAGCAAAAGACCCGTGTTAACAAAATTTATAAAATAAAAGGGAAATTATAA
This sequence comes from Geotrupes spiniger, assembly GCA_959613385.1. Taxonomy (NCBI): domain Eukaryota; kingdom Metazoa; phylum Arthropoda; class Insecta; order Coleoptera; family Geotrupidae; genus Geotrupes; species Geotrupes spiniger. Next base: position 31,292,227 of record OY390737.1, on the reverse strand, counting down.
ATAAAAGAAAGTCAAAGTAAAATAAAATACGTCGTGAATAAAATTTTTGCAAAATTGTTATCATTATAGCAACAAAAGAATGGAAAAAAAATTAAGACAGAAGGAAATAAGAGAAACAACAAAACTAAATAACAATCTTCAGAATCAACTGAAAATAAACGATGTTTCACGTTAGGAGAATAAAAAACTATGAAACTCGCAAATAAGCAAAAGATCACTTTCAACAGTGTAAATGAAAATTATTAATAATAAAATTTGCAAAATCGTTAAGAAAAAAGTTCTGCTCAAAGAGGAGCAGAAAAGGTTAAACGAAACGTAAATAAAATAGCAAAATGGTGATGAAGTATAGGATGAAATTTTCAAAGTATTGAGACTAAAATAGAAACAACAACAAAGCGAATTGTAAAATAAAACACCAATAACAGGATAAATAATTATGTATTTCAAAAACCAACAGTATAAATGTACGGGAAAATTACATCAAAATGAAAGCAATTTAAAAAAAACAGTAAGAAGTATAAAAAATCAGACAAATATAAATTTTCGAAAAATGTACAAAATTAATTGCAAGGAAAAGAAGACACAAGAACAAAAAGGTAATGAAACGCAACTGAAAATTAAAGAATTGAATCAAGTATCAAAATAAAAACTGCAATCTGCAACATGGTAATGGAAGAAATAACAAAAAATATAATTAATAGCAGAACTATCGTTGAACCCGGAGTTAGGTTGGGTTGAACCCAGATATCTGCGATTACCATGGTCCTATACAAAACTTCTCATTGCAACAACGCACACTCATCTACAAGATCTCATCCAAACCAAACCATTAAAACACAAAAGTATCGGAGTTACGTTGGATTGCACTCCGATAATCGTGATCACTCCATTCTTTGTTCTTTTTGCTATTTAAATTGTATTTACGACATATATTTTACATTTTATACAAGTTGACATGGCGCTAACCACTGTAATTTACACTATTTTACAATTTTATATCTGTAATCAATTAAAACCTTAATTATACACATCAACATGCCTGAATTGTTACAGTTTAAGGAACAAATATTTGTTCTAGACATAGAAAAATATTTAGTATCAATTCACTCATTATGACATGCACTTGATTTTGATATACAGGTGTTATAAACAAATTTATTTCAGGTAAAACTTTGCAAGTTACATTTTTACAGTGACATTTTCCTTCAAGCTGATGCTTAATTTCAGACTCCTCCGTTATTTTAATGCTTTTATAGGTATTCTAACTATTCCAATCACAATTTGCCTGTTTCAAGCATTTAAATGGATTAAATATTCAAATTTTGACATCGAGCGTCAAATGACCTTCATTGTTGCAATTTTTCCTTAATATTGATCTAAAACTTATGCCCCGGATAACTTGTTTCAGTTCTCTTTATTATGTTCACATTGAAAATTTATTGAACTTTTGTTTTTTAAATGGTACACCTTGTATACTTTTTAATTGTAATTAAAGGAGATAGATCTTTTACGAGCGTATCCTCGTACCCAGCGGACCACACAAGCGAAAGTTTTTATATTGTTCTAATACATCATTACGTACAACATTAAATGGTACATCGCGACATACTTGTAGAACACCGAAAGAGTACTCGACAATAAATCTTATTGGCCAACTGCATAATATCGTTCCGACCAAAACTTTGAAATTTGGGTGTACTATAAAAAGATTGATTGTCCAACTGGTAAAGAAGTCTTTAGTACTTTAGGAGGAAACCAAAAGTGATACATTTCGTAAACCACCTTAGAAAAAAAGGAGCAAAATATTATACACTGAAACTTTGTAATTTCTTTTCCCCGGTATCAAAACAGTAGCAGGAGCATAACAATATCGCAAGATATAATCGGCACAACGTGGGCGATTTTTCCATCTTAAAAATGTTTATATCGGTGATTGAAATATTTGCAAACTTTTAATTAATAGATTAATCGGGAACTATGCAGTCAATTCAGCTCAAGTTGTGCTTGCACCCACAAAGTTTCAAAACTCAGTTAAATATATTTCTCATATTTTCCTCACTGTGTGTAATCTACATATTTGGTGTAGACATGTTTGAACATGTAAAAAACCTATAAATAAACCAGTCTTAACACCTTCTAATTTCATTAATCTTTACATTAATTTCGTGACTTACAGACTTGTAGGCATGGGGCCGATACCCTATAAAATACAATTAATTAGTGTGTCTAACAGTAATATTGTAGCACTTATTGCTTGCTTATAAACGTTACATCACGTACTAGTAATATGCGTATAACTAATGATCATTCGGTACTGCTCTCAACGCAGGAACGAGTTCGAGAAAGAAGTCTGTTGTTCGTCCGGTCGCTAACTCACCGCGGGCGTTTAGCAGCAGACTCGTTATAGATTGTTAGTGTAAAATGTGTCATTGTTATTACCATTATATTTTACGTTAAATTCAATTTATGTTGTGTTATGCTCCTACACTGGCTGGTCACGATTTACACACAAGTACGGCGGTCCAGTTGCTCCTAACAAGTTGAATTTATTTACACATTGCACAAGCGGATCTCATTAAAATAATGATTATAAATGAGTCTGTTCGGTACAGGACGATCACTTAAATATCGAGGATCATGATTGGTGCTATGATGATGAAGGCAGCTAGTACCGCTAAGGTAGTTCGGGAAAGTTGCTACGCGAATTAATTCTTGCAATTACACCGCGTGTTTGAATTATTATCGGACGGAACGTTTTAATGATATGCTAGCTAATTGGATAAATATAAGACTAGCTTTAATTTCTTTGGGCAGCGTAATCAAAAGGCAGCCATGGACTGGCACTCGGTCGCCACAGCAATAAAATCACTTAATTGCAGTGGCAAGAAATCACATCTTGCAGTTGAATCGAACGGATTAACGAATTCAAATCCCAACAAAAAATACGTTTCTATTATTAGAACTTGTTTAGTGTTGTAGAACATGTAAAATTATTTCCGACATTGTCGTGCGTACACGCAGCACCGTAAAGTATGTACCTGCAATCCGCATTTAAGACGCCCATGCCAGAACAATGAGATAAAATAAAGCCGAGTTGGAGATTGTATTATTCGATTATAATAGCCCTTTACGCGTTATTGACGATCATTTTATCACATCTGTAATAATTATGTGAATCGTTTTTCATTTACAGGCAATAGAGGAACATCGCCGTTAATTGGTTTTATCATAATGTATACAGGGTGAATCCTAAATGGCGGATAATATTTACATCACGTGATTCTGCATCAAAAACTGAGCAAAAAAAATTTCCAGCGTTTTGCTCGGAATTATTTAGTTTTTGAAGAATTCTTAATTAAAGTTTTACAAACTAGGCAACACTGTGTGGCAAGTCGTACTAATCTGAGTGTTGTCTCCTGCGATTCACATCTCACACAACGCACTTGATTTAATTAGGAACCTAAGGAGAATGTATGTACACATGCATACTAAACTTCTTTCACAGTAATATTCTAATTTTAATGTGCTGTTTGCATTTTGAGATTAACAGCACATAACTAGTAAGGAAATATCGATTACGCCATAAGCTTTTTACTTTGTAAATACATTTGAAATTACAATAAGTGCTCAAAGTGGCTACCCCCAACCTCTATGCTTTTCATACACCTACGTATTATGTTCTGTTCTAGATTTTCAAGCATATTGTTTTGTTGAATCATTATATCTGCTTCATTGATTCGTTGCTGAAGTTGCTCTTGAGTGTCAATTTCCACTTCATACACAAATGCTTTCAATGTTCCCCACAAGAAAAAATCTAGGCAGTTTAAATCTTCTTGTTGGCCAAGGTATTACAACACTGCCACGACCAATCCATTGCTCTGGAAATTCCTGATTTAACCATTCTCGGGTTTGAATTCCCCAATGTGCTGGTGCTCCGTCCATTTGAAAAAACATATTTCTTCTTAAATCTAGTGGCACATCGTCTAATAAATCCTTAAAATCAGTTTCTAAAAATTCAACAAAATTATTCGCGTTTAGTCTGTTAGGCAAACTCTGTGGTCCTATGAGCCTATTACCAATAATACCACCCCACACATTAACACTAAACCGAATTTGATGATTCGTTTGGTACAATGCATGGGGATTTTCATCGCTCCATTGGTGCATATTATGGATATTAAATGTTCCATTTCTGGTGAACGGACTTTCATCAGTCCACAAGACACGACCAATATAACCAGGATTCCTTTCCTGCTCACGAAGTAGCCATCTACAAAATCTGACTCTTTGCTGATAGTCTTATGGGAATAATCCCTGGACTCGCTGATAATGATAAGGGTGCAAGCCATTTTGCTGTAATAAGCGATGAACGCTTCTTTGGCTAATATCAAACATTCTGGCAATGGACCGGGTACTTTGTTCTGGTTCATTTTTCACTACATGTAAGATATTTTCTTCAACATGTGGTGATACTCGACGAGAACGGCCTCTGTTAGTTGTTGGAGTAGATGCAGTTCTTCCAGTTTCTCGCATTCGTTGATCCAGTCGTCGAATAACATTAGCATTTGGATGCCTTCTGTTTGGATACCGTTCAGCATATAAATTAGCAGCAGCGTACAAATTGCCATTACATTCTCCTAATATCAAATACATGTCTGCATATTCCACAAAACTGTACGCCATGACGCTAATTATTAAGATAATAAACAACAAGACAATTCAACACGTTTTTTACAGCAAATTGTCACAGATATGTCATTATACGTCAAATTATTTAAAGTAAAAAGTACATAACAGCCTACGTTTAGTTCAAAATGTGAAAATTGTATTGCACATTGTTGCAACATATTTGGAAAACTCAAGCATTGCAGAAAGTTCAAGCTTCAAGAATGAAAATTCTACGTAAACCAAGAGTATGATGACTACAATTACAGATTGGTGATTCCTTTTGTTGATTATACTACAGCTAAAAAACATTATTTCATAAAAATCTAGTACGATGAGCAACCCGTAATTTAACTTAAGACTGCCAATAACTCCTCATCCATGAGATTCACAGCAAATTGTTATAAGACTCTATTACTCCATCTTTGATGTAGAATCGGATGTTATGAATATTATCCGCCATTTAGGATTCACCCTGTATAACTACCAATGGGCACATATAGTTATTTAATATAAATAATTTTCAATATGGGATACTCGTTGGCGAGTGAAGTCAATGAAAACAAGTTTTTGCAATTGCATTCAATTTCTCCTTACTATGTAGCGTATATTTTATTGCTTTTTTTTGCTTCAATTACAATGCATTATTCCAACAATTACTTTCATTTTATGCATAATATAAATTTGCAATTACTGAACACAATCACAAGCGATTAAAATCGTATAAACTTTCATTGAAAATTAATTGAGAAGTATAACTAGAAGAGAATTTCAAAAACGAATGGGACATTAATTCTGCAATTTCCAATTTAAGTTTCGTCGGTAGTCCTATAGAGTGTCAGTAATCCTTCGACATTCTCGCAGAAAAATAAATTGAAAGGGTCTTGTGCATTTCTTAACTTAAATTTATTCCTCTCGGTCGTAATGAATTTAATTTACTCCTAGGTAATAAATCGCGTGGAACTTTTTGTTTCGCGATTCTAGTAAACTTCAATTTGTCTTATCCGTATTTAACTTGCTAATTAAATTCCCAGTGTTCTGACATTGAGCGGCTATGGGGAGAACGTAGTTTCATTAAAGTTTCGTATTTGAGTTGCCTTAAGACGGTTTTCCGTTTAAAATGTCAAAAATTGCACTCGGTAACAACAGACCGATGGATTAGATCAAGTTTACAAGGGAAGAATGAAAATTCAAGAAACTAATTACTCTGGCATTTATTTAAATATTATAAGGATTGTTAAACTTCAAAATATCTACAGAATGTGGAACATAATTTATACAAATTCAATAAGTATATAATGGCTCCATACACAGAAATTGCCATAAGCTGTTGATTTGCCTTAAAACTGGCTGATGTATCTCCCTAATTAATATCTGCCAGGTAATGTCATATTTTTCAACAAGACATTATAAAAATTTGATGATAGGCATAAAATAGTGTTGATTACAGGACACCATTTATTGATTCACCCAGAAAAACTGGAAAAATTATGTGAGGTCGGCCACCATGGGGAAAATCCGATACGTAGCCCAGTGTACAATGTTTTTGAACCTAATTTTTTTTTTGTCAAAATGGCGTACATATATAAACTTCTTCTAAACACATAGCGGGGCATGAATTGAATTGTATTACATCTCGATGTAAAATGCAATTTCATCAATTACAGTTACGCCTCTCGAAAAATTAAGTTGTGAGTGTATAAAATTGTACAATATTCAAGCTCGCCACCAGCTCAAAGAATATTTTAAGAATTTCGTATCAAAGGAGTTTTAAAACGGGGACAACAAGAACTTCTATTGTCGCAGACGGGAAACATTATGTTGAAACCTTTCTAGTTACGCTGTGGTTATTCCGCGTTATTTGTCAGTAATGTTAACACATTCAAGCGGAGAACTGGTCCTTTGAAGCCCACGTCCTAGACACTATGACACTTCATCTCCGGATAAAATCGCTGTTTCTCCTATAAACCGCACTTTTCCGAATGCAGCGCATTTCGCGCGCGGAGGACGACACAAAAACCGCAGCACAACGGAATATTGAGATAGGTGTCACCGGCCACGTTACGCTGCGGTATTTTTATGGCGCGCAAATAAATCATGTATTTCGCCGAGCTGGTAGTTTATAGACTGGTTTAATTGATTCATTGCAGTACGTGGATTAGAAGCGAAAAGCTTTGAGCGGAATAATTGATGTAGCGGTGGGATGGCCTCGTTTAGGTACTCGTGCGATAAACTTAAAGCCGAGTTGAACTATTACATAAATTCTTGACAGTGATGAATTTACTAACACCGCTGGAATTGATTTTTATAAATGGCATTTTCCATCTTCTTTTTGGTTTGTTTCACAATCCCGGTTTAAACATCCTCAAGAGCTCAAGCTCAAGTTTAAACTAACTTTTGTCGTTTATTCATAATCGCCACTAGACTACATAAATCAACTTGAAACATCAATGTTAATTCTATGGATAGCTTCGCTAAATTCGCAGGGTACTCCATTTGAACAACAAATGGGATCGATCATTTACACCGTTTCAGACTTACGACACACTTTTATGAACACAATCTTTTCTGGATGCGTTCCGCATTCCTCCAAATGGAACGAGTAGGCGCCACAAAGTTAAAATCCTGTACATGTGTAAAATTTTATTAAAAACGTTAATGTAATCCTACTTCAATACTATTTCATTCGTAGTCTTTCACGTAAAATTTATATTAGATGATGTAGTCCGAAACTGTCTTGAACTTAATTCCGTCCCATGGTTGTGTTTTCAAGATATTTTGTAAAAAGGTTAGTGTCCTCACGAAAAACTTTCATTGCATCTGAGAAACATACAACTAATATGTAGAGCAATTGATCAAATTCGATTAGCCGCGAAATATTTTCCTTCACACATTTTCTTGACAAGTTCTACGACGCCCAGAAGAACGTAAATCTGAGCTTTTAATAGCAACCTGAGTTTCACAATTCCGCGATTCAGGTTCTGCTCTGAACCACACCATTCATCGCACAGTTGTGTCGTCCGTCTAATTTGATGCGAATCATAAATTCGTAAATTTTATCTTGGCCAATGAGTGACTCGGCGGAAAACTTGAATAAAATCTGTTGTCAGTAGCATACAAACGGCAATGTTGTCAAGGCGCCAGTGTTCCTTATAGTACGAGACGATATAACGTTTATTGCAAGCACCTAGTAGCGATTTTTTTATCTAGTGAACAAAGCACTTTAATTGAATAGTTAGAATGCAGTTAGAATGCATACGTTCTAATCATGGGGCAGAAGAACTAAACAACTTTCTGTAGCACTACAAACAATATTCGTCGACGAAGTCAACTCTTAAAAATCACGCGATTCAAATATGTGTTACTAACAATGTATCCACTTAGTAGCGATATAATAAAGTATATCTCGTGAATTTTCGAAGGAGAAGTCTGTTATATGTATTATTCCATCGCGTATTTTAATATTTCTGCAGAGCACGGCTACACTAATGTATTTTTAAGAAAATTAAAAGTTTTTTGCAAACTTCTGTTCGGCGCATATATTAATTTCAGTCGTATAAATGCGCTGCGCTGTGATGTTTATAACATATACAACAAAAACTCTGCACAACATTGTTTGCAATAATAATAAACGCTTTCGTTTGATAATTTACTGGTGATTAACAACGTAGCGAGATGTGTACTCAACTGATTATTTCACCATGCAAAATTGTAAAAGCGTTTACGAGTGTCGAAAATTATCAGCGTCCACTGCGATAGCAGCGATGTTTGTATGCACAAAGCCGTCGGAGCAATTGACGTGATGCAGCTACGAGATATTTATTTTTCCAACGATCATTATCTAATTCAAATTAGCCGTTACTAATCGAGTTATACGCAAGGGTGTAGCTTTGTTAAAAGACATAATGGAAGGCAATTGAATTACTTCCTGTCTAGTGACTCGTTCAGCTAGCAGGCGATAGTTTTATTTGACGTTTTGTTTCGTTTATTTTATTCAAGGCATCGGCTTTATTGCGCAATTATAAAACGCCGGCAATTTGCCGAAGACGAGTCCGAGCTATGTTTTAACGTTTTATTTCCTTTAAAGGGGCAATTTTTCTTTCGTTTAACAATGCTTTAATTTCAGCGCGCTACAAAACCGTGTAACGATATTATTTTTATAATATATATTTTACAGGCAGTGTTCGTTGTTCTTATTTGAGATTCTTTGAAGGTGTTTTTTGCAAAATTCTATAAATGTATCGAACGTTTACATTTATCATTGAAATGAAGATAATCCGTTGATTTTCGCCATTTTTAATATTTAAACAATTTTTAATAGATTTAAAAATTAAGGTCCATCAGTACAGTTACAAACGTTGACATGAAATCAACCAGGCATTTCATCATCGAAAACCAATCAGCAATATTAGTAAACTGCGTCATCAAATTATGGTTATATTTTATTAAACGTCATCTCCCATTTCACACATTAATTTAATTAAAATTGACATCAAATCTCCAACTATTTGAATTACATCCATTAAGGTAACAGCATGTTACAATTCATTCTGTGAACAATGCATGCACCGACCGTGCGTCTTCCCATAACAATTTAATTGCTAAAGAGCTTTTTGTCCTCTGGCATTGCAAACGTTACATGTCGTACCGTAAAAGAATTATGCCGCTGTTAGTTTCAAGACGCGTTGAATTTATCTTTTGCTAAATAGAAACACGATGACTACTCGTTTCTTGGCAGTCTATTTTTAAATGCAGACGGATTGTTTCAGATCGTCTAGGCCAAGATTAGATCTGCAAATGTTATTCATATATTCGAATCAATTTAGTCAACAATCGTGTATATGATTTTGTAATGATTAAAGGTATAATGGAAGGTAGGTATATGCAATACAATAATGAATACATTCAATTCTGTATGCATGTATGTTCAACTCTCATGTAATTATAATAATATTTTGTGAATTATTGAATATAAGACTTATATAGTTAGATATTTTAATAAAAAGTACGCCATGCAAATTTAAAAACCTTTGTGCATTGATCTTAATCTGAATAATTCTACGAGAACGCATTACGTAACACAAAACATAGTTTATATTTACACCGATATTTATAGTACAATAACTTCACAAACATTTATCGTATGTGGCACTCAGTGCCACGTACTCCAACAATGTCACGGTCGTATTTTTCCGGACAAGCAAAATATATTTAGCCTTGCAGCCCATCATTCATTCAATTAATTTGCTGGTCGGTGATGTGGGACATGTCCTATTACCGATTTGAATTTCTCGCGTTACAGTTGTTCTGATTATCCATCGATTTATTCAAAGACTGCTGATATTTAAAATGGAAATGGTCACCCTATAACATCTACCCGTAAGAAATCGGATTTACCATTCACATTTTAAACGTGTATACTATCGCATATATTATTAATAATTTGGACAAATGTACTTTGCAAACAAACCAGTTTCAAAGTTTACTTGGTAAAATGAATAATAAATGTACCCACTATGGCAGTAACGTCGGCATTATTTATCCTCTTGCATATTTAGTACGTTTGTGTCACTGAAGCGACGGAAACTTTGAAAATAAATCAGATCGTACGTACTAATTACGTAAGATAATTGGTATTAGTGTAAATTCTATACACCTCTCGGTGTATATATTATCCGTATTGTATGTAGCACGATGTATTAAAACAATTTGAACTATAATTAGAGACTGCGACAATCGATATTTTTGTATTATCTTCATTAACTATTGATTAACGAAATAATTGTTACTTGGATTATAGCAAAATGATGACCACAGGTAAAATCTTTCTATGCATCATGTTAAACACAAAACATTTATTACTTAATAAAACCATCTGAGAGTGTTATGTGTAAGTTGCAATGCATTACTAACTGCCGTAGGACATATATTTAGTTCTAATCCCAAAGGTTTTCTATCAGATTTTGTTATTAGACAAAGTTCACATTTATTCATATTTGTATAGAATTCTTTTGATTAGACCAATAATAACATTATTTCAATTCTTTTTGTGTTTCATCGAGACCACGGTGGTTGTTTTTAACTTCGTAATAGTTTTGAATGGTTTTTTATTTGGTCTTCATCTCTAATGTGTATTAATTTGGTTGATCATTTGATCATTTTAATTTCAGAGCTTTTAAAATATATACTATTTTTTTTCGTATAAGTGGTCTTTATATGTTTAACTCTGGGTACATTTTTTTTAATTAAATTAATCATCTCTAGTTCGAAGTTTTTCTTTGAAAATTGTCCCAGTATTATTTGCTTTGTTTTATAAAGTTTTATTAACGTTGGTTTTGCAGGTCCATAATTGACTTTTGAAATAATTATTTGGTTTTTTTTTAATTAACAGGACAATTGGAATGTCAATTATGCAATATTCACGATTTGAACGAACTGTTTCATCGTCATCATTATTATTATCTAAATTTACTGCTTCCGCTGTTAGTGTTAGTTTTTGTATAATTATTCGATGTATTTTGTGTTTAGAATTCTTTATTAAATGCATCCACGTAATTGAAAATTGAATTGGAAGTTGTTGGTGATTATGATTTAATTCAAGTCGAGATAGATTTAATTCCAGCCGAGATAAAGCATCAACGTTTTTGTTTAAATAATCTGTTTTGTATATAATTGGGTAATCGTTAACATTTATTACTTGCCCCATTCTTGGTGTGATATTGTAATTTAATTTCATAATTTGGTATAATTAATAGATTTTTATCCAGATTGATTGTAGCAATTAATTTTCTTAAATTAGCAAGTCCTAATAAACAATCAAAGTAAGTAAATTATTGTTTAAGTGATATTTTAAAGGAAGATTTTTTGTAAATTAAATAATTTCAAATATGATATAAAAGTGATGTACTTTTCAAATGAAGTAATATGTGCTGTTGAAATTTGAAATGGATCACGTTTAATTGAATCATTAAAATATGTTTTCATTGAGTTGGGATTTACGAAGATTGCTACTACTGTTCATCAATTAATATCAATTAATAATTTTAAATAATTTTCAATAAGTATTATGTATGGTATCACTGTGATCATTTATTGAATTCATCAATACGAATTGGGGTATAACGAAGCTATATCGGATAAAAATGATTTTCTTGATAATCAATATCATTTGTTTCTTGGGTATTTCATAAGAATCACAATGCATATTATGTAATTCTTCGAGTAGAAGATTCGGCTTATTTTGTTTGAAATAACTACATGCTTTAAATTAGGTCGATAGGTATTTCTGATGAAGTACTCATTGGAATTGGTTTTGGAAATTTTTTTAGTTTGAATCGGTGTAACAACATTTTTGCGTTATTATTATTTCGATCGAAATGGGGTTGTTGAGTATAATCGATATTTTCGTTTGTGAAAGATCGTGCATTATGCTCAAAATTATTTATTTGTAGTGGTTAATTTTTAAAATAGATTTAGGAAATTTGGAAATTTATATCCCATTGGAAATCGTTTGTGAGCATGTTTAAGGCGATATTTAAATCTGCGGGATTCTTTGTTCGCATAAGAGATTTATTCTTTCAAACCTCGTAACAATTTTCTTAACGCATATTTACGGAAATAAAGTTTTAATACATTCGTTTCGTTAACCGTTACGCGAGTTGTTAAATAAGAAATTTGTAAATTTAGGAAATGTTGATTGCGACTATAAAACTGGATGGCGTTTCGTTTCTTTATTTTAATTCTGTCGTTTCTATATTCAAGCTAAAGCAATCTCTTTTGTCTGATTAAGTATTTACGAACGTAGTTTTTAACTCTATCCAATTTGTAATATTCTAGATATTCGTCGCAGCTTTTCCCTTGATTTTTGCTAAAATGCTAGAAACTCATTATGAAAATTGCTTGCACCTAGGGCGCCATTGTAAAACTTATTTACTAGCTTTTCGCTTATTTCGACAAAGCGTGGTATATTCAAATATTCATGTTCAAAAATAGGTGTTTGATTTAAAGGCATTTTTGTGTGTTTAGTTGGAGATCTCAAACGATGTAATGGAAAATTTTGTGAATTTGAGCCAGAATCAGAACACGAATCGTATGCTTTTTACAATTTTTTTTGTTGGACCTTTAAGAGACATGTGCATGTACAGTAAAATAGTGTCCATTCTATTCAATCTTGATGTTCTCTCAGGATGATGGTGTGTTATCGATGTGCACTCGATATTTTTCGTTAAAATGTTTTTTTAACGCCAACAATATTTTTTGTTCTTTTTACCAATAAAGCGTTAACACGAACCAATATATTATATTCACTAATACATCGATTGTTAATCGTACCGCATTCGACTGCGCCGCTTATATTTGTTTGTAAAGCAGTTTTTAGAAACATTTATTTTTTCATAAAACTATCTTAGAGTGTTCGGTGTGAGAATTTTTGAATAACTGTATTTTGTGTGAAAATACATAATAAACGACAATGCAATAAGTAAGTCTGCGCATTTCATTATGTTTTAAATTTATTGGAATAATTTTTTATACAAAATATCAAATACGAATAAACCAAAAAAGTATCAAATAAACTTTAGCTTCATCACATCAGTTAACATAAATCTTGGTAATCAATATTCACGAATTTACGCCCAACAATTTTTCATATTATTGAGATGTTGCAACTATTTCCAAGACATCTCATTTTGTTTTCTCGCGTCTTTCGTAGATACTTTGAGACTATGTCCTCCTTACTTAGCGATTCTTACCATATTACAGGATTCTTACCATATTCATGGTTTACAATAATTCTATACAATCCTTTATTCTAATCCATGTCTCTTCACCACGTTTCCACGACAGATTCTTCAGAATATACTTCAACGTAACCGAACCAAACCATTATTATTTCTATTGGCTTATTTACTAGCCATAGTTCACTTGCGTACGAAACTATTGGTCTGATTATTATTTCGATGCTCTCAGCGTTGTTGTCTTGATAGATTTTTGACTTCAATAATTCCTTTAGGACAGATGATTTCGAAAACTTATACTTATACTATATTTATTTTTTCTTAACTTTTACTGATAAAAATAAAGATCGATCAGAGTGACAAGTACTTTTCCCATATTGATCCACAATTTCTCTTGATTTCTTTCCATTGTTCCTTTAGAATCATATAGTTATTATAGGCTTTTCTTGACCATATTTCCCTCCTGTCCCCACATTTTTTATTTCTTATCATTAATATTACCTCATGCCGCATATACGCTGGTTAGTTACGTTTGTTTGCCAACCTTTTCGTGAATATTTCGATGTCTAATAATAGCAAACAACGATCGCCTTGTCTCAACTCCCTTTCTTAAAGAAGATCTCTGATAGTCTACCATCCAATGTCATCTTACTTTTTCTATGTTGCAACGTCATTTCTACAAACCTAATTAGCTTGTTGGGAAATCAAGCTACAATTGCCTCATCACCGCGACATAAAACTGTTTAAAATCTGTAAATAGATAGATTCTGTTCATAGCTATTAATGATTAACTGTTTAAGCGTAAAACCATGATATGGGTCATTCTACGTTAAGAGGTTATCTGATATTAGGAATGGCGGCGTGATAAAAATATTAATAACTTTTTTCAACATAATCGTATTTAATCAGGTAGTTTGAATGCATGTTTAATAATGGCCAGTCAAGTAATCTACTTTTACCGGTATTTTAAGTGACCAGGGGAGATACTCTACACAGGGTAAAGACATGAAGGCCAGGACAGGATACCTTACTTTACAGGGAAAGATAAATTGAAAACTAACCTTATTTTCGTAAGAATCAACTTTAATTCTTCACTATTTGGTGAGTTTAAAACAAAACAAAAATTAGACTTAAATTTCCATACAGTCTTCTTTTATGTAACTTAGAAAACAAAAATACTTAGTATCTGCTTACATAAACGTAGTCGAAAAAAAGTAAATTATTTAATTCATCAATGCTCCAATAAAAACTTTAAATAAGAACTTCTACTTATAAAAACAAACATTAAAAAATATAACGATTGAGATCAGGCCCATACACATTATCAACATTAAGGCGCGGTTTGGTATTCATGGAAGCAAAATCAAAAGTGCCGACCACAAAATGATTGCATACTTCAAGATCACAGAAACAGCTTAAGCTCTTCATAGTGCCTGAGAAACTTTTTACATTTTTTTCATTAAGTTCCTCTTCTTCTTCGTCATCAATCAATCACTTTTACATTAGTACAATTTTTTTGGAGGGCGTTCGTTAAATCTTCCAGCGACGAAATGTCATTCCGAGCTTCAACAAGTCTATCTGCAGTCCTTTTGCACGTCGCACCTACTCCATCAGGCCCGCCCTTGTCGTGACCGGCTTCGTGGTAATTCCACGTGAATTTTACAAAATTTAAGTAAAATTCTTGCAATTTTGTTGCCAGTGCATAAAACATTAGTTTATTACGGTACTGTGTGACCGGTCCATCACTTAGGAAATGCAAGTTTTCGATTTGTGCGGGAAGGCTGTCGAGTATAGGCTGTAAATGTGCCCAAATTGCTGGTGGTGAATGTGACAAATTTTTTGATAACGTGCAATAACAGGAGCATTGTAACTCTCCATTATTTGCTTTGGTGTAAACCACGACCGTATGCATGCTAAGCTGCTCTCTCGACCCTCCGAAATGGAACGATTGCACTTCTTCAGCGTATTTGGTTTGATAATTTTCACTAAAGTCAACATGAATAATAGCATAGGTGTTGGTTTAACGTAAAGTAATATACGTGAAATACTAAGAAAGAAGTAATATCTCACTTCCTTATCTACCCTGGACGCAAAATCTCTACCCTGGCATATGATGGAGCAAGGGAAATACGGCAGGGGAGAGATGTTTTCATTAAAAAACTAGCACAATCCGAAAAATATGTATTGTAACGAAAAAACAAACTAGCACAGTAAATTATACTGAAATTAAAATAAATAAATATTACAAACAAACTTATACCACAAATAACAAGCGAATAAAACTCACCAGGGGAGATATATCAATCACTGACACGTGCGAACGACCCGAGTGGTGTGGTTGAATTATCGGCCCAATAAGAGTACGCTAGTGGCTCGCGTGATTTTCATTGTTAAATTCACTTCGAAAAAAATTCTCAGCTATTTAAATTTGCAGCATCGACGCATTTTAGCGGCATTTTTAAACGGTCGAAAAATGTGCAGGGGAGGAGACTTAAAATACGAGGGACAAAAACTGTGTAATTTTTTTTAATAGGATATAAAAGTAATTTGAAAGTTTATTTAAATGACTATCATTGTTATGTATACTACTTTATGTAATAAATAACGAATAGATGTTTAATGAATTAGTAATGTGTTAAATTTCAAAGATTTTGTTACAGAATAGTAAAGGGACAGGCCAGGGTAGATACTTTTTTCTAGGTAAACATGAAGTTATGACTAAACTAAGGTAATTTAGGTATTGCAATTTATTGTCAAAAAAGTATACTTTATTTATTATTAAATACGTTTGATATTTCCACAAATTTTCAAATATATATATGATTTTTTAATGTAGCCGTCGATAGTACCTATTATCGTAGAAACACCCATATATTATTAATCTTTCTCTCTGAAAACCCGATCAGCAATTCATTGCAGTTACCTTATCGAACAGGACAATTTTTTCATGTCTGCGTGCAGGACACTTCCACTGACCTCCATGGCATTTTGTCATTTCTCCGCACTTACAGTACTATTCTTATTACGAATTCTTTGATGAATATTCCTCTTTGTATTAATATCTCAGCAGGTATAATATTTTCAACTGGGCTTTTATTAGATTATGATTTTTAAATTTTATAGTAACTTCCAACATAATTGTTCTTGTACTTTATTTGACATGTTCCAACTATCTGTTCGAAGTATTCTACCCGCATTTCTAACTTAGCATATGTATCTTCTCGTCTTCTCCTTACGTACCTGGTTACAATTCCTACTTACTCTAATAAGCATATCCAGAATTTTTCGCTTAGTACCTAAATACCTTCTTATTGCTTTTTGTTCCTCCGGCTTGTTTCGCTAGTTATTTGAACCTGCGTTTACTGCTCTTCCATTTGTTGCTTTCTGTTACTTCTGGCTTATTTTGTATTTTCATATTTATTTATTTTCAGGCTTCTCCATAACTTCTCACGTCCATTGGTACATTGCAAATGTCTCTTTCAACATTAACTTCGATTTTTTTTCAGTTTTTCCACTGATTCCTCACCTTCACACTCCATTCCTTTACAAACAGCTTCTGGAAACTCATCCTAACATCCTTATGTCCTTACTTCATCTGTTTGCCTTCTTATTTTCTCTACATTTATCTTCTTAGTTACTCAGATAATCATTAAGCTAAATTCTTGATTCTTTTCTCTCTTTTAACTTGTTCATATTTGTCGTAATAAGTTTCTGTATTATTTCTTAGTTCTATCATGGGCATTGTCATTTTCATTCTCGCTGTTATTTTTACCATTAAACCAGCCATTCGTTTTGCTTGCTTTGATATAGTTAACGCCACGTGTACATGTAACCTATATCTTTATTGTTACCCAGATTATAGTACCCATTAACTTTTGCATATGCGGTTACACCACTGCAATGCCAGGTGTTCGGATAAACTATGAGATAGCATTTCGTGAAAATGTATAAACCCACAAATGTGAGCATAACTAGAAAGGAAGAAATGCATATCTAAGGTCATCCGGTATTGGTTCGTGGACTCATACACATAGTTGGATCTGTTAAACTGTAACATATGATTAGGTTGTGTGAGCCCTAGTTGAATCTTGGAACATCTTAGAAACAATATTTGACAACTTTTTAGCAACATTGTGCACTTAATTTAATTTAAAATAAATATTAAACATATTTTCACTATTTCAATATCAATTCTTGTCCATTTTCTTGTGACATCTTTCAATATGTAGCAGACTTTTACTCCAAATGCAACGCTTTTTTCTAACAGCTTATCAATTACAAAAGCCGTAATGCGACTCGATGTTTAGCCGTTTTTTTAATAACAACGCAGCACTAAAATAAAACGGCCATTAATTGCCACCATAAATACGAAATACGTGCCATCATTCACCCCTGTACGCCACCAATGAATCACGACACATGTTTACAGCCTGACGTTTAATCCTATCTTGTCCGCGATCCCGTGTCGCATTCCCGTTGCTCTGAGACTAACCGAGTTCAATCAGCCTGACGCTAATGTCCCAGCTTTTCAGAGCCTTTTTACAATATGCTCGCATTCTCGCATTATTTTGCCCACCCAACTGTTTTTCTACAAGTGGATGTTTTGTTAAGGCCGATTTTAAAACGGCGATCGATTAATGTGTTCATTTCGAGCGCTCGATCTTATTCGCGCCGTTCAACAACCGCCATAAATGGCATTTAATGGTCAGCTAGTTTTAAACAGTTTTTCGAGACTCCAAACTTTAACGAAGTTTTTGAAAGTGTGTCATCACGTTAAGTTGCATAATATTATGTAACACGGGAATTACCATAATAGTTTATGTTGGTTTTGCTTGGAACATTTCAAGTCGTGAATTTCCTCGCTCGCAGAGAAAGCCAAGACATATACATGCAGAACTTCATTGTGTATTGTCTTCGTATTTTGTTCTGCTGGCTTGGTCCTAAGATGCAAGTTCCGTTTTAGAATTATATGTTAGAATAGCCGAATAAACTTATGAATATATATATATATATATATATATATATATATATATATATATATATATATATAATTATTGTACAAATTCTCGACTGTAAATCACTTAAAATGGTACTTATCTGGTATCATGAGCAGTCAGTCGTTGAATAAAACACTTTTAGCAATATTAAAGTTTATAGCAATAAACTTTAATATTGCTAAAAGTGTTTTATTCAGCGACTGACTGCTCATGATACAAGATAAGTATATATATATATATATATATATATATATATATATATATATATATATATATATAGAATTATATGTAAACATCAGCGTCGCTTAAACAGACAACATTTCTGTCATAAGTAAATATTAAAAATATATTTCTTTAATTTAGTGTTTAATATGTTCACAATTGTTATTCATATTATGAGTCAGTATGGGTTTCTTTTTATATATAATTAACTGGCGACGACGTACGTCAAACTGTTTAATACTTCCCAGAATTGCTTCATGTAATCATGTATTCCTATTTATTTTATTCGCCTATTAAATACTTAGTAAATATTGTTTCTTTTTTTACATTAATTCTCATGTAATGATATTGCTATGCATCACATTCATTCTTTTGTTATGCTTAAAACAAATCTGATTTAATTTCCACTAAAATAGTTCACCTAAAAATCTATAACTACTTGATTCACAGTAAACAGCAATTGGTTCCAAGATGAACAATTAATTTTTTAACTGGTATCCATTGTTTGTACGCATTATAAATCGCTTTGAAATATAAATAGCCTGTCACTACCTACGGGAATCCGGCGATATCATAATTATTAATTGCTTGCGATACAATCATAAGCATATTAATTGTATTTGTAACTAGATGGGGCAGCCTGTTGATTGTGTGGATAACTAGTAATTTATTGGCTGATTACGTTGGTACGCCTTGCTGCCGCACTACGTGTATGACAATTACGGTAACAGTTTATTATCCGTATCGAATTTACTGTATCTAAAAGTGGCCGCTGATTGATCGCTGGCCATTATTCACGGCTTTCGTACTGATAGTACCATTTCATTCCAACTTGAGCTTCCTAAGTGAACCAATTGCTGCACCATGCATTAACGGGACGTAAATCGGCCTCTTCCGGCATTCGGGAATGTTATTAATTGGAGTGATACCATTCAATGAACGTAACCATATCGTGATTGTTCCAATAGTACAGTTAGATATCCTCCTGTATTTGTCAGCGTAAATATAGTTTTATGGTGCCCTCGTACATATCTTGATGCTAGGTGTAGAAATGCGAGTAGAATTAATACTGATAAAAAAATCTATTGTAGCGTTTATTAAACTGTTGGATTATTATTATTTTATTATTATAGAATACACTAAAAATGTATTTTGATTTTTTATTTTATTCAATGTGATACCTTAGCGGGATACGAACTAATCCATACAGTGTGAAGGACGAAATGAAATGTGGCAAATGTTATCTGAACAGCTGGTCTACTCCATACACAGTAATACTCATCCTGAATACACTCGGAAATCAAATTCGAAGGATCACGGTTTGATAATTAGTTCGTATGATTACTAGCATGACGATCTAGAACTCTATACATATAAAAGCTTTATCAGTTGTAGTGTACAGTTATAAGTCAATTAGAATGATGTATATTTAGAGTAAATACCATAAGAATTAATTTTCATTTGATTACGTAGACGGGTAAGCAAATTTCCGGTAAAGATGATATGATTTTGGAATAGCTACAGAATTTAGTTTTGCAAAAAAATATTTAGAAGTTTTGTGTCTTTGTGAATTCCATTCACTCCCCTCGTCTTCGTGTTTCTTATATTCTCTATATAACTTCTTTAAAAACGATGAACATTTACCATATGTAGTACATGGTAAATGTACCCCCTCTTTAAAGAATTACCTTTAAAAATAAGTCAAATTCATATCTTTCAACCATTTGGATGAATTACTAAAAGTTAAAATTATTAAATGTAAAAAACCAAGTTATGTCAAAATTGCAATTTAAATAAAAAATTAAATTAAATACCTTCGCTCCACTTGAAAACGTCGTTATGATTGAGAGACAGGAGAAAATTTACCGATTTAAAAAAAAGCACTTGATGAGCATTACCAGTTTTTGGCCAGAGCTTCACAACTCAGCCGAACCCAACCAAAACCAACAGAAGGCAAATTCGTATTTTTCAGTCATTTAGATGAACTACCAAATGTTAAAATTGTTAAATTTAAAAATTAAACAAAATTGCCAATGAAATAAAAATTAAATTAAATTGTGAAAAAACATAAAATTATATAAAAAGTCAAAAATTTCCACATGTCAAGTTCGAAATAAAAGAAGTCAAAATTAATATCCGAGAAATTTGACTTTCAGTTGACATTACTTCCCTCCCATTGTTAATGCTGTGTTCAATAACGTTAATCAGATATTTTAAGATTTCGCAAGTTCGCGTAGCTTACTGAATATTAAATTACCATTAATTTGCAACCGAATGGGATTTTTAAGGAACAGGTAAATTAGTTCAAGTATCCGGGAAGAATAATAATTAATCAACGAAACTGCTGTACAAATCACTAAAAAAACTTCTATATTAACAAAAGTAAGAATCAGCGTACCTCCTAATTTTGATATACAAAAGCCAAACGTTTAAAAAGTGAAGTATCCAAGAAGTGTAGTGCGATACCTAAAATTCGATAAGAGAGAAGTAAGGAAGTGATCTAGTTAAGAGTTGACGGCATTTGAAATGAATATATAGGCGAAGCAGAGGCAATTATGGGGACAGCTATACAGACTTCTAAGTGACAAGCATGTGGAAAGGATTTTGGATCCGATAGTATTGCAAAGAAGAATTACATCTGGAAAGAAATGGAATTAATAGATGGGTCAAGCAAAATATTGAAGAATAATGATGCATTATCATAATACGCAACGAATTTCAATTCAATTAAAACCTGTAGTTCTCACCAGTCACGTGATTATAAATATATAATTTCTCCTAGACCTAAATTACCATCACTTGTTTCATTATTTGAGATCAAATCTTGGACAAATATTTCGTATTTAATGGGCAACAGGCACGAGACCTTCCTGGTGACTCCAGATAATTTGGACCGATCTATGGGATTACACAATAAAATTTAACGAAAATTAAATAGCCCTATCTATTTAGAAATAAAGACGCAATGGATACGATTTATGTTGTAATCGCTTAAGTATCCCAATTTAATATAGCTGTATTTAATTTAAACGTTACAACTCGGCGAATATGTGGAAGACATTATAAATAGAATTATGCCTGAAATTGTCTTCAGTAATCGTCACAGACTGAATTAAAGTCATTCATCTACGAGGACCAAGAAGTAGACCTTAACCAATTATTTATGGCGTAACGTAACATATCTGGTACAATACGAAGCAACATGAAAAGGTGTTACACTAATTCCGACAAACGGAATTAAATTATAAAAATCAATTAAATGGTAATCGTAAAAACATTCGTTATTTATTAATGAACAATTTATAGATTAATTTTAAAAAATAAAAAGTATGGTTGGATTAACAAAAATAATCCAAGAATTATACAAATTCCAAACAGCGTTAGCATTTGTCCTTATCAAATACCTTGTAATCCCTCGACGTGAATAAATTAATGACCAAACGTAACAAGCCCGTACTAAAACAAACAAAAAGTTCCCCAGACGGCTTATACGTACACGAAAGGATGAGAAGGATTAAGCCTGAAATTCACACATTTCCGTCAAGAATGACATCGGTGCGTGAGGTCTACGCCACTGAGGGGATTTAAAATTCATTTAAACTTAATAAAAGCTTGCAAAAAATGCGGACACGTTATTGACGTCGTCCCGGCGAAAATCCGAGAAGCCATTAATCAGAATGTAATTGCATAGACAACGACCCCCATGATAGATGATAAAAATGTCTGATCATACAATTTGAAATATTTTTGCGGAAGCTACGACTTTCAAATATCTGCGATTCTTTATATTATACGTGGATGGTAATGTTACAATAAACGCGGATGAAAATTATAGTTGCTATATGGCGTTAATATTTACTGTTATTATATATTATTATGCGTTTGCCGTACCTTTGAAGAAAATTCTCGATTACACTTATCGTCCATGAATACAATAGTTGGGTGCAATTCTCGCGTAAAACATAAAAATTCACTCGCAGACGACGTAATTGTATATTTACAACCAGTTATTTTATGTGGTGCATTGTTGCTTAACGGTTGTTGCATATGATAATTTCGTTTCGTTCAACAAACCTTTTGCAAATGTCTGTTCCCTAGGGCCTGACAGATTCGCGAAACTTAATTACACGGATAATAAAAAGCTTTGAATGTGCCATTATTTTTATATCAATTGTTGGGTAATTTTAGTATTGAAACTTGTTTCGAGTTTTCACGGATTATATCCTAGTAGTTTCGTTTTTATGGTAATTCTTCAGTTACTCATGAACACGTTTCATATTCCTAGTTTTACTTTCAGTATATGTTACGATCGTCATTTAAAATTCACGTTGCTCGTGAACGCTCCCCTTTTCCCCGTTGTATCTAAGTTTGCGTTTTCTTTTCCTTTCGCCAAATAGCACATAACTTTACGATGAATGCTGTTTCGGCTATGATTGTCATCTATTTCATTTCGCTGATACTTGTGTTAGTTGCACGTGTCAAGTTTGTTGCAGGAATATCTGATTTCATATGTTGGGTTTACACTCACTGGAATTAATATAGCCCATTATTTCAAAGTATTCTACGTCTCATAATTTGTGTGTAAGGATCCAGAAAATTAATTATATTGCAAGACTGCGGACGCCCTGCTCACAAATATACTTTTTTTTCTGCGCTGACTGATTACTTACAGCTCTCATATCGGTGTCATTCAAGTGTGAGGGATAGATCGTCCCGGTCTGATTTATGTCAGTATCAGCTGTCGAACAACGCTCAGTGTTGACAGTACAGCGGAATACCTTTCACTAACAATAGAGGCATTGTTGGTTCCCTGGAATAAATTTTGTAATCTGGATAACAACATATGATTGTTTTATCAGCTTATACTTTGCTTGTTTAAACAAATGTGTGACCAGATAAGGTGTGTTTTCTGTAAACTTGCATTGTGACAAATTACTGAAAAAATATTTTACTGAAGCTAAGTTCTATTTAATTTAGATTTGTCGTTGAAATAGTTCGGATTTAGGTAATTTTGTTAGGCACGAATACCCGCCAGCATTTCACCAACACCCTATATGCAAATAACCTTCTTAAAAGTTGACAAAAAACGTAAAGGTAGAATAGTTCAGCATGAAAAACGTAATTAAAATAGACACAGAGAGAACTAAGAAAGATTAATAAATGTGTTTAAAGCCAAATAACGTTTTATATAACAATAGCTTTTTTTGGTCCAAAATGTGAAGAAACCAAAACATTGTCGTGAATCGATGTTAATCCTGTGTTCAGCTAACTTTGTTGGTCATCGTCCTTCGTGGATTTTTCTAATCTCTTAAGAACGTTTCACTTTGTAACTATTATATTAACACATTTGTGTCCACGGTATTTTTTATTTTTGCATTTTTTCTATATTTAGATTACTTTTATTATAAGCAAATGTATGAGTGCAAGAATTTTGTAAAAAAACATTCCAATAAAAAAAAACATATGTACTCAAACGAATACATTGGGATCATAGCGACATTTACGTCTTATTATATTTTTTTTGTAAAAAATTTGTTTATTTAGAAAAACTCAATCAAATATTATATGAATAAAATAATATGTACAAAATATTATAAAAAAATATTTTTAACTATGAAACTCCATAAAACATTCCCTTTCAAGGCACAATGTCACTTTACATGTTCTGCATTCCCATGGTAGTTTTCGATGACATTGCCGGCACCTAAGTCCTAAGTTGACTTTCCAGTATCTGGCGAAAATGTCCAAATTCGCCAACTACTAAACTTTGAGGTGTTTCTAATTTTTTTCGGATTGCTATGATACTCAAAGTTTCGAAGATAACGCCTAGAAACATGAAATTTTATAAATCCATCTTTTGATTATTAGTCAGCGAATGAAGTCTCCAGGCATTGACCAACGCAACATTCAACATATGTGTCCAATGCGGCCACCACCATTTGTTTAATTGGATGGATATTCTATAATTACTGACAGCTTGATCTAATAAATCTAAACTTCCCATGCCCTCATTGTACTCTGCCAATAAATGCGGTTGAGGTACATCAATTTTCGCTTTTGTTTTTTTGACCATATTTTTACTTTGCCTAATCATAATTCGTTATCATTGTAACAAAATTATTGTCATGCCATCTAACCAATAACAACGAGTTTTGTTCATCACATTGGAATGCAAAGTAGCCACGCTCTATTTTTCTTCCTTCAGATTTTGATGGTAGATGACATTTTTTTATTTTGTTGTCTCTAACAGTTCCACTACCTCTGTAGCCCATATCTCTCAATTGTTTTAGAAGGACGTGGCTACTAAAATAGTTATCAAAAAATACAACGTGGTCACTGAAAGTAGAAGCCACTAGTAGTTCTAGTAGTACTCTCGAATCAAGAGGCATTTTATGTATTTTCTGTCCCCCCCTTTGCACCACAGTAAGTATCAAATTGATAACAGAAACAAGATGAGCTGCATATCACACAGTCTTTGTATCCAAGTCACACCGGTTTTCCTCGAATAAATTTTTAGATGAATGATGGCCATAATATTTTACCATAGCCTCATCAATTGAAAGTTTTTCATGAAATATACCCCACTGTGTAAAATTTTTATTTAACTTTTTCATCAATGGACGCAACTTCGTCATTTTATCTTTTCCGTCTATTTCTTCATTATTGCAGAGATGAAAATATTTTTTATTTCATTGTACACGCACATTTCTACTCATGCAATTAGCAATTAGTGGTACGTTCAAATCATCATCCAAACACCAGTCAAATCTTTCTCGATGTAGTTGATGATATCGACTAAAAAGTAATATTCATATGAAAGACCTAATTTCATTTTCATGTACAATAAAATTATGGTTGTTGTTTTGTTGTGCGTAACCATTAGTTTCCTCCATCAATTATTTGATTACATCTTCATCAAAAAGTTTCTCAAATACTTGAACAACTTGTAGATCTTTCAAATTAATGCCGATTAGTCGAGTCGTCCACTTTGGTTCCTGTTCATCTATGTTTTGTTTTTTGATTCAAGTTCCGTCAAAGGCACGTTACTCTCGTCATCAGATTCTTCTTCTTCTGCAAAATCTTCAATTTCTCCAGGAAAATCAGTCTGCTTGAATTTCATCCTCATCAATTTCATCGACATCTGTTTGACAGTCGGGGTTTGGTTGAATAATTTTCTACCATAATGTAGACCAAATGTAAAAAGTAAAAACAATGCTATGATCCCGCTGTACTCAAAGGAGTACACTCAAATATTTGGGCATTTTTTAACAACATGCAAAAGAGATTTATAAAATTTATCATATGATGTTATATACATACCTCCGAAATTGTAAAATAAGTTATCAGAAAAAATAACATAGAGCTATTGATAATATTTCACTACAAACAACGACGGTACAACGGCGACTGTAACGTGCAATCTTTTAAATGAAATAATGGCCGGTGATCATAAACAATTTTATTAGTACGGTTACCTGAACATTCCGACGCATATTTGCCAGATGTTGCTAAAAATGCAATTTTGCAAGCTGTACTCAAACAAGTAAAGTGGGATAAAATGGGTTAAGGTCATGAAAACCGTCATTCATGAAGGCCTCACAAAACGACTGCGTCCTAAAGGACTTGATTAAATGTACAAGGATGCATTTACAAATAACAGTTATATTTTTCTTAAAGTAAACAACAATATAGTTAAAATTCACTTATTACATAATTTTAAATATGTACACTGAAGAGTATCACATTTATGTGTCAGCTTTGATATCGAATTTACGGTTTTTCTAGATATTTCTTTGATTAATGATTACCTTGTATTATTTATTTTACCACTGATATCATGATTTGATACTTTGGTATGTCCTTAAGGTCGCAGATATTAACATATTAACATAAGATCCCTATTTCCGAAATTATATGATTTGTATAAATATTACTGAGTAGAAATAAAATTGATATGTTAACAATTACGAAGATATGGTTGGTACTGCGAACTGGATATTTAAAATTTGTTGTTGGTGTAGCATACAGAGTTACAAGATTATAAATTATTTCTTGATAAATTTGAGGACTTATATATATATTTGAGGACTTATATATCCATATAAGGTTTATTGCTGTAAGATTTCAATATTGACGTCTCAAGATTTATTGTGTATTGTGTGTCGTCGATTTATTTGCAAGCATTTTGTGAGTCTATTAAACAAATTATAACCCAGCCAACCAGAATTACTATTCCATCGTCGTCCTTAATCGATTTAATAATTACTACCGACGATTCCATTATTATCGCCTCTGGTGCTATTGACTATGATCTTGACTTGATATTCTATTGTATAGGCATTAGACCTGCCATTGCTGCCAGTATTATGAACGTACCGATATGATTCTAAAAATGTAAACTTTGAATTGTTCGGTCATGATTTACAAAGCATACCCATTCATCATATGTTTCAATTAATTAATATTTAAAGCTGCTCATGTCCCTAGGAAATAAAGCTAAAATTAATTACATGAAAACGAAAGCATTATATGACTGGAATTGCTATACATTGCTAAGAAATTTTGATACGTTTAAATAAAAAGGAAAGGTTATTTTAATCATATTTCCAAATCAACTAATAACAAATCTCTATTGAATCATCTTGGATATTAATAAAAAGGCAAGAGCTACCATTTATACGATGTAAATAAAATTAATGATTGCTTCATCAACTTGTCCTTAATGTAAATAATAATATTGAACAGTTATTTACATTCAAAAATGTTGATACTTTTGTTATAGATAAAATAATAATCTACTGCAACTGGGTCTGATAGTCTCAATATTATTGAGAGGATTGAATTTTCAGAATGCCAGAAACATGCAATTTACGACCACTTCAAGAAAATACAAAACCAACCGATTTTAAGGATTTGCATAGAGTTAGCCTCCTCCTTCCAGCATTATCAAAAATTTTTGAACGTATAGTACAATTTCAAATAACATGCAGTGGATAATGACGTACTCTCAAATATGTAGCCAGGCTTTAGAGCCTGCCTTGCGTTTTAACAGAATTTGTATCATTGGGCGCGTTCAGCCCACAAAAGCGGCTTTTCGCTGTCTAAAAGCGCTGTTCGGCAGCGCTTTTTTGGGCTGAACGGTATCATAGCCAATTTCTGCCGACGCATGCGCAACACGTCGTTAATTGACGACAGAACGGTTATAACCTTACCAATAAGTGTATCCTTGTTATTACTATATAAACATTCCGCTTTTATTGTAGGTATATTTACAAAAAATCCGTCTACATAATTTGAAATGATGAGGGCAATAAATTATTTATTGTTATTTTACACCTACTTACCTCAGATGAATAACGCAAACTTGATTCAGTTTACGGTAATCACATAAATATCTTTATATAACAATTCTAGTAAATAATTCAATTAATTCCGTACCTTAAGTTTGAATTTGAAAACTATCCGCCAACCCCTCCACTCCGCTTAGTACAAAAGCGGTGAAATTTTTCGCTGAAAATATGGCGACCGCTTTCTGATAGCGCTGTCGGAAAGCGGTGATTTTAGCCACCGCTGTCGGACAGCGCCGGCAGCGCCGGCCGGCTGGGCTGAACGGGCCCATTGTTTCCATTGTTTAGCAAGTTCATTAAAGGATTTTTGCGATTGGTGGCGGTTTTAGTGTTGGAGAAATCGTATGGCGAATGGAATATCACGAGAACATACCCTGCTTTAGTCTTATCAGTGATAGGGATGCGACATAATATTGACTTATTCAGTGGTATGCTGACGATGAGTACTAGTCTGTGATGTTTTTGTTATTTTCATGTTTACGTACTTGACAATCACATACAAACTATATATAAATAGCCGGTGTAATCGAACATTGTAACCATGACCTACGTTTGACGTGAAGTTTGATAAAAATTCAATAGTTGTAATTGTTGTAAATTGTTTCTCAAGGCTCGACTGTTACTCTTTGAAAATTCGCGCATTCCTATTTGTCTACCGTAAACAAATTGCAAAGTAATTGTCAGCCAAGGAGAATAGACGTTCATTTCATTTATTTAAACTCCTGAATTACGGAATCAAGATACGGCTGAAACTCCTGTTATATACTCGTAACTAATATCTATTCCTTGTTTTGGCAAATCAATTATTTAGTAACATCCTGATGCACTAACTCTGCATATCGAATTTTTTGAAATAAAACAAAATTTATTAAAAAAATAATACATTTCACTAAATACAATTGTCACATCTACGATCAAATGAAATACTAACATAAAGGTCGTTACCTCTCAATTCTTTCTCGGAACGTCCATTAGTTCAGATACGCGCGTCGTGACTCTCGTGAGACTGTGCTTGGCGAGGTAGGGCGAACAATAGCGTGTAAGACCGTCACTCCCTGATTGATTGGTATCATTGATCGATAGTGATGATGCTGCGCGGACAAGATTCACGTTACAAAGACCTATCAGCAAATATTAGAGAATCAATCCTCTTGTCAGTCGCATGTTTATTCGATTTTCCTAATGCAGGCTGGCTTTCAGTACTGGAGCGAATCAATATTTGCAGTGATGAAGCAAAGGTGATATCGAATTTCGCGTCTATAGGATCGAACTTATCTGTAACTTGTAGATTCGTTGTCGCCGGCAGCGGCGATTAAATTTGCCGTTTCGCTATTTACATTACATAAATGATTAATTAAAGATGTAATTGAACCGTTTTTCGAATGCTTACCACGGATATATCGTGTCATTTAAGAGCTTTAAATGTGTCAAGTGTCCACTTTGGAGATATCTGTTCGTTGTTAATCTGCATTATTTGGAGTCTGTCGACATTCATGTCCGGTTTAATCAAAATATGTGATCAGTTGTCCAGTACAAATGAGTCATGTAAAATAATGTCGAAATAGTTCCTAATACTAATTTCTAATATTGTTTGAAACAATTCAAATTAATCGTGACAGCTAAACTAATATTTACAAATATGTAGGGCGATCGTATCTGATGGTTAAAATTAACTTATTAAATTAAATTTAAATGTAATTGTCGTTTCGTGTTGTTCTCATATATATTTTTTTTCAGGTTTCAAATTATACTAATTTGTTTTTGGTATAACGACGCATTTATTAAGACATACATTTCGTTGAAATAAACTTAAAATAAATTGGAGTACATTAAAATACAAACTTTACATTACACATGTTACGTCGCCAGATTACATACATGAATGCAACGCAACAGAAATAGTTTCAGATGTTGGCCAATTGCTTTCAGCGAAGCTAATTAAGTAATTTTCCATTATTATAGTGCATTTAAAGTCATGGTGTGAATGCAATTATTTCAAATGTCGTCTAATTTTGCACGTGGTTGGGGAATGGAATTAACTCGCGCGCAATTACAGCAATATGAAGCACTTAAACGTAGATCGCGTAATGCATTGAAACATATTTTGCAATAACGTTGTTATTCAGATAAAATTACAATTACTAATCACCCCTGTTTAGCATCGGCTGATTAATGAACCGATACGGCAATTTTCTCCGCAAATTCACCCATGTTTTCATAATAAACAGCGTTCTGGTAAACATCCATAATTTGAATTATAACTTCGGGACGGCTATTATTTATCAATCTTGTGAAGCGTAGAATCGCAAATAATTATGCTTAGGCGAAGTAATATATGTGGGATACCCCAATCAAAATAACTGCGAATGTTATTGCACATACATAACGTATATCTCGATAGCCTTCTGCATCAAATTGAAACCCCGATCGCTAACTGACGCATAAATGGGTTGAGAGATAGTGCGATCGTTCCATAAACATCTGGCCACTTTGAAATCACAACAGCGAATTCATAAGAACCACTAGTTGCAGAAAATGATCCGTTAGAATAATAGTTATCGATTGGTGTGATCGTTTTGGTTACGGAAGAAATAAAATTAAAGTAGTAGATTATATTTGGTTAAAATTCATGTTTTGTATGCTTTAATATTTTGAAACTTAAAATCCCCACCAAGTCGCATATTTACCATGTGTGGAGTTAATTCCAATCAACCATTTGCGGATACTTTTTGGAAAAAACTTACAATAATTATAACCATTCAAAGTTAACGCCAAATATGCTAAATGCGTATTTTCTATCCCTCCTTACATCCTTTCTACTTCATCCTGAAAACATTGGCTAGATAAGAAATCATTAACTTAATCAGATTTTGAGTTCAAAGTATTAAACAATGTTTCTGTAAATATTGCAACATAGGATCTACTCAAGCACTCTCGCATAATTAGGAAGTACTACAATTGTTAGGTATTTTTTTATTTGTGAACGATCATTTTTGTTGAAGATTGGTAATATTTTATTTATAGCTGTTGTTACTAAAACTGAATATTTAAAAAGTGTAATGAAACGAAAAGAAGTACGAAGATGAACTAGAGTTGGGTTGGGTTGGGCGATTCCATAGAACGATGCAAAATAAAATACAGCGCTCGAACTCATCAGATCAATAGGCCAGTTAATAATTAATATTACTAATCACACGCTTAATAATTTCGCATTTGATAATTAAAATTAATTGTGCATTAAATGATTTTCATGTTTTTAATAAGATAGTAACTTTTCAATGTTCGTCATGAATATATAAATTGGAATGGAAACATTCTAGAAAAAACGTGACAATTTTGTACACAATCAAAAGTTTACTACTCACCATTAATTATTGCTAAAAACTATTAGATGTTAAGCGACTTTAAAATGTGTACTTCAAACGAACAGGCTGCTGCATAATTTAACATGTTTGATGAGAGCTTTTAAAAGTTTGTACGTTAATAAGTTAAAACGCGACCCCGCTCCTTTATTATTAAACGCTTTTTCGTGTAATCGTCATGTAAAGTCGACCTAAATTTTCGCACACAAAGCTGACATTACATCCACGGTTTTCTAAATCCCGGCTTGCTTAATTCACGCAATTACTCTTTACTATTTACAAATAAATGGGAAAAAGAAAGCGATCGTGGAACAAAAGTACTTCACATTTAATTCGCCGTACAATGATTTAAACGAAATACTTTGTAAATTTCCTCTTGCAGATAGGTTTCACGACATTCGTAGTTAAACGAAATCGACTGTAAAATTTTATCGACCAGCTTCCTTTGCGTCAGTGCGAGGAAGATGTAAAGTGCTAAGGTAATATCGTTTCAATTTACCTTTAGTGCTCCCAATATCGGTTTATTCGACGAGTTAAAGCAACAATATATAAGTGGTGACTGAAACGAATCTGTCCATTAAGTTATTGAATTTAGATAACACCGTAATTTGCATCCCGACGTTCATATCATCGTATTTATGTCGACGTAATTCGTTGGCGCTTTAAATGGAACACGTTTATTGAACCCATTAACGGATTTAGTTTGATGTACTGTTTTAGCTTTGATTGCATATTTAATTAAATGACAATGATGGCATTAATGTGGCTATAATATGATCGGATTAATCATTATAAATTTGCATTTAAATCGAAAAAGGCTGTATAAATATTGCAGATAAATATTGTAATAATTGAATAATTGAAACGTTCCATAAGAATTAATGTAAAAATTGTGAATGTTCGTTATTTAAAATTGTAGTAATATGAAACGAGAGTTATAATACGTAATAAATAATACGTGGCATGTAATGGAAACCAAGGCGATTGATGTATAGATTTTCGTAAAAAAATGGACATGAGCTTTTAATATGCCAACGTACAGTAGCAATTGAATTGTACGTTGACCTCTGAGGATTACAGCCACGAATATAACGATTATTTGTTCAACAGCAGACAGGTGGATGGATTAGAGCAAATGGGAACTATTACTGTAACAAGTTTAATAGCCATATAAATAACTGGGGTACATTTCGTACACCATACCTACTTTCGATGACAATGATTTACAATCAGTCACGTTATATTGATAGATACATTCCCTGTAAAATATTAACTTAAGGGGGGATCCTACTTTAGAGGGCTAAAAAATCGATTTTTTTTTTTATTGCCCAAATCTATGCCTAATATATCTAAGAATATGTATAAAAAATTATAGCGGCTAATTCGCAATATTTTGAAAGATACAGCACCAAACACAGTGAGGTGTCGAGCAAAAAATTTACGAACGCACGAACGCTCGGACAAACTAAACGTGCCCCCCTCCCGCAGTAACATAAAACCGAACTGCATGTACAGAAAAAAGTTCAATCGGTCGTTCGAAACAATAATATTTTGAATTCGTAAGAGCTATAGTAGGACTATAACGAGATATTCCGTAAGTAATCGAAAATTAACATTTTTCCTGATCGTAAACTTTAGAGCGCGTTTTCTCGAGTTTTCGTTTTTACGATTTTTCTAAACTGGTGGGCGTGATTGCGAGAAAACTAGACAAGCAATCAAAACGAAACAAAACTTTTCTTGGCTTCAGTAGCATTCTATTCTATTTGAACTAAAAAGATTAATGAAAAAAAAATTCTAAACAACTTTTTTAGCAAGTTGAAATGATTTTCTCTTCCTGCAAAGAGCACATTTATATTCAAACCTGAGAAAAATCTTGAGTTTCAAAATTTTTGTTTTTTTTTTTTTAGTTCACATAGAAGAAAATATATGACAATTACCATTTTCTTTGGTTTTTTTTGTTTCAGACAAAAATTAGGGGCTACATGTTTCCCACCGATTTTAAATTGCAATTGAAAGGTGTTGCACAAATGTGCATAAAAATCGGTTCCGTTTAAATATTTTTCTCTCAACATATTTTTTTTAATGCTCAAATATGCAATAATATGCTCTAAAAAGTTCACTAGACTTGCTCATTTTTTTCTGCCCTAAAAAAATCCCCCAAAAACGCTATTTTAAGGCCTCCTAAAGCAGGACCCCCCCTTAAGTAAAGCGACGTCAGACGTTACAAATTTCAACTAAATGGGGTTGGAACCGTTTGATGTTAGTTTAAGATTGTTTATATTAGTTAGGACTTCAAGTTCAAAGGAAAATTAAAATTTCAAAGAAAATTGCAATTTTTGACACAAAAATCACAATTGAGTTGTCTGTTGCAATGTATATCTCTGTCAATGTTACTTTATCTACCCTTGCGGTTAAAGTGCTACTTTATCTACTCAAAAAATTTGATAAAATTATAGTTTAACATCTGCTATAGAAAAAACTATGGTAGTTTAAATCTCTATTCTACAAAATATATGTCCTAGAAAAATTCAGTTGGTAGTATTTAAAACCAGTGACCTTACCTGATACAAATATTAATATCCTATGGTAGAAAAAAAAAATATTTATTGCACGCAAATCTAAAGTTGCCAAAGTGGGTCTGTCTCTAACACTCAACAAGAGCTTTCGCTCCAAATTGCACACAAAGCCTAAGAAAACTTTTCTTTCACCCACAGTGGAACAAATTGTTAGCTAAGCTTTTACCGGGAGGAGAAAATCCTCGCCGAATTTAATTACGCTCTTACATTTAGCGCCATCAGTCCTAAAAGGAACGAAGCTAATAACGAACAATTAATATTAAACAGAAGTGTGAAAAGGGCCGGTTCGAGCGGCCCTTTTCATAATTCAAATCGAACGAACTTGAGCGCGATTGATTCATTGGACGCGATAAATCAGGCCTTTGAAGTTGCGCCGCGCCGCCCGGAGACCGCCGTAATTGCAGACGTGGGTCAGAAGACGCTAGAAAGTGGATTTGCCGTGTTAAGATACGCCAGTATGTAAATAACTTTTCGAACCTTTGCGTATGCAAATGATGGTCAAATATGCATGAATACTTAAGATTAAGTTATTATCGGACTGGTTTTCACTCAGGAGTTTTCATTAAATTTTAGTTAAGTGCGACTTTTATGCGCCCCATTACGATCGGGTTGACAACCGCCTTTCTGCGTGTGTAATTTACATGGGGTTTTACGAAATTATCGCGCTAGAGCGTTTTCGGTCAGTTCCGCGGCGGAAAAGACATTAATCAATGGATTAAGCTTATTTATGGTAGAAACTACGGCCTGTTATTAATGAGCTGATAAATAACTTGTCGGCGTTAATTTATAAGATTAATTTGAATTACAAATAAGTGGTAAATTACATGCGGTGCAACCTAGAAAGATGCTATGTTATTATGAATGTATGTACACAGGTGCGTAGTAGGATATAATTCATCGAGTGTACAAAATATGTCATAGTAATGTTTACTTAGCGGAAATTCACAACTTATTACTATTACTAAACAGATGTTAAACATAATCACATCACCACCAATTTTACTCATGAAATCGTCAGCAAGAGATCGCAAAATATACAATGTTTTTGCATTGCTTAATTATTTTATGGAGTTTAAAACTTACAGATTTCTTCATAATTTTACGCAGCGATGTGGTGTTCAGGCGAACTGCGCAAGCGATGCGTTTTTCTTACATTTATTAAAGCACAAAAAATACCTAAAAACTATCAATTGGTTACCTCGATGTGATTTCATTAAATAGCAACAGATTTAGCAAGAAGTATAATTTAAAAAAAGAGTCCTAGACTATGGAAAATTTTATAGAAACAAAAGTTGCTTATCTAAACTCC
Organism: Geotrupes spiniger; assembly: GCA_959613385.1. Lineage (NCBI taxonomy): Eukaryota > Metazoa > Arthropoda > Insecta > Coleoptera > Geotrupidae > Geotrupes > Geotrupes spiniger. The sequence continues at coordinate 31,257,014 of OY390737.1, read as the reverse complement.
AATGAAATGTTCTACATGCAAAAAAAATGATACTGCAACACGTTTACCAATCTCAGCCACAATCGCCTGCTTAGTTTTAGAAACATCAGTGGTTACTGAACATGACTAATTTTAATATTGAATATAAATTGGATACATACAGTGTGTTTCACTTAAGAGTGTAACACCCTCATATCTTTTTTATTTTTAGTCCAATTTTAGCAATTTTTTTCTCAACATTAGAATACTTATTGCTCTATTTACTCCCAAAAAACCAATTGTCTTCTTTAAATGCAAAGCAACCTGCGATGGCAAAATAAACCGCAAAAATCAAGAAATCACTTTAGCGATTTTTTTATCGAAAAATTTTACTAGTAATACCAGGTATGAAGTGAGCGTTAAGATACAAATGTGTCGATAGGGAACATTTGTTGTGAACGAGCCCTAATTTTTTTTGTTTGGTTGGTATGACATCTGTTAAACATATTTAATATATATCAAGTCATTGGACAAACAATATCATATTTTTTCATCGTGTTAAAAATGTCGAATTTTGTACCACAAAGTGATGATTTGCGGAAAGCATTAATTTTTTGTTTTCATTTGAAGAAAAGTGCTGCAGAGTCCCATCGCATGCTTGTCGAGGCATATGGTGATCATGTTCTATCAGAAGCAACATGCAAAAGATGGTTTCAACGGTTCATAGATAATGATTTTGATGTGAGAAATGAATAACGTGAAAGATCACCAAAAAAGTTTGAAGACGCCGAATTGCAAGCAATATTGGATGAAGATGACACTTTGAGTCAAAAGCAAATGGCACCAATGTTAAATGTTGCACAGCAAACAATTTCTGACCGCTTAAAGGCTATGGGAAAGATCCAAAAGTGTGGAAAATGGGTACCACATGAATTGAAAGACAGTTGGAAAACCGAAAAAACACTTGTGAAATTTTGCTTCAAAGACACGAAAGAAAGTCAGTTTTGCATCGAATTGTTGCAGGCGATGAAAAATGGATATGTTTTAAGAATCCTAATCGGAAAAAATCATGGGTTAATCCGGGACAACCATCAACATCGACTGCAAAACCAGATCGATTCGGCAAGAAGGCAATGCTCTGTGTTTGGTGGGATCAGAAAGGTGTGGTGTATCATGAGATTCTAAAATCTGGTGAAACTGTTAATTCTAATCGCTACAGACAACAAATGATCAATTTGAACCAGGCATTGATCGAAAAACGACCACAATGGGACAGAAGAGACGGCAAAGTAATTTTGTTACACGACAATGCGCCTACACAGAAAGCAAAACCGGTTCAGTATACAATCAAAGCACTTGGCTGGGAGCTGCCACCCCACCCGCCGTATTCACCAGACTTGGCCCCTTCCGACTACCATTTGTTTTCATCGATGGGACACTCATTGGCTGAGCGGCACTTTGATTCCTACGAAGAAGTCGAAAATTGGGTGTCTGATTGGTTTGCTTCAAAAGACGAATATTACTATTGGCGTGGTATCCACAAATTGCCAGAAAGATGGTCAAAATGTGTAGAAAGCTATGGTCAATACTTTGAATAATTTTTTTTTACTTTCCCATTCAAAATTAGTGTTTCATTTTCACAAAAAAACGCTCACTTCATACCGGTATACCTAATAATTGATCAGAATTGCCCAAAAACCCTAAATCCAAAATTTCATGAAAATTAAAAATGTTAAAATTTCCCGTAAAAGTCCGTAAATACTTATTATTAGCTGCGCCGAAAAAAGAATGCTAGGAAAATTTTGTTTGAAATAAACTCTGAACTGTGAAAAGTTGTTTAAAGTTGTTGTTCTTTAGGCGCAGCCACCTGTGCAAATAATATTTACCGAATTGGAATTACTTTTGAAGAAAATTTTAACATTTTTAATTTTCATGAAATTTTGGATTTAGGGTTTTTGGGCAATTCTGAACAATTATTACTAGTTAAATTTTTCGATAAAAAAATCCCTAAAGTGATTTCTTGATTTTTCCATTTATTTTGCCATCGTAGGTTGCTTTTCATTTAAAGAAGACAAATGGTTTTTTGGGAGTAAATGGAGCAATAAGTATTCTACGTTTGGGAAAAAAATAAACTAAAAATAAAAAAGATATGATGGTCTTACACCCTTAAGTGAAACACATTGTATATTATGTTAGAGGAGAAATTCAAAATTACTCACTAGACAATGAAACTAATTAGGGGGGGGGGGGGGGGGGGCATGATTCATGAGTCATGGAAATAATAAAAATAGTTCCTTTTAATAATAAAAATACAAAACGAGATTGAAACATTATGCCATATAGAATATAAGAGTATTTATCGACGAAATTGTTAATTTATACCTTGCTAACCAAACATGCTAGATGTGGATGCGAATACATAATCTAGATGGCATCGATAGGAGAAATATTACTCGTAAAACATGATATAAAATAAAGCTGAATGAAAACTAGTGAAAAGTATTATAAATCACAATTCAGTGATAATAGGAAGCGCAGTTTAAAGAAGACCAACTCCCAGTATTTGTTTAAAATTACAATTTTACACATATTATTTACTTAACCGCCGGTGAGTTACATCAACCGAACATAGTCCTCATTATGAATTGAAAATGTCCATTGATGACCGAGAAAGGAACTTTTTCAGGACAAGTTTGTAGAAAGACTATAAATACTTCTCTTTAACACGGAAATAATTAAAGTGTAGTAAATACACTGTTTAGACAAGATTCTAATTAAATTAATGCAAATAAAAATTTCATTTGAAGCATTTGATATTATCCCTGCTAACTGCTGAATAAGTGAACATGTGTCTAACCTGTCACATGTCTCCGGGAAATATTTCTGTGTCTGTGTAGTGCTGTCGGGGTCTCTTCTAAATATCGATAAACCAGATTTATTAAAATTGTAATGAGTTTCGTAGGAAGGTTAAATATCGCCTTCTTTGCCTATGACTTAGAAACTACGTTTCGCTTGCCTCTATATCTCGCTAGCGATCTACGACTTCACATGTTTATTACCAAAGCGTTTAAATTTGCGGTATGCAGTAAATAATTAAATGATTTATACTTTCACTTGACACCTTAAAGTGCCCATTTCACAAAAAGCAATAAGACATATTATTATATATATTTATATTCCATTTTGGTTACTTCTTAAATCCAAAGCTTCGTGACATAAGCAAATAAGAACGGAATGTTCATTTTCAGCCACTGGAATCTTTCAAACGATCTTTTATTGTATTTTGCAGCCAATGATGTATTTCAAACGTTTAAATCTCAAAACTCGTGTTCATATATACTTTATCTATATTCGATTTTTTTTAATATAATGTACTCATAAAATGTGACTATTTATATGAATTTCAATTCTTACAACTGAATTCATTTAAAATACTCACTGTTATCTTGATATTTTGTAACATGAGTAACATGAGTTGCAATTTCTGAATTTCAGCTTTTATAGGCATCTAATGGATGTAATGGATCAACATCCAGCTATAATTAAACTAATTAAAAGCCCGATTTCGTTCAGCTTAGAGATTGCCCACACATGCCGGCTGCTATATCACGAGGAGAAAACGAAACCCAGCGCTAAATAATTGCCATCTAACACCGTGATGTTTTCTTACTATCCATCAGCGCATCGGGGGGTTTGTCCGTATTTATTTAACAGTGAAATCATACTGACTGGCGGGCGCAAACAGATAGGGGTCACGAATTTTCGTCTGGGACCACCTACTACGAAAGCGACGTATACATGTCGAAAACGAACCGCAAAAAGCAGTCGTTTTAAAAGATTGCGATATGAGCCGAAACGTTGAGAGCTCTTGAGTTCTATCTAAATGGATTTTTTCATAGTTCACATGTTTGTTGATAAGTTTATGGCCGTAGAAATATTTTGAAACGGCGTTCTAACATTAGAGCTTATTTATAAAACTTGGTGTTATGCAACATAGCGATTCAGTATATATGAGTTTTTACATTTATAATGCCAACTGATTTAAAGCGAACATATAGGAAAATGGATCGATTAAATAAGAATTTGAAAGATTTATACTTACATATATATACATACCGAGTGATAACCACCAAACCTGGCCACAGTATTCATGTTTCAACAAAATATATGAGTTGCCTTGACATATTTTCGTTTAATGTCATGTTGACAGCTTATTGAAAGTTTATGAAATTGCGTTATAACTCGTGCTATAAGTTGTGTTATAAACCTGAACTATGCAATTGAAGGAAGGGTGTTCATGGTTCAATCCTTTTACTCTGGCAATAGTTTAAGAAGAGTGAGAGATTTATTTTCTGTAAAATTCATTTATAAAGTAGGCGACATAAATTCAAGGCAACTCATATATTTTGTTGCAACATGCATACTATGGCCAGGTTTGGTGGTTATCACTCGGTATATATATTGCTATAATATTTATGTATAGAGGATAAAAGATTTTAAAAGAATTAGGAGAAAATAGGCATTTAAGGAAAACATACCTACAAAAAATCCTAGAACTACAATAATTTTGCGAATTTCTAATATATAAGTACATAAAATTAAACCTGAAACAATAACGAATATTTATGTACCAGAGAATTCAATATCAAAAATTTAACTTTAAATACCAACTAACGGCAGCTGTCAGATTCAATATAAAAACGCTATCTAATTTGATGCAGAATCAAGGACATGTTGTAAATGTAAAAAGGTTTGGTATAAAGAAGATAGGAATAATACGAAATTTTACAAAAATAACGAATCTCATGCAGAATGAGTTTAAAATGATCTGGGATAACCGTTTCGAGCAAGGTACAGGTGAAAACGAAAATGAATTAAAACAGAAAACAGAATTAAGAATGTTTTTGGTTATGTCAAAATCAAGAAAATACCTACATTTTCTTGATTTTATGAGAATATGAAGGCACATAGCGGGAAAATAAAACCACCGCTGTAATGAGAATAATGTGGTCGTTAATTATGTATTTCACAATCAAATTAAAAAATAATTATGAATAGTAAAATGATGTAGGAAATACAGAAACTGTAAAAAGATTCAGATTCCGAGACTATAAAAGGGGGTTTTATAACAGTCAGGTCAATGTCATTTTATCTATTCTATAGTGCACGTCGCTCTAATATGCAATTTAATAACGTTACTAAGCAACGGCGTTTTGAAGGAACGGCGTTTAAACGTCAAAACGATGTCTTGAATTATTTCAGACACTTTGCCTGGTCCTTATGATAATTGTAATTTTTTAACAATAGTAAAGAAAATTGTGCAGAGTCATTCACCAAGAATCAACTGAACATGTATACATAATTGACTGTCATTTCATCTGGAAATGTCGTGCACTCGAACTCAGTCTAATAGAAATAAAGGTGAAATTTAAATTAAAATTTCAGTTGAATAATTTCACCACATGAACCCATGAGTAATACAAATTTAAATAAAAAGAACCCTCAAAAAGGTTAAAGAAAGTTAAGAAAAGATTTTTTTTTCGTTGAACCAAGCTAAGCTAAGCTAAAGAGTCTGATGCCTGCCCCATATTGTAATCTTATAGACAAACAAGGATTCCGGTAACCAGTGCAGGTAGTAAAGTCTAGAAGCACAGCACCTGAGTTTCTTAACTAGCTTCCAAAATTGGGATTTCCAGATAAATTTGTTATCCACTGTCAAACCCAAATATGTTCGCCAACCACTTCAACCAATCCATCATACGAACAGTCATACACTTCCTTGTGAAGGCATTCATTGGAGTAAAAAATCAACTTTATATTAGTCGATCGGGATATGTGTCGCCATGGATCGTACATAAATTTTGTCTTTTTTAAATTTCATGGCAATATTAGGATTTTTGTGGATTGAGACCAAGGCCATATCTTCCGCAAAGAGGAAGCAATTGGAATGTTCCAGAGACCCTTGCTTTACCAAAATGTAACCGGAGAGCCAAGACATACATGTTTTACCTTCCAGAATCCATGAGTCAACAAACACACACACACACACACACACACACACACACATCCATATATACATTACGAGTGTGTATGTGAATCTATAGAAATAGAACTGTTATCCTCTGTGTCAATTTTTGCCTTAGCCAATGCATATTTTACTGCAATTGTCACTTAGAAATCGTATTTTGTTTCAGAGTTATAACATAATAATTTCAGAGATAATTTCTTTAAATGGAAACCCTAATTTTTATGATGAATTTGGAAAGAGCATGAAATCAAATTATGCCTGTTCTACATCAGTTTGTAGAGACAACAAAATATCTAAATCGATACAGTCTTCGATTATTGGACGACCACCCCTATGGCGATCCCTCATATGTCCGAGAAAACTTTCTTTCATTCTGGAAATTCTTGTGAAAGGTTGTTTATCAGGATATTTGTTATTGAATACGGTTAATATGAAAATAAATATATACTTTTGCTATGTTACTGCAAATTCCGATTCCGTAACATTCTCATGGTGAGTCTAATGTGTATGTAAGAAAATATCTTGAATTATACGTAACTTTTAATGATTTACATACATCGCATACTATCTTACGCAGCCTAAAGTATGTGCGGAATTATACCGCATATATCACGAGTAGCTTACAAGACGGCACAAAGCGACCAAACTAAATGCACTAATAACGTTTCAGAGTTGCCGCAAATGTAATTTATCTGTACACTGAAACTAAATTGTTGGTAAAATATCCGATGTACGTTATATTTCTCCCAAATTGTATTAGAAGGCCATTTTTCAGTTCAGCGCCATTAATCACCGCCTTTCGCCGATGTTGCTTTTGTGCGTGGTGTTTTAGTGAAGACAGAGGGATGTCATTTCGCACCATCAACCAGGATCATCATAAATAAGCGTAAGCCGTCGAGGACGCGGAAAATGGGGTAGTCATAACGGACCAAAAGATCGCCATTTTTAACGCCGGATTTGGTCTATTGTTACGATTCCTGAGTGAAAGTGTCTTTGAGAGATGTGACGTTAAGTGCCCTGTCATTTAGTTCTGTTGTGGTGGTAATTACGTTAAATTATAATACAAATGTAGTTTACTTCGTTTGGATACACAATTTGTGTAACTTCTAACTGAAGTTTAAACATTTTGGAGTACTGCTAAACATTTTTGTAAATGATCTAAGAATGTTTAAAGTATTATTGCCTAAGAATATATGTCGACATTTTGTTGATGTTAAATAGAAAAATTATTACGACAATGTGGATGCCATGGAATTTGCCTAGATCAAAATTATTACTAGATTTAGTTTATTTAAATAAATTATTACGTAGCTTATATTATAAATAATTAATTAAAGTACTTTGTTATTAAGTACAACTGATATTAACTTGAATCCCCAATTTCTAATCGTGTTCGTTGATGCTCATTTATATAATGGAAAATAGTTTCCCGATTGTAACTTTATAGTGAATTTGCGGCATTTATTTCCGAAACGAGATTTGTCAAAGGAACCGATATATGCGCCCGATTAATTTAATGTGGACCCGGAGCTATCGTCTCTCACTTTGTGTCGAAAGTCGAGAAGCATGTGTGATCATTGACCGTTATGTGCCTGTTAGACCAGTCAATGTTACAGCCCTTTGATTGCTTCTTATTCTGGTGAACTTTGTAACTGCGTAAATTGGAAATTTCGAACCACGTTGACTTCGTAACTGGGTCATTTGTAATTCCTTTCGGGATACTTTAGTTGAACTCAGACTTTTAGAACTGAATTTGCAATCATTAATTTAAAAGTAGTTTTGTAGTTAGTTATTAGAAACATACTGAATATATTTCAAGTAAGCGTTAAATATCTTAAGAAAATCTCTAAGGTGGCGTTAAAATTAAGGTAAAATGATGAGCAGAATTTATTGATTAAATCACTAATTCATGGATTACGGGATAAATTTGTTTAATTTGTTGATACCATTTCCTTACATGGAATTGCATTCAAGTAAGTCTCTTGTTAGGAAAATACAAATGTCATTAGTCCATCAATCCATAATCACACGTATTATGTTAACAAATACCGAGGACTATTCACACACCCAAATGTTGCTACGAATTGCAGCATTTCTAATATAAAACGCGATGGGTCGCTGTGTAATCGATTGTTTCAGTGTTATTTCACTTTATCAGCAGCGAATACCAAGAACCTTACTTGTTAAAATATATTTACATGTAATCGTTATCAAATATTCTTAAACTAATCACCACCAGCAAACCAGTAGGAATCTTAATGTCCACATCACTGTTTCAAAATAAAAATCACCACCATAATTAACTTAGCAGACTTCCTTAATTAATCTGACACCTTCATGGGTATATAATTAGTCCACCAGTAATGTATTTTTTACATTTTTCATCCAAGTCTGAAATTCCATCCCATTGTGTTTATTTATTTTCTTCAGTAATGTTTCGTGGTGGGTCCTGGTTTTGTTTTGAGATAATTCTTGATAAATTTGATCAACGATATATTGAAGTTGCTGTAGCGTGATATCTTGTTTTTTTTTCAAATCTTAGCATTTGCTCCGGATCCTCTTCGACATCGACGTGTTCTTCCAATGATTTCAGCATTTCTTCTAGATAGATTTTGGCTTCTTGGTACCTCTTCCTGATTTGTTCGAGGTAGTTTGATGTGAAATATGTGTGTTCTGGAAAGTTCTGCAGTATCATGATTAGCTTGCCCTTCCTCCCATAAGGCTTCTAATGTTTTCTGCCTAACACTGTATCTTTCAGTTTTTCTTGGTTCCAGATCAATTTCCATGTTTCTCAGGGGCTTTAGGATCTGTTGTCCTACATCTTCTTGTTGATGGGCAATCATGCCATATGCGAATAATAATTCTTAGTGTTACTGTTGCATTTTCCAGTTATTTTCTTGCATCTTGTTTGCAGCATTTTGTCACATCATCTAATAGAGTTGTTATAACAACAGTAGAGGGTTGAATTATCCCTGTTTTAATCCTATTCTTATTTCGAATTCTATTGATTCTCCATTGTATGCAACACATTCTTCGCAAGAAAATTCTCCATATAATAAACTCTTCACGTGATCTAACACGCACGGCGTTCTGCTGGACTTCAATGTCAAAACTGTTAAAATTTATTTATAATATTTATGTAGATACCAAACTAATTACACATATTCGACATATGGATTAAAAGATTCTCCGTTCTTTTTACAATAATTTGATTGCGTTCGGTGTACAAAAATGAACTTGCCTTCACAAAAAACGTCATGACGCCAATATCGCCAATCATCGATAATATTGGGCAGGAGGGGAGACAAAAAACTAGATAAATGTATAACAAATAGAAAAATCTGTGTGCATAAGCATGACATACTGATATACTGAAAAATATAAAGAACATCGTACTCGGAAATAAAGGAATGACCAAAGAAACAAATATGGAGATTTATTAAAACGTCTAGTTCTTAGTCAACAACGGAAAAAGGACAGAAAATAAAAGGAATTAGAAAACAAAACAGTCATTGGCAAGATTAGAAATAAGCCTTTCAGAAATAAACTAAATTATAAATCGATAACACGTAAGCAGATGACAGAGGCAAGAGTTTTTGAAGCAAGGACAGAGAAAAAGAGGGAGTAACTTACCTATTTTTTTAATAAAATGTATGAGTCTAAGTCTGTGTTATGAAATAGGTACAACACATGCTGTCTTCTAAAATTTTCCATTCACATCTCCATGAAATAATTTCGAACGCATCCTTGTACATACTCATACATTTTCGATGTTGTAGCCTAAATTTGCTCCAAATATCAACGATAGGTTTTTGTCATTTTGTACTTAAATCAATCTATATTTGCATTCTCCTAAAGCATTCGTCAATGCTATATATGTTGACTTTGCACAGTACATGTGCATTTTTTATATACATGTTGGCTTGGGTTTGCTAAGTGAAAATTTCAAACTCAGGAAAAAATATTATTACATAAGCAGGTGTTTATGTCGTATGCATTATATCGAGATTATTACAGGCAATTTTATTTCTAAATACAAGCATACAATATTAACCCAACCCAACCCAATAGCATTGAGATTAAATTAAACCAAATTTGCTCTAAACTCATTGAGCTTAATTTGTTTATGTATATATTGAATTTGAACGCTTGAAAGTAAATATCAATTTTCAACCAAAATGGTCGAAGATTACCCTGCAGAATCGAGGTTGGGTTTAAACCCAATTTCCTTCAAAGCAACTTAGAAGAATATGATCAATTTGAAGAATACGATTGATATTCAATTACACAATTTGCCAAATAACTTTGGTCTAAATGAGTTCATGAAGATTTCGAATTCAAATATTTGCAGTAATTGAAATATGATTTTTGAGCAATATGGCCCAAATCGACCGAATCGAGTCGGTGGTCAGTTGAACGCAGATTGTTTGAATATTTTTTTTTGATTCAAATTTCTATATTTTTGATGATTTTAGTGTTTTAGATTTCAGATTTTGTCAAGTTTTTGCATTTTCCTGCATTTGCGGTTTTAAAAGTTTAACATTTTCCAATTATTTAAAACTTTTCAACTTTTCAGTTTTTGCTTTTTTCGCATCGTGTATACTTGACATTCTTTTCGAATTCTTTTTGTTGAATGTTAAAAATATTGACAATTTTTCTAATTTTATAGTTTTTACGTTTTCTGTGTAATGTTTACCTATATTTTGCAATATTTACAAATGTTGCAATTATTATAACAAGTGCATTGTTGTCTAATTGTTCCAGTTCAGTATACTTTTATTTTACGGAAATGTTCAACGTATTAGAAGAATGCATTGAGTCATTCTATATCTATGAGTGGTGTCTTAAGCTAGCGTTTTGGAATAGAAAATTATTATTATATGGTAAAATCAAAGTGCTTATCTTCACGTATATTTTTGGGGTACGAAGTTGTCGTAGACAACAAACTTAGTTTACACAGAAACGCAAATAAATTTTACAACCCAAATTGATTTATTTATTTATGTAATCAAGTATAACATATCTAAATGTTCCTATAAGGACAATTATTTGCTTGCTTTTCTAAAATAAAATGGACAATTGCCAAAGAAGAATATGCTAAACTGCTAAAGTATATAAATTTTCAATGCTGGTGGATCGTAAAGAGTAAGTCCTTAAGACGAGTTTGCACGTGCGTGTTCGATATTTAGTATCGATAAACGCTGATGCTACTTCATGCATATGCATGCGATTTTTTCGAAAAAGGTTTCAATTAAAGTTAAAGATAACGTTTTACCATCCGGGAGCGGTCGTAAAAAACGCTATCAGATTTTAATTTCGTTATTTACCGAACTGATTAATCTAGATACCAGTATTACATTTAATTTAAATTTAATTTATCGATTTGTTTAAATGAGTCCATCACCTCTTTCCTTTTTTAATATCGGTTTTGTTTAATCAAGGTAATTAGCCAATATTGGAACTTTCATAGCGGCTTAACTGCCAGATAATAAATAATGAAAAATATTAATTGGAAAAAGACGAAAAAGAGGTATTATATGAAAATGGCAAATTAACATGACTAAGTAATGGGCGATAATTAGAACAAATTATAATGACAGAAAACTATATTATTTCTAATAAATTATATATCATATATATTATTTATAGTAAATGTAAACGATTTTCAAGATTTTGTAAGATTATGTAGCGTCATGGATTCATGGATATTTTCAGCACTATACTCACATGTTAGTACCTTTTCATTTAAATTAATTTCAGTAGGAAACATTAAAGCAGATTGAAATATTTCATTTCAACGTTCATACGTATGTTATAAATATAATTTTAAGGGCAACCCGACCGTGCCCATGTCGCAAGTGTATGTTCGTGAACGTCATTTAAAGCGTTATATGTTTGTGTTTATAACAATAATAAATGAGCACAAGTAAATATGGTTATACTACATATTTCGAAAGGTAACGAAACCTGGCTGCGTAGGTAACTTCTTCAATGATCAACGACGAAACAAGACATTTTCAAAATACAATCAGCATTTGATTATTTTAATTAAAAAGTTAAATAATTAATTTTCTAATTTATTATTATAATAATTAGTGTAGATTGACGTGAATTCTTCGACGATAACAACGAAAATAAAACGAAAAAATAAGAAAATAAATATGAGCAATATGAATTCAAAAAATAACAGGAAAAAATAATGAAAAATTAAACTTGTAAAACATGAAGAAGTCAATAATTATAAATAAATATAATAACGCAAACAGATAAAAATATGGAACGTACATCAAACAAAGTAATCAAATTAAACAAACTAACTAGCTAGATCGAATGGAAATAATCCCAAAATATATGTATATATGCAAAGTAACTGACAATAGCATATCAGCGGAAATTGAAAAAAAAATCTGTAAGCATAGCATAGCATGTAATAATAAAATAATCGAAACATAATCACAATGAAAGCATCGAAACAAAATCAAACAAATAATAATGAAATAAATAATGTAATCAAATTAAAACGAAAATATATGTACGACCTTAAAATATACGAAATTCATTTACATAAATGTCATGCTTTTATTATTACAATGAAATTAATTAAATTAGTCATAAATTAGAAAATGAACTGACGATGAATTTAAAAGTGCTTTTTGTTATGGAGGACAAAATATTGTGAAGATAAATATTGAAGAACGATTGAAATGAATGTGAATAATTTCACACATAAGTGCAATTATTTCCATCTACAGTACGTACTCCATTAACATTTTTTTTGACAAAGTTCCATTGGATTATAACGCAGTTGCTGATTTGATGCAATTTGTCTGCTTGGAATAACATCTTATCGACGTATTCTATAGAATTATACGACGCAAGAACGATTTAATTATATGGATATCTAAACGACACCGAATAAACTTAACGACGTTACGGTTATGGTTTTAAAAATTCGTAAATGTGAGCGGAAAATAATTAAAATAGTCGTAACTTGCATCATGGCTTATCTTATTTACTCGCAAATTGACGGCTTTCTCGATGCACGTTTAATTACATCGTACGATATTTATACGATATGATGGCGTATCTTAGTTACTTCACATGTATCGGAAAACGCTTTGAAATTTTCCATGCTAAAAATATTAAAGTGCATCGTTGACCCACATCTGAAAGTCTTAGGCGATAGATAATCATATATTGAGCGGACAAGGGCATAAGCAAGCTCGCCAGTATCGTACGAACTAACCTCATTAATACCTCTCTATCTCGGGAACTCCCTTTCAAGTAATTAGTCTCTAGTGCTTTTGTGCTCGAGCCCTATCTCGACTTATTGTGAACGTCTCCGCGTCAGTGCATGTGCTGCTCTTATTTATGGCGTTTGATAACATATCACTTCTCCTCGCCGTCCCCTACAAAGATGTCGCATTACGTCAAAAGCCTTTAGACTCTCGACACTACTCGTGTGCATTGTGTGAAATTTAATTAATCGAGCTTTCGCTGAAACGTTTCCTTAATAACTTTAAGTCGATGTTATCTCAAGACGTAGCTTTAACTTTTAATATACTCGACCCAATTTTTAATTCAACTCAGCTCTCGCCGCAATAAAAACGTGAAATATTTGTTTACATCTCTTTCATTTTTACAGACCCGTATGGTAATTCACGGTACAATTATGTTCGCGCAGTTTGTGGACATAAAAATGCTACCTCGCGGGCATAAATATAATTGCACGGGGGAGTAGTTTCACTATTAAACTGTCAGGCTTTATAATTCAAAATAATTCCCGGTTTATATTTTTGTGTAGGTGAAGTGCAATTACGACTCGGGATCGTAATTGTTATTTGCACAATCAAATGCTATCAGTTTCCACCGAGTACCATGCGACGATTTACTTCATGTCCACGACTATGGTCACAATGCCTTAGGTTAAATTGCTGTGTTGGATCGTACATGATACAAAACAAACGCCCAAGTTCCCATGCAATATATCAATAATAATAATCTATCGTGAATTTAATTGAACATGTATTGTTTTTTGTGCGCTTTGTATAATTCACACCCATGCGAAGTAACGGAGTTGATAAAATTAATTAAAATCACGATATTGCAACCAACCTTAATTGTAAGTTCATAAATACAACAACACTAACTTTTAAAATACATGCTAAATTCGATAGCAATATTAAAGAAAGTACTTCTACAAGATATTTTCTCACATACTTTGATTTTACTCCCCAGTCTACCACCTTACCACCTCACCAAATGATCCATGATACACCAGTAAAATAGCTAAATAATCATCCTTACTACCCTATAAAATAAAACAGGGTAATTGATCCGTGGAATATAAAAGACTAACTTAATACAAAATGCATTTGTGCGCAACGATTGCATGTATACATACATTTTTTATCAATCAACCGTAGGATTCTTTCAGTAAAATTCCGCATACGAGTCGCCCCATTTTCATATCCTGTTGAAAATTCGGTTTACATCCATGTCTGTCTAAGTTAACATCTTTCATTTTCGTTTATTTAATTTTCATTTCTTTTGTCACGTAGCATAAACATATTTGTTCGAGCGAGAATCGTATTTTCGCTCGTAATAAAATATGTGTCAGACGTGAATTCCATTTCCACTTAAAAATCAAAGAAATGGATTATCATATGTGATTTTCCACCAATATTTACCATATTAGATTCGTCGAGCGTGAGTTTAGACAGCTCGGCATTCAATTCGTTTTGTTTACGTGGGATTCCTGTGGCAAGATTACTAGCCGATGCAACGCGTGGTGCCTTCATAAACATGTCATATAAATCACAATAACTTAAATTTATTTTGTCCCTTTTTAAATTAAGTTACCGGTAATGGCCCTAAAATATTTATTTAACCATGTTTAAATGAGAACAAATGTACTATAATCTGGGTGAAATATCCATTTAACAGCAAGGGGTGTTTTTTCGGGTGTATCTTCCGTTAATTAGACTGTCAGGGTGGATGGTCTGTTTTGGGATTTTAAAATATGCTGTCATGCAACTCGAACATCCTTTTAGTCAGTTCTCATTTCGAACTAATGAAATTATTTCCACATTTATCGAGTTTAAAACAAATACACGTTAAAAACAGCCATCGTCGAATCTTTTTTGAAAAATGAATTCTTAGTTGATGTTTGTTTTAAATCTTTGATTTAATTAGTAAAAGGTTTATTGCGATGGAAAATCAACACAATGGGAAAGTGAAATGTTTTAGGGATGCCCAATACGTTTACGCAAACACTTATCACGTTCAAGTGACAGGCAGGGTGTTTGGCAAACGCGCCAGGGACAAGGTAATAAAGTTCAGGTAAAAGGGAAAAAGTCCTACCTTGACAAAGTAATAAATTAAAATATTTAGGCAGGTCGGACACAAATGTATTGTCATCTTGTCATAATAACCAGCTCGTGGACCGGCTCTTAGAACCACAAACGAAGCGATCGGATAGATTCCAAAAGTAAAAAGTCTCTGGTGTTCCTGGAATACATTATAATGTATATGATATCAAATAGGTCTATAAATAACGACATTCACTTGTAAATTACCCTGATTATAATTTAAAAATATGCCTTACATTTCTCGCAATTCAAAGCACATATTTGTTGACCTAAATCGATTTACTTTCCGACGACACTTGAAATAACTACAATATATCTTTTGAAATAGTCCATAACATCACTTTCTAAGTCACTAAGATGAATGAATTAAAATTAAAATATTTCAGCACGTCATATAAATGTAATCGAAATAATAACTATATCCTTTCCGTTTGTCACTGGTAACAATCTACTTGTAAAAACATAACAATAATAAATTATTTATTTTTTTCATCTATTTCTGCATTGAAATAAGTTCCTCTCAAACAGATTTGATGCCTTGTACGTAATCACTTAACTATACTGAAGACATTCTACTACTCAAACAGCAATAATACTTTAATAACACTTTAATAAAAAGAAATAAAATATGACTTGGTCGGAGTAGTTCTCTCGTTGCAGACTATCTCTTTTCAAACACAGTCCGAAGTGATATGTAAGTGAGTGAGGAAGATAGAAAGAAGGATGGAAAACATTTAAATAGGATAGGAGACGGGGTAGAGACCATTGGGAAGCCAAAACAGTTATAGGAAAAGAGGAAAGACAAGGAGTTACAATGGAAGTATTGAAAGAAAGGAAAAGACATAGAAAGCATGTTCACGAAAAAGAAAGAAATGAGCGAGAAGGAAATAGGTCAGAACAAAATTGAGTACAACATATTAGTTTTATTAATATGTAACTGCAGCTACTATCTTTATTGCCATAATACCATAGTTTACTACTATAGAAACACTACATAAATTCTATAAAACTTCGTACAACAAACAAAACTCGAACAAAGGACTTTGCTACAAAAAAACAACGGGGTAAAAATCGCCCACGTTCTTGTTTTTATAAATATTTGTCTATATCTTATTACAATACGCTCGCATATATGTATGCATATTACATGATGCCATTTACGAAGTTGCTCCGAGCTGTACAAAATAGTCTGCGAGTTTTGTAAATCATATTTGCCTTGGGTTGTATATTCAATTTGCATATGTCTTGTTAACCAATTATATCCAAACGTCCGTTTCATACACAACGTCTATTTTACTGAATTCTTGTTGGTTATTTATATGAGCGAGACACACAATACCACAAATATCCAATCGAATCCCACTGTTAGGTGCATGCAAATTTCACATTTCTTAAAATGGGGCAATACATAACGCGCTAGTCAAGTTATTTGTGCATCAATTTGTCCAGTTAATTGTTGAAACATTTAAGAATACATTTTCGCGGAAAATGACGTACACAGGTGCCCGGTTTCTTGACACTATAACTTCTTCCAAAAACCATTATAAGAAAATTTAACTAATGAACAAATTATGCCATGAAATGATTGAAAGCACGTTTGTAAAAAACGAACTCGATTCAGTATACAGTATACAAGAGTATAATGAATACTATGCCGCATTGCAGGTCATATAATAGGAGACTACCAATTTGGATTTAGATCGGGGAAATCAACTGCCGATGCAATACAAGTAATAAACCAAGTATGCGAAAAGAGTCACAAATAATACATAGCTCTCCACATGGTGTTTGTACATTTCGACTGTGCCTTCGACTCTGTTAATAGAACTGTGTTATGTATAACGCCCCAAGAACTAAAAACACCTAGTGTCCTGATACAATTAGTAAAGATGTCAATGTAGGAATCAAGGCCACGCGTGAGAATATATGAGGGAGACATTGACAGTTTCGTCTATAGCAGAGGAGTTATGCAGGGAGGTATGCTATCACCTATACTTTTTAAGCTATAATTGAAAGCGAAGTAAGACGAATAGGTATCAAGGGGATGCTACGAAATAGACAGGCACAGATGATAGCATATGCAGACAATATTGTGAGAGCTGGAAGAACAATGAAGGGAGTGGTCAATGTACGTATACGAGAACATACAAACTCAAGCACGTAAAATTAGATTTCAGATTAATCAGAAGAAATGTGTAACGAAAAATGGTATTAGTATGGCAGGACAGTTTTGAAGAGGTTAATAGTTTTAAATACCTAGGGGCATATATAGTAGCCACTTCAGTTATGAAACCATGCGGCTATACAAATCATCCTATAGTGAAGTGAATAAAACAATCCCTGTAAATCAAAACCCGAAATATACAGAACGCTAATAGGATCGGTCGTCACAAACGGATTACAAATGTGCAAACGAGATGAAGAAGGATAATGATGAGGCCAGTACATGACATGCAGAGAGAAGAGACAATAAGGGCCATGATCGAATGGTGTGTCTCGTCCTGTGCGGATAGGTACTGATTATTTCGTTTTGTTGCGTGGGATAATTATGAAATGAGATTTTGTGTATAAATTTGTATTTGTTACATTTTACTTATACACAACAATTATCGATGTAGATATCAACAAAAGTTCTTCTATGCTCCACAAAAGTAGGCCTACATGACTCGAGAAGTTATCCAAAAAGGCATAGTAGACGTATGTCAAAGACATTGCCGCAAAAAAATCATTGTGTTTTTGTCACATTTAACATTAATTTATTTATGTGGCACCAGTAGCCCAGCAGTTAGTTGGGAAAAGACGATTCTCACCGATTAGTGCAATTGGGCATCAGAAATCGCGATGGATGTATCATCAGCATAGTTTATGACAAGACCTTCGCTTATGTATATGACTTGCCAGGTCATTGATAAATAAAATGAATATAATGCGCAAATGACCGACCTGTAACTAACCCCACAATCAGTATCGCAACCCATGATGGAGACCCTTCGATTGAGTCGATAAGCTTTCTCTCAGTTCGGAATGCATTAATCCATTGAAGGACATTACCTCGTAAACCCAAGATTATAGCATTTAGATATTACAAAACTAAGATGAATGCTGTCAAAAGTACGAGATCAAAAAATGGCGCCACAACCCGCCTACGTTGATCCATTTCCATATAAAATTAAGAAAATTTATGCCAGCCGTTTCCGTTGAGTGTTCCGATCTAAAATCCTCAGCACGGTTTTAGATCAGAACACTCAACTCTTCTAATATTTTGCGTTTATCTAAAAACGGGACTATTTGAAAATACATTAGCTTTCAATAATTTGTGAAAAACGCTTTGCAAACAGATTGGTCGATAGTTTTCTGCAGAGTGTCTATCGCCTCTTTTATAGTTTAGGGTGTTGATCCATTTATTTCTTTATGTACATTATAACCTTTATTGGCATACCCATGATACATTTAAATCTATTTACATCTATTTACATGTATACAATAAATCCCCTTCATTGTTCCGTGGTGCGTGCGGCCCGCCTTCATACTCGACCTCTGGCCGTGTCCGTCCTCTCCACACCTCAATTCTTCTTCCCTCTTTACCATTGCCCCCTTCTAACTTTAGACCTCCTTGCCTGAAACATACTAACTTTTATTTTCCCCTTCCCTCCTTTTCCAAGCCTCTTCTCTCTTCCCCTTTAACTTCCCTAGCCACTCTAGTCCCTTCCCCTTCTCTCCCAGTACCTTTCTCCAATCCCTCCCATTTTCTCTCTCTTCCCTGCTCCACCTCAATTCCTCACACGTGTCCCACCAGTGACTCCAATCCTCCCTTTCTTTTCCGCATGCCGTACACCTTTGATACTCCTCCCCCATCCAATACTTATTTGCTTTTTCTTCATTGCCGCATCTAAACCTCGCTATGCACCTCTCTTCCTCCGCCGTTAATCGTCCATCCAAGTACTTAGGTTTCCTTCCGTACACCTGTATGCTCTTGTAGAAAGCGAGGAAGGCTGAAGAAGGGTTGAGGAGGGTCCTGTGGGGAAAGAGAGAAGGGAGTTTCGAGGAGTCAATGAGAATATGGGACACGTGCGTAAGAAGTATAATGCTGTATGGAGCGGAAATATGGGGAGCAAAAGAACAGAAAATGCTAGAGAGGACCTACATAGGGCAGATGAAAAGGGCGTTACGTCTAGAAAAATCAACACCGGACTATGTGGTAAGGCAGGAGACAGGAAGAGAGAGGCTGTGGTTAGAGGCGGGGAAGAGGGTAGTGAGATATGAGGTGACGACGAAAGGGAGAGGACAAGGAAGTTTGGCATATAGGGCGATGGAGGAAGTACAGAAGAGGGAAAGGGAGGGCAGGGTGAGATCTGAATGGGAAGAAGGAAGAATAAGGATGTATGAAAGAGCAGGTATGTCAGGACGGGAAGTGGAAAGAAGAAGAATGGAGGGGAAGAAGGTGGAGAGAGAAATAGTAGAGAGGTGGAAACAAGTGGAAGCCCAAGAAAGGGGAGAGAAAATAAAAAAGGCAAGATATAATGCATTTCTTTATGTATAAAATTAAGAAAATTTCTGCCAGTCGTTTCCGTTGAGTGTTCCGATCTAAAACCCACAGCACGGTTTTAGATCGGAACACTCAACTCGCCTAATATGTTGCGTTTACCAAAAAAAGGAACTATTTGAAGATACATTAACTTACAATAATTTGGGGAAAACGCTTTGCAAACTGATTGGTCGATAGTTTTCTGCAGAGTGTCTATCGCCTCTTTTATAGATTGATGCAAGTCACTATAAATTTATTTAATAGTGAGGGGACTCCCTCCTGTATCGTAAAGTTTATTATTTCTGTTAAAGGTTCAATAATAGAATCAACAATTGACTTACTCACCTTCATGTATCCCATATGGTCCTCTACATTTAATGTTTATCCATCCACGAATAGTTCTGGCCACCTCGAGAAGGCCTACTAGTTGGAGGAACGTAATCGCAGAATTGATTTTACCAACACTTTGACACCATCCATTCCATTCATTAAAATGATTCCACAACATTGGTGAGGTCATTGTTGGGAAATGTTATCAAGAAACAGTGTTAGCCACTGTTTCTTGATTCACTTACTTCCGTTCGTGTTTATTCAATTTAATACCTTTCGATATTTTATTTACTCTCCTTAATTTTGAGTTCACGATTCTCCATTCCCCGCCAGTTGTATTTCCCACTTTGTTGATTCTATTATTGTAATAATTTCGTTTGGTTCGTAAGATGGTATTTCGATGCTCAAATTTTTGTTGCCCATATAAGGTCCTTGCATCTTCATTATTTATGAAGAACTTTCCAAAATGATGTTTTTAAGTCATTACTATACCTTGTTTTTAAACTAGGAGGAGTAAATGGAAAAGCCATATTTACAATGAAACTGAAACTGATGCGAAACTTGTACGGGATACAATATATATATACTTAAAAATATACACGATGTTATAACGATATAAGCAGCTAGTTCTTAAAAGACCCGATTTATTTACTTTTGGAATCACGGAAAAAAGAAATTACGAACACAAAACTGTTAACTAAAATGCAACCGCTTAGCATTATGTAAAACAGACTCGGTTTTGGCCAATTACAGGTGTAAGTTTTAGCGCGGCACTCCTCCTAGTTTAAGAACTATAGGCTTCACAATTTCAGGGGTAATCCAGTTGTTGCTAGGTGTTTCTTTGTGTGATGCCTAGAAACATACATTACTAGTAATTATGGGTTTCCAGTCGACAATATTAAAAAAATCAGCCATTTTCTTTGTCTTTGACATCTGCCGCTATTCATTTTTCTCTTGTGTGTTATTGAACGCAATGTTTTCGTATTTATACTCCAACAATGTTCCAAAATGGTCCGATATGTTTGTGCTAATAATTTTGTAATAATTAATTTTGTATAATAACTCTCGTTCAAGTGAGATACAATGTAATCCATGTAGGATGTGGAGACATGGTCAGTAGTGCATGTAAATGTTCTGGTAGGCATCTTTTCCAACTTATTTGCAAGTCCGTCAAACTAAAACGTGTCCGTTAGAAGTTTATAATTATTGGAATCATTCATACTATTCACGTTTAGATCGCCGCAAATTATTAAGTTCGGACAATATTTTAGACTTGTGCTGATGATATTAGATAACGCTTCGAGAAACTCCTCGCATTCGTTAGACGAACGTCTGTATATTACCTCGAACGACATTTTTGTTTCGTGGTTGCATTCGATCGTAACTTCGATGATTCCACTGCCCTTTAGATAGCGAAGTCGTTAATAACTTCCAACTTTTTCGTTTTAAAGTTGCTCCTTATAAATATTGCACTTCTGTTAAACCATGGTAATCTGCGATAATTGGTAATATTAAGAGAGTATATGCTTCACTGGTTGGCCCAGTGTTGTCATACACAACACATTAATTTTGTGTTCGTCACAGACAAGTTCTATTTCATTAATTTTTGTGATTAATCCTTGAACATTAATAAATATGTAATATATTAAGGTTGCAGCTCGCTTTATTACCATGCTTGAACACTAAGTGTTACTCTTTTCACGATGCAAGTACCAACTGGCCAAAGACTAGGATCCTTTATGTCGTCAATTTGCTTGCAAGGGACTGAAATCTTAAATGAAACCTATTCTTCTGGATGTTTTGATTTTAATTTTTTACATATTGCATCTTTTTTCACTAAATGTGATACAATGTCGGTTTCCGTAGTTTCTTTGCCCAAACTGTTTACATGTAAGTGCGCATATTTTATAGCTCCTTTCAGCGATAAATTAGATGCTATGCCGTCAAAAATGTTCTTTTCCCATTAGCTATTTCTTTTCCCATTAGCATATATATGAACATTTACATCTACTTGCTTTTTTTGTATTTTTCCAGGTTTTATACTTTCTGTATTTCTCTCAATCAGTAAGTTAGGGTTTTCTTTGATTTTTAAATTAGTTTCACACTTGTATAGGCTGTTTTCTAGGTGTAATTCTATAATTCTCATTGGTTTTTAGATTAGTTTCGAACCTATCGAGTTTGCTTTCGGTGGGTGATGCCATACTCTTGCATCAACAGAGAAAATTATGCTTTGTGTAGGTAGCGAAGAAAACATTCTATTTATAGAGATACATGATATTTTAATATTAATATTATTATTGAATTATTTTATTGTTTTTATTATTATTACACATTTATCTATTGGTAATTCATTCAAATAATTTCAATGGCACTTTCGTTTGCTGTGGTATTTTCGTTTACTGTCCCAGCACAATCCAGAAAAGAGAAGTAATCTTCACAATCACTATCTTTTTTAACAGATTTATTTTCTCATCTATTTATTTACTTATCGTCGATCACTATAACCTCCTGTGCATAGTTCATTCTGCACTTGAAAAACTAGGCGCCATGTTGATGCTATATTCAAGCTTAATATATACACACACACATGTATATATATATATTGTGTGTGGGTGCGTCGTAATCAACGGAATGTTTTCACGTGCTGTATTTTTTGTGTTGTGGATTTCTATTCTCCTGACAAATTTCACGGTCCGAAGAAACCACCGAACACTGCCCATTTTTTACCCTTACCTAATTTCGTCCCTACAGCGCACAAAAAGCAGCAAGGGCGCCCATTTAATGGAACGTAATAATGTCTCGACAGTCCCTCTTCATTCCTCGGGAGTTATGAAATAGGTATTTATCCTGTTGCAACGCCGAATTAGAGCTCCAACCCCCGGACGTACAATTTAAAGCCGAAACGAACTAACAACTTAATTACAAATAAGTGCGCAATCTCGGCCGTGAAAAAATCAACGACGGCATTCAACCAGAAACAAACATAGTCACTCTGTGTAACGTGAGAGATCAAGATAGGTGTATGTGTACGTGGCGTTTTTGTTAGTTGTGCCTTTTAATTTATTGACACAAACGATTTATTGAACCTGTTCTCATTAAAATGCACTATAAAAACTGTCAATATTTTATATTTATGATTTAATTAAATTTAATTTATTATAAAGTACAGCGGTGCACGCTGTTCTGCTTTCGCTTTATTATCGTTGCTTCTTACTTTATTAATTATAATGAAGCAGAAATGCAATTTTAAGATGCTAGTTTCTCCCTATTAATATTAATTAACTATAAGGCGGAATAGTTAATATCGTTAAAAATCAGAAACTTTACAATTAGTATGACGCCATGATAGGAGGATATAGAAGATTTTGAAACAGAAATTTATATTGAGACGTAGTAGCTAAAATCCAGGCTCAGTTTTCGTAATACGTTGGAGTACATTAATTATACAAGATATAGAATAATAATCTTGAAAAAGGAATAATAGTTAACGTGACAGTGACTCATTCCCCCATTCCGGATAGTTGGACTATCGGTTAATCTGACGATGCAACAATTATTCAAACGTGATGCTTCGCTTAATAATAATAATCAGTACAGTTCTGGTTGGGATGTGCTTAATTTTTGAAAACTTGATACTTTTTATATTTATGGATTTTAGATAATTTTGTAAATTTTTGGATTGTGAAGAATAAAAACTTTTATATTAGAGCAATTTTAATGATTTTGTCAATTTTTTACATTTTAAACAATGTGTTCGTCAATATTTCTATTTTAGATTATTTTTCTATAAGTAATTTTTTTTTAGAATTGATTAATTTTCAATGTTAATGTTATTAACGTATTGCATTTGAGCCTTCGTAATGTCGAACGTTTTTCATAAATTTGTCACTGAAACTTTGATACATTTCAGGTAGGTTTGTGGTAGAGTGTGCTGTTTGATAATATTGTCAATAATCACAATGTATATTTGCAATAACGCCAAAAATTTACAAAACTGTAAAACACATAAATACAAACCGGACTAAAAAACAAAGTGTATAAAGTTCTCAAAGATGCAAAAATTCATACGAATGCAAAATATCACTATATCAAAAGTTTTTAAAATGTTAAAATTTACATTTATAAAATTGAAAAAATAATGCGACAAAAACTCAAAAATTTTACAAAATTACCTAAAATACACAATCGCAATAAATTTCAAGATGTTTAAATTATGTTTCAATGATGCAAAAATAAAAATTCATTTTACACAGTGTTGATATTTTGAAATTTCTGAGTATGAATGTATTTATAGAAATTTTATGCATTTTACGTTGGTATGGGTTCATTTTAAGAACTTGTTCTATTTGTTTATGTATTTTACAAGATTGTTTATTTTTTTGGAATTTGGAATTTCAGATATGCAAAATTTCCTATTTCGTAATGTCGATTTTTAGCAACATTTTTGTATACATTTTAGGTTGGTTTGGTTTGGTTGAAAATCTAATTTTTTTTGAAAGCCAATTATCTTACATTATTTTAATTTGACCAATTTTTTAAAATTATGAATGTTGTTATTTTTTGTTTTTAAATAAACTTAAAAATTGATACAGTTGTTGGATTTTCCCAGTCACAAAAGTGTCGAACTGAAAAAAATGACAAATTTAGTAAACTTGTTTGCCAAGTTTGACATTTTTCTATTGTGAAAATTTTGCCCGTTATGGCAATTTAATATATGTCTTCGAGCCAACCCAACTCAAATCATCACAACCCAAGCCAATCCAAACTAAAATGTATATAAAAATCCATGAATCCAAAGAATAAAATTAAAAAATGGTTAAGTTATAGAAATGTCTATGATACAAAAAATGTATGGTGTCAGGAACCTGAAAATTGACAAAATTGTCTCCAAGAGATTAATTCAAAATGAAAAAAATATAAATAACATGTAACTGTAAATTGCAAAATTGCCAAATTCTCAAAATAATCAATGTACAAAAATAAATTAAAATATTATTCTAAGACTGCATACCATGCAAAAATTAATCAAAATGTGAAAATTGTTTAAAATTCAAACATTTCTGAAACGCAAAAAAAGTATTTCTCAAAAAATTAAAAAAATCTAATGAACATAAATAGAAACAAGTAAAAAAAATTCAAGAATTTCTACAATGAAGCCCAATAATATTATTAAAGAAATCAAATCGTTACAAATATCAAATATGAAATAAGTTAGAAAATAAAACTAAAAATGAAATTGCTCGCAAACCAACGTCGGTGAAATGTCAAAAATTCCCAGAAACACGAAATATCACAAAATTACTGCAACAAAAAAATTACAAAATTGTCCAAACGGAACAAATTTCTATTATGCAAAAATTACACAAATAATTTGCCACATATTTTTATCCGTTTTGAAAATTTAATATTGAATGTTTTTTTGCAACTCGACTCAACTCAACCCAACCCAACCCAATCCAATCCAAACTACAATGTATGAAAATCCATGAATCCAAAACAGACCAAAATTAAAAAAATGGTGAATCCTAAAAATAGACAAACCAGTCTGAGATCCAATAAGCTAATTCAAAATGATAAATAAAATGTAGCTGTAAATTGCAAAATTGTCAAATTATCAAAATATTTCATGTAGCCTATAGCAAAAAGTATGAGAGTAGGTGCACATTTGAAATACATGAAAATATATTATCTTTAATATTCTACGAACTTTCCACAAACAAAGCCCGAACAACCCAATTCCATTCCGTTAAAATATCAGACCGAAGCAGAGCGTCAACAAACCAATTACAGTTACTCCTTACAGAACTTAGAACTTTATTTTATATTATACACCTCTTCTTAAATTTGTTTTCAAGTTTAGGTAATAGTTTTTCATTAAGTTTCTGCGAGTCTCATATAATACTTTACGTTGAAATTAGACATAGGGAAACAAAATATAGAAATAAGAACGTTTTGGTGTAAAAGGGATTGTTCGTACTTTAAAGAAGAAATTTAATAGGAGCAAATGAGAAACATTTAGAGAAATCGAAGTGTAAAATTATCATTTGTATTTGGATCTAAAGTATCAGTATAATTTTGAGACGTACGACTGGGTGGATGGATTTTCAATTTCCCGTTGTAATTCGTTAGTTATTTTTCGGGAAATTGACGTTCCTTTTGATTGCATTTTTGTTGCGTTTAAACAGAAATAATGCAGAATATACATTGTATATCCCCGTGTACCTATAAAAAAAATTGCAATACAAATCACAATCGAACCATACTATCAAATCTGTGGAACTAAATGTTCCTTCCACAGATCGTATCTCAAACGCCGAATGTGACACCGGATGTGAATCGAAGATGCGCAGGAAGTTAATACAGCTGACCTAGTCATTGTAGAGTCGGGCGCCTTTGAAATCGGAACGAGTAATATGTTGAGATTTATTATTCATTTTATATTTCTAAACTTGAGTATCGGGGTTTAAGTTATTTAAAAAATAACAGCAATATTTATAGTATGTCACCGTACCAGTATTGCCAATCACTACCTATAAATATATCTGCATGTCCTTTATAAAAGTCGCTAGAATGCCGGGATCTGAATTTTCGCACCGCCCTACAACATAATAGGGAAATTCATCTTACTTTCTAAGATGAAGATTGCGATATCTTAATCATTAAATATACTCATTGATATATAAACTGCACCACCTAGAAGGGGTGGGAATAGTGGACTAGTCCAGGGCAATAGTTGATTAAAATTTGAAACCCAATCAACAAGTAGTCATGGGTTTTTTGACGTTTATGTCATTTTTTAGAGGTGGTGATAGACAAGCAATTATCGAGTCATTTTTTGAATTTGTTCCACTTTTTCGGATCCCGTTCTTTAGTTTAAAGTGTTTCAAGTGTTTAACGATGCCTAGCGGAAGAGACCTCAAGTTTACCAGCAGTTGAGTGACTTTGACCGAGGGCGGATTGTTGGATTACGAGAAGCAGGTTTTTCGTTTAGAGAAATCGGCAACCGTTTGGGACGGCACCACTCAACAATAATGCGTGTTTATCAAGCGTGGTCTGAACATGGGGTTGAACGTCGGAGAAGAGGCACTGGGGCTCAAAGACGAACCAATGAACGTCTAGATCGCCGCTTAAGACTAATGGCCTTGAGAGACCGATTCTCTACAACTAGATCAATAGATCAATGATTAGGTGAACAAGGTCGTCCGATAGGCTTGCGAACAGTTTATCGTCGAATAAGAATCTTTGGCTTGCTGTCTTACCGCCCTTACCTGTCTATCTTGTGCTACCCCTCACTGCTCAACATCGCCAGGAACGTTTGGCCTGGTGCACGGAAAGACTTCAATGGAACTTGGAGTGGCATCGAGTTGTCTTTAGTGACGAATCGCGATTTTGTTTACGAATGCATGATGGTCGGATGACTGTTAGACGAAGACGTGGAGAAAGGCACAATCCTGATTTTTCGATTGCGATGCATGTTCACCGAACTGCGGGGTTGATGGTGTGGGGTACTATTGCTTACGGCAGTAGGTCACCCTTGCTCTTCATTCGGTGCAGTATGACCGCCCGACGCTACATTGACGAAGTGATAGAACCACATGTTGTTCCATATCTTCGAGGGCTGGAGCACGTGTGGGACATGATGGGTAGAAGATTGAGGAATCTACCGAACCCACCGTTGACAATAGAAGCTCTACGGCATGAAGTACAGGCTGCTTGGGATGCCATACCCCAAGAAGACATTGATCACCTGCTGTAATCAATGCCAAGGCGGGTCAATGAGTGTATCAGAAATAGGGGCGGACCAACACATTATTAAAAAAAATCAAAAAGATGAAACGTTTTCTTTATCAAATTTTAATCAATTGTTACCTTAGACTAGTCCAATGTTTCTGCCAAATTTGGTCCAAAAATTCCTACCCCTTCTAGGTGGTGCAGTTTATATGTCACTGAGTATATTTTAATTTTTTCGGATTTAGGCCTGGCCTGGCCAGGCAATCTAGTTTCGAACACATTTGAAACCTGGACGGGATAGATCATATTGGAATGTGTATCATTGATGAACTTGCTGCATTTTTCATAGCGTTCTATTTTCCAGAACGTTCATATAAATCAGTCCATTTAATCCTCCTCAATATTTAAAAGTGATCCTATCTGAAGTGACCGCCTCTTATAACTTTATCCATGCATCTTTCGCCATCTCGTGATCTGTTCGATAAACGCTATCACAAGCAGGGAAAAATAGCAGCAAATGCAGCATTTGTATTAAGACATTCATTTCTATATTGTCATTCTGTTCAATTTACAACGTTTCAATTCATTTCCCTTCAAACTGGCTTGTGCACTTTATAATTCAATTCTGGAACTGAATCGAATCGAAACACTTCCACCAATTTTAGAAATGAATTTGTAGTTTATTGGTGTGTTCAAATTGCTGTGTATCAGAATAGATAAATTATTACAAATTCCATTTATGTTATTGTAGTCTAAACTATTTGTTTTATTTTCAGGTGAGGAAATATTTCCAAACGTTGGTCTACATCGTCTCGTAAGTAACGTGTTCTCATTAGAAATTATATCTTCTTCGCAGAAATTTTATCATGTTATTCTAACGTATATTTACTTTTGTAAATTCGTGTCCTCGGCAACCGGGTGATAGATCTACTTGATCGAATCTTTCACTTTAGATAGCTTGCGATAAAAACTGCTTAAGCGTTCGACTAATTATAATTGTCAGCTGTCAGTGAAACGAATAGATTCCAAATGTGGCCGTCACATAACAAGCGTTTTGTTATTGCGGGGTGCGTTATTTAGTTTTTGAATAATTGCCATACTAAATCTTAGATATTCCGTGGTGTGCTGTTACAAGCGTGCTCCACATGCATTAATTATAATTCTTAATTAACCAATTAAGAAACGTGTCAGTCCAAACGCGTTATTGTGCACACGTGGGGCTTAAAAATTCCATGCCAGCAGATCTAATTAAATCGTATACCAAACGACCTTGTGTTTTTAAGATTATTTGCATATAATCATTTTTTTCACTATGATTTTAGCATTTTTATTCATCGTTGTCAGTTAATTAATGTTGCAATCATTCGGTGTAAAAAGCAAGAAAAGCTATGTATTATTTAACTGCATGAATATTGTTTGAAAAACGCCAGTGAAATCATGGAAAGGGTTTTTTCTTATTGTTAATTTTTCGTTTCTCCTTGTCTTTTATTGCCATTTGGGTATATAAGAATACATCTATCGCAATCTGGGGTGAAGTAAAGTATTTCAAGAACCATCTCTCAGATGTTATTTCCATTTTATCTTTCCTTATCTGACTCTCAATTTTACATTGTTTTCGTAGCTATGTTTTCGTCAAAGATTGGTATTAGATCGAATTATGTGTCACCAATTACGGTCTTACTTTTGTAAATATAGACTTTGCTTAAAAAGGCAAAAATAATAATTTTTTATAATTTTCTAACCATTAATTTAAATATTGGTTTCTTGTTCATTGGGAATCATTATCTTTCTATTTATTCAGGGGCACAGATTTACATCTAACGAGTTTTTAATGTATATTTTTTTAGGGTAGTAAAATTAATCTAGAATCAATACACATACTCTTCAGTAATTCCGAAATTTATTATAGGTCATAATAATTGAATAACATGTACCCGATTTAAGTCAATTATCTCAACTGGTGTTACACTACTACACTTCTTGTTTCTTCCATTGAAAAGTCATGCCATCATAAGAAATATGTATAAAGACATGCCCACATTTTTCTAGCGGCACACAATATCATGAACTATGATTATATTATAAGCATTATATATAATAATTATAATAAATATTATTATTATTATTATTATTAAACCTTGCTAAAATTACACCCTCATATGTTCCGCATAAACTGCATTGCATTAAGCATCGCTAGTTTATTAACATAGCATTAGGGCGTCTGGAGTGTTGATTCGGGGTCAATATAGACATGCGAAATTACTGCGATAACTGCTCCAGCGGCATTACCTCAGATTGTCTCGCCATTCGCACCTGTGAGAGTTTACAATTTATGCAAATTGATACGCAATATCGTTAAAGAAAAGCCTTAAAATTTAACTAAATAGCTTCGTTTATTAATTATTCGTTATTAAATCCTACGCGGCTGTTTCAGAAGAACAGGTTTTTCGTTTCATTAATTAATCGATATAGGTGGTCTTAATTTGCCATTGTGCAAGCCTGTTCAAAGTGTAACATTAAGAAAAATTGACAAACACGCCCAACGTCACGTGTAATATGGAATGTAATTTAATCGAATTCGTTTAATTTGAATGTAATCACATTGACTGCAATCGGCGAAGCAGTTTTGGAAGCTCTCAAAGCACACATTTTTATCACCTAAATGTACCATAAAAGTTAAATTAAATTATTAGATTACCATTAATAATATAAAATAGAAACGTTAATTTCGGCTTGTGAGTGAATCAAAAATGCAAACAACTATAAACATTACAGTTTGTAATGTGAGTTTCACTTTTCGAAAAAGCTGCCGACGATTGGCAAAAAAATAGTCATTACTTATATGCTGGCGATCAGTTAGTTACGTGCCGGCAATGACGTCCACTAAAACGCCCAAGCTGTGCAACATTTATGCCCGGTTTCACAAGCGTTAATCGGTCGTTAACGGCTTGTTAACGAATCGTCAAAAGTTTGCCGATTCGTTATCGAGTCTTTAATCACTCGTCAAATATTTGAAAATGGACAGGTCAAATACATTTGGTATTTGAAGATGGATTAAAGACTCGATAACGAATCGGCAAACTTTTGATTATTCGTTAACAAGCCGTTAACGATCGATTAGCGTTTGTGAAACCGGGCATTAGACTTCCATCTACCTGGCTAACAAAAAATCGTACACAGTGACCAATCCCAACAAGATTTAGCAGATATCGAACAAAATATTCAATGTTGAAGGAAGTCTTCTACCCTGCTAATGAGTCTGAAAGTCAAGTGAATGAGTACAGTGAACAGGTGGTCTACGTTTCAATGGCCAAACGCCAGTTTGTTCGCCAAGTTTAATGAATTCCTAAGGGTTACCTGGCCCGAAGACAATAATCCCGGCAAGGCCTGCAAGTATGTGAGCCAGTACAATGAGAAGCAAATATTTTACATGAGTAACACGATGAAATGGAGCATCCATTGAAGATGCGATTAAACGCGCTTACCGATGACTACCAGAACGAAGTAAACAAAAATGTTCTAAACGTCGAAGAGTTAATTGCTCTTGACGAATGAAAGTTATTAACGAACGAGGGACCCAAGTAGTATTAGAAAGTATTAGAAAGTATTAGAAATATTACTGGAATTAAAGGTTAATTCACAACAAAGGTTATGTTAAAGGCACCATTTCAACGTGATTTCAAAATTTGATTTGAACACAATAGTTAAATTAAACCTCGACTACTGATTCACAAAATAATGCCTCGTTCCTAAACAAACGTCACATTGAACACAGTAATATATTCGGCCGTCAAACGCCAAATATGTTCGTTCGGGACATTTTTGCTCGCCATACGGTTCGCTTGATGTCGACGCACAAAAATGCCAAATCCACACCGGTCCCGTACGATAAAATCTCTAGGTAGACGGTGGCATCACTGATTCACGCTGAGTCAGTGACGCCAACGTCCTCCAACGGGAATGCTTCTCCAACAAGACCCAATTTTACGTGAATGGCTGATGCAGATCCCCAACAAACGGGAGTGAAACAAAATTATGAACGCATTCATATATTCCTCAGTTTGACACACCAACTGAACGGTAACATTACACTGGATGAATGAAGAGGAATCAGACAAACCAGTCAAACGTTCTAAGCTAAAATGTGCACAGGAAGAGCTTAACAGTTGTCGCTGGAAGATAGTTCAGAATTAATAGTCTTGGATACTATGAAACGAAATGCGTATACAGAAGACGCGGAGGCAATTGTCATGGATCGTTTAATATGAAGCAGAAACGACTAATACAAGAACTTGTGGTGAAGAAATATATATGCGAACTTACTATTCACTATGACTCTCGCACGTTGGTTTGGGGCTACCAACTTACAGTTTTATAACTTCAGTATTGGGAAGGTCAATTAAAATATAGATTCATTAACTTTGTACCATAATAAAATAATACAATCAAATTACCCGCAATGAGATTTAGATCTTGGCCGTTTGGTAGCATGGCGATCTAGCCATTTACACTAATTATGATGATCTACAGAAAAAAGGACTTTTGATTTTTGGTGGGTTAAACATATGAATGAAAACGACGGGTCGATGAAGAAAACAAACTGAGAATTGATATGAAAAACGAAAATGGAGAAAAAGTAGCTAGGAGAATACTTATGACAAATGATGTGGTGGAACGGGGTTAAAATACAATTATGAAATAAAACGACTAGAAACCTTATGGAAGCTACATTGTGCTAACACTAAATTTGCGGTAAAATAATAATTCTTGTAAATTATGATTTCTTTTTTACTTTTTTAATGCATCTATGTTCAGAATGCAAAGTAATTTTTGTATATTGTATGAAAATTGAAACAATTAATTATGTAAGTCGAAATATTTCTCTATGCTGTGTGGTTTCGTGTTGAAGGAATCTGTAAAGCTCTGGTTTCTTAGGGTAGCGGTACCGTCATGTAGCGGCCGTAATATGCCGGTGAACTACGTCACGTACCGTGGCCAAAAAGATGGTTGCTGTGGCGGTGGACACTGATTTAAACTAGACGATGTCGGTGCGTTAATTTAAAACGTATTTTCGTATTTTATTTGGAGTGTTCCTGGTAGCTCCAGGTAACTACTTCCCTATCGTAAACACCAAATTTTCTCGTAGCTTCTGCCTCAATAAATCCTCGAATCATATCGTACACTAAAATGTGTCGAAGTGTTCATTTTTCTCTAGTTGCCACTCCATAATGATGACATAAACAACCCCCAAACAGAAGAAAATCAATTGAATAACTAAAAAATTCAGAATGCAGTGGTGGCAATCTAAGTTCCAATTGCAAGAGCCTTGATATCAATTGAAGAAGCTCAGATCTTAAATCAATCAAGAAAATCGCCGATTTTAAACCGTTCATTGAAGACACAATATTATCGTCCAACATGACCTATTTGTAAGTTTGGGCGGCACATAGCCACTAACAATGACGTACAGAATGATACCAGCATAACAAATAGTATTCATAAAAACGTACACAATAATAAAATGGAGAGTTTTTGAGATTAAAGAGGTCAAAAAACTACAAGTGACTCATAATTACACATGTGTCGATAATTAAATTTACTCTTTTATGCAAATAAATAGTCATCTATCTAAGTATATCGGTAGTGAGTTGCATGGGCGAAGGGATGGGCGTGGAGCAGGAGGTGGTGGAGATGTGGAAAATGATATAATACAAAATACATTGATAAGTGTGTGGAAAAAATCATCTGAGGGGAGGTAGAACAGGTACGGAAGAGAGAATGATTGCGAGGATTTGATGCGGCAATGAGGATATAGGCAACAAATATTAGATTGGATGCGTGGATGGAAGAATCAAAGTAATCGTAAAAAATATAAGCACACAACTGTAAAACGCAGAAATCGTAGACAATAATAAACATACGTCGCGTTTACAAATTCTGGAAAAGAAAATTAAGTCTAAGAAATAATTCACGAAAACGTGGTCTACTTTATAATGTTAATCGATTTCCAGTAATATAATTCTTCTTCTACTTCTTCGAACATGTCACTTCTAACATTCGTATACAATTTCACGTGTTCAAGATGTAGATTAAGCAGGGTATGAGTCAGCCCATGGCCCATGTTTAAATTTTGCGTAATTCGAAACGAACCCGGAAACCCAACGATAAGTTCTGTCAGATGTCGAGTGCTGCAACTCGGCCACCTTTATCACCAATAAACACGGAACCTCGTAGGGTTGTCTAAAATCAGTAGATTTCATTCGTCCGGGAATGTCTCGCGTGAAATGGACGTAACAATATTCTCATTAATTTCCGGCAAGGTCAGCGTTCACACTGGCAGAGTACAAAGACAAATGTCAAAAGTCAGAGTTAATAGATCTCCGAATGATACGTTGCATTTTGCAGAATGAAGGGAAAGACGAGTTTAAAAGCCTTGCAGTCTCCAGAAAATTTACGTTACTCGCGTAATCTTGACCCTCAGCAACTCTTGTCTGCCATATAACATGTTATCAACATTATCGGTGTGTCGATCATCCAAATAGGAATTAAGTAGCACATAACGCATTTAGAAACTAAAGTAGCATACAGCAAATTCAACAATTAACGAAAAATTTACAAATATAATTAATTTAAATAAAAGAAAAATTAGATAAATGTTATTGAAAATGTGTCTTGTCAAATATGGAAAATTTTTATAGCATTGTCATAAAACGCGGAATCCGTAAATAAATAAAAAAGTAAATAATATAAATGTAATTAAAATTATAATACTGGCCGATAATTTATTGCAGGATTAGACATTACCATGAAACACAAATTGCATTTCACACTTTTACGAGCCGCCGACGTTTAAAGTTTCTGGCAATTAAGTTAATTCAACTGCAGGCATTTTCCGAATTAAAATCGGGAACTAATGAAATGCAAATATAAATTAATTCAAGAGAAATTGGTCCGCATAAATTGATGCGAAGAAGAAATTTTTCATCTAGCATATGTGTATTTGGATTTTAACAGCGACGACAATGATGATTTATTTATTTAATTGCATCTGTAGTGTTTATTACAGATTGTAACGAAATGGTCGTGTGTGGGCTACAGTTGGTCAACGTAACAGATTCGCGTTTTATGACATTGCTATAAAAAAATTTCATCGAAAAGTTTTGTTGCCAACATTCCGCAATGCAAACTAGAAATGCTTTACTTGTATAGGTATATTGTGCTAATAAATGGCTTTAAGTGTTCCATATGGCGATAACACGGCAATACGACTAGTGATAAATTTTGCACTCGCTTTGCACTTTTAACGGATGCAATTTTCGATTTACATTCTCCGAAATACGTTGTGGTTGCATTTTTATCTCTGATATGTAAAGTATCTGTTCTAAATAATATACTTATGTGAGTATTAAACATTATCTTTTAAGATTCAACAAAATTTCGAGATTTATTCAAGAGTAGTAACCATTCAAAAACATGAATTATAAAACAAAATAGAAACACCTATCTGATATAATTCGCTTCTCAATTTACGACGTAAACGTTGCCAACTGCGGATGCTACGGGAGGCTGTGGTGGTCGACCATGCGAGTTGGAATAAAACTCATCGATAGACTTCGACGTAAATTGGTTGAACTGATACAAATGAAAAGTCGTAGAACACATAAAAAAGATCCAGAGGATCACCGTGTTTAGACCACGGAATACGATATCTAGACCGCGCCTTCGAAACCTCCACACGTTTATTTCCCAGAATTCTTCGAATACGTTAAGACGATTTGGAAGTGTTTTCATTCTGAAAAGGTTTTAATCAGTTAATGGAAATACCGAACATTTACCTTATTCAGAAAAAAACTCACATCGACATGTTTATTCTCGACAAGAACTCTTATTATATCGTAACAATTTTAGTCGTCTGCTATAAAAATTGATGGATTGTTTTATTGATTCGTTTCATAAACATGTTTATCATTGTACTCAAAGACTTCTATATCATTGAACTTATCACACATGAACATTAAACGAAGTAACGAACTAGATTTATTAACTTACCTAATGACCATTTCATTTAGACTGGGAAATAATTTATAACCTCATACATTACACGTTCTTCGTTCTCTTTCTTTTATTGCTGAAAAACCTTATACGTTGTTTTGATGTATGGCACGGCGATTATGCCGGTGTTACCTTTAACAATGCTCGTTCAACATCCGGTGCTTAATTTATTTTTTTATATTTATTTCGATGTAGGCCGATATGCACGGCGCGCATGATTTACGGTCGGTAGTAGACGAAACTCGACGGCCAGAAACGGTTTCAGATAAGTCATGTGATTTGTCGATTGGGACTCGCGGGGGCACTGTAAATCACCTTGGAAATATTGAGAAATAAAATAATATTTCACCCGGTAATGACTTCCAGTTCTGAGAGTCTACCGTGTGGGTGACTGGTGGGTACCTTTAATGAAGTGTTAAAATGGACGCTGATCATCTCGGCCGGCGGTGCGTTTTTATATTCTCCGAATGCGCGTCAGTTAGAGAAATATATCGCTTTTTAAATGTCGCACCGAGACCTTATTCGATCGATGTAATTGCGAATGGTAAAAGTTAATTAGTCCTCTGAAGTGGAATCGTTCGTATTAATGTTATTTATGGTGTTGTAAATTTCAATTTTAATCAGTCTGACAGCGCACAAGTTATTCCACGTCATACCTTAGCTGCATGTATGAATAGACAAAAAATGGGACGATGTCACATACAATGATTTTTTATTTAACTGCATTTAAGTTTATTCACGTTTAACGTATAAATATCCAGAGAGCTTTGGACACTAAATTGTTCCACCGATTTAGTTTAAATTGATAGTCAGTTCAATGAGCGAGTTTCACCTTCCTTGTGTGTCAACGATGTAAAATGTCAGACTTTTTCAATTTATTTAAATATGTTTGATACTTATTATGTTTAATATAACACGTTCCGATATAATAAAAACGCACGACAAAGAAAAACTTTCACTATTTACACGAATGTGCGCTATGTGAGTCGTCTTAAACAGCTCTTAATGGGCCACGTTGTTAATGTTTTCTTATACGAACTGATACGTAATAGTACTTTTGATGGAGACAGAGATATCTTTCTTTGCTACCTATTATTTTATTTGACGACAAATTTAGAAGACGACGTATTCTACCATGCTCCTCTTCGCTTACCTAGCTAGAATCGACTTTAGCCATTTAGATTTAACGATATATAACAGTTGTGTTCAAAAACAATATGGACGGTGGTTTATAAATATGAAAATTTATAAATAAAAACTTATAAATACAACAAACCCTACTACACTTGATTTTAACTGTATACGTATTTCGTATCTTCGGTAGAAACCTAAAAACCTTAAAACCTAAAAAAACTAAAAACCGAAATGAAGAAAGAAAAGTATTACCAAATCAGGTGTCCAAAATATCTAAAAATCAAAAAAATATCGAAAAACTTAGTATTTCTGGCTAAGGTATTGTCTTCAAAGGCGTTTGTTATATTTACAAATGTTTATGTATAAATATTGCACCAGTTGTATTGTGAACGTCGTTTGGAATTATATATAAAATTATTTGATTCTCACCAGGATTTTTATAAGAGCACTGCTGTCGTGCAAACTGCCATACAAACCTATACACATCTTCAAAAAACGTTTGTAAAATTACGTAATTTTATTTCCCATTAATAAGTCCAGGTCTGCGTTCGTTCACACAAGAAACAAGATGCCTTTAACCAATTAAAACATTGTAACAAAACTTTAAAAGCTAAATCACAAATAAACGGTAGGGTGCACAACAGTATGTACAAAACGTATATCATTAGGCGCAGAAAATTGCTGTTTGAAACTCCATAATGAATGGGATACATTTTTATTTGTTCTTGCCCTCTTTTACGAGGGTATATATGTCAACTACGTAGAACGTGAGAAGCTGAAAACGAGGATACGTTTCGTTATTATATGAATGTAGATTCTCGCGTAGACTTTGGAAAATACAATAGTACGCATATTCGCCTACACCAGGGGTCGGCAACCTTTTGAGTCGGAGGAGTCAAAAATTAAAATTTCACAAAATTTCAAAGTTTTTAAAGAGCCAAAATTTTTTTTCTTGCCAACAATAAAGAGTACTCGCATAAATAAATGTTTTTGATAAAAGGAAACTACTCTATTTATTCATAAGAGTAAATATCTATTTATATCTTCTGCAAAAAGAATTATTTTTTCTTCCAAACAAACCAATCCTTCTACCAAAACATAGGCTGGGTTTCCCTTTCCTTGCAGTTTTAGATTCAGCTCATTTAATTTCGGTGTGACATCCACCATAAAGTCAAATTTTTGGGGGAGGGGTGCAGTGAAAAGCGAGTGGCAAAGAGATAGAATCGGTGCCTAATCCTCGTGAATCGTTTCAGAACAATTTTTTAATGTTTTTTTTTTTTTCGATAAAATAAATAATATTTACGTATGGAACTAAAGAGCCGCAGCTTCACATACAAAGAGCCGCATGTGGCTCGCGAGCCGCAGGTTGCCGACCCCTGGCCTACACCATGCGTTCTTCAAATTTTTGTGCCTTGTGATTTTACAAATTTCCTGGTATAGGTATAGCAGTTTGAAGCATTGTATTAAATATAGAGGAATAAAAATATAAAATAAAGAACTTCGAAATTATAGTAACAAAGAAAAACAGAAAAAAGGTAATATTTAAGGGATATTGGGTAATTTGGTTGACAGATCTATTCAAAGAAAATTAAGTATATCAAAGAATGTTGTGTATAGAAATTAAATTTATGAGAGAGGCAAATGAATTGGGAAATGATTACAAAATGAATTAATAATTAAAATGCATGTGATTCTAAACGGACGGGGTGAAATATTGTGAGAGGATCTATGGAAAGTAATTGAAATGATCGTCAAAAACAACAACTAATATAATCAAATAAAATTACGTATGTATGAAAATGATCTAGGAATAATTAATGCAAAACTTAAACATAAGAGCAATACATAAATAGATAAGAATGTAATAAAATAGAAAGAAAAAATAATAAATGTAATATTGTTTGTATGTTAGAAAATGGAGGCGAGCAAAAGATCTGACGGCGACCAAACGTGAAATTCGAGAGTAAAGTTAATGAAGACGAGTATAGATAGAAAGACAGCAAAGACAAGAAATTTAATGGTAAAAACGAAAAATATTAATTGGCAAATGAATTCACGAAAACATTAAGTCACAAAATAGAGTTGTCAAATAGAGAAACGAAATAATATAAGGTAAAATCAAACGTAGTAATAGACAAAAGATCTACAAATGTAATTGAACAGAAAACAGACGTGAAAAATGTATTTAAATATAAAACGTGCAGAAAAGTACGAAAAAAAAACGAGAAGAAGCAACGGTAGCCGGAGAAGACACCATAGAAAATTCGTTGATAAAATTTGGTTGGGAAATGAAGGACAGATATAAAGACATTAATGATACATTAAAAGAGCTAGCAAGGAAGTAAATTAGCATGATAAATATTAACGTTAATATAGGAAAATAAAAAATAAATTAAGATAACATTACGAAGAGCCGGATATACAATTGTCTAAATATTATGCAAGAAATCTGGAAGATAGAGAGAGGAAACAAGATAAGCAAGAGATTACGATAAAGAAGACGGCGAACATTTATGTGAAGCACCAGGAAAAGATAAAATAAGGCCTGGAGTATTAAAATATTTGGGGAACTTATGATATACTAATAGATGTACTGATTGGCATAGTGAAGGATGCTCTAGAAAGCTTCCTACTAATTGGAAGACGGGAATAGTATGGTCCCAAAGTTTTTGGAAATTTTTTGGATGGTTTCTCTTTGTACCAAATACCATGTAAATACGTTGTCATAATTAACTCTCTTTAGTTGTCATAGTTCAGTTTTTCATATAGCTTCTCTTCTACTGAAAGCTTTTTTAAGGTCAATAAAGCATAAAAATAAAAGTAAAATAAGTATATGTGCTTGTTCACTGTCTAAATCCATATTGCGTTCCTTCAATAGTTCTATCTTTTACATTTCACATTATTTTCCTCAATACCCGAACAATATTGTTCCTGCAATACTTGGTAACGATATACCTATATTTCCAACGTTCACGTTTCTTCCCTTTTTATATATTGGTTTTATAGGTTTGGTTCCAAAATGTCTTAGTTTATAATAACTAATTCTTCTACGAGCAATATTTTTCTTATGTTTCTAATGTAATTTGAGTTACATGAACGTATGTATTTAAATTAGTTTTCTGTTATAAATAGAGGGAAACAGTGGCTGAATCAACTTCTGTTACACATTAAATATTGGTTTAAAATATCGATGGTTCATTTTCATTAAACCGAATTATGAAAAATTTATAAATAAAAATTTACAAATGTAACAATCCTAAAAACCTTTAGGTTTTTAAAGTTAGATTTCTACTGAAGATGGCAACTTAGTTGCCTAAATATATATACCACAAACATTTGTGAATTATTATTCATAAATTTTTCAAGTTTAAAAACCACAGTCTCCGTCAATTTGTTATTATTCACCGAATTAATAATAATATGTACTTCTTGTATTTCCTTCCATTTTGCTCTTTTAGAAATGAGGATCAATTCCGTCTTCTTTTTGCCATGTCTACTTCATCTTTTATTTGTGTGTTGTGTTGTGCTTTCGACGATTGGAAGTCCCGATTTTGTATCCCTTGTTCCTTCATTTGTACGAGCACTTACTTTCAAATCTTTTAGGGCATTGTTCAAACTTGTTTTTCATCAGCTCATCATCTCATTTAACATTTTTTGGCTGAGTTGTGAAAGGAACTTCTTGGTAAAGTTTTCGTTCTTTTACTGGTTAAGAAAGCTACCCTTTCTTTCTTCAGGGCCATTCAGATGTTGAGTTTCATAATTCCGTCAATTTTATTCGTAACTCAAAAGTCTATCGCATCAAGAACTATATTCCTATGCGAAATGTGTTGTAAATTATTTGCACGACTTATGTTCTATAGAGTTAATTGTGGTCATTCTGATCCCTACATTGGGTGGTTGCGTCCTACGTTGAATTTGTATATCATCAATGCAGTTGAAAAAAAAAATAAAGATTTTTCCCTAATTTTTACATTTTTTCATTACCTGTACCTTCCACCCTGTATACTTTTTTATAATTTTTCAATCGTCGATTTCATGTCCAGTTTCCTATTTTTAATAACTGTTATATGTATTTTTATAGTTGGATTGGGCACCCAATTTGATTTTATGTAATAAATTAATTTTCTTATCTTTATTATTCGATATTTTTAATTTTTATGTATTTTTATAGTTGGATTGGGCACCCAATTTGATTTTATGTAATAAATTAATTTTCTTACCTTTATTATTCGATAATTTGAGT
Source organism: Geotrupes spiniger (assembly GCA_959613385.1). Classification (NCBI taxonomy): domain Eukaryota; kingdom Metazoa; phylum Arthropoda; class Insecta; order Coleoptera; family Geotrupidae; genus Geotrupes; species Geotrupes spiniger. The sequence goes on along the minus strand of OY390737.1, from coordinate 31,215,642 downwards.
CAGTTTTTTTTTTTGAATTAACATCAATCACCGTATGATTATTTACTAACTAATTTGCTAGTTCAACGAAATCCATTTGCGAACGAATGTAAATGTAAACGTTGGAATTTCAAATCAAAATTAATTTTTGACCGAGCAATTTAGATTACAAATATTATGGATTCGAAAATCGAATATAAACTTCTATACACAAACACTAAAACATTCGACTGACGTGTTATTGTAAACACTTCCATCGACATTAGCACATATGCGCGTTTATTAACGAGAAGAGATGTTGGTCTAGATTCATTGTATAATTTGTGGGAAACGTTTACCGCCAACGTAACTGGCATTAAAGCGTCTTTCGTATGGATCATTCGTAATCTAACCGGACAGCTGTCAGTGTCCCTGTGATGAATACGTCGGGAGATGTAGGTAGAGTTGTGACAGGTGGCAGCGACCTGTGGCAGTGGCGATACTGGTCAAGTTGCTCGGCTTGTGTGGTCCCTAATTGGTACACTCCGCAAACCTGCAGCACTTGTAAATATCCTCCTTAACATTGGCTCTATTGTACGTGGATGTTTTATGTGCCAGGCTAATGATAACGAATCTCAACGAGATTAACCTATATTTTTTGTTAGGAATTTACATTGTCGGTTACAATGGGCGTGCAATATTTATTAACTACCTACAACTAACAGTTGCAATGTGAAACTAGAACGTATTTAGATTAGTTTCTATCGATTCTAAATATTTATAAAGGAATGAAATCTTTTTATGAATATTATATGCAGTAAAGCAAAACAGGTGATTATCTATCATAATTGTATTCAGTAAAATGATCAAAATTTTCCCTACAGTTGACTTTTTCCCACTTTCCTCTCTTATCACCAATATCTTCTTCAACAAGTTGAATACACAAAACTCCTCAAAGCTTCATTTCTAATTATGTAGTCAATTCCATTCAAATAATGACATTTCGCCAATCGTATCTAACAGAACGCACTGGTCTTGGTGTCTTTATCGTATCCCGTTTTCTCATCGCATTTAAACCTAGCTTTGCACATTTACTTCGCGTGGCTTTCGATCTATATAGTTATATCCCTAAACATTTACATTCGTTTGTAATTTTGAACCATGCAAGATTTTATTCGCCCATTTCATATTTAGTTCGCACTTTACATTTTATTTCACCCTTTCACCTCTTTCTCTCATCTATCAGCAATCTCATTCTCATTAGCCGAAGTGGCTGTTACGAGTGGTATAATTGTCGCGTGTTAAATCAACAACAGCCATATCTCATTATTCTTCCACTCTAGCTTCATATCCTTCTTCTTCATCCCTTCATCTATCTTGCTATATACCAAAGGACGTTGGCCTCCTTAATGGCCAGATCAATTTCTATCTGTTCACTATCTGGCAATAGTGCGATGTAAATACCAGTTATTGATGTTATTAGTATAAATAATTACAACTCTGGCCTTTTATTTGTCGTATACGTCATGTTATTTGAGTTTCCTCTTGGTGCTTCCAATGGAAATCATCAGTTCTTTATGTTTTCTGCTATACGGGTTTACTACACCAGTAAAGAAAAAACGCCCAGTCAGAATTAAATTTCAATCCTAACCTCCCCCATAATATACCATAATTTTAAATATGAATTTGCTTTGTAATATTCACTAATTAGTTTCACTTTAGTGGAGATAAAATTGTCAGATTTTAACTAATACTATGGATTTTAACTAACATTACCGAATGAAGTTCTTCATTTCGCCACAGTTGCCAATTGCGATGCGGTGAATGAACGTCGAAGCAAGGGGGCAGAAACTTTCTGAAAAGTTTCGACCTACACGGCACACGATAAATCTTGCGTTTGTCACGTCTTATTGTCTGTGTTTGCATTAAAAATCTCCGGACGGGGCGAGGGTGCGGCAGACCTGCCGGTGACATTTGGGGCAGCCGCGCGACCGAACGGCGTCCGCAGACAAAAAATAAATAAACCACCCCCGCTATTGTGTCGCGTTATCCGGCGGTTTCGGGCGATCTCCATTATTTCTGGTAATGTGGCGATGCTATCTTTATTGTGGGATTCGTATCGGTGCTTTATTTTAAATTGAAATCGTCGGCGTTACCATGATAGTGTCGATAAACTTGCCAGTTTATTGCTTCAACTAATAAAATTGAATAAAAGCGACGGTGGTGGATGAATCTCGGATAAAATAGATTCTTCTCGATTTTGGAAAATACAGCACATGTTTCCTAATAATAATTTTCTGTTGAATATATTGTTGTGATTATATTTATGTATATATAATGTATATATAATTTTGGAGATAGCGGGTACAGGTGCACTCGATATAGGTTATGAAGCTGTCACATGACTGGCAAGAAAAACATGCACATATAAAAATACATAGAACGTCAACATTTCGTTGACATAAGTATATAAAAATAAACCTGACATGGTGGCGAGCATGTAGTACATATAATTAGATCTGTGTTTTTCGGTGAATTTGAGAATGAAAACTTATGTTTAAACGATATGAGTTAGATTCTAACGAAAAAGTCAATTAAATTGAATTGAAAGTAAATTGGAAACAGGGAATGTATTAAATTCGATACGGACTTATGAAAAAGTGATCTTACAACGTAAGATCTTCTTCTGTTAATGGTTCCACAAATCTGAATCTTGTTATTATTCGAAGTTGATGACCAGTTCTCGGAGTCCTTCGCAACTTGTCTAGTCAAAGTTTCAATATGAAGACTAGTAAAGTCTTTTCTTTCTTCTCCTCAACATAATTTCTCAACCTGGACATATTTTCTCTACTCGGGTGTTTAGTCAACATACTTCGCCCAATATTTTTTTATTTATTTTGCTACGACTAAGATCAACTCTTAATTGTGCCTTATTTTATCATAGTGTCTTTCCTGTAGCAGGATTTTCATTGGTGATCTTGGTCGATATCATTTTTAATTGGTGTTCGTACATGAATTAACTTTGATGTTGTCTGTTGTCTTCAAAGTCGTACATTGGCATTCACCGAAAGCATCGTTTAGCCTATAATATGACCATTAGGGGAGCTGGTGATTTGATGATAATAGATTGTCAAATTTTTAAATATTCTTCACAATTCGATATTTTTTGACCAAGTGGACAAAATGCACTGAAATTTCGATAGCACAATAACGTATTTCATTTTAAAATTATCTTTAGTTTTATCCAAATGCTTTATAATCCCTTTCAGACGGTATCCTTTTAAAACTTTGATTAAAGTTGCAATAAAAACATTTTTTTTAATAGAACAAATCGAATAATTATAATCGGCTTCTCAGTCATAAAACTTAAATTTCAATTGAGTTGTGAGTCTATAATCATTCCAAGCAATATTGTTTCATTCTGTGTAGTAAGTGAGATATATTTTAATTATTCTTTCTTGTAGTAATAAATTGAATGCAAACGGTCTTGTTTATATTGAATTCTAAGCTATGGTTTAATAAAAATTCTTCAAATTTCTGGATTGCCTCACAAACTATGCTATTAATATTTGATATCTTGGATTACTTTACTTCGACTAAACCACCAACAATATCTGGTAGCTCGTTGATGTAAAGAAGAAATAGTAATGGTCCAAGGACCCTTGTTGCCTCACTCTAGTCTTTCCCATCCCGAAAACACTCCATTGCATTACCATGAGAAACCTACAATTGTTTGTAGACGTTGTTAATTCCAATGCTACTTCCAATGCTAATTATTCCATCTAAATTTTCTTTATAATATAGAATATTGCTCTTGCGGTTTTCTTGCTTTAATATAGCCATTTTCTTCACGAAAAAACAAAAATTTGCTGGTAGATTATTTTTGTAAATATTTTTTATATGTTCTCATCACTCTTATCCCCCATTTTATGTAATAAGGATGTAATAGTATCATTGAGTTGTTCAGCAAATGTTACAGTTTCCAATATTTTATTAATTAAAACGCACAATGGCTTTGTTAATTCAACTGCACAATGCTTCGTTGGGTATTCCATGATGGACCACGGTGTCAATATTCTTCAGAGAATTATTTTTTATTAAATATGCTTAGATTATATAGGCATTCAACTTATTATATATATTCCAAGCATAATTTTTGTTGCTTTGGTGAGCGTGTGTTAAAAATATATGCATTGGGTGACAAAATAGTCTTACATTGAATTCTATCGGTACTTACTTCACCATCGTTGTATGTTTCCGTCATATTTTTATTAAATACCTATTTATGCATGAGAGGCATTCAATTTATATACTCAATTTGCATATTTTCTATGTAGACCGTTTGTTGATTTGGTGAGCTTGTAATATTCCTTAAAAATTTCAAAAAAGTAGCATTAACCTAATTTTGTGCTTTTTGGGTGCGTTTTGAATTATATTTCTTTTCTTCGCTTAAATTTCTACTTTTACTGCCAATTTGTCTATTAGTATTTCTTAGTGGGCACTTTGTTCTAACAAGTTCTTGACCGTTAAGTATGTCTATACAAATTAGTTGTATAGGTAACCAATCAATGTTCAGTAATCTTTCCGGCGAATCTAATGATTAATAAAATATTTTTGGAGGACATTGTTTTCGTGAAGTATGACCTCTTTTACAACACTGGACTACTGCATTTAAAACTGGGGAGATGGAGGATATCTATAAATTATATCAAACTATTCTTCCCAAAAGTTAACCAGCAATAGCCGCATACTGATTAAGTGAAAAATATATTACCGAAACTAAGGTTATCCGACAATTATTACGCGGGTATTACCATATTACAAAAATCTATCTCTTCCATGCAATTATTTAAATTTGGTTGTGCTGTAACTAGATATATGATATGAAATTTTGATAACAAGTTTGAATGCGCCAACGGTAACATATTAAATACAATTATTCCTCATTTTATTTCAGCGATTGAAAATCTATGGGTACAAAAAGTAAAGCTGACGTTAAATTAATGTTTGCACATTTCGGTGCGCCAGTCCATGAAGCTTACCTATTTATTCATTCATCGCAGTCTCATTAGGCGTACCTGCCAATAATGGCCAGCCATTGAATGTCACAATACCGTTTCGGAAGTTCATAAAGCCGCAGCAAAGCACGGACGTAAAGCAGGTCGACAACCGACGATGCTTCTCCCACAGCGAACCTTTTGATGCCAGGATTGATTGCGTTGATAACGTAATTGCTATTGTACAAGCATTGTCCGATCTTCCTACCGGATATATTAATTAGGTTTCTTGTCGGTGTGTTTACAAATTAAAATAACACACACGATTGTTTGGACGCCGTAATTTTCGAACGGGATACACCAACCCAACATTGTAGAAACCCTACGTGCCGGGAATTTAAGCGATTGGTTTTATCTTGTAAAATGAATTGCTCGGTGCCTGTATCAATTAAATGTACGCCCTGGATTGTTTTTAGCGCCACCGTGGCAGATTTATGTTGCAGTTTTGTGCTCCTAATAATATTTAATTGCAGGGACATTAATAACAGTTACAATTTTGCAATTTAAGTTTTGTAAAACCGACGTACGATTATCATTTGTTAAACAAATAGCACAGCATGATCCTCGATTTACCTCATTATGTAAAATGACTTGTTATGCGAAGATTTTCCTACATTGTGCCAGTTTTAACTTAAACATTGATTTACTATAAGGACATTTTCGAGTAGATTTTGCATAGCGCAGCTTTTTGACGTGAAATATATGTTGACTCTGGGAAATGTCTACTCTCTTACGTGCACCAATTTACTGAAATATATGTATCAGCAAATACTGCCACATTCATAGTTTCGTATAGCTTCGGCATCGTTGAAATATCGTTCATATATTAAGTTAAATGTTACCAACCGAGTTATTACGGACAACGTTATCCTAAATTGTTTAAAATTATCTGCATATTGTTTTTGCGCCTACTGGCCATGTTTATGTAACTATTCGTCCGCGTATTTTTCGACATTTTTCATCAACATTTACGTAAATATTAACATAGATTCGTTAATATATACGCGGATATGTAAAGCAGCTGAAATAGTCATTTACTGAAACCCGGAGTTATGCACTTTCGCGTTAAAATTTATTTAAAGGGATGAATTATTCAACTTTCGTTAACATCTGCCAATCATTTATTTATCACTTCATTTCAGTCCTTGGAGTCCCTTTGTTAAAATCATCTGTAATGAATAAATCGTGTTGATCGCGATTAGAGTCTGAGAATGCTGTGATGATGTAAAAGTACAGTATAATACCTTTGCTGCGAGGATTTGCAAAGACAGATGAGATGAAATCTAATTCGATCACGAATACAAGCATGAAGAGTACCAAACGAGGGCATTGAGGAATGCGATCGCAAGGCTTGAAGGTGGGGATGGAGAGGAAGATATTAAAAATTGGATTAAAGTAATTCGGTAATTGTGGCATCTACTTAACATTCTTCCTGATAATTCCTGCAGAGCAATCATAGCTACGGGAAATATAAATACAGTTATAATAAGTGAATCCAACAGAATGGGCATCACAAACTATTAACTGACCGATAAATCATTTAATAAATGCAAAATAAAAATGATCCATAAACAACAGTTAGCATGGATTTCCAATTCGCACTCTGTAATATTTCCCGAATGAAGCAATAAATGGCATACGTAAAGACAATGATTTAGTTTTGATGTATGAATAAGAAGAAAGAAGATCAGTGTTAAATATTTGCAAGATGTCAAAAAAAAATTGTTCTAAAATTAAAGTTTGTAGTTTCGTAAATTTTAATACAGACGGTACCTTCACCCTTTAAACGAAAATAAGGTCAGTTATTTTTAGCTTCCAAAGCATCCTAATATTATGATTAAAATTACGGCAGCGAAGAAATTTTCCGTACAAAACTTTGTAAACACAATAATTTGCTTCGCGTGCAATGTGTTTGACGTGTTATTATTTTTAATCATGTTTCCCAATGAGAATCCGCCTAAGTAACTCCCGGTGTTTAAATTACATTTTGAAGACCGCCGTTACGTAAAGTGCCCACACATGAAGCCGTCATTAAATCCCTTTCTATTCATTTCACCGCATTATCATAACAGGTATAAAATGCCTTATAAATTATCGGTTTCTGGCCGCAAATGAACGCCACAATTCAATTTTTAACGCAAGTCCACTCGACGTCGTGCCGCTCAAACGTTATTTATGCTATATTTTTTCGCCTAATTTCCGCCGCTCCAAAAATTTTCATTTTGTAATCAAGTTTCGCACAGAAATGCGGACTAAAAGTTGGACGCTAGCGATGTTTAATTTAACGCTTGTGCAAGAGAAATTGTCTTTAATTTGAATTATGGACGCGCGTATAACAATTTGCTGCTTATATTGCAATTGTACAATGAGATTAGTATTCGTGTGAGGCATTTTGATTGGATATTAAAGGAACTACCATCACTTGAAGAACATAAAAACATAAAATGTTTTACGGTATAATTACTTCTGTGTGGATCATATTGCTAGGTTACCTCATTTATTAATTTTTACTCTAATAGTTGCTGTTGCAGGAATAAATTTCATAACTTTCAAAAATGTCTGTATATGTGAAGTATACATTGAATTAATTCGAAATTCATTGAACAGTTTTTTTTGCGGATTGTTTGTCCGCCGTTGTCTATGTGTGGTTCCCATCTAAGAATGTGTACAGAACGCAAACACCATAGCGTTTTATGAAAGCTGATAAAATGGGGGATATTTTGACTTGTAAATCTCTAGCTAATTTAATGAATTCGCATGGTAAATAGTATAGAAATAAAATAAAATGAATTGTAAGTATAATGGCGTCGCTATATTATGGATATATGTTCAGATTGTCTTTAATTTAAATTGATAAATCTTGATAAAAACCCAGTTAAGTGCAAATATGCTAACGACAGATTTATTCGTTTATGATTTTGTGCCGAATTTATGTAATTTTTTGAATTAAATTAGTAACATAATGGCGCAATATGGCGAGGACACTCCTTTTTGTTTACACATATGTGATAACACCATGTACAAGTAATATATATTTTGTATTCGCAATAAAGCATAATGTTTTGTTCAAAGTTTAAAAAATTGCATGTTTTTTTAACCTCAGAGACGTTTTGAAATATCGATATTAAAACGATTAGAACGTTTGTTCAGGTTTGTGACAAGGTAAATCTTATTCAAATGCAACGAATTTGCATCTTTTGACAGGTCGGTATATCGAATTAAGCATCTGAAAGCGTAATTTAGAGACCCAGAATATCAATCATCAAACTATCATAATTTCAAAGTAATTTTAACTAAAGTTTATTAAACTCTGTTATGTATTATATCTAACGTGCGGTTGCACCGTACTATTTTTAAATATTGTAATGATATTAATAGTTACTACTATTTAAAATCGAATTTCTAAATGCATCGCATGTTTTATGTAATATTATATTTAAACAACCCAATTTGGCTATTTAAAATAATATTAAAGTTATAAATTGACGTAGATGACGTTTTGTTTATTAAAGTTGTGGCGAATATTATCAGATTTTGGTTATAATTTCTCAAGAACGAACATATTTGACGATGCTAACATTTTTGAAGATGATTTAGACATATTAGAAGTTAATGACTATGGATTTCCTTGGTTGCGATATGCATCCATGATATGGATGAATTTACGTTTTACAGAAAATTTCGATTATCGATTATTGACAAACTTGCTTATATTCTTTTATTCAAATCAAAGAATTTATTGAATTTTCCAATGATATGTAAGAAACATAACATAAGTTTTCTTACACCTGAATTATTGCATACGGGAACCGATAGTGTCTCGCCCATGAATCAAGTCCTTCTTACGTTAAAGATTTTTGCTTCTAATGTTCACCTTTGAGCATATATTATGGAAGTGCATACATCAACTGCATCTAGAATTATAAAGCGTGTGTCGGAAGCCATAGCTGGATTACGTCCGCGAATTATTAGGATGCTAGCAAATAATGAAATTCTAAGAACACAAAACACTTTTTTCGCGTTGCTCGTTTTCCAAGAGTTGTAGGTGTCATTGATGGTACCCACATCCGTATACAGTCTCCTGGGGGCGAAGATGGCGAAATATTTCGGAACCGAATGGGATGTTTTTCTATAAATTGCCAGTAGCATGTGATGCGAATATGAAAATTCTAGACGTTGTTGCAAGATGGTCAGATTCTGGACACGATGCCACTATATTTAATAAGAGCAGGTTAAAGGCAAGATTTGAAAATTGGGAATACACAAACTATATTTTACTTGGTATGAGAATACTATTGATAAATTTACTTCTTTAGAAGACAGTGGTTACCCCATAAAAAATAATTTTTTGACGCCTTTGGCACAACCAGCTACAAGAGCCCAGCAATAATATAATCGGGCCCATATTAGAATGTGTTAGAAAGGGTTATTGGTTGTTGGAAAAGGAGATTCCCTGTTCTGGCCTCCGGATCTAAAGTTAGACTGGAAACTACCTTCACAATTATTGTGGCAACGGCTGTTTTACAAAATGTTTGCTTAAGTATGAATGAAGTTGATCCTCCACCAGCAGAAAATATTAATCAAGAGGAGCTTGATATCTTAATCGGTGAGGGAGACATATTAAACGTTCCTGCTGTCAAAGTCGCTCAATTACACATCAATTTCATTAAAATTATCATTACTTCCGGACTTCGCGAGAGATGACTTACTGGTTCTGTGGTGGTTTTCATTTTGTTCAATATAACCTCTATCAAATGTATTACATATACCTTGGAGAGTTTTCTTGTTTATTATATCTAATGTAAAGTCATAATTTGGATCTATCCTCCTCCAGTTTTGTATAGCTCCCTTCTTTCATTAGCAGCTGTTTTTCTTGTTGCTTGCACGATGTGTAAGTACAGTCTGTTGAGTGTGTCTTGGGAACGCAAAATTGGGGCTTCCGTATTAAATTCTTTAGTAAATATTTTCCAGTGCTTCTCTTTTTCTGCTACCAAAACACCATCCGTTGTTCGAAACGACATTTTTATACTTCTACATTAACTTTAATAACGTACTTTTCTCCAGAGGAGAAAAATTAGCACCTTGTTTCCGTTTTACAACTTGTGCCATCTCAAAACATTCACAAAACTTTGCAAAGAAGACACTAATCTCAGCTAATGTCACATTCTTAGTAAATTGTCACAGCCCATCTTTTCATTTTTTAATATTAATTAGTGTAGATTTAATTTTTGATGGTGCAATATTACTACTATTTAAGCAATGATTAAAGTTAGTAATGTTTTAGTTAATATATTAGATTAAAGTGCGGTGCAACCGGACATAAAGAAAATAAATAATTTGCTAGTTTTGTATCGGAAAGAGTTTATAAAGAAAATTAATGTTCATTTAATCTTTCTATGGACTAATTTTGTTAATAAGTCGATGTACAGAACTACTTACTAATGACTGCGCCTGATTTTGTAGTTATTAATTCAACGTTATCATCTAAGAGGTCGTAAAACAGTTTGATTAATATAAACTAATAATAATCAAAATTTTGATTTTATACTCAATATCAAAAGCAAAGTTTAGAATTAGTTAAACTTTTCAGCGCCTTTAGTTGTCGACTTCTCTTAATTTTTCTGGCATACAATAAATCTTGAAATGAAATAGTCAAACCACCAAGCGGCTTCCATTAGGATTGCAATTGATGTTGTTTCGTAGATAAGTTCGTTCGATTTTCTAGTCAAGTGAGAGCATTGTGATGCCACAAATACCTACGTAATGGAGCTCGCGTGGGTTTATTCCGCGGACGATGTATAAATAGCACTCAATAATTCAATAGTCCGGAGTAATTCACAAGAATCACAGAGACATTATAAAGTAGGAAACGCTCCTCTCAAGTCGTAGAAGTGCGAAGGAGGTATGTAAAATACGACGAGTAAACTGTTTGTGTTGCATTGTATGCGTGTTGGGTGGAGCGAGTGACAAGACCTCTAATATGTATGCAAATGGAAGCGGATTGCATCCTCCAGTCTGGCACCGCAGTGAGGAACACGTTACAGAAACAAGAATACTTTAACGCTGTTTTCCGCGTGCACGTCGTTCGAATATAACAAGGAAATGCTTTTCGAAATATTACACGCTCTCTTTCAGACACGACTATGCAAATTTATTTAAATAAATCCCCTCGCGGTGAATCTATGGCGTTATTTCAATAAACAACTTTATTCGCCGATTGCCTTTTTTATTTCAACGTAAGTTATGTAACTAATTGAAACTTTGTTGGTTCTCAATAAAAACGTTATTACACGTAAATATTTACACACTTACTCGATTCCGATGCGGTTTAATTCAATTTAAATTGAAACTGAACAATGGACCGTTTGACAGAGTTCTTTCGGCCAAGCCCTCGTAACTTACGAGTTGCCAATTTAATTCTAAACGTACGACATTCTTCTTCCATTTGCCAAAAGGGATTCGCTTTCGCCGTTTTGGTTTCCTTAATTAAATGTCAACGTTCGTTTTTATTGCCGCTTTGGGAGAGCCGCGGTTCCACGACACGCGCTCCACTAATTGCATTTCAATCGATTTCATACTGCATTCATAATAAATGTAATTACCCATTCGATAGATAAATGAAAATGATCTGCAAACTTAAATTCTGACGTGGCACAGTAATACGTGAATTTTTTTCTAAATATAATGAATCCTTGGCGAACATAATTGAGAGCATTGTTTAATGTAATAAATGCGAATGAGTCGTCTGAATAGCACTGGCAATTTTATTTATTTATGCACTGTGAGGTACGTCTATTATCATAAAATTAGTCTGTATTACTTCAAAGAGCAGCCTATGCTAAATACATACATATAATATACTCGGCTTGGCCAAGGTATATTTATGTTCTTGAATTCTTCCTCTGTTCGTAAAATATTCATGATAATAGTTAATATTGTGTTATTCATGAATAACTGAGCTTAATTTTCTTAATCAACGTTTTGTTGTAAATTAAAAGACCAAAATTAATTATTCATGAATTCAGTCTTTCAAGTTTTTAAATCCTTTAGTACGAGTATTACGCTAGATTATCTAGATTATAAAAACTTAAACGACATTTGGAAATGCTCTATAGAGACTACGTTAACAAACCCCGAAACAAGATTTTATTGTTTACCATGTAATCCTTGAATGTTTATATGCATGATCTGAATTCGCATAATGTTTCTAATCTTGTAATCATTTATCTAATTTAGTTGTTATGTCTCAGTCTTCTGCCTTTGTCTCTTTTGCATTCTAATAAGGCAATGACAACTTCTAAAATTGTATTTTTTATTGGCCTCGTAACAATTTCTGCACTTTAGCAATTGTGACATCTAATTCTGTTCAAGTTTTCGCAGATTCTACAACTGGACCAGCCAAAAATAAATTGTCCCTTTTTAATAGTGACTCGTACACATTATTATTACATTCGAGTATTAGGTTCAGTCTATTTTTGTAAATAATTTTTAGGGCGAATTTCTAAATTATTTTGATCTACGTCTTCATGTATTCGTAATATTTTTATCCTAGGTTTAATGCCCCCTTTATTTCAAACTGAATATTTATTTTTAATGGATGTTTTTCATAAGAGTAGTGACCGCTTCCTGATTGCATTGCACCTTTCCGCATCTGTTTTCCAATTTTCAATCCTAATGTCAATTTTAGGGGATCAATGTTTTCTCTAATATCTTTTTTATTTTGGAATTATCTTCTTTTTCATTCGGTTGCAATATTATTATATTCTTGTTGGTACCCGAAGCTGCTTCGCTCTGTCATTTGCTTATGGAGGGCCTTGTTTCAATTTTATTGGATATTTCATTTAATTTGTTAGAGACAAAATTAATGTTGCTGCTGTGTAATAGCACGTTTATCAGTTTATTTTGAACTTCAACCTGTTTACATAAATCTACTATTATGTCAACAAGACCTTTCATCTCAACCTTTTCTTTATTCATAACATTTTCGATATTAAAGATTGTTGTTTCTTAATTGGATTATTCCTAATTGATTCAGTCAAATTGCAGCAGTTAATGACGTTATCATTCATTATTGACGAGAGCAACGCGCAACTTTGATAAAAAAAATCCGATCAAATACTGTCTTACATTGTTACTGCAGGGTTTGCATTTCTTTTCCATATTCACCAACTTATTATATCAATAAGGATGATCATGTTTTGCCTATGTTCAATTTTGTGATGATATGCCAGTAGAACTACTTTTCTAGAAACCAATAGAATCTAAGCAACAACATTATTTGCTGTTTCAAATGATTTTGTAAGCGAGCTAAACATAGGGTGGAAAATTGCTCGCACATTTTTTGGAAATTCCAAATTACACAACCTGTGATACAGAAATCTCCACATTGTGTCTGGACACATTGGGTGATCCACAGGAAAGATCTGGCTTCCCAAGAAATGAGTCCAGCCCTGAATATTGTGCTAATGCCGGTTGTACCCGCACTAAATTATATAAAAATGAGACCTCCACAATCAAGAATCTTTTCCGCACTTTGTAAAGGCATGAATGCAGTGCAGTGAGCGTTACTATTTTAATGCGAGGCAAGATGGTTTTCACATGGGGCATTTTTGCAAGCTGAATTAAGAGATGAAATGGCCATTTATCTAAAAGAGGAAAACCGACCGGAAGACGATAAGTTTCGAGATGATTTATTTCTTATGAAATTGAACTCCTTGGTCGACCCTGTCAAAATTGAGTATTCAACACTGCAAACAAGAGCACTACTACTACCACCTTCATAATGCTACCTTTTGAAGACAAAATATAGATCTCAGCTAAATATAGAAAAAGAATTCGTGTCAATTTCTAATATGAAATCTCCTTTCGAGAAACTTTGCTCTGCAAAGAGATCCAACGAAATCACTAATATTTATTAAGTTTGTTTTTAATTCAGTGTCGATAAAATTTATTATTAAATACAATTTGCAATGTATGTATTATATCAGTGTAAACGTGTATTTAATTTTTTGTATTTCATTGCGTTTCTTTCAGTAAATTAATTTTTTTAAATATTTTTAATGGTGGTAGTGTTATTACACCCCTATGGTGAGCGGCACGCATGTTGAGAATCGCTTGGATAAAGTTACGCAATCTCAGTGCAAGTTGATTGATATAACTTGTGACGTATTTTGTTTCCAGAAATGTATGGTGTTCAGTACAAAAATGAGGATTCTTAATTTCTACGAATAAAGATCTAATTCGTTTATTGTTATTATTATTCCATTAGTATAAATTCCGTTGAATAATTAAGTTAAATTAAAAAGAAATAAATAATCAATTGAAGTACTGGAAACAAAAATTTACTCAATAGATTTGAATAAATTGCTATGTGCACATATAAGCCGTAATATGCTGTTCTATAAGCAGCTTATTTTACCCAAATCTCATCGATTTACGAATACCAGGCATCCAGCTAATCACTTTGTATGAATTTGCTCCTACATCAACTTGCAGCGATTTCCCATACATAATACAAAATCTACAAGCAATTACATACGTAGATCGAAATGTATGGTGAATTAAATGAATTAAATGAACTGTACCGTGATTCTTTTTCTTGCAGCAGAAAACATATAATATTAATAAATTTCACAAACAAATATAAACAATTCGATATCCTATCCAATCTTTATGATTTAGGAACTAATATCCTAACTGCGTCAAAATGTCCAGAATTTACGATATTGCGTATTTGCGAAAATCAAAATCGAATGGTGCCAATCAATCAGAATAACGTTACCAGGTCCGTCATCAGATACGCGTCGAGATTTCCGGGGCGAAGTCATTCTTGCTTTATCTCGACGTGAACTAATCGATAGCTATCGAGAATGACAGGTTTGATACAGCGAAACGCGTTCGGTAGGCGGCAACTTACTACACCTTCAACGTCCCAGGCCCAAAATGACGGAATCAGAAAGAAAATAAGTAAAGCAAAACCGATGCCAAAAATAAAACTAAAGTAAAATCGTAAAAAACCTTTGAAACGTACATGTGACATAAATTAAATCGGATCATTCACGACATAGAAAATCACAAATCAATCGAAGCACTAATTACTAACCGCGAACTAATATAACCAGCTAACGAGACGGATGACATTCAGTTCCATGAAGGTGAGTCAAATTAATCCGCCAGAGGATATCAGACCTTAACAACGGAATATTAAAGATTGCTTTGTAGAGAAGTTTAAAAATGTAAATTAATTTTACAACAATCGATTTAAATATTGTTTTAAAACCGAATTATTAAGTAGTTGAAGAATTAATGTTGTAGTTAGCCGTGTTTATAAAATACAATGCAAGCCAAACACCAGCATAAATACACAACTGTCACTGAAAGGAGAGAAGACGCAAATGGAATAGATAATATTTAGAATTTTATTTCACCCCAAGTGTGACCACAGACAAAGAACTAATTACGACGGTAAAAAACATTAACTAATAACGGGCACTAAAATTACATTAAAAATATCGGAATACTCATAAGTCAAGCCCAAGCTATAAAATAATTAAAGGTAAAATAATGACTTACAGCATTTACATGTTGTTAAAATTGTTTGTTTTAGATACGACTCTATGCTCGGCATAATAGTTGAATTTCAATCACGGTTTTTGATTTTCAAATTCATATAGTTATTTGAATTTTTTTAAGAATTTATTAGTTCCTTAGATACTAGATATTTACGATAAATAAATTTTTAATACGAGGCAGCTCTCGTTGATGTTGGAAATAAAAGCTCTTCGTTGTTCTTAATAATAATTTAATCCTCAAAAACTATTCTCGTCGCGTATAAAAATTCAGTATTTGAAGAGCGAAGTATTCTATTATTGCCTCCTACACCTAATCATTACAATTTTCGAATGCTGTAAACCAGGTATTATGGGCTTTCCTATAAGAGCTCTCATTTCATTTCTCTTAGCATTTGATGCGATTTATGTATTATTGACAAAATACTTAATTAAGAGAATACAACAACTAATTTAAGTACCTCAAGAAGTTAGATGGTTTACATGTTCGTTATGCCACGATCTCCAATTATATCTTTGTTCCAAGTTCCAAAAGACACGTATGTGCACGCTTGCATGTTGATGTGTGTAAGGTAATCAACTGACATGTTTCTTTGCATAGCAGACATATTATATTACATCAGATTGTGTAATTGAACGTTTCATTAAAATATAAAAGCTCGTTCACCTGACAGCTGCATTCGTAAAGGACGAATTTTATTATCATTGCCTTAGGTTAACAGTTTAAAGACCTACATTCTGTACCACTAATTCAAGTTTAATGCCGGCAAAGTTAGAAAAACAACTCCCAATTAACATACAAAGTAACAATTAAGCTGTACTATAAAGGCATCTTGTTTACTATTAAACGCGATCGCGGCGACCCATTCAACCCAACCCACGACGTCTAAATCTATATGCATGCAAACATTTAATTGATTAGTAAAGTTTTGGCGCGGAGGCGTACCCGCATTTACCGTCAGCGTCGATACTGATCGCATTAATATATGCGATGTTTACGAAAAATTATTTCGCGTTTATAATCGCATCAAAGGAATTTATTTCCAAGTTTATGAATCGTGAAGACGGGAACTGTCTGGAATTTATATAAACGGAACCCACGTCGGTTTAGTGGGTCGCCTAATTACCGTCATTAAATTTTGATTGAGGATTTCGTGTTACATTTATGACACTATCTTGTTAATTAATTGCCCGGCTTTTTATCAAGGATGCTTTTTAGATCGGTGCTGCTGTCGCGTAATTGAGTTTCGAGGTTATTTCTTTTCCATTTTTAATGTGGCATTTTTATTGTTCGGAAACTTATACGCCATTCAAAATTATTAGCTTTAGAAATAGTTATTATCGCTGGTTTGACGCAGCATTAGATTTAATTGAGAATGGAATTTATTATGATGAGGTATTATGATTGTATATTATGATGTATATATATTGTACTAATATTTCTGTTGTCCGTTCGTTGGGTGGCAGAAAGTATTAATATTTATATATATTTTTACTTACTTATACTTTATGTATAAGTAAGTATAGGAATCATGAAAAATTTCGACCTCGAGATTTTAACGGATATACGCGTTTTTAGGTCCCCTGAATCGTTTCTGACTATTTTCGGAATGACGTCTGTGTGTGTGTGTGTGTGTGTGTGCAGTGTATGTGTCTGTGAGTCTGTGCGTGCTCTAGCGTCCAAACGATTATAGCTAGAGCTCTGAAACTTTAAACTTAACATTTGTATGTAGCATGGAGGAAAACGTCCTATTTTGAACGCAATCTCTCAACCGGAAGTGATGGTTTACTCTTATCACTTATCACTTATGACATCTCTTTTTCCATATCTCGAAAACGGTACACGTTACGGAAAAAAATATTATAAATTACATAAATACATAAATTATAGATATTGATATTTTAAACAACTTTCACTTGCAAAGTTTTTTCGAAAAACGTAGTATAACTCAGTATAAGTAAGTTTCGTGCGGACCACCGCGGATTTGAGTTTCTTATACATTATGTAAGTATAGGAATCATGAAAATTTTCGAACTCGAGATTTCAACGGATATACACGTTTTGAGGTCCCCTGAATCGTTTATGACTATTTTCGGAATGACGTATGTGCCTGTGTGCGCTGTAGCGTCCAAACGATTATAGCTAGAGCTCTGAAACTTTAAACTTAACATTTGTATGTAGCAAGGAGGAAAACGTCCTATTTTGAACGCAATCTCTCAACCGGAAGTGATGGTTTACTCTTATCACCTTTTTCCATATCTCGAAAACGGTACACGTCACGGAAAAAAATATTCTTACATAAATTGTAGATATTGATATTTTAAACAACTTTCATTTGAAAGGTTTTTTCGAAAAATGTAGTACAACTGAGTATAAGAAAGTTCAGTGCGGACGACTGCAGATTGTTTTTTATTGTTATTTATTTAATGTGTGTATAATTAAATTTGTGTGTCTATGTATTAATATGTTTGAGGTCCCCTGAATCGTTTCGGAACTATTTTCGGAATGACTTCTGTGTGTCTGTGTCTCTGTGCACGCTCTAACGTCCAAACGGTTATAGCTAGAGCTCTGAAACTTTAAACTTAACATTTGTATGTAGCAAGGAGGAAAACGTCCTATTTTGAACGCAATCTCTCAACCGGAAGTGATGGTTTACTCTTATCACCTTTTTCCATATCTCGAAAACGGTACACGTTACGGAAAAAAATATTCTTACATAAATTATATATATATAATGTATAGATGCCACATAAACCTTTAAATATTAATTGTATTTACACGGATCAAGTTGTAAATTTTGAAACTGGAGATTAGTTAAGGTTAGGTATTAGATGTTGCGCACCAAAAGTTTAGTTTGTTTTAGATGCTCGTTCATAGTCACTAAACTGTTTTTACACATTTACAAATGTGTAAAATCAAAGCAATTGTAACCCACAAGACGGTTGTACAGAATTCAACACACCATTTGAATCGATGTTAATAACACACACAACAAATAATTCGTACTCGTAATTTGAATTTTGTGATATCGGGTCTCGACCAATGACAACGCTCCTAAATGCAGTGTTCGAGAAGGAACCGCAACAACCGTTTCAAGTAGGCGAGTAAAAATGAACTCATATAATAAGCCAAGGCAACATCATTCACATGTTGCAAATAATTTTTCAGACCACTACGATCTAGAGTATATATGAATGAAAATATTACAAAGATCATAAAGAAGATTATTTGGTCCATAAGAAACAACATCCGAGACACGACACTTTCAACGAAATAGCTAATCAGATTGGAAGCTACGTTCTTACAATTTAATTCAAATAGTCCTAAGCTTATTGATTTTAAGGATCTGACAGTTTTCACTATAAGCCAACCGTATTACTGTACAACCCATCCCAACTCGACCTGGAAACTGCCTTGATGATATTTTAATCAATACAAATATGCGTTTTGAAACTGCTACGTTTGACCCAGGGCCATAAAGCCGTAAGTATTGCGATATGTCAAATAATATTCCCAGTAAGAAGCAGTTTAACAGGCGACAAGTCAGTGACGAAGGCTATGTCTTGTATCAGAATCTGGTAGGGTTCATATGATGTTCCTGAATGATAATGCCTCGGACATAAATGATACATCTTTGTAAATTTATTAACTGCAAACATCAATTCAGCATTCCTGTATAAAAAAAATTAATAAATTTCGAATTTATTATATATTCATTCACTAAATAAGTTATTTGTTACGGTATCTACATCATGGGGAAATTCTTAGCAGACTATGTTCCCTGTACTGTTGCTTTCCATTCAAGTCGGAAATATCCATACATTCATTTTCTCGAGATTATATACAATGAGATATGTAAAATCATAAACCACTTAAAAAATAAAAAAGAAACAGATCATTTTATTATTACAACAGCTTAATAAGGGGTATAAAAAAATAAGTAATAATAAGTTTTCCATATTTCTAAGGTGATACCTACTCATAAGGGAGGTTCCACAAATGATTCTAACATCTATAGGTCCATCTCTGATCCATATTATTCCAAAATTAGAGAAACAGTTTCAAAGAATCAAGTGTGCCATCACTTTGAAAGAAATAAACTTTTCTATCAAAGGCAATTCGGATTTCGCGCAAATAAATCTACCGTGTGCCCTGCTAGGCTGTGTCAAAAACTTAAGCACTTAAACTTTACTGGTCAGAATTGCTACATGATCCACACATTCTTAAAAACCAATATAAACGTTATTATGTACATGTTGCTGTGGTTCTCGAAATAATCTTGACGTTTCGCTGAAGATGCTGGTCAACTTCTTCAGAAGGTTTCTAAAGACTGTTGTTGATGTCTTCTGCTCCTCGTTATATACCCCATCGCTGCTTCGCTTCGTTAATGCGTATCCGTTATATTCCTTTGATCCGAGTCCGTTATCATCTGCTGATTCGTGGTCCGATACTCTTTCTGGATTCCTCCTCGATGGTCCTGGCTGCGTCTTTGGTGGTCCTTGCTTTTCGGTGTACTTGCTAACTTCTAAACGTTACATCGTCTATATCCATATTCTCGGTTGGAATTATTCGGGTTCTTCGTTATTTCCAAGGATTCTCACTATCCGTGGGTAGTAGTCATGGTTTCTGGCGAGTATCTTCACTTCGTCGTAGTCGATTATGTGACTGCTTCTCATGTGGTAGTGTTCAACTATTGCGGATCTTCCAGTAGTTCCCTGCTCAACATCTCTTTGATGCTCATTGACTCTCCGTTCGGTTTGTCCAATAAGATTTTCCACACTGGCATTGCAGTTCGTATATTCCTTTACCTCGTAATCTGGGTACCGAGTCCTTGTTGGATGGAAGCAGTTCTTTTACTTTCTTAACTGTGCTAAACCTGACGTTGATATTTTTCTTCTCCAGGGTTTTCTTTAGCCTGTCCTTAACTCCAGCAATATATGTGAGGTGTGCGAATCCTACTGCTTTTCCCCTGGTTCTTCTTCTTCCTAGCATTAGCAAGTCTCTGAATATCCTGTGGATTGTAACCGTTCTTTTGTAGTGTAGTGGATATCTTTACATGTTGTATTTCTTCGTTTTTATTACTAGAATTACTAATTTTTGCCGTTCTGTGTAGCAGTGTGGTGACTAGAGATCGATATAAATATGGTGTCCTAAAGGGATCGGTCATCGGCCCGATCCTGTTCGTAATATACGTAACTAACCTTGAACGATTCTTATATAAGGCGGGTATGTTACTTTTCGCGGATGATACATCGCTTAGATTGATAATCAAACGGACGCATTACGACTTTTGGATATCTTATTGTCAGAAGCAGCTAAGTGGTTTAATTCCAATTGATCAACAAAAAACCGCCAAGAATGTAGCCAAGACGAATTTCCTAGGACTACATGTGGATCCACACTTAAGTGGGGTAATCATATAGAATACTTAAGTAATAAAATATCAAAAATTATTTTTGTACTGCGACATTTAATAAGCCAGGTCAAACCCGAACTACGAATAACTGTCTATCATGCATTAATACAGTCTTCAATATTATATGGATCGTTAGCGTACAGTCATACAACGAAAATGACTCGTATATTTGGATTACAGAGAAGGGCAATAATAGATATCACTATGTTTGGATATAGAGATGATGTCATGAGCCTATTTACTGACTTCAATTTGCTCACGCTTCCACCATTGTATATTTATACTTATGTAAACATAAACCTCTTGATCTTGCAGGGAAGTCTGCATGGTACTAGGCAGGTTTCAAATATAAAACTTAAATTTGCTCGCCTAAATAGCAGCAAAACTGGTTGTCGGTACTATGGACGAAGGTTTACAATTTACCAATCCGAGTCAGATTCTTCCACTGGGGAGTCATAAACGAGTTTTCCACGTTTCAATTACAGGGCAAATTTAAATAGCTTGAAAATTAACGACAACAACTCTTTATTTTCTTTCTTTCGAAAAATACAAGCAGTCGTGACAACTGGGAATGAGCTCAATAATTATGAAGACTACAACTGAACATATCCTGAAACCATTTACATATGTAATTAACCTATGCATAGAACAAGGCATGTTTTCTGAGAAATTAAAGCAAAAACGGTTCTTCTATACAGACAAGGTAATCCGGACGATGTGAATAATTATAGGCCGATATCAATTTTGCCAAAATATCGAAAATATTCGAAATGGTTATAAAACATATGTTAATATCATATCTGGGAAAGAAGAGAATATTAGTCGAAGAACAATTTGGGTACAGATACTCTTGATGCAATGATGTAGTTGAGAACGTTATAACATTTGAATGCGTGAATCATCAAATTTGCACTTGAGATACCACTTGCAAGAGCAGAATATTTTGGTTGTAATAAAGTGTCATTTTCATGCTGTGTGATACGTTGTGTGGTTCAGCCTATATACAGTTGGTTACATTCATCGCAACGGATTTGATATATGACGTACATTGTAAAAGGATAGGGGTATTGTCGAATTTGCCAACAGGTTTAGCAATCTTGTCGGCGACTACAATTTTTTTGGAAGGAGATTGTATGTATGGCAAACTTTTATAATTCTTTACTGTCTGTTGGGAGATTTCGGGTTGTTGTCTGGGAGGAGGATTCAAAAAAGCAATTTTCCAAGAAGTAAAGAATTAAAATTTTATATAGTAGCTGTAAACTTGATTTATGAAATTCCGATTTAACAATATGGGTTAATTTGTAAAATGGAGATATCTCCCAGAACTCATGGCTTTCTGGTGCCAGACGTTAACTTAAGTCTGTATATGAAATTCGTAATTAAGAATAAAGTAATTTTCGTTGTTGGATGACTATGGTTAAAAAAAGACGCGAATGTTGCGCTAACAATACGGAAATCAAACACAGAAAGATGTAACCCGTACATCCATTATACATCGTATGCAACTAAATATTATATGTACCTCGAGAGCCAACATAACCAATCATACTACAGTGGGATTAACATAAAACCGTAAAAATCGATAAAATAATAACTGTAACTTTCCAAAGCAACATTATTATACAAATATTTGATCAATAAGAATGCACATAAATTAATCGACGATTAATGTAGTGCAATATAATGAATTTAATATATATAATGGATAGAGCAATTAGTCGGTATAACTACATTAAACGTACTAACTACATATGGCAAACATTTTGACAATTAGCCGAAATTAGATGATCAAACTTCGACGCCATATTTCAATACGGCGCGCTAATTTCATTCGGGCCGCACACCTACCGCCATCATTTGCTTTGTTTACCCATCGACAATTAAGCATATCGCATTACATCATTTAACTTAATAGTGAAGGCCGTTTGGGCGGTCGCTGGGCCGGTGCCGCATAACTTTCATCTCCATAAAATCTGTTTATTACCCCGTCGCATATTCGCTTTTTGACCTCTCTCTGTGTTAGTACTATGGAATTTACAGTACGTTGGAATTGAATTGAATAATTCATGGGATGCTTGAAAATATCTAGTTGCGAGATTGTTTGCGTCGTTAAAAATATTCATCGCATCGTATTACACCATAATCGGCGTAAGGCAATTATGGTTTAATAATTTAATAATTGTACATAGCGACAGTTTATTATAGGGACTGCTAAAGGGCATGCCATTCATCTTCAAATTTGCCTTTCGGAAATAATGCAAGAGTGTGAGATACTTGATATCATAAATTCGTTTCACCCATCGTACACTAGTATAGGCTGCTGACAAGGTGTTGGCTCTATTTGATCGATTCGCCATGCACTCTATCCACAGGACGTGTATTCCTACTCATGATCATCATCATGTATGTTTTATTTATATTTTTCATCCAAAAAATATATTATTATCGTTATTATTATTGTTACTGTGAAGTAGGTTATCTGATCCCAGAGCTCTGCTGAATTACATTTGATACTATTTCCACCACTCATGTAAAAAAATCTGGAATCTACTTACTTTCAATATCGTTAACTTCTATAAGAACAATTTTTTGATAACTCTTTTCGATAACCGTTTCCGACATATGGAAAACGGTGATAAGAGT
The DNA here is from genome assembly GCA_959613385.1 of Geotrupes spiniger. NCBI lineage: Eukaryota > Metazoa > Arthropoda > Insecta > Coleoptera > Geotrupidae > Geotrupes > Geotrupes spiniger. The sequence continues at coordinate 31,191,999 of OY390737.1, read as the reverse complement.
AAACCATCACTTCCGGTTGAGATATTACTTTCAAAATAGTATTATTTTCTTCTGCTCATTGAACGTATTGAGAAAATGCCCGAACAGCATCGTTATCCTCGATTTTATTAAAAGATTCTTCTAGTTTTTGATTACTCTTCTAATCTATTTTCATATTTTTTGCCAAAAAATGCCCGGCTCTTTTCCTCCTTTTCCCTTCTCTCACCATGTTTTTATTTCAATTAGATATTAAGAATAATCTGGTTGCTGTTCTATCTCCTAGCTATTGTTTTTATCGCTTAATTTACATCATTATTCTACCATGCCGGTTGTTTTTTTCTTCTTGCAGGTTTTAAAAGTGCGATATGTTTGTTATGGCTCAGGCATAATTATATTTCTTAGACTGCCCACAGTTGCTCAACTCCATTTTTGTCTTTATCCATTTCTACTTTTCTTTTCACAACTTGTACTTCTGGACTATTCTTCTTCTCTCATCTTCTAGGCTTTTATAGACTCGTGTTGTATATTTTCGTTAACTCTAATCTCCCCTAGATCTCTTTTCTTTTTAATTTTTGCAATTAGAATGTAATGGTCATTGTATATTTCAGCTCCGCCTATCACTCTCACATGTTTCACCTTCGTTTATCCTTATCTTTCATTATATAGTCTATTATGGATTTCTCTGTTTTATATGTTTTATGAGAAAATGTGTCTTTCCTTTCTGCCTTCGCATATTCGTTGGAGCCGTATACTGCTAGTATTGTTGTCATTCCGGTGGCGGCTCGTGGTCGGAAGAGTAAGGTGTTCACAAAATCAAGAACATGCAAATTTTTAACTAAAATCGTATAAAAAACTTAATGTCATGTAGTAGGTGACTCCTTTATTACAGTCACTTTGCACTCTTAATGCCTGAACTGCATTACACTGCTTGAAAGTAAAGTCCATTTTTTTGTTTTTGTTCTCAGCAAACTTGTTTATAACAGCTTCATTGAAGTGGGGCAAATGTATAAATTGCTTTTCAATAGAAAACATTGCATTACCGTAAAGTCTTCCTTGATTCATAGAACTTCGCAAGAAAATTTGTAAGAGAGCAAAGGTGGCAGAAAATATATCTTGAAGGTTATTATCTGTTATGAATTTCAACGGATGAATAGCACCACTTATGTTCCTAAAGTCAGGTCTTCCGTAAATTAATTCTAACTCTGCCTGCATGTGAACTTTATCAAGAAATGGGTATGCCTCTACTGTAGCTTCTAAATGTTCAATAGGAATGTTTTTCTCCATTTGTGAAAATCTGTCTGCCGCAAACAGAAATGTTTGGTAAATGAAAATCGTCTTTTAGTCTGAACAGTATAACTTTCAGAAATTTCACTTTCAAAACATGTTACTGTTTTTTGTAGTTGATTATACAAAATATCAGCATGAGGCAAAATGCGATGAAAGACTATTAACCAAAACACAAACTTTGAATCCTGCAACATACCACCAATGGCAGTTGCTTGATTTATCGTTAGAGTTGATTTTGAAGTGACTCTATCTTTTCCATATATTCTATCAACGATTCACGATGTTCATACACTGTACTTACAGTTCTGCTTTTAAAATTCCATCGAGGAACTCTTTAACCGACAATTTCATCTAAAATTGCTAATATTTGCGGCGAATGAGAAAAAAAGTAAAAAGTAGTCAAACTTTATCAACGACTAAAAACAATTCCCATTACCCATATTTATAATTCATAGTTATGTTAATATATAGCGTATAAATGTAACGGAAAAGGAGCCGCAGAACGCCTCAGCATAATCGAGAAATACCGAGGTTAAATTCAACGTTAATAAAGAATTTTAATACGACCATAGTACGAAAAGGAACGGTTACAATTTTCATCGACGAGGCAAAACGAACAAAATTCACTTTATAAGAGATCTAATCTCATTGATCCTTCCCTCTTATTACATTTTATTGTTGTTCGTAAACTCGACTTACATTGAACGTATATATAAAGCATCTGTTGCTCTAAAAATTTCATCATATAACAAAAGTCCACGGAAAAATTCGTTCATTCGAAATTGATTTTCGGAGCGATACAAAATGCGAAGACGTGTTGACACGCTAGCTATCGAATAAATGGAAAATTTTAAACGTATCGCACCGTTATGGTGAATATTACATACGAATTCATAAGTTGATTATTGTCGTATTTATTTAAGCGAAATAGAATTTAATTTAACTCTGTTTATTTTCTTATATAAATATAAAATATCGCATTTAGAATATTTTAATAGATTTGTTCAGATTGAACATAAACTGAAATTCTTGAACTGGTTGCCTCCATGAAATAATTGCATGTCATGACCTCGTGCCTATCAATTAAACTCCATAGTGTCCAACAGTTATCAATCTGTTGGCTCCCATAAATGTAGCCTTGACAAGAAAGAACTACTAGTCTGATCAAACTTCGACCTGGACAACACCAAACCAATACCGAACTGGTATCTCTGACATTAGTTTTAGACGGTTTAGCAGTAAAGAAACATAAAAGAAATTCCCATATATAACCATCTCTCCTACCAAAAATTGCTGGTTCGCACCACCTCTTCCAAATACTGTGGACAATATTCTTATTTAATGAATGCTAAAATGCATTACCTGATTAATATAACGTTATTTAGTTTCATTTCTGATCTTCCATTTGGTATATTAAATGCACAGAATCATAAAATAAATGAATAAAATAACTGAATCCCATTCCTTGCCGTAAAATGTGACTGATATTAATGTGACGGCTTCATCTAAAAGTTAGTTCATAGATTTAAATGGAATGTAGTGGAGTTTCGAATTCTCCGTTTAATGTAACAAGTTTACACTAAGTCCTTAACATTAAATTCCTAACTTTAGTGCTAGATGTAATTATACGTCGCATACTCCGTTGCAACATAAAATGGCGAATTAAGGCTTACATATAAATCAATGGTGCGGCGAGCGCTAGATACAAACAAATTTCGTATGAAAAGTTATACAATGAAATAGAATTGCTTTTACTTTAACCGTCATACTCCCCAGCGTAAAAAAGTCCATTTGCTTGATGTGAATTTAAATCTACATTTTGTTGCAACCACTTAAAAAGTTTATATTTCAAGCTCTTAAATATCTCTTTACGTGCATAATAAAAGTTTTACGAAAACATTTTCATTAAAATTTTCTAGTCTCCGCTTGAAGAACCCGAATTATAAACGTACACAAAAAAAGTTTTATGGCGGATTATAAAAAGCTACACTCTATACTTTTGTTGTTTTTTTTTAGTTGGGGTAGTAAAACGATGTTTTGATTTTATTCCAATGGTTTAATTTTTAAGACTCGGCGCATTAGCATTAATCGACCCCTTATATTTACTCATTAAATGATTGTTAAACTTTTGTATCGAACCATTAGGTTTCTTCATAAATCCTATTGTAGTGAAAGTGTCATAATCATAAAAATAAACACGAGTAGAATGTTGCTATCAATATCTATGCTATGCTATCAAAATATTTAAATTTATACTTTAAGTTTGGTAAGAAGGTTAATTGCATTAACTTACAAACGAAATAAAATAACAATAAACCACGGGAAATATTTTTATTTAAAATGAATTATGAAAACTAAATTGAATATAATTTTCCTAAAATATTTTAAACTGACTATAAGTTTGCAAAGAATGTTATATCTTACCAAAGTGCAATAATATATAGTTATAGATATTCGTGATCCATAAAATTATCACTTACCAGTTGTTTGATTACCTGGTTCATTTTTACACATATTACGATTTCGTTCGATTCATCCCCATAGTCGAAATCCACTTCAATTTAATCGAAATCATGGCCACATATATTACAAAACGTGATATAAATAATAGTTAAAAGTTTGTTCCATTGAGGTCATTATCTTGATCAAATAAAAAAAAAATTGTACACTAACTGCAAATTCCATTTATATCGTACGTTTACTCCATATAAAAACAATATTTTATTACACGAGTATTAAAATGCAACCCCCTCACTTTGATTGGTAGAAGTTCATTGTCCTGGTTATTTATAGCTCCACAGGAAATTTTCTACGAAACAATGGCTAATAATTAAATACTATTCATTAAATCGTTATTTATAGGTTATTGTAACTTGGCCATAATTAATTATTTATTATACGACGTTCGATCCATCATGGCGGCGAGACTATTGTAATGCTTTGATATTTCGAGGGTGTGTGTGCATATTAATTGATGTTTTAGTTATTATATATTTTGAAAATTATATCCTTCGTTCGAAGTGCGCACTAAAGTCGAGGTGATACAAATGATGTCGTTGAACTGCGTTATAAGTAATAATATTGGATGTTGGTGGTTGTGAAAATAATTTATGTCCGTCAGACCCCTTTGACATTTCGTGGTCGAATGCAAGACGTCTTCCACTTGAAGAGGAACGTAACTCGCTGTTAACTCAGTGAGGTGCATTTCATTGCTGTTTTACGTTAATTCCGTCTATGCACCTCCAGCGCCAGTTTATCTTAAATTAAAGTCCACATTTAGTGTTATTCGCCTGGCGTTGTTATTACGAAGCTTCGCTGCACGTGGATGAAATAACCGGTTTCTGCTCTGTTTGCATACACAGTCTGCTGGTAGTAACTTTTCTATTGCATAGATAAAAGTTACACACCGACTCGGAGCAATTTCATTCATGAAAATATTTACTGTGTACGCTCGTTCGTTCAGTTGCAATTTATCGCATTTGCATGACAATAGGTACATCAAGCATAAACACAACATTAATTTCCTGTTAAAATGGTAAATTTTGCTTTAATGTTTCATAGAGCAATATAAATTAAAGTAAACATAATTATATATGGTAAAACTTGCCAGAAATATGGGTGCGGAAAACATTTATTACCCATTCCAACATAATTTGCAATAGTGCTTGAAAATCGGTATTATTCAGCCAGTAAATTATCCTCGTAGACATAATATGAAATAAGCCAATAAATATAATTCAAAAATCATTATATTAATCCTCGAAAGTAAATATGTGTTACATGTAAAATATAATGCACCGTGTAACTAACACCGAACCCTCTCAGATAGTTTTAATAAATCTTTTTAAAAAATCCGCGGTGGTCCGCACGAAACTTACTTATACTTAGTTATACTACGTTTTTCGAAAAAACTTTTCAACTGAAAGTTGTTTAGAATATCAATATCTATAATTTATGTAACGTAATTTTTTTCCGTAACGTGTACCGTTTTCGAGATATGGAAAAAGGTGATAAGAGTAAACCATCACTTCCTCCTTGCTACATACAAATGTTGAGTTTAAAGTTTCAGAGCTCTAGCTATAATCGTTTGGACACTAGAGCGCGCACAGACACACAGTAACAGACACACACACACAGAGACACACAGACACACAGACGTCATTCAGAAAATAGTCAGAAACGATTCAGGGGACCTCAAAACCCGTATATCCGTTAAAATCTCGAGGTCGAAATTTTTCATGATTCCTATACTTACTTATACATAAAGTATAAGTAAGTAAAAACGGCCCTACTGTAGAAACATATATGTGGTGCAGTCCAATTTGGTATGATTACCAAGCGTTTTTTTAGTGAATATAATATTTAGTTTCGTGTTCACGATTCATTGGTAAAAAGGACAAAAAATAGTATCGGAGTGAAAATAAACTCTTTAACGATAAATCGAGCGGACATCGATAAACACAACATCGGCATCGTCCTGAGAAAATATAAAGGTTGAATGGAATGGACACTATTGTAATTGCAAATGTCTTTTAGAGGTTCTACAAAAAATATTCTAATTCACGAAATGTACCATCATATCGTTGAAGATCTCCAATTAAAAATACAAAAATGCCTTTGAATCAAACAAGAATATTTGAATATAATTCCTGATTTGAATGTTGACACGGAACTTTTACCACTCATCATCGAAATTGGCGGAAAGCTAGTAAATAACAATAATAATAATAAGATAAAAGTTCTTCCTTTAAAATTTCACTTATTCATAATTACTTTGATTGTTTACTTTGACTTGACGACTTGACGCTTTAAGAAAATTAAATGCTACAATCACTTTAGATAAAAATCTATTAATTACAGCAAATTGTGAAATTAAATTACAATATCACAAATTCAATCCAAATATAAATTGTAGGAGAGCAACAAAGAACGCGCCAAGTAATAAATGTTAACCATTACCCAATTACGTAGAAAAAAACGTTGTTTAAACAAAAATGCTGATGCTTTATCGCAAATTGAATTAAACAAGATCAACGAATGACCACCAACTTACAACTTTATAAAACAATGCAAAAAATAATGCGACAATTTATTGTACCCTGAGTTAAATATTAAATATAAGATATATATGACTCCTTATTCGACAAATGTTGTATAATACCTCAAAAATACGAAATTAAAATGTTCAAGCAAATTAATAGACATTAATAATGAAGACGAAATAATACAAACCATTCAAAACTATCACGAAGGTAAAAGCAACCACCGTGGTCTCGATGAAACAAAAACCTTTTGAAAAAAATATTATTGGTCTAATCAAAGGAATTCTATACAAACTTATATTAATAAATGTGAACTTTGTCTAATAGCAAACTATGAAAGAAAACTTTTGAAATTAGAACTAAATATGAAATTAAAAAAGACAACATGTTTAACTATTATCGATTCATTTTCCAATATAGCCAAGCCTATATAAACTGAACTCACCCCAAGTTAGTTAAGAATTTAATAGAATACTGCACATCATGGCAAATAATATCAGATAATGGATTGGAATTTAAAAACACTATCGTGGAAGAACTGTTATAAATTCACAAGAAAAATACATTTTATTAGTTCCCAACATCAGAAGCCAATGGAGTGATAGAACTGTTCCATTGTACAATAATTGAACATATCAGATTATAAAATAATCAAGTAGAATATATAACCGAGCCTATAGAAATAAAAAACTCTTGCGCATTATTAGCATAATTCCATTCACTCTACTACAACCTACTGCACCTTATGAAATAATATCAGGTCATTTAGAAACAAAATTCCCATTTGATATAGAAATAGATGAACAACTTGTAAATAACTACATATCAAGTCATAAGAATAATATAAAATTATTATATGAAATTTGAAATAATAAAATTCAACAAAAGAAAGAAAACACCATTAATAAAATTAATGAAAATAAAGGAAAAATACCGCAAATTCTGAAACGAGTATTTGTGGAGAATAGGCAAAACAGAGCAAAAGTCCAAACAAATTAAAAACAGAAATAATAAAAAACATAAACCCTTAATTAAAAACCGCCAAAATTACAACAAAACATTTTAATAATATTATTGGAAATATTAAAAGAACCACAAAACAAATTTATCAATTTAAATTAAAAACCTTTTATGTTCCTCTCATTAGAATAAGGAACAGAAATAATGATATGACCGCTATATGACAAGTATAATATTTTACATGATCACTATGAACATCTTAACTCTAAGAGTATCCAACAATGCAAGAGAATTAGGAAATATAACAAAAGACCGATGGATAGTTTCAAAAGCACACGCACTGAACCTAAGAAAGAAAAGAGGATTAATTAATGGTTCGGGATCAATGATTAAAACCATATCCGGAAATTTATATGCAGAAGATTGAAAAAGGTACGATAACATTTTGTTGTTAAGATCAACTATCAATTGTAAAATTAGATCTATAAAAATAAATTATTTCCTACCAATACCAATTGATTAGGAAAATGAATTTGAACTCAATTACTACTTACATCCTAGAGCAACCAAACACAAATCAGAATTTTTAATGATAATTTCATATGTCAAATATTTACTAAAATCTAAAGATAATGTAATAAAGCCGCTAAATGAAATTTGTGCCAAAGCTAAAATATTTCACTGTACTAATTATCTACAAGCAAATCGCACAGCAACTTGTGAAAAGCAAATCGTGCGAGAAGAGAATTCGAACAAGTGTCAATACGTCAAGTAACATAAACAGAAATCACATGGAAATCATTCCCGAAATTAACCAATACGAGTATTTCCAAAAGGGGAAACAATTAATATCGAATACCAAAGCAAAACCGAATCAAAGACTTTGACAGGAGTATACTTCATAAAGGGAAATTCCTGCAAACCAATTTACAATCAGAATGAATTAACCTACCAAGAGATAACTTATGGCAAACCCGTTTTGAACACTAGGAAACAGCTAAAATTAAAAAATAAGAAAAACATCCAACATTACGATACATTTAAAAACGTTAAATCTAAGGGAATTAACTTTCTTATGTCAAGTGCCTGAATGATCATCATTTATGTCGTCATTCTAATCACTGGAATTTACCAGCTCCCAATGTTCGTCTAGACCTCGAGGACCTAAAACTTCTTGGAGAAGCTTAATTCTGAGAAAGGAGGAGTTATATCCTGGACACATAATATAATGAAAAAAAAAAACAAATATGTTATATATATTGAAAATATATTCTGATAAAAATTGGCAGAAAGTAGGTGTTATGGACAATAAAACGTTTCCTCTATTCAGAAAAGAGTTTTTACGTAATGAATATCTTAGATTTACTATAAATATATTAATATTATAAAATCGTAATGCAACATATTAATGCGACTATATTTATCTTGACAAAATGCACAACAAAAAAAAAACAAAAACATAGAAAATCTTGGTTCATTTAAATTAGGCTGTCACACAACTATTCTTATTTCTTTCTCATCTTTGCTTAGTTTATCTGAAGAAAGAGAACATTATTTAATTCAATGAATCAAAATTCATAGTTGCAATATTTTTACACGAGTTGCTATCTAATGAATCGTTATCTTCATGTGCTTGAAACCTGGCCTGCCTATGAGGTGAGTTTATCAATGCACACTATTGACCTAAATGTATATAAATAACTACAATTATTCAAGTAACTATAAGTACAATGACTTCCAACTTCAGGAATTACCTGCTTTGTAGATTCGTCTGCGTCTACGTTATGTTAAGCTCTGATTGTTTTGACTTTACGAAGATTTATCGCGACGGACTTCTTCATAAAGCCGAGAAATACCTATATACTTCTTTCGTAAACTGATTTAATAAATACCATTGTGTTTTGTTTGGGTAAATAAACTACTCGATTCGGGACATACATCAGTTTGTCGTTATCTGAATAGCTTTTACGATTTTATTTTATTATCCGACTTCTATCGCCAATCTTAACACGGGGTGAATCACAGCATTCTAATTTTATTGCGTAATTAAACTACTCGTTCCGACGATAGTATAGTGTATTATAATGCAAATTATAATATCGTTTAAATGCAACGAATAGTAATATTAAAATATAAGACTATCTGCTTACCGTTTCGTACAACTTGAAACCATTACCTCAAAATAGCGGGTTACTTAGACTAAATAATAGTAATATAATTTCCGTACGGTGTCGACATGGATTTTACAGTGTAAATTATATTAATCTATTTACCTGTCCCTCTGACACTATTTGAATGGATTAACTTAAATTCTACCTTTCTCTCTTTATATGTGAATATGTGATCTGTGGTTTGGGTGTCTATACAGCCTTGCGGACTGCCTGCTCCGATATTCTGTAATTCTGTAGAAAAGTTTCTAGAACATCACATATGTGGAGTATAAAAAGGTAGATGACCTGTCATGATATCAAGTCATCCTACCGACCACTGTATTATGACACCTTCACCTTCTGACACTATTTCAATGGATTAACTTAAATTCTACCTTTCTCTCTTTGTATGTGAATGTGTGATCTGTGGTTTGGGTGTCTGTACAGCCTTGCGGACTGCCTGCTCCGATATTCTGTAATTGTGTAGAAAAGTTTCTAGAACATCACATTGGTGGAGTATAAAAAGGTAGATGACCTGTCATGATATAAAGTCAGCCTACCGACCACTGTATTATGACACCTTCAATGATTCACAATCCACCTCCTGGAACACCTCCATCGTACAACCCATGCCCCACAGGACTCCATCTAGATGTCGACTCACCAACCGCCCCCTCAATGTAGTTTAAGATGAAAAGTTGCAAATACATATAAATACGTCCCCAATGCACTCAATGATGCATGATACATTGGTGTTACTATTTATTGAATCGACATTATTGTTAATTAATTGCTTTACCCGAACTAGGAATTGGTTCTAAACTGCTCTCATACATAACTTAGCACATAAATCTGTTATAGTGCTTGGTGTGCGCAGCATCCCCAAAGTATTAACTTTTAAAAAATCTTTCCAGGTAGCAAATGAGTGGTAGCAAAATCGTTCGTTCGTAAATTCTAGTGTGACGATTTAAAAGTGTCCAATGTCTACAAAAATACACTCTTTTGAAAAACAACTCATAAGACAACAATTTAAGATATATTGCTGGACATATATTTTAATCTCACTTTGTAAACAACAACATATATTATTTGTACGTCAGAAACTATATAATTAACAGCAATTTAAAAACGTCTTTCTTTAAGTAATTGCACCTTAAGTATTGTAATTAAACTCACAATGAAGTCTTAATTACAACTTTATGGCATGAAAGAAATTTTAGGAAACATATTAGGTACCGCAGCGATTAAAAATTTAATTTTTATTTCAATAATTATGGGGCCGTAATTGCTGCAAATTATTTACAAAAGATGACGACCACTCACGTCAAAGCAGATGTTGATGAAACTACACCTTAATGGCGCTTAAACAATGTAAATTGTCCTCGCTTTTTTAAATTGTCGAGTAATTAATATGTAAATGTGCTTAATAAGATTAAGTCGATTCGTGCGTAGGCGAACGAGGTAAAGTTATAATGCAGCGACTTCATTTTCCGCTCAAGAGGTAATTACATTTACATACGCGTCGAAAAATGTTATGTGACACTTAATTTATGATAACCGAACACGTCTCTCGTGTCGCATAATGAGCGCTGACACGTTCGCGGAATCAAATTTACTAAACGTTGTGGGTTTGCTACAAACAGCTTTACGTGGGGCAAAAATATATTATTACAACTACGTACATTTTAACACGGAATTTCAATAATTGCATTAATTTAAACAACCAATAAATTAAAGTTATTTAATTGTTCACTCATACGTTCATATCATCAGATTTGTGTTTTATACGGTTTATTTATTAATGAGTTTTTATTTTAATTTATTGCGTAAATATCGAGGGCTATAATAAAATATATGAAAATCGTGGTCAGACTAAACTATTAATTAATGTTATGCTTTCTACGTTTTTATATAGTTACTAATCGTTTGCGAACGATATTATTTTGTTTGCCAATTCTAAAATATGGACGAGGTATACTGGAAATTGCATTCAAATTGCGATAAATTTTATATGTATCGAGATTCCGTGCAGCAGTCGATAATTTTAATTCGGTGTATATACTAGTAAATATTGCAATACAGCCCAACGAATACCTGCTAAACATTTCATTGGATTTAGCAAGTAAATTCACCACACTGTAATAAAATTACATAAACAAATGGAATACAGCAAATATTAATGCAAATTATAAATTTGCTCATATCATCGTAGTCATTAGCGTAGCAATTGCCAACTAGCCCCTAGGAACCTAGCTAGGTATTAACGTTTCCACCATTGACAGAACGACAGATCCCCTTCACGTAAAATGGCAGTGAAGAACACTGCAACTCATTGACTTACGAACTGTTTAACAATAAAAGAACGGAAGTGCACAAGTTTAAGTATTTTGGATAGGGGACATTTTATATTTGAGAGACGTTTATAGGCGTAATTTAGTTGAAGTTGTGAGATTTGTATCCGCTTATATGGAATTATCAACATTATTTAATAAGAACTCGTAAATAATAAGAACTGGCAAATATTACTCATATAATGAAAACCAAATAATTTAATACAGAGATCGTCTGAAAAACTAATTCTAAGTTAACATGGTCTATATTTTTTATTGTACAAAATTACATTTTCAATGTAAAATAAAGATGACTCAAATTGGTTTATACTTTTCTTATTTCTTGATAAGATCTATTTATTGTATTGGAAACTTTGTTAATGCAGTAAATCTATAACACCCAATGAAACGCCGTAGGCTGGTACTTAAGCAGAAGTTATACAGGGTGTTAAAAAGTGTCACAAACTTTGAGGGCTGATAGTATGGCCCAAAATATGCCGAAAAGTCTTAACGAACGTGGGTCCGTGTGTTATAACACAAAGTCTAACGAAGATAAATTAATATGTGTTCAGTATATAGGAGAGTACGTATTTCAGTATATGGGAGCCATATCAATGAAATTATGCTTTAAAATACATTATGTACTCACATAAGTCAGTAAGGAGATTCAAGGTAAAAACATGTTCAATAGTTTCCTGAAAGAGTATGAAAATAGGGCCAAGATTTGATAATAAATTAAAATTAAAAATGTATCTTGTCAAATCTGACAGCAAAATGTAAAAGTTACACGAAAGATGGTCTAATCTTACACCTCAATGGTGTAGTGAACATTAATTCCAGATCCATGAACACTAACTGGTGGATCGCTAGACAATACTGTTTCTGGGTTATTACCCTTCGTCAGTAGCGATTACCAAGAACATTAGTTGTTGAAATACCTTTACATGTAGTGTCAGTGGTTCGTTAGGAGTGATTGGCTCGCGCCAAGAAGTTTTAATGGCCACTACATGTAAAGGTATTTCAACAACTAAGGTTCTTGGTAATCGCTACTGACGAAGGGTAATAACCCAGAAACAATATTGTCTAGCGATCCACCAGTTAGTCTTCATGGACCTGTTTTAATTAATGTTCACTACACCATTGAGGTGTAAGATTAGACCATCTTTTGGATAATAAATTATGTATCCCTATAGTCAGTTCTGTATACGCGACTTCAAGACGATGAATTTTAAACGCGCCACAGAGCTAATTATTACCCAGGAATTTGCTGCGCAGGTCGGTAATGATATAGAAATATTTTTAAACAACTCTATTAAATTGTTTTGTATGTAGCGTACATTAACGGGTATACTTTGATATGATTAAGGAGGTATATAAAAATGATATTGGTGACACACAAGACTTATGCACAAAATTGGCAAACGTAGGTTAAAGGAAATATAAGCATTCAGGGCTATCCTCGAATACTAATAAGCTACATAATTAAACCAGACACTCAATTAAAAGCAATATATATAAAATATATAATGTAAGGTTCAACCAGGTAACTAAGTGTTTATGATTGAGTAGTCCCTCTGTGGCAGTTTTTTTCCAATACTTCATTTCATTATATCAGCTATGTCAGTGCAAAATTTCAGCCTAATCGGTTCACAAATTTGATTTTGTTGTAGTTAATGAGTAGTCGGATTTTTTCTATTATTAAAGTTTTTTCAATTAAAAAAACTACAATTTGAACTAAGTTTTTAACATCTGCCGATAGCAATAAGTTAACACTTTGAAACTGCAATTAATTTGAAGTAAGTTTTATTACTTGCTTATGAGTCACATTAAGTAAACAATTTGAAACTACAATTGATTTGAACAAAATTTTACTCATTAGAAATAACCTAATTAAATCACAATTACCATGTTTTGTAGCGTCATAAAAGCGTTAAAATTTCATACTCGACAGTATCCAGTTTTTTAAATTCTGTTTCTTTTTATATTTTAACGTTTGTGACAATTGACTTTATTATACGTTTGACATGTGCCTTTCAGATTTGTTATGATCAGTAACTTTTCGAGTATATACGATGTCCTTAATAATTGCCTAAAAAGATTTAATTTAAATAATAGAAAATTATATTTATCCACGACTATTGCGTTATACACACGTTACCCAATTACTTTTCTGCAAATAATGGTATCAATAACTACCCAGCGGGAGTTATAAGCGCGAGTTATAATAACTCACGCTTAGTCGCCATAGTAACTACTTAAGTAATGTCATCTAATTGGTCGATATTAAATATCATGTCAAACAATTAAATGTCACATTGGACAGGGTAAATGGCAAATGAGTTCAGACAGTAATTCAAAAATTTGTACACCACCTGAAATAAGAAAAATTGCCGAAATAGCAACTCGCAATCTTCTGCCGGATAAATCGCACAAGAAATATAATGTGGCCTACCAAAACATTTGGATTGGAGTACAAGTAAGAACGTAAAATCATTGTCAGAAACTGTGCTTCTGGCATATTTTAAATTGCCAATGAAATACAATTTTTCATCATATGCTTAGAAATACACTCAGTATAAATAAGAGAGTAAATATTGAAACGAAATTACGAGTTTCACAAACGGAAGTCTAAAAATTTTTTGGCTAAAAAGGTAAACGTTTTCGCCAGAAGAATAGTCGTGGATAAAGTATATTATTCAACTCGAGGTAATGGCAATAACTCACTTGGCTGATTACAGCGCTCGCCTGCGGCTCGCGCTGCAATCATCCCGTGAATTATTGCCCACATTACCCCTCATTGAATAATATACTATTATATTGTCTTGCATTTATTTTCTTAACCTCAAATATATATTGCTATTATTGTTATTATTTTGAGGTAAAATTCATTCATATATACGATAACTAGAAGTTTATTATCATATAATGCATTTAATATTAATTATATGAATTATACAATAATGAAAATAAAAAAATGTTGTTTGGCCGAAGTATTGGATAGGTAGTGATGTATAACAACTAATCGTTTGGTTGTTATACACATCGTTTCAGGACTTGCGACATTTATACTTTGAGTTTGAAAACCTATTTTTATATTTGTTACAAAACTGTACCTATAATTGCAAAACTGTTTTAAGAAAATATTCTTGTTGGCTACATCTAAACAAAAAGATTTGTTGAACTTATTATGTGAGTATTAGACTAAGATCTTACTGGTTAAAATGCAGTGCTCAAACATGTATTCCCAACACTCTCTCGGTAGTGAAATTCGTTGCGATGCGAAATATTGAATTAGAGCAACAATTAATTATACTCAGACGTATGGTTTCCTTGTAATTTCTACTACTCATTCAATATCTGAACCTGATCATACGAAGCGAATTCATTTTATTATTTTTCTTGGCAGGTTAAACATAAAATTGTGTACCTCAATCTTTTAATATTATTCTTTACATATTAGCTGGAACAGATATTACATTCACGACACATTGACAGGGGATGAAACTCTTAACGATAGAATTAAGTAATAAAATATAAGTAAGCGAATATTATACTTGCAATTGCGTAAATTATTATATTTTATTATTATAGTAATCGAGTTTCACATTGTTTAAAGTGTATATAATTTGCCGAAATGTTTATTTTTACTTTGATTTTTGTATCACTCGCCGAATTACTTTGCTAAAATCTGATGTTAAGATATGTAGAACAACGCTTTCCTTATCCACTTTTCTTCAATATCAGTTTTTACTTGACATTTTCTCCTATTCAAATTACATATTACAATAAACATGAATGTTATGCAGCTGTTGATAATTAATAAGAAGTTTCAATCGACTATAACGATAATTGGTTATTTGATTAAATGAAAATACGTTTTTATATTTTTGTAACGACAATTTATTATACACGTTTCACCAATAAAAAAAAATAACAGAAACTCTTATGCCCATCTGACTGACGCTCCTATTTTGTATGCACCCCGCTGTGCGGAGTTGTACTATTGAGTTATCAAGTGCTTATTCAGCGTGGACATGTTTGTATTTATCGAACCATAAAAGTGATCATCCGAACCCTCCCTCTCACTTGATTTACTGCATCGTAATAACGAAAATTTGCTGAAAGTACTCTTAACGAACTATATATTGTGAAGCAGTGTGTTATTAAACACGCTCTGCATAACTGATCAATGGACATTTACGAGCATAAACTTTCGAAATGTACATTGCTGCCAACTTGCCTAAGAATAAACGCAAACTGAAATGAAGCTGCAAATTTCGTCATTTTCTCCACGGAAATGATGTCGATTTAAAGTTCGGTAAGTTCGTAGCAAACTTACAAGATGCTTATTAACCTTAGAAGCTCCAGGTTATACAAAAAATACACAACAACGTAATTTTAACAGCCATAAAATGAGGGTTTGTTTAACAGTCTTTGTCATGCTGACGAAGATATTCGAGAACGACGCGAATCCAGCCTCTCGCACCCGAATGTATTTCCTTCACTCATAAACGAAAGGGTTCACTTTCAATTATCCGGAAAAATTCATTCGCGAGCGACTTTCGATGTAGAAGCACAAGTTTATTACGTCGGGGGATTACAGAGTAGCATTTACGCCACGGTACTGGCGAAACTCCCTGTTAATAATGCAAAATGATTGTTTATTATTCACATTTAAATGAGAGCAGCAGAATGTTTCATACGACAATAGAATTCGTTTCGAATTTAAATGAACCCTTTCATGGAATTATTGGAATAAATAACACGTTTCGTTAATATCGCGATTTTTCTTACTACGGTTATTTTATCGGCATGTTTCGTTCCAAGTTTGATCTTTTGCGGAATTCAAATATTAAAAGCGTGCCGTATGTTCCTGCCTACGGCGGTTAATTAAAGGGCATATTGTATGCTTTTAATCAGAAAATGTTCGTCTGTAAAAAAGGATTTCATGTTTGTGTATTTTTCGTGTTTGCTACGCTCAATGGAAATATATGTACGAGTGCATTGGTTATTAAAAAAATGTTTTAATAAAGGAAATGTAATATTTTTATAACAACCGTGGATCGTGATATTTATAAATTAACAACTAGGCGCAGGAGCCATTTAAAAAGATTTTATCTCGGTTAGTCATCGATTATATTCAAAGGTCGGTAAATCGAATCTGATACTTGAACGTTCGTAATGCTAAAAACGATGTTTAAAAATTTATTCATACGTGGTATAATTTCTTCATTCGAGAAAACTCGTAGGTTGCCGCATATAAAGTAATATAAAACACGTAATGTTGGGGATTCTTCTCTTATAACGATTATGTCTTTTCATAGGTCCCCCAGGTCCGCCGGGTCCTCCAGGAACGCCCGGCAAACGAGGGCGAAAAGGGAAGAAGGGGGAGGTCGGCGAGCCGGGCCCTCCGGTAAGTTATATTCAAAGAGTACAAGCACGTCTTACGTTCCGCACACCACACTAACAATTCTGATTTTGTTCTTTTTATTTCCCCTCAGGGTACGTCTGGTGCGCCGGGCAAGAACGGCTTTCCGGTATTATATTTTATTTAATACACTGTCATTTTTCATTTACGGTCGTTTCGTGCGCTCTCTGTTTAATATTAATTGGTATATTTACGCCCGTACTGACGATGTTTGATAATACCAATGCACTATTCATAGTGACTGAAGTGTTGATTTTTAATAATTCATTCTTCGATATATAATTCATTGAATAAATTTTCAATAAATTATTTCTTTAGTCAATATGCCTCTTGCACAATTTTATCTTGAGCAGTTCATCGATATCAAATGATTTAAATATTGCAATTGATGCAGAAATATCCGTCTTAAAGAAAAGTTTAATGCTTAAAAACTGTAACTGTAACACCTATCACGTTAATCAGATGCTGGTTAAATGTTCCTGCTATTTAGGTTTGTTCCATTTGGGAGTCCGAACCAGTTCTGAGCTCCATCGTTGCAAAATTGAACAAATCAGTTGAGAACTTTGATACTATTAAACTATTGATACATTCTATAACAATATAAATATTGCAAATTTTCAAAATAGTTACAATTAATGCGATTAATTAATTTATATTTAAATAATTTCTTACATTCTATGATTATATAGTGGATAACCATTCCGAAATCAGAAATGTTTGTGGGTTGCGTTTATAAGTGGCAAACAATAATCACTTCAGAAAAAATATTCGTACGAAATTTTTCAACGTGTCCCTGTTTGATATTATAATGTGTTCGTTGTAAATAGCTATTGATGTTCAGGTTTCAATTAGCCAAAAGCATTTCGGTGCTTTGTGAGCAAGATTAATTCATTTCCAAACCCGATGCTTATTATTTGCCACTACTAGCACCACCGCATCTCATATTCATGTCAAAATGAGAAATTATTGATCAAAGTTGCCCAGAGCAGCGTCACCGTACATCGTCTAAATTTATGTATTAGAATTTCGAGTACCGGCAACTTCAAATATACGATAAATATTAACTCTATCGATGAGTCCTGACACGAAGTAATCAGAGCACCATGAATCGTGCCATATTTGAACAGAATTAATTTTCGTGTTTTGAATGTTGTGTTCGCACTTTCAGGGAAACGTAGGTCAAAAGGGCGAGCCGGGATATGCGGTAAGAACGGATCCCACAATGTTAGTTTGGCAATTTACTAAGACACCAAACCGTTAGTTTGCTAAAAGTTTGATTTAATCCGCCCAGCCCTCTAATGAAACTGACCCGATGCCGTAACATCGCCAATAATACTGATTTTGCATAAATTAGCATGCTAACATTCTCAATCTCCGTCGGCTAGGCGTTCCACAACTATCGAACATTAGCAGGGGGTAAATAATTGGCTAAAATTTGAAATATGTAATCAAGACGTAAATGACTAAATCAATCTAACTTGTTGATAATAATGTAAAAGTACAGAACTTATCTGGTTTCGTGAGCATTACCCAAGTTTAACGGGCAAGGGAGACAAAAAAAAAACAAAAAATCAAATCACATCGCATGTGAAGTAGCAGATGGTTGCTATAAAAATATATTCCGATAAAAATAATAATGAAAATAAATAATAATCAGTACCTATTTGTACATCGTTCCTAATTTTGTGATGAAATTGATTAAGACAAAACATAAATCCTTCCAAAATTTGTAACTTAATCAAATGATAATAGATTTAAATCAATTTACAATCTTTTATGTTAAAATATCGAGGCAAGAAAATATGCGACAATCTCGCGTTTGCAATCTATTCGTCCGATTCGTGCTGGTAACGTTCTGGTAATCGATAAAGGAATGTGCAACAGGAAAATGTAACACAGAAGATAACCAGGAAGTTATTATATCCAAGAAGCAAGCTGCAGCTGGCACAAAACTGTGGCGGCAAGGTGCAGGACGTTGGTGACGTCAGAGGGCACCATATGCCAGAAAAATTATTAAGACATGTCAGTTATTTGAAAATAATCAATAGTGTGGTTTGGTTCAGTCTCAAAGTAAACTACAAGAAGATATTAAATACTTATCCAAGATAATGGTATATAACGACCGGGTTCTTTTGGCACGCAAAGAAGGAACAGTGACACGACAATAATAATTCCTAATTCCCTAATAAAATCTATAACATGGAAACTTAATCCAATTAAACGAGACGTAACGACAATGTGGAGATGTATGACAATAGTAATTGTTACAGCATAATGTAAAACAAAGAAAAATAAGGCGAATAAATACCCAACACAGAAAAGAAATACAATGTTAATAAGTAATTTATTTGATGCAATCGACTACCAACAATGTGGAACTTCACAAAAACACAGTTTGATAGGACAGATATAACATTTAAAAAAATCATAATGAATAATGTTACATTTAAAAACGAAACGCCCACGAAACCAGATAAGTGAAACACTACTACTTCATGGGATTTTTTCTATAAGGGGTTTTAGTGATAAAATATCTTCAAAAAATTCATCCTAAACTGGGGTTCAGGTTTATTAGATAATACCAACATTAAAAGTAGGGTGATTTGGGATATTGTCTGTTACAGGGTCCGACAGGGGTTCGCGGATATCCGGGATTTCCGGTTTGTTTTCATTTATTATTAGAAAAAAAAACTGGTAAAAGTCACTAACATTGAAATACCTCTCATATGCATCGCCGAAAATGTTAACACTCTGTGTAGAATAACTAACCATGTGTTGGCCTAGTTGTTGGTGTTGTGTAGTCGTATACCAATTAATATTAGTTATGTCGTTACTAACTTTCATTTACCATTTATACTAACCATTAACACCGCAAATTAGCCGGTCCGACGATATATTAATTGGGTATTTTTGTAGGGCCCCATAGGCTTAGATGGTCCGAAAGGAGAACCAGTGAGTAAATTGTACAGTGGGTAGGTTACTGATGAATATAATCAAATCGTGCAATTGTAGGGACGGCCTGGCGACAAGGGGCAAAAAGGCGAGCTGGGAAATCCGGGATTCGACGTCTTTTCAGCAGTTAAGGTAAAATCATTATCAGCATCGATTGCAAGTACGTTTTGCTTTTTTATTGTTTTGTATTTTGATATACGCACATTTTTTAATAGAAATGATTTTGTTTTCACTTTGATCGTTTCCTTTTAGCTGCCGGGAAGGGTAAGTGTGTTTACTTGCACTTATCAGGTTTATTATTTGTTGTCACTGATATCAGATATGAATTTTATTCTATTACTATCCCACCTCACTATATTGTTTGAATGTGTACATCATTGTATTATAAAATAGACAATGTTTTCGAATACGTTTGTCAAATTTACACATAAGGCGTTTTTCTTACAGATAATTATAATCACTCCTATATGTGTGAAATTATAGCGTAGATATAATTTTATTCAAAGAAGTAAATCATTAGTTGCAAGCACATGTTTATGTTTATATTTAATTACTGCTATGCTATCGTTATTCTTGTCGCATTTTCTGTTGTATATGGTAATAAATCACCTCGACACTGGTAATCTTATTTATAATGAAGATGCCTCTACTTGGCGCGTACTGAAATGAAAGACGAGTTTATGTTTATTGCGAAACGTTTTGATCAGTGCCAATTTTGCTTGCAATTATAGAGGATACAAAATGCTTTTACGAACCATTTGATGAATGACTGCAAATATTCGTGCTCGCAATCTCATCTCTTTGTATTTCCAAATCAGAACTGGTTACGTTTCTATTGACCTAACTAATACTAATCATTGTAATAAGTTTTTGGGTGTATATGTACTGGAATATTCAACAAATGCTTTATTTTCTTAGTTCTATATTTTACTTTCAGGTTTACAAATACTGAATGAGAGACTATTTATGAACGAAACGTTTAATTTATGTAATAATTTACAATTCAAAGTTATATTGCACGTAAATGCCAGTCTGAACCTTCTATAAATTTTGTTTTTTATTGTGAGTATATGAATCTCGTAGAAATATAACGATGTTAAACGCGTCATCTTCATCAACATTCGTATATAACTATTTCCGTCTGTATGAAATATGCCCGTATCCCGAGGTGGGTACTTTTTATCAAAACCTACGTTACATGATATCCATATGTACATATCATAGCTATACAATTAATTCAGTACTTTAAATACCATAATATATTTCTTACTAGTTTCAATGTACCTTTAAGTGTGTAACAAATAATGTGTAATTTATTTACCGTTTCATTGGATGTTAAAAAACTCGACAATATGTACATAACTTCCGTTTACAGCCTTAGAAATAGCTATTTAATTACCGTTTCACACGACTTTGACAATGTAGTTTATAAATAAGTAAGTTCTTTGCCGTTCCTAACGATTTTAATGGACACAAGCCTCTATAAAATATATAATATCCTGGTCGCTTATAAACGTTTTGCACAGGATAATTTACGCGTATGACTGTTGAAGAGTAGAGTGCACGTGTGACTACGATCTCAATTTAAACTGAATTTACACCGGAAGCAAGAATAATTAAAAGACAAATTGTTGATATTAATACAAAGTATAGGATATTGTACCGTGTATGAAGTTAA
The DNA here is from genome assembly GCA_959613385.1 of Geotrupes spiniger. Lineage (NCBI taxonomy): Eukaryota > Metazoa > Arthropoda > Insecta > Coleoptera > Geotrupidae > Geotrupes > Geotrupes spiniger. Next base: position 31,170,193 of record OY390737.1, on the reverse strand, counting down.
AAGTGGCAACTTTACATTTGAAGGTGTGTTTAATAAACTATTTGAAAATATTGTGGATAAATGTAATAAATGTGAAAACGTTATAGAAACTTTAGAAACTGAAGTAGCTGACCTAAAAAAACGTACAATCTATTTAAAAACGTAGTTCGTGAAAGAGTACACGATCAGCTGGAACAATACATTAGAAGAAATAGTGTTCGAATATTTGGTATTCAAGAAATACCAAACGAAATTATTGAAACTGAAACAGTGGTATCGATTTTTAAAAATAATTCGAAATTGAATATTGATTGATTGATTGATTGATCTACAAGCATTGATTGGAGTCATAGGGTAGGCAAGTAGCTGAGAAACAGAAATATACCAGTGTTGGTAGTTAATGTTTAATTCGTTCAAATTTAAATAGCAAGTTTTTGGGAGGAAAATTAAGCTAAGGCATCGACATAATTATAACACAGGATCTAACGAGTGTACGTGCAGCCGAAGTGATGAGACTTTCCAATCTACATGGTAGAGCCAAGGCCTGGAAGAGATTTTAATCCCGGAAAATGTATTGAACATTTATTATAATCCATCGGTTGATCAATGCAAATGATTAAAGTTACTTTAATGAGATAAGATGCATTTTTCGCAGTATGTATTGATGGGTATATTCCTATATGTGTGAGATTCGTAATCAACACAAACGATTTTTTTTCACATATTACGTTTTGATACAAACGCTGTACTTTAATATGATTATTGATTTCTATTACCAGAACGTAATGGGACTGGGTACAAAATGTAATGATTTTCTACTCAATATTGTATTTAATCATTATGATGTGTTTATATTACTGGAAACTTGGCTTAGCGCTGGATTTGACGGTTCTGAATTGTTTGATCGAAGATATGATGCATATAGGAGAGACAAAAATGTGATTAGTGGTAGAAAGGGAGGAAGAATACAACTGATATTTTGAACTGTATGAAACTCTAAACGATGCACTACCGGAAAGAGAAATGGTAATATGACGGGAGCTTCGCATTCCAAATGTAAATGGATCTAGTTTTAATTACCAATCATGTCGGTGTGTAGCAGAATTCATCAATATTTATAATTTAACACCGCACAACAATCTAAAAAATATTAATGTTAGACGATCAAGTGTGATCTTGTATCTTTTGCCAATTTCATGAGTGTACGTAAAGCTGAGTCTTCTTTGGTTCGAGTCGATGTACATCACCTTACTCTCGTGACAATTTCGAAAAATGTTGATATAGCAGAAGGGTTAGCGAACTATTTCAGTACAGTGTACTCGCCCAGAATACAGCGGAACCTATGCTGAGAGTGATTTGAATTTGTAGAGAGTATTATTTACACACATCTCAATGGAAGATATATAATGCTATAGAAGGGTGCGGTTGCACTGATGGATAAACCAGGTGACGGTGCCCAGTTTAAAAATTATCATCCTAAATCAGTTTTGTTATCTGTTGCTAACATTTACCAACACATTATATATACAAAGTTATATGAGAATGTAAGAAACAAAATTAATGAAATCAGCTTGGCTTTACGAACAGAATAATTTGTTTAAGACTTGTTTTTGTTTTGTAGAATGCAACACAGTTTTAGTATTTTGTAGGTTTTGTTAAATACATTATTTAATTACTATTAAGAGTCAAAGTGGTTGCAGCAGAATAATTGCCAACTCACAGTTTGGTTTCAATTTCGTATTATTCACAATAGAAAGCGCACGGCAATCCTGTTCCCATTTATTGACAGAAAGCTTCCGAATCAACAGGCACATACACGTCTAGCTATTATAACACAAGGTCCTTTTCTGGAGCCCGCCAGATCCCATGTTGCACGTTGCACCATTCCTGCAACCATCCTATGTCGAAGTCTCATGTGATCCATGATTCAATCAGTTGGGTTGGGTTTCAGTTCGATTGGTTATCACAATAAAAGGCTACGTAATTTGCTTTGGTCAGACTTTATTCGGTTCCACCGCAATGCGAACTGCGTGCACCGGCAAGGCTGTCGACGCTTCTGTTTTTTTCTTTCTTCTACTTCCCTCTTTTATATATCTCAATGCGTCAGCAATACACTGAAGCGTTGTTTGGTTTCATTAATATTTGCAAATCCTATTTGCAACTTTTATAACAAATTACTTCTTACTTAATAGCTGCTTAAGTCCTACATTTCTTAATGTTTTGCATTCGAAATATCACAGTATGGAGGCCTATGAGACCTGCTTTATTGAAATGATAATCAATTATGTCCTTCATCTCAACGAGTTTGGGTTAAATTGGGTTATATTGGGTTGGGTTGAGTTTAGTTTGGTTTGGTTAGGTTAGGTTAGGTTGGGCTGTGTTTGCTATTTTATCAGTCCCTTTCATCGCAAAACGACACGGTTTCTTCGATTTTCACATAGTCAATTGAATTCAATTGTTCACATCGTTGGACTTAGCCAATATTTGTAGTCACCACACCCAGTCATCAGTAAAGTATACACAGCAAATAAAATGACCGCGTGTAGATACCAAAGTGAGGTTCACTTAGATTCGTCGATCTAATTGATGCAATGAACGCCAACGTAGGTATAATACATTTACCAGGTATCTTCACATGCTAATGTTTCTGATGTTGTGAACTGGCTTTAACTTAGCGTTTTAACTTTGGAGTTGCAAGAGAACTAGTAGCCTCCATTCCGGGACCAGCAATCGTACGTCGGCATTACTAGGCAGGCATAATATTCGGATCTAGCATACCTTGCCTTCTGGGCATAATGTATCAGAATATCATCCTTCAAGGACAAGTCGGGGCCAAGCAAGACTCAAAGCATGTTATTCTATTCTGACTACTAGATCAGGCAACGAACCCCACTCCCCATCGCCTGGTCCACAGTAACCAAGAGCCACAGGCATCACAAAGGTCACTGCTTATAAGAATACACACAATAATACAATAGGCAACAAATAATACACCCACAATAGATAGCCAGCACTATTATACCAACGCCCATTTGCCATAATATCCCACTAAAAGATGTACCTCACCACCATACAATACAGCTTACGGAAATACGCGAAGTTATCCTCTCTATATGCACTTCTTTAAAATGCCCCCTTTCGTACAACACTGCACATAATTGCACGTGGTCGCACATATACGTTCTCCTGAAGACTGCAGAGATGCAACTTTATCCTTCTTTCGTATGTTTGCGTGACACAAAAGTGTTTATATTCGTATGCATTAGAGATTATAAATAAGAAGTGAAATATATATTTCCATAGAAATACAAGTACTACATTAATAATTTTATAATATTATTCTCGTGATTATTAACTTTGATCATATCATTGTATGTACGTCATATGATATTGATATATTTAATGCCATCTGATCGTAACATGTATTATTAATGTTGATGAAGAATTTCGTTACTGTTCGACATGAATATCAAAATATAATTTTCAGGTTTTTTCAAGCGACTACTGAACAATTTCCGTTTCGCACGACTTTATCAATCGAGCCGCAATATTTAAATTTCACTTTTTTCATTTATTCATTTGCCGATTGTATTTTTCCATTTAATTTCCCTGACATTATTTCGCCATCCTTTTCTCATTATGTGAAAATGTACAGCTAAATATTTCCAAAATTTAAATCACACCCACTTTGTGGGTAGACTATTGGCATGTGCGTCACAGTCTCCGCGTTTTATTTCAATATTTCGTTTGCTATCTTCCATTGGTCATTACTGTATATCATACATGTCAGCCACACTATCATCTTTTATTACATAAATAGGTAATATTTATACACCACATCAGACAATATTACCCGTATTTTTGCTATAAATTACGTTTAAGTCTATTGATTAGTTTCGTAAACCGTTCAATATGTCGCCTTCATTTGCAAACAATATAGTGAGAATGTCACCTGTTTAACACCTTACCAAATGTATTGTTTCTATTTTTAGAATCGGGCAGTTTCTTAACGTTCCCTTCGTATGAACTTAAATCTTTCTTTATGTAAGTCGTTTATTTCAGGGCTTAAAACGATCTGTAACGACATTGCGAGGTGGAACGCTCGGATACGCCGAGATTGTCGCCGTTAAGGTGAGATCGGGTCTCGGCTTTGGAACTTTTTATCGCCCAGATTAACATTTTATCGCATTCTGTGTTTCCTTTGTGTTTTGCTGTTTACGGTAGTTACATGTTTGCGTTTATCTGGCGGTCGCGGCGCGATTTTTTTCGGAATTAAAATGCGCGACCGCAGGACGAACGTTCGCCTCTTTAACCCTAATTTGTTGATTTTAACGTTTTAGCTCCCTTCGTAGACTTGCGCTGGCATGTAGATGGAGTATTGGCATTTGTTACGTTTTTAACCTGTTGCTCACCTTCTTTCCCTTTGCTGTACTCACAAGTAGTTGTTTCTAGGGATTACAAGAGCGAGGCCATAACGTATCTGCTGAAACTGTCATCACGCTGAAAGTGAGTTTAATGTCACTAACACAAATATTTTTCATTTCACTATTTTTCATGTTAACCATAACGTAATTAACTCAGATAAATGATACAAGTGTGACACAAAACGATCAACTTACGCGCAAATATACTGCTCTACTGAGCAAATATAGAGATGTGTTTGATTGAGCACATTTGCTGGCAGGTGACATATTCGTACATTTATTCACAGCGCTTTCTGCCATGTTCCAAGGAAGGCCATATGTGATCTTAGTCTATCGACAGGCACATATATTTAACCAAATCACACCTGCTCGGGCGCTTAGACGATTGCCATTGTTAAGAAAATTCTCAAACCCTCATTATAAGTTATTAAATTCCTAAAGAATAAAACATATATTAAAATGTATTCATTTCTTTATAAACGGTGCAAATTTCAATAAATATATTTAGTTCTCCTTTGAAAATTCCTAATGCAAGTTTATCTACACGTCTTTGTCCATTTTATTTCTAAAAAACTATATAATTATAGAAACTAGTTTTTCTCGTAAAGTTGTGTGTCGGAAATTTATTTCATGCTCGACTTTCATGAAAGTGGTCGGGCGCTTCATTAATTTACGCTCGAATGTCACCACCTATTCCACGCCCCACATAATTGTCGAGGTAATCGTTCTGAAGATTAATTCCTAATTTGAAACTACAGGGCAGTGATTCGCAGTTAATGAAAATGTACGCAACCCCCACGGGATTTAACACTACGGTCATCAATTGAAATTATAAAGTTAGCAAACTTTCGAGTTGTTTATTTGCCTCTGATTCGTTCGGAAATTGATTTTCGAAGCGTACCATTTATTTATATACGTTCACTGCTATTCGCTCAGCGTGTACATTATTTTAATTGGCTTATTCGCAGTGGGTAACATTGAAATTAAAACACGGCGAGCGCTAACTTAAATCAGATGCATAATAAACGCAAGTTGAAGTCACATTTTATATTAACAACGGAGGCTAATTGTGTTTGCACATGCAGCAGCCATTTACTTCTCTGGTGTCGTTTATCTAACCTCTTTACACACACCTGGCCATACAGGCGAATGCAGTAAGTTTTGTCCTTTCTATTTCCTGTAATGTTGTCCCCCATTGGTGTTTAGTTGTAGAAATTATTGTTGTACCGTTTGCATTGCATGAATTTAGTCGTTACATTATTAACAGCTCCTTGAAATTATAATTTGTAAATAATTAAAGAAAACAGTATTAGGGTACCGAACCAGAATTAATTATATGCTCTGATCACCGACATTTTCTATTTGCGATTAACTCTCAAAAATTAAAAGGGGGAACCAGGCGAACCCGGACCACCAGGACCACCCGGACCATCAGGTCCTGAAGGACTTCCAGGGCACGACGGACGACAAGGTATACCCGGTGAACCAGGCCCGGCTGGAGATAGGGGCGAACCCGGACCATTGGGCCCGATAGGACCCCCAGGCATGGATGGACTCACAGGACCAAAGGTTAGCCACGCAACTTTTTACAAATTTGCTCAGCGAGAATTACTCCAGCCATCGTTTGATACAAAGTTTCAGACCTAGAGAGAGATACTATATAATGCGCCAAACTAAATTGTTTTTAAACTTGTAAGTTACTGATGAGTAAATTTGAAATACAGGGAACAAAAGGAACGATTGGTATGATGGGCGTGCCCGGATATCCAGGGATACCAGGGCCCATGGGTCTGCCAGTGAGAGCATTTTCATTTATTTCTTAGTTTCGTTAACATTAGAGTCAAAATTAAATTTGTAATCGAAGTAAATTCTATTAAGCAACCGCAATGTTGACTATATTCGAAATGATTAAATTTGTTTAATTGGTTTAGGGTATACCCGGCAGAAATGGAACAAAAGGTGACTCCGTAAGTTTAACATATTACAAAGTCTATGGGAATGGTTATGGTTATGGTTATGTAGGAAACTGGTTAACTCAATTAATTAATTAAACGCACTAACAGTGAACATAAAGTGTAGAATTTAGCACCCTGACTTCAAAATTGTTTGGGCAATCATTCAGTTCCTTGATTTATATTCTTCAGTGTCTATTGTAAATCTAGACCTCTTTCCATGTCCGTTTCTTCTTTTTTTATCATATTATCTAATGTTTCTTTTGGTCTTCCTTGTTTCTTCCTACGGTTTTTAACCGATCAATCATCCTTGACTCTCGCCAACTGATCAAACCTTCTCGTTGCTTTCCCATTTCTTGTATCAAACTTACTTCAAAACCCCTAACTGTTTTCTTTCGTAGCCTACCCTCTCGTGTAATTTCAGTTACCATACTGCGTTATTTCATATCCATTGCTTCCATCTTTTTTGTTCCTGCGTCAATACACAACACCCCCTCTTAGTAACAGTGTTGTTGTTAATAACACTATTTGTCAGCGCATTATAGCAATCATTTCTACTCTTTCCAGAATTTTCAAAAATGTCTGTCCTATTTATTATGACTACCAGGTATTTGAATTATGGGATTTGTTCAACTGGGGTGTCCTCTATTTTTATTTCTTTCTTCTTCTCCACTAACTTCTCCACAATAATTCCTATTTACATTATTTTATTTTTTATTTTTTCATTCCATAGTTCTAAAGTATCTCTATAACTATTCTCATTACTCGCAAACATAGCCATTTTATCAGAGAAAGCACAATTCTGAGGTTGCTATTGCACGTTACTGTTTCTACATGCCTTCATTGTGAGTGTAAATAGTAAAAAAATCAGTTCCTATTAATTGTTCTCACATCGTTACTATTCTATTCTATCAATGTTAGTGCTATTGGTTGGCTGTCCTAGTGCTTTCACATAGAGCCATATGTATAACTTCTGTAAACGTCTGTAATCCATATTTCATTTATAGAACCTATCAAAAACGTTTAGGACCATCACTATGACGGTATTTTAGTAAATTTATATAATAATACAGCATAATCTTTTTAATCAGAACATCTTTATGTTGCAATAAATTAGATTCAAGGAACTGAATGATCACCCATAAAACCTAATCGTAGAGGCATCTATGCCAATGGATGAACATTGAACACGACCGAAGCTCGTCGATTTTAACTCGCACTAACACAAAAATAAATTAGCTCTAACATCGGGGCTCGCAGACGTAATTTCTCTAGATTTGCGACGTAGAAATTGCATGAGATAACGGAAGAAGCGGAGCGATCGCCGTTAACAATGCGAACTCGTTCCTCGGATGTTTTTACTCCTGAGAATACATTGTGAAATTTGTTGCAGGGCGATAAAGGCGATAAAGGTGAAAGGGGTTTAACTACCACTTTAACGGGCGATCAATTCCCAACCGGAATTATCGAAGGACCTCCGGGACCACCCGGCCCACCTGGTAACTATCAAAATCTGTTACTTACTTACTTACTTACTTTCTCGGCGCTATCATAAATTGAATCATCGAGATTGATTTATTGCCCACGCGCGTACTCTCAAGTAATTGTAGTTGAGTTGATGGACCATTTCATTTTTAATGAATAATGTTGTATACATGTAAGACTTTGCCTGAAACTGTGCACTACTTTTACTCCTATATCTTATATCGTGTACGGAACGTTGTACTAAAGGACCTAATGGTTTGAGGTGAGAAAGGTGAACCCGGCCCTGTGGGACCTCCTGGCTTACCGGGCGAGAAGGGAACCAGAGGACGTCGTGGCAAAAGGGTAACGTACCTCTATACTTAACACACTCAACTGCGGGGTCGTGACGCTGCACAGCGGCGAAATAATCATTTGATTCGATTTGCGATAACCCAAGAAAGAAAGCGATGTGCACTTCACGACATCCGCACGTGTCTAACCAAACCACATTTCATTGCATAGCTTCATATATTTGGCATAAAACGGGAATACTAATTGTATGCATGGTGGTAGTCGGTGGATAAAACTTAATTGTACAGTCTGTATGAGGAAACGAATTGCATCGTAGTATGCATGACAACTTGTTTAGTATGAAGTGAAGCTTGTTTTGTGCTTGTGTTTGTATTTGATTTGCACATTGAGGTATTGCACGAACGATTGCTTTAATTTTTGTTATTATTAATCTACTTCAACTTTTTTTTGCTATTAACATGTTTAGGTGTGTAAACAATTAAGACGAGAAATAGTATTTCGTGAATTATGCTGTTATTTTAAAAATTGATACCAAATTTGCAAACGTGACGTCATTCAGGTCGCCAAAATAGTAAAATATTAGTTACGAACAATATTGGTTAATTTTTATTTAAATGGAGTCCCTTGCATCAGTTCTCCGCACCCGAGAGTCCACATCCTCTACCATTTTCTGTACCTTTTAATTTTTTTCTATACATAAATATACTCTTTTTTATTTGTTTATATATTTCTTGCATGTAGTTGTGTTCTTTCCTTTGTTGTAAACATGTTTCTTAGTTGCGCCCGTCATATTTAAATAGTATAATTCATTCACATCAAATGCACCGTGCCCGACTTATTTTTATTTTATTGATTTTCATACTCGTAGTTTCATTTTTTTATTTCCACCTGTAGATTTGTTAATACAATCTCTGAGAATTGACAGAAAAACTTGAATCATGTTGCAAGAATACAATGAAACATTACATTGACAACATGTACGTAACAATACATTTTCGAAATAAAATAAACTGAAATATTTTATTTATAAAATTTTGTATCCAAATCCTCCTTGGCGCAAATCCACGAAATACTACGCTGAGCAACCTTATTTTTAATTTTAACTAGTATTATTTTTAAATATTTCGGTGCCATATAATATTATTTACACCGCGCATTTTGAAATCAAACTTACACGTGAGGAATATCCTCCTATTTCGTTTTGATTTCTAACCAACTAGTTGCGAAACTATAATGACTTTTCCGTTCCTATATCTCATTTGCATACATTTAACTAGAAATTACCGTGGGTGTAATGCATCAAAGTTAGCGCAAATTACATCATTTGAACCTGGCAAAATCGGTCACGCAACCAAGCTGGTAAACGTAACTTAATTTAGTCTAACTGTAGGCCGCTTGTTTGTTGTGAGGTAGATCATCCACAACAAATTTAACCGGTCCAAAGTTGTGTAAATAATATAAAATTAGATTACTTCGCTATAATGGTGTTGTTATTATTTTTATGTTGCTGTGTTGTGTTACTTATAATTTACTAATTTTATTTAATAATCATTTTATTGTTTTAGTTAGTGTCTGGCAAGTATCTTAACTGGGTTCCTTATTTATTCCTAGTAGTTCTACGTCTTTATGCACTAATGTAATAAGCTGATTAACATATTAATTACCTCACACTACGTTAACGAGCACATAATTTATCCGCAGCTGCTTATCTTCGTAAGTATTTATTTCGTTCGTTCGTCGTTTATTTATTTATGTGTAGATATTTGCAGTGTATTATATGTTTTATTGTTTATTTAAAAGCATGAATGTAGAAACAAATGTTAACATGTTCAAAATAAAACCGGGTGTAAGACATATGAAGCTGCAATGTCTGAGTGTGGTTTGGTATGTGTAGGGCCTACAGGGGTTGGATGCTGAGGTGTTAGGCCGAGGTGATCCGGGACTCCCTGGAGTCAAGGGTGAGACAGGAGACACAGGGTCAAAGGGTGAAAAAGGCGAATTTGGTTTCCCAGGTACTTGTTAATGAAAGGGTTTCCGACCGCGCTATTGATTTCGCTCTGTCTTGATTGACTTTTGTTGTTTTAAGGTCCGTCGGGAGACATAGGACCTGTGGGACCGATGGGGGAAGGCGGATTAAATGGAGAACCTGGGCCTCAAGGTCCTCCAGGATTACCGGTACGTACCACATATATAATGTTAATAATGTTACGTTTCCGCCATAAAACACTTTCTTTATTTAATTAAAATGCCTACTTACTGATAAAATGAAGCTGTGCCACCCTTCTAATATTTGATACTTTCGTTCGATTAATGACAACGCTTAATTTTGTCACCAGCCAAGCGAAGATAAAATACGTCCAGGATTGTTCCGAAATACACTTTATAATAAGACTGGAGAATTGATTTTGGGTTCTTGGCTTAATAAGCAAGAAAATATTCCTATTCCCTAAAATAAAAATGTTTCATTAAAATAAAAGTGGACAAAATTAATTTAATTTAAAAACAAAACAGTGCACTTGAAATACTAAAATGAAAGTTTGTTTAATCAATGTTGGCATCGTATTGCCGTTCGTTTTGGAAAAGAAATTAACAGTATTATGCAGTGAAAACCTCGTTGAAGTGCTGTAATAATAATAAAAAAAGTATTCAACACTGTATCAATAAAGACAGAGAAAAAAGTTGCCTCTTCCACCATACTATGTAATGAACAATAAATATGGGTAGCATCTACTGCCATCGAAGATACAATTTCAAAAGGGGAGATTATGACATTATGTCATGATGTTTAAAAAGCTCGGAGAAAGATTTATACGGGGAGAAGATATGATGACATAAATATTGGGTATTATGACGGATCATTACAAAAGGTAGAGAATATTTGTTGCAACCACGAACCCAAAATGTGACATTCACTCAACTGGAAAGTCCACAACTGCCCAACAAATCCGCAGACAACACCTGATCTATTGTCCTATGTCATTTGGACCTAGCTACTCTGCAGATTATGACTTTGAGCGTCAGAATAATACTAAAACAAGATATTCCAAGACAACCCAGTAAAACTACAATCTTGAACAGTTTTCGGAAAGAACTAGATAGTAGAATAAAGTTGAACACCAGCTAAAAACAACATCTGAATTAGAGACAAGAAACGCAAACAGAGATACAAAATAGGCAACCTGGATGAACACTCCAAAAAAAATTAGCTGGCGATAACTATCCAAATGAAATGATTGAAGAACGAGGAAAATTAAAATAAATTGAATAACATTACACAAACCAATGCCTGATCCAGAAGGACTAGAAATGACAATGGATAATAATGACTTTTAATTATATTAGAATAAATCTCGAACAAGCGAAATCAATTGACGAATATGAACACTGAATTGGTACTCCTAAATCCCCGCCCAGAAACAAAAGCGAAGATTTTGCCGATGAAGTGAACGATGTTAATGAAGAAAGACCCGGAAAGTCATCCGAAGAACAAGAGGTCGAAGACCAAGAACACGCATAGTTACGCGGAGGTTTTAATAGCGTATGACTGCAAAAGTCAATAAATGAATTTTACCACATTTGGACAAATCGAAATAGGGAAATGTAAAACCCCTACAACAACTATAATTACGTCAGAATAGAGTATACAACTTCTGCAGTTATATGATGTTGAAATGGCCAGTTTAAAATCCATGTGACATGGCAATGAACTAATTTACAGCAACTGGTGAATAAATATACCATACGTAGTTGGATTGAAAAAATATGGGGAACCATGACGTGATGGTTTAACACTTTAGGAATATTTACAACCGGACCAATGGCACTATACATGATTGGAAGAATCATTAAGAGATACCATAATCCAATGGGACATTGTTGCACGAGATTCTGGGCTTTAGCGTCGGATTAATAGGGGCCCTTTGGGACAGCGTGACTATGTACTGTATCCATAATTATCACCCAAACCAAGCAGCAGGCCAAAGTGTGATCCAGAAACCCGAATTGAAATGGAACGACTTAAAACAATCATATATCCAAAACCAGTGCCAGATCAAGATTGGCTAGCCAAGAAAGATACAGATTATTCTGTAAGGAAAGTTACCAAGTGAATTAAAAGACCAATAATTTCAAATAGTCCTTTAAAAAATCAAACGGAGAGTGGGCTGCAAACAATCAGGAAAAGCACTATTATTATTAGAGTTTGTAACAAAACAAATACTGGAAGAAAACAAAACGAACATAAATCCTAACAAACCATTTATTAGATTTGATTTGATAAATGGTGAAATACTAAAACAATTTCCAAGAAAGCAGTAGTAAAATTAGCACCAATGCATCGTACAGATTGAAGTATGTCCCTAAATTAAAAAGGAAGCCAATTAATGAACTCAATGATATCAAAATTGTTTAAGAAATTGCGTCTGAAAAGACGTAAAGCTATCATTGAGGAAAAGAAAATAATCCTGCCTGACTCATTTGGATTTAGAGAGAAAAGCATGGAGCTGTAGTTCAGGGGTATTTCTTATAATAATGTCTGGAACATAGTTAGAACAACTTTTATTAAAACGATACAGCCTCTTATTAAATTCATACATTAGTGAAAGTATGTTTATTAATGTTAATTAAGTGTGAGCAACGATATTTGAAATTTAGTCCAATAAATGATGGTGTACTACAGTCTTCTAGGCTCACGGGTACTGTTATGATACACACGTGATATATAAGTCATTACAAACCCAGGAATTGAAATGGTTGCTGGTGACGTAAAAATGCGGAAATGCTTCACTATCACGTTAGCGTTAAAGTAATTCAGGTGCTCGATCAAACTTGTATAGGAAGAAAATTCAAGAGGACAAAACTTTTTCTGTTAATTTAGTGGGTGTAAAGAGACCGTAGTGTGCGCGTGTGCAGTGCAGCTAGACATAATTACCTGAGGACCCCAATGTGTACCTTAGTATAAAATTTTAAGATATTTTAAAGAAAAGTATTGCTCGTTAATATTAGCCTAATTAGATTATTAGTAATTGCATTACACCATAAAAGATGTTTTAAAAAATGTGGCGCTTTACGTAACCATAAATGATCAAAATTTACATCGCTAAATATACCATTGTGTTGCGAGATGCGAGTTAAATAGTACGTAAGCTTTCGCTCCTGTACTCTAAGCTCGACGTAATCCTATTAGTTATTACTGGAGTCTGTGGCACTTATTTATTTCCTCGGAAATCATTTCACATTTGGCTTAAGCGTACAGTTTATTTGCGGGTTCCCGCACAGATATTAAATTCGATTCGCTATTTTTTGAGTTCGGCTTTAGTATAGAACGTGGAAACATTTTCTCAACCATGGTTGCATTTTGCCGAACCTAGACTTCCGTTGTGCGTCTTGAATCCCCAGCCCCTTAACAAAATTCCTCTCGCCTGCCGATTAATCATTAATTGTTCCACGCCTTCTTCCACTTTCTACATTTCAGGATTTACTACATTGATTCATTCGTAATTTTGTGTGAGCTAAATTAACAAATTTTATTGACATTCTCATGCTGCCTCAGCTAGCACTTTGTGAAAACGCTATTGTGCATATAAGCGATTATATCTAAATATAAATCAACATAAATATCCGCTCTTCGTTTATTTTGTTAGAATTAATATAATAATAGGCATTTTCTTAACTTAAAATTATATACATTAGGTTAGATTAAGTTCTATGTTCATTTTATTCGAATTATGTATATTTCAACTATTTGGCTAGGCACATAGGCCCAGAAAGGGGATGTATGCTAATTCATACTGGGAAAGCTGGAAATGTCTAATCTTGGTTTCAAGCAAAATATCATCGATGCAGCTAAAATAATAAGGACAAGTGATGAATAGAGTAATGTTGTTGTTTTTCGAATTCAAATTGAGGGTAATTTTGTTGCATCTAAAATAAGGTATCATGGATCATGCTGTAAAGGACTGACGGTTGCAGATGATTATATATACAGTTACCTTGAAGAAAATGAAAACCAATGCCAGTATGTACTGGGTGATATTCTGAAGCATTATTGTGGACCAATTTCAATAACCCTCATTCTGTGAAAATAGCTGGAGAGTGTTTATGGAGACGATATAATTCGTCTCAGTATAATATGCTTCAAGAACACAGGTTACACGATCCTGTCTGAGAAATGGTACGAGGCGGAATTCGCTGATAAAGAGAAAAATTCATGTGATGAGAGCAACTACTACAGTTATCTGTGAGGACGTTCAAGAATATACAACTTTCCTGCACCCAACAAATTATTATCATATTATCATATTGAAGAGGGCAAACCAGAATCACTTGCGTTGTTCCTAAGAGCAACTATTGCCCCGAATAAGTGCCGAAATGATGATAAAGTGAAAACAAAAGTTGCGTCTATCGCCCACACAATTATTGATACTACTCGACTAAAATTCTTTCGATGAGCCTTATACGTTGGCCTAAGGGTGCTGATACACCGGAAATATGACTCAAAGGATCTATTGGAAATTGCTTCAGCGACTGGATAGTGTTGCAATGAAGTGTGACGTTACGAAATTTCATGCTTGAAACAACCTGTTGAACTTGTTCCACCATCGAAATCGCGCGCACAGTTTATCTTTGCCAATGCTGACATTGACACCATAGATGGGACCAATACATTGCACACAATGTAAGGGATGCAATGCACTACATCTAATCTATTTGAAATCCGACATGGAAAAAAGATCCCTGCTGCAGGATCTTTGGAAGAATTTGGGACAATACCAGTCAGCATTATTATATAATTCAGAAATTAATTCAGTAATCGTCAGGTTCGGCTCATATTGTTTATGGACGCTATCGATGTCATAATAGATGGCGGTGGGTTACAGGAATTGTTTTCGCAGCTCCACCAACCAACAAGATGTTGACGAGGAATGCCTACTCCAGAGCTTTAAGGGCACACATTTTGGCTCACGTTGCAATGAGTAATGGTGTCTTGTCAATGCTAGAGGAGGAAAAATATTACTTTATTAAGCATCTAAATGGTACTGATAGTCGCGAAATTTGTTCAAGCCTACAGGTCCGTGATTGTTGCCTGCATTATCAAATCTTAAGAGAAATGGTACCCTACTTTGGCAAAATCATGCCATTTATTTTATATTTATTATTATATTATTTTACCTTCAGGATGTGTTGGAGCTAGGTTTCCGTCTGACTCCTAAGGATCATGAAATGTTCGTGACAAACGGATTTTTCACTATCAGAAGATAAATTCTGGTAAGAGCTGTGGTCTGTTCGGACCATTTAACAAAGGTTGATGAGAGCTGGTTTCCTTTCAAATTTCTCTCGAATGAATGGAACAAAAAATGACTGATATCAATTCTAATTCAAAAATTTGCTGATAAAAACATTGCTGTCGAACATGCAACACAGTATGCCGAGTATATTTTTGATTGTCAGAATGGCCATAGAAAACGATACACTCTCTGAATGTGTGACTGTAGTAGGAGAAGACAGACCTTGCAGTAATTATTATTGCATTAGCTCCTGATACCGACCGGTTGTTTTCGATGAAGCTTGGAAAAGTAAAGTCCGAGATCGTATTCTATTCCCCGACATACCTCAAAATATCAAACAAAGTTAAAGAAAATATATTGTTTTTTCACACGTTCAGCGGATGCGATTCAACATCGGCGATTTTCAGAGAAAGCAAGATGAAATTGGCAAAGCTTCTCGACCAAGATGCGAACGTACAAAGGACTTCAAAGCGACTGCAGATTAAGTCGGTGGTGCCGGTGAAAAGTAATTGCTGTTTTGTATACGGGATCGTTTCTTTAATGTTCTTCTCTGAATGAAACACACTTTAAAATGTTCACCAAATACAGAATACTTTCAACTTGGCTACTCTTCCTGTTACTGAAGAAGCTGCTCGCCTGTCCGCCATGAGGGCTTTCCTACAAATTAATTTGTGGAATTGCCATTTGATGGACACACTTCAATGGGGATGGAAGGTTACTAAGATGGGCTACGTCCATTACCATCAACAGCTGAACAAGTCCCGCAGGAATAGATTAATAATACTGCCTGCAAATATTTGAAAGGGCGCCGACCATTTTGACACCCTTGTGTTGTGGTTGGAGGAAGCAAAGGTTGAAATGTTCCCCAATTCGCTATAATTGCAGAGGAGCGTCCTGCACCAATTCACCAAACAAAATTTATGACGGAACAAATTTGAATGACATCGAAGCTATGCTACCTAACAATGATGACGAATTTAAAGACCTTATGTATGACGAAGACCATCAATCAAACCAATTGCTCCACTCAGCTTCTACTTCAAAACACTGTAAATTCAATTAACCTTGTATTTTTATTATGTTTAAATTTTAAATTTGTAATCACCTTCACATCAAACCTTACATTATTTACTTCATATGATACATTATACATGATACATGCGAAAATAAAGTATGTAAATACAAGGTACGATTAAAAAAATGAGAAAAATTATCGTTCGCCGAACTCATATCTTCCTAACAACTTCATGAATGGTACTCATTCGGTGCAGAATTGTGTGTACTTTAATTTAAAAGACGGTAACATTTTCCTACAAATTAATCGTTTAGGAGTCCGAATATTCGGAAATTTCGAATTTCTTGGGACATCACTTGTGCTGTATGTAAGCACAAGCAGAAAAATGTGCAAACTTCAATAAACCCTTTTTACATACAAATGAAGAGATTAAACCCGTTTCCAGATTTTCGAGAATTAACTAGCCTACAAATATTGCTTGGCCTATATGCAGTTTGTAGATCATTATATTTTGTTATTGGGTTCGCAGACTGGTTTATTTTCCTTCGCGTCTCTACTTTTACCACATTTAGCAGATCGACATATGTACGCTCTTCGGCAACATAGACGTTGTAACGTAGTCTTTGATTAACGCTAGCAACAAAACATGAGCTTTGCCCGTTTAGAATCGTAATATTTTCTTGGCGAAAAAAGCCAATTGTTTGTGATTTATACGGTACGTAATGACGGAAGGTTATATTTTACTCCAAACTGATAATGTTTTATTTATTTCTTGTATAACTTGCGATAACAAATATTTCATTAACGTATTATGACGAGGAATATGTTTCTTGGGAAGAGAGTGTTTAATATGGAAAACTATATCGAATGAAATTGATCCAATTGTGTTCAATTTTGGTAAATCCCATGCTGTGTGAGGTACATTTTAACAAAATCAGACTTCCATCAATAAATGTTACAGGGTCTAATCGGACCCAAAGGCGAAAAGGGAGAATACGGCGATATCGGACCGCCCGGTTTAATGGGTCCACCAGGCCTGCCCGGACCGCCCGGCTATCCAGGACAGAAGGGCGAAAAGGGTGAAAAAGGCGAATCGGTACGTAAACCAGACGTACATTTGCCGGATGCGCAATTCTTTCAAAACAATCAATCAAATCGCCGTTTTAATTTTATCCATAATTTTTCCGCTTTTTCATTGCCTGCATGCCGACATTGTTTTGAAACAACTTGTGCATCGATCGATCGAGGAGTTCGAAGTCTTTTAATACTTTTTCTTTTTCCGGTTACTTTCTTGAACAGAAATACAAAAAGCTAAGAAGGCGACAGGTAATTATCAAATCTTCGTCGTATGTTTTCCTTTTTGCTTTTGCTTTGTATACATTTACGATCGAGCAGCTGGTCGAAAATTTTATCTTTTTTATGTTTTCTCTATACTGTTCCAGGGAGACGGTACCGGTGAGGTCATAAACGCAGGCGACGTGGTATGTATATTTATTTTATTATTCCGGGATTTCTGTAACTTTATTTATGTATGTAGTTCTTTAAATTTATGAACAACATTGCTATAGGTAATAGGGCCACCTGGTCCTCCAGGACCTTCGGGCACCCCAGGATTACAAGGCCCGCCTGGAATTAAGGGTGATAGGGGAATGGATGGTATAAAAGGAGAACCAGTAAGTAATTTGAATTATATATTTTTGTTCCAATGTACTCATAATTATTTGTTGGCCAACCAAGCCAAATATAGACTCTTAGG
The DNA here is from genome assembly GCA_959613385.1 of Geotrupes spiniger. Lineage (NCBI taxonomy): Eukaryota > Metazoa > Arthropoda > Insecta > Coleoptera > Geotrupidae > Geotrupes > Geotrupes spiniger. The sequence continues at coordinate 31,152,005 of OY390737.1, read as the reverse complement.
TTGAACTAATTCACTTTTCGTTAATAAGGGAATATCTGGGATAATAATATTTATGTTTTTATATATCATTTTACATTAAACAGAAATCAGTTTCCTAACACTGCAAAAACGAGTGCCGATGTGTGACGCAAAATTGTTAAAAAGATAATTCGATGCAACTTATTCACTTTAATTATTGTATCCCCATAGTACATTTTATTTCAAATGAGTACATTAATCACTACTTTATTTATAGGGTGAAAAAGGTACTAAGGGCGATCCAGGACCCATGGGGCTACCAGTAAGTATTTGTGATTGTGATCGTCTGACCCATAGTAGAACATTTGAACCTAACAATGAAAATAATTTCTATATATAGTGATTTATAACGTAGGGTCCGATGGGTTTAAGAGGTGAAAGTGGAAGACCTGGTGAATTTGGAGTACGCGGGCCAATGGTAAGGAAACCGTTATATAACTAGGACTAAGCAGCGTTAACCGAACAATGCAGTGATTTAACAAATTAACAATTTCAATTAACGTTCCTCCGTGCTTTTTAACATAACAAAAGTCTTGTTACTTCCATTGGATTGTTGCGTTTAACTAGCGATCCTAAGAAAATGATTACATACAATTTGAGCAAGGATGTAATTGCAACTGGTTTAGGAGGACTGGTGATTTCCAAAGAAGAATTCGAATAATCGTCGCAGCGCCAATTTTACCCACTCTACTTGATAATTCTCAGTAAATAGATTGGCGATATGTTGTAAAAATGTATTTGTTGTCATATAGAATAAAGGGTCGATATTCTAAAAGCCGTAAATTCATATACTTTGATATTGATTTTTATATTATATTTGTATTTAACTACGGATGCTGTATTTATTGCTATTTACATATTTATTATACATAGGAGCAGTTGGATAACTGGAAAGACAAACAATTTTTCGTCCAATTAGTACTTAATTGTATAATGTGTCAATTTAAATAGTACGATAGTGTTTAAAATACACATTTTTATATGAATATTTACCAATTGATATTTATTATTGTAAAAAGGCAGTTTTGCAAGGATTAATTATAAGGAACCTAGTGTGTTGTAATATAAATGTTAATTAAATAATTTTTTTAGGTGTTTTATAGTAGATCATAGTGTGTAATTATTTAAGAAATTATAATATAACGTGACTGAACCTAGTATAGGGTTTATAAAACCTAAAAACTTGTAAAATATTTTACTTAATACTTTAAGCTTGGTGTACCAATAACATGTACGAAAAATAAATGTATGTGCATGTGCTGTAATTATTTTATATGCTCGCATTTTTTTTAATTGGCTTTCCTTTTCCCACACATTTAAACTTTAACTGCATTCACTTTCTCGAAGAAAAGAGCATGGATAATTTATCAGAAACCGCATTTTGATGCACAATTTGAAGCAGATCATATCACAGTCTAGGCCAATACCTAGTTTTCTTTTAATTTGAACTACCTTTATTTTTCTTTAATTATTGTTCTTCACAGGGTCCACCTGGACTTGATGGAATGAAAGTAAGTTAATTTCTATAAATTTAACAGTGTGGCATCTAAAATATTTCCTCAAAAATGTCTCCAATAATCAACAATTTTCCAAAGCCAAAGCAATGCTGTCATTTACGAAATTATTTTTAATAGGGAGCTCAAGGTGAACCAGGAAACAAAGGAGAACGAGGCGATCCAGGTTTACCTGTAAGTAATGATTTATCAAAAAAAAAACTAATTGCGAAATTCTTAATTAAACTAACGATATATGTTGCTGTTAATGGATTGCTTTATTTTAGGGTACGGATGGGATTCCAGGACAAGAGGTACCTATTAACATACGCTCACATTGCTTCTAATCAACAAAAGCCCCGCTTGAGAAGCATTTAAGTACTTGAGAACCTTTGGCGAATAGCTTGCTGTGTAAACTTACTAGAGAAGCATGCATCATGTCATTAATCATGAATTCGTCCCGACAGGCGACATAATTACTAATACTTGATGACGTTTTCAGGGTCCGAAAGGCGATAAGGGATTAAAAGGAGAATCTGTAAGTATTAATTACTGCAAATTACCTTAAAAGCTTTCGACGAGTTTTTATATTAAAAAAAAGGTAGATGAAATGAATTTGCTTTGCTTTGTCCGTGTAAAATATTTTCCAACCATTAAACAAATCCAATTTTGAATTTGCCATTTTGAATGTAGAATAAAACTATCACAAAACCTTACGCGACTATTTTAGGACAAATTTTTATTTTTTTTTTGTAAAACGGTTATTATTTATTTACCTAGCCATGCATCAAAAGAGTTACTGCTTTGGTGTTGTCATACACTGACAAATCTGCATCAAAAAAATTGCGAAGCTCTTGTGAAATTGTGTCAAAGGTACAATTTATTCATCAGATTGGCTGCGAATGTCTAAGATCTTAATGCTACTACTAAGAACCATTCGGATTACTCGCAAACCACGTGAGCATGTAAATTATTACTTTTTTCAAGCAATCACGACAGCACTTCTAACTTATAGGATCAATGCCTTAAGGGGGGCAAAATAGCGAACATCGGATAAGCTGAGAAAAACATTAGAGAGCTGTTGCTCTCAAACTAGAGAGTAATCTGAAAAATCCTTTCACAGGCTCATTTCTGAGACGCTTTAGATTAGAAAAAAAAATCAATTTTACATTTATCGAAATATTCGTTCAAAGCTAAGACTATGAAAAGGTGAAATAGAAATACAAACATATTAAGTCAACCAACTGTGTATGAACACATTTAAAAATAGAAATAATCTCGATTGGTATTGATGCCAGATTCGAAAAAATTGTCATGAGAACTCTTGCAATGTATATAGTAATATAACAAAACGTTACTGTGGGTGTAAAAGATCTCTTGTTGAATAAAAAACACGACTTTCTCAGTAGAAATGTTTTATTTTATACAGCCAAAATCAGTTAAAAAAAGAAACAGTAAAAATACATGAAAACGTTGTTGTAATAACAACTGAAAATGATATAAATGGACACTAGACTTCCAAACAAAAAAGACCCAACAAAAAAGTTTAAAAGGAAAACAAAATCGAAAGTAAACTATCGAGGAAATACGAATAAGAATTATATTACACCAACTAAAGCTTATTTCCCAATAATTTTTATGTGGAAATCTGGTAGAAATTACGAGGCAATTGGATAATGTACTGAATATTTTAAAAGGTTTATGAGTATGGATAGAAATGGGAGAACGATAATAACTGAAAGGAGCAGGAAGAACAAGTCACGTCATCAACAAGGCAGGAAATGCAAAGTATTCTCAAACAATTAGTATTAGTAAAAGTCCAGAAGAAAACAACATATCCATAGAGATCATCAAAGTGGAGGGGTGAAACTAAATAAATTGCTATTTGATGTGGAAAGAATGCCAGTGGAGTACAATAGGTCCATACCATGTAGATAGTGGCGAAAATCATTAATGGTAGACTAAGGAAACATCTGGAAGAGCAAGTGGGAAATAACCAGGCCGATATTAGGAGGATAAAATCAACAATACACCAGATATTAGTTTTGCGGAAAATTCTGGAAACAAACCAGGATCAGGGAGGCGATTTCTGTTTCCTGTTTATAGATTTTGAAGAAGCATATGACTCCATAAAGAGATCGGAACTGCAGTTGTTTTCGCTCCATCTATCTTCATCTCTGCGTCCGTGCCTGAGGCGATATGATTATGGTGGTTATGGGGGGGTGTAATCAGCGTAACAGTGTGCGCATACTTTGATCATAACGTTAAATTAACCAGTGACAGATCCATAAACTACCAATACATATTAAATAATCCGTTCAGTTAGAATTTTGGAAATACTCAACAGTTGTGTTCACCATCGCAGCCGTTGATTGATTTCCTGGCGAGACAACCCATATATTTATAAAAGAACACCAACAAGATAGAGATAATTAATTATTGCATATCTCCAATTATTTTATTTGGTAAGAATTTAATTACTTTGGATTTGGATCATAGGGCGCGTTCAGTGGATACCAACCGTTGAGTGGCTTAATAAATATACAAGTATGATTGGCACAATCATAAAATGCCAGCAATACCAATTAAACCAATTTACTAATCCACACAAGAGTTGGGAATCCACTGAATGCACCTATATTTTATCCCCCATCGTATTACAATTTATCGACAGATGAGCTAGAAAACAAATAATTCTTTCAGTGATAAATGTAGAAAATAATTGCAATAGCAGCATCTGGGGATGACTAGCTCGACTAGTAAAGACAATCTGCATTGTAATTGACCGCATTAGTCGCATAGTATAAATATATCAATAGCAGAATTCTGTGTCGACGTTTTGTTTCGATTGTCAATAATCTTCACCGTTTATTGAGCGCGAATTTCAAATAAATACATAGGATTCATGCAACATGAAAAATACGAATAATTCAAATACGATTTGTTGAATTTATTTATGAAAAGATTTACACTGATTTCTTAAGGCAATATATTCACGTACAGTACTAATGTAATAACGAATATACTTTGTATACAAATGTCTCTACTTTAGGGCCCATTGGGAAAACGAGGCAGAAAGGGCGATAAGGGCGATAAAGGCGACCAAGGCGTCCCGGGATTGGATGCGCCGTGTCCTTTAGGAACAGACGGACTCCCATTACCAGGATGCGGTTGGCGACCACCCAAGGTATTGTAGCTGATCTAGTGGTCTCTAACTTTAGTAGGAAACCATTAATTCGAACATTGTAGTCATAACATCGCTGATTAACCGCATGTGCTGGTAAATACTAATTGTTTATAGGACTTATCTTATCCATCGACGTCGGCGCCCGATTTCGACATTGAAGACACCATCGACGAAGGTAACGAAGGCGATTACGAAGACGGCGACGACGAATACATAGAAGAATACCCGGATCATTTGAACTCTGCCCTTCCGGTGTCTGCTTCAGCCATTTAACACATAGTTTTTTCGCTAGTTATTGCGTTGATAACTCAAAAGACTAATTTGCGGTATGTTTGATTTATTAACTACGATTAGATTAATACTTTAACGTTCAGTGGTAAAAGTGTGTAATTTATTAATTTTCGTTATTTCATAAAAACCGTTTTTTTTTCTTTTTTTTCACTTTTGTCGCGTATCTACAGAAAAATAGTAATAACTTTCCTTTCTCATTCATATTTGCTTTTTTTTGTAGGGCCAATAGAGTCTGGTAGGAAGTCGTCTGTTCGTGGATCATCGATCGCATAAATATTGTACTTACAGTGAAGTGTTTTGTGTAAATAGTAACGAAGTTTTAAAACTATCCAAAATTGCATATATGCAGCTACCTAAAAATTATGTGTAATGCATCTTATTTAAGAAATGGGTCTAATTATCGTAAAAGTAGTTCCTGGTGAGATAAAAACGTGTGCGTGTTCATAGATTCGTTGATTTGTACAGAGTTTATATTTTAGATTAGATGATGTTCATTAATCTCATGTTTCTATCGACATAAGCTGTGTATAAATATTTATTGTAGATATTTACCGTACATGAAATAAATCTGTTTCTATTTATAATGTTAATGTTAATTTTTATAATGAATAGTGACAAATATAGTTTATTACACGAACGTTTTTTTAGTTTCACTTTGAACTTATAACAAGTTTAATTATAATTAAGAAATTGAGGCACCAAATGGGGCACTGAAAATTTTGAATCACGCAGTTTTAAATTCGTGACTGCATTGGATAGGAGCTATACTCAATGCCAGAAAAAAGACCACATTATTGTGTGGAGAAACGGTTAGATTTAGGGCGGTAAAAGGCTGCCCGCAAGGAGGGGTTCTTTCCCCCTACTGTGGACTATTCTGGTGAACGACCTACCAGCCATTGTCAGTAGAAATAAGGAGTTCCTGACACCACCCGCATGAAATCTTGAACTATTTAAACGTTCATTTTCAGATAACGTAGTCAGAAGCAATAATCCTATACTGTAATCCTATACCCCTTGACCTGAAAAGTTGTGTCTGATACGTCTTTCAAGGCGTGAGAGATTTTATCACTTTATCTTTTTGTCACAATTGCTATTGATTCCATGGAAGCATTGAATCTTTCTACTTCCTTTTCCTTTTATTTTGTTCTTTTACGTTGGTTTTTAGGAGTCTAGTTTTGCTTAGATTGAGTTAGTTTGGTTTTGTTAACAATGTATATATGGAAGAGCAGCTGTATGCTTTGTGTTCAGCTGACAGTGTCCTTTGACCACAGGATGGGCACACAGTATATTTTCTTTCATGTTTTGTGTATACAAACTGTATTAATTTGGATGTCTTGTCAGTGGTCAATAAACATTACCATTATTATTATTTTTTCCAATACAAATCTCAAAATTTCAAAAATTAGAATCCCGAAATTGTAATTTCTAAAAAATTAGAATCATTGCCATACCATTAAAATTATTTCAAAATTTAACTAATACTGACATTCAAAAACTGGAATTTAAGACATTTCGATATCAGTCGAACAACAAAGATGTTTGTGAATTTTGAGAAAGATTTGTATATCAATTTTCAAATTTGACTACATTGATATTTAATTTATTAAGTTTACCACATGCTAGTGCCAACGTAGAAGGGGTAATTACAGGCGACGTTCCGAAATCTACTGCAAGCACTGTGCAGTACTGAATTGTGTTCCGAAATCAAATGCAGTAAGCTGCGCACAAGCAACAACTATTATTCATTTCACATGTTTTGACCAGATGTTGGTGCTGGCACGGTGCTGCATTTTTACATCTCGGGGAGGTAGTGTAAACACAGCATATGGTCACATGACTCACGTCATAAATTGTGTTGTGACTCATCGTTGTATAAATGTGTTAAAATGTTCCCGAGTAGTAGCATATTTAGTTTAGACTATTTTCGCCGTGTCTAGTTGTTACAAAATGGATCAATCTTTCGAAATAACTTTGTTGGATGGAGAAACAAATCAAACTTATAATATAAAACTAACCTCGAAAGAGTACGAAATGATGCAGAATGATGAAAATGTAATTTTATATTGTAAATAAGGACTCGTCTCTAAATATTGAATCAATAAATTGTTACAATTACAATAAACCTTTTAATGAGTACACTTCCATCACAAGCTGTTTCAATATCTATTTGATTGTAGGTGTGACTTTTGTCGAATTCTTCAAATATATTATGTTTATATATGAATACACATACTAAAGATGTACCCAGGGATTCATCAACGAGGCGTAACGTTAGTCGGACTAACGCTATTTGCGCCAAAAATTTACGCCCGTCTTGCACAGGTCTAAATAAACGGTGTAAGCCTATTCATGAAAATCGCGTAGACCGGGCGCAAATTAATCTCTGACGACATAGACGACGTCATCGTTTCGCATTATGAACCAGACAAAATTCGTCTAACCTTGACAATTGTGAGAGCGCCATTCTCGAGTTGGGGCGCAGAGGCAGGCGATAGGACTTTTTAAGTAGCAATTAGTTTGGCTTCATAAATAAAATAAATGAATATAAATAAAAAATATTTGATTGTATCTTTTTATGTCGTAACAGACGTAAGGATTATTTCAAACTATAAAAATAAGTTTCACAAGCTATAATTACTGCCGTTATTAATTGCACAAAAGACAATACTATAATAATAAGTAAACCAATAGCATTGCACTGCAATCAACTGGGTACAGGTTGAGTCTTACGCCAGTGAGAGATTTATATAAACCACTTCATGGGATGGCGGTTGATCATCCAAAGGATCGATTAATCCTGCTCTGGACAAATGTCAACATTATCAAGTTTATTTGGAAGCTTTTTTTCTAAACATTTAATTCACTTATAGTGGTCTTTTTTAGTTCTATTGAAATAATTGAAAATTTTATTTGTTAGGTAGGCGTTTATTTCGTTTACTCGATTATTATTAAAAATCGAATGGATCCAGCAGAATAATTGTCAACTCACCGTTTATCGCCAAACTGATATCATCTCGTCATATAAAGTGCTAGAGAGGCGTTCTTACATCCATTCAGCGGCAGCACATTCCAAAAGCAATACACACATCATGGCAAAAGCAATGGCAACAATGGCACCACATGAAAATATAAATAGCACCCTTTACAATACAGCGGTTACGATACATAGAGTTACTTACAGGGCCCCTTTCGGAGGCCCGCACGGTCCCACGTTGCCTCTAGTGGCTATCCTCGAATCGGTTACGTTATCATCTTTGGACACCTTTACCATTTTCCGGATATCTTCGCATGCTAGTGTACCTGAAAGATGTACTCGACGTGCTCGTCGCTCTCCTGTAGAGTTACAGGAGAACCAATGGGCGTCAGCCCCCATGTCGCACCCAAGGAATGGCATAGGCGTACTCGACAGGCAACTTTGGATATTAGCATACCTTGCCTTCTGGACATACGGTTCCAGAATCACTGTCCCCAGTACTTCGGGGACAGGTCGAGGCTTGCCGATAACCACGCCTGTTATCGGTTCACCAAGAACAATGACATGTCATTCCATTCTGACTAAATGATTAGCCGACCCCCGTACCACACAGCGGGGGCCCTCAATACCCAACTCTCCACAGACACCACAAAGGCGACCGGCAACACAACAATATATATATCCACATGCATATATATATCCATAACAATACAATGGGTATCACATAATAAATCGTTCAGATGTATACAATTCTACTTTACCAACGCTGCATTTGCCATATATATAAGCTTCGCCTAGATCTGCCTCGCTACTGTTTTGCACAACTTTCGCACTCACTAACTACGCCACTGCATTCTAGACTACCATTGTCTACACGTGCATCGACTAGTTAAGTCCACATGCTATTAGCAACTGTCCTAAAAACTAAGACCCCTCTCTAGATCTCATGGAATATCTTTCTTATCGCTCAGACGACCCCTCCACTCAACCCTTAGGCAATGATTCACACAAAACGGTGTGTATTCATATTCATTTTAGTGAATATAATTAAATATTGAAAATATGCATTCGTACAAAAATATCCGCGCTACATATTTAAATTATACTCAATGTTTTTTTTAATATTTTCTTTACAAAAAAACATGATTTTGGAAGGTCTATTTAAAATTAGGATTAATACAAAACTATTAAATAAATTTGTTGAAAACTTAGCTTGTATACAAAATAATAAAACTTGCTCGGAATACAAATTTATTAAATCAGAATAAAAACATATTCGGTAGATTACACGTTGCGCTTTCGCAGCACATAATGCTGCTAATAATTTATAATGCTGATGCGTACAAATAAATATACAAAAAAAGGAATGCATGTTAGAACGTATTACAACACACGCTCTAGACACAAATTTAAAACGGTGAATATTCATGTCTATAATTTGTAATCGACCTCTTCGGTTGATCATCCAGAGGAATCAATTGATCCTGCTCTAGACTAATGTTTGCATTAATGCATATTATGCAAAACCATGTAACCAAGCCATCTAACCAAATTAAAAATCTGGAGCTGTGCATTACATACACCTGTACATTTAAAGATGTTTGGCATTTACTGTTTATATGGTTGGGTGTATCTTCTTTTGGAGGCATCAACGACAATACACGACTGCAATCTATGGCTCCTACCACATTTGGTATATTATCTATTCCATGAAATACTTTCTTAACACCGATTATATAACCAGGATCATTTATACAATAGGTGCCCAGTAATGTGTCAGTACTCGACTACATGTCGACTAGCTCACATGAACAATGTCTGCAATTAAGCTTTGGAAGCCATCCGATGCTACACATCTTAAGCCAATGAGTACTTGTAGCATCACGGATAAAGAACTTCTCTTATTGTAGGGTGTTCCAGCTGTGGTATTAGCTCGTATAATCATATGCCGTGCCACTATAGTACCTACAATAATATTGCAGTAATATTTAAATTTGATTAGTCATATTGAGAAGTGTTTACTCACCTAGGGCAATTGTAGTGGGTCTAATCGATCGTGAAACAATCTGACACTTCATATATTTGTCAATGGCAGTTGCCCAGTCACATCTTGCCCTGGCTCCTAACCTTGGCCATATTCCTCCTCCAGAGCAAGCATATTCTTCCCTGGACCCGGTACCATGTTTACTATAACGTTATAAATGTAGAATAATACTCAGGTGCGGAAACTTGATGAAATAAAATAGTTCTAATTGCAACTTATTAGTAGCCGAAAAAAATTTTACACTCAAACATATTTGTAAAATGTGATTTAATACTTACTTTGATTACTCTGAAAATGTTGTATAGCACTGAAAAGTACTTTTCGTTAAGAGAAATTTGAGTAAATTAACAAAATGAGCACACCGCAACAGTTACGCCACGACTTACACACCCCAGCAAGCAGGTCTAACTTTTCGCGCAAATATTGACGTAAATAGGGGCGTAAAAAAAGGCGTATGTTTCATGAATAGCTTTGCACAGGCGCAAACCGAGTTAGTCCGACTAACGGCTTAGACCCCAATGATGAATCTGGCTGGTAATATTTATTAATAACAAGTGTAATGCTTTATTAACAAGATTAAAAATTAATTATGTCGCAACTTTGTTTATTTTGAGGTTATGTTTATGCTGTTCTCTACTGAATGTGCGTTCCTTTTTGCAAAACTGCTTCACGGTTTATTCATTTCGGAACTGCCAAAAATCAGTGTGTACAGCAGCAGTGCTTTCAGTTGTTGCAGTAGATATCGGAACACGCTCACAGTAATAAATTTGAACAAAATCATTGTTCAAACTTTCCAATTCAACAAGAATTTATGGAGCTGGCTGAAAATGTAATGTTTATGTACAGTTGCGGTCACGAAATTTCGGGCAGTACGTACGTCAATTTGACTGACATGTGTGAAATAGGCTTTGCGTATCCTAACCTAACTTTAAACTGTCATTGTTACTGCGAGAGTTGAAGAAGTGACATAGGCTGTTTTAAGAATTGAGATTTGGATTTTGAATTCAGATTTTGGTGCTGCTAGCCAATGTCAAATAAATGACACAAAAATGACAATAAAGCCTAAGCTACATCGGTTTTTATTAATGTGTCAGAAAATTGCTGCCCGAAATTCCGTGCCCGCGATTGTACATACCTATCAATATTCCAGTTTCAAGCTTTCTTTCTAAAACTTGAGTTACGTTTTTTCATGAGCAGACCAACAAAGTTTTTTACTCGTCATATTTCTTCGAGGGTATTATTCAGTCAATTGATTAATAATAAATAGAATTTGTTGGTGAACATTGTAACATGTTTATCACTGTAGTTTTCTTTATTTTTATTCATTCCATTTTTTATTAACTTATTTTAATATAGAATTAATATTTGTTTAACATTTTTTTTATTATTATTGTTGCTAAATTAAAAATACATAAACTTTAATAAATGACTCTAGCGACATCAGGAATTTCTGTTAAAATCAAGATTTTCAACTCTTCTTTTATTGATAAAATTTTCCTAATATGGCAACACTGACTGTATCTGTCATGGTTTCAAAAACTTCATCGAAGATTGAACATTTTTTATATAGCAAGTTATTATTCAATTGTAAAATCAATTGTTGTCAATTGATAGGAAAATGCTACTAGTTGAACAAGTTTAGTATATAATCGATGAAATAATAGATCAATTATCCAATGATTGATTGGTTAAATCGTTACAGAACTACACAACTTAAATGACATTGATGTTAGCCAGTGCAATTTAAATATTTTATTACATTATATCGTACGTTTACCTCATTGCATAATGTTTTACACTCAATTTGAAGAAAGCACTATAGTGGAGTCCTTCACATTATTTTTGTGTCACAATTGTGATTATAGTCAAGCATAAAGAATGTGTGCACTTAAGAAAGTATTACAGTTTGTGGCAAACAGCCATGGTTTTGATAAAGTGTTAAGCAAGGTAATATCAAATACATTCGCATACAAATTCTTACATAACAATTTTAGGTTAAGATTTTATCAGCTGGGAGTGGATCATGCGTAGCCGAATTAAAAGTTGAAACTGAACATACGAATCCCATGGGTGGGCTTCACGGAGGACTTTCCGCAACACTAGTGGATGTCATCTCAACTTATGCTTTGTTTACTCACGAAAGGGGTGAATGCCCCCACGTATCGGTTAATATTAATTTAAGGCAATTGCTTTTTAAGCTAGTATATTGCACAATTTCATGATTATTTTTTAGTTATGCGAAAGGTGCCACCATCGGAGATGAAATAATCATCGATGCCAAGACACTAAAAGCTGGAAAAACCTTGGCCTTTTTGGAGGTTGATATAAAAAACAAGTTAACTGGGGAGTTACTTGTTAAAGGTTCACACACTAAATATTTGATGGGTTAATGACTGTAGAATATTAAATGTATTATTAAAATTCACAAGAGTACGTGTGTAAATACTCGCCTAGTAAATAAATTAATTTTTATAATTTCGCAGCGTTCAGTATTTAAATATTGTACACATGAGCAAGAGCTTAAAAGAACTATTTTCGTGCTTTGCGTTTTGAAAAATTCCATGCTAGCCTTTTCTTTCAATCTTGTTAATAAAAGAACATCTTACATTGGAGTTATTTTCTTCTGCCTATTGAATGCATTGAGAAAATGACCGAACAGCCTAGCTGTGCTTGATTTTACTATAAGATTGTTCTACATTCACATTTACACCTACCACATGAATTCTTTTGCTAGGTGCAATTCAAGAGTGAATCTTTATTTTTTAATTTAATTCTTCATTAGCAACTAGAATTCTTTAGTTACATTATTAGTGCCCTTAGGTTTTTGATATTCTAAGATATAAATTACCTAGAAATCTATGAATGGTACCTACCAATTGCTATGTTTAATTCCATTAAGGATTAACTGCAAGCATGAATAAAAGTGCAATATGGTTGCAGACTCATACAAATGACAATCAGCTTGTCTAATCTTATTAATATCAAAAAGGACATATGCTTATCACGAATTGTTCAGATAATTGAATGGAGATAATCAAGATAGATTGGTTAATCGAAAAGTAGTTGAAAGTAATCACTTAAAAAGTGTTAATAATATTACAGTTTAATAAGTTTAAGTTTAAAGACAGATATTAAAATTAGTTTTAATAGGAGACAGCTTGCACTAACATCTGCGTTTTTTTTTAGACCCAAGTAACATTGCAAGAATAAAAATGTATACATAATAATTAGTAAATTGTTGCTAGTCATGCTTTAAAATGCTCAAAGAACAACTCTTTTTTAATTGTTACATTTACTGTTTATCAATTTTTTCATACATCAAATTTTCTCTAACTGAGTAATCCAATTCAACTCAACCCGACCCAACACAACATTGCTTATAATAAGGCAAAAAATGAAGTATGGGATCACAATACTGTAAATTGTAAAAGAGGGGTGGTATTTATATAATTTCATGGTGTTACAATCCATTAGTAGTACATAACAAATAAAAGCTGGCAAAACAACTTTATATTTTTCAACTCAAATTTTTGTTTTCAACATTTTTTAAAATATGTAGTAAAATGAACAATCTATTAATGTAGCACTAAATATTACAATCTGAAGTAAAAATCAAAATTTCATCACCATTTGCGAGAGTGTGTTAGGAAATTAATTTTGAAAGCTGTCTTAGACATAGGAAATGTTAAATTTGTACTGAAGCTTAAACACTATATTGTAAATATGAATTCATGCTAAGGAAATATACAGAGCAAAACTGATGCAATGAATCCTGTATAAAGCTACATTCAACGTTAAATTTATCATAATTCAATATTAAAAAAAAACTATACTATACATCAGTTTTTATTAATGAAAATGACAAATGTGCATAAAGAGATAAAAACGCAATTTCACAAAGGATGAAATTCTAATCAAGACAGGACGTCATAATAATCGTCAATCAATGGTGTTTATGTAAAAGTCAATTTAACGCGAGGACATATCCCATACATATATATGAAAACTATGTTTAGCAGGAATTTATTACATTGTTTTACTTAATAATGTTGATAAAACGATTGTGCAGATGACGAAAACGTTAAATGGATTTAATAAATCCACAATGGAAAAGGTGGGAACATACGTGACGTAAATATCATTACAATAAAATTTTTAGGTTCGACTTGTATCGGCTTCAGCTAGGTGCTGCGTTGCAGAATTTAAAGTCGTAGATGATCACGTGGATCATTTGGGTGCACTCCACGGCGGTTTTTCGGCAGCAATAATCGATAATATTTCCTCCTTAGCGTTGATAACTGACCTAAAGTCTACTACTACTACAGTCTGTTTAAATTTAAAGTATATATATGCTGTATATATAATATACGGCAATAATATAATAAGAACAAAACAATTTCAGTTACCTGAAACCGGCGTTTATTGGAGAAGAAGTGATTGTTGACTCGAGAGTCGTGAAGATTGGGAAAAAAATCGCTCTTATCAATGTCGAAATGAGGAATAAACTTACTGGAGATCTTATCGTTACGGCAGCACATACGAAAATTGTTTTGAAATAAACACCCTGGTTTAAGTTTATTTGAAATCATATTACATTTTGTGTCATTTGTAAGTATCTTTGATGTGTTACATTCTATTATCTTTGTCCTGGCTGGTCAATAAAATCAATACTAATAATTAATTTGTTTATTTACCAATTTGTTCAAAACACTACAGCCAAGAAACAAGCATTATTTGAACAATAATTAAATAACCACTTTTCCTAAAATAAAATTTATTTCCAAATGTACATTCCAAATTAATTTTCAGTAGATAGATTCGAATGCTTAGCACATGAAATGTATATTTGAAAATAAATGTTATTTTGTAAAAAGTGGATATTTACTTATTATTAATATTAAGAATTTCACAGCTCTGAATCAACAGAAATCATCTTGTCGCACAAAATGTATGTGTTCAATGCATATATCCAGTCTATGGTGTAGAAACTTGTTTCAAAGAATTTTATTATGCAACAATGATTTCATTCACTTACAGTTAAATTTTTTTCTTTTTATATAATATCTGCTTTTACCACCAGCACAAAGACTGCAGGTCTCAAAGATGCGCTATTTGATTCATATATAATTTAAATTATTGAGTTAACTGTAGAAAAAAATTAGATGCACTAAATGGAGGTTTATTAGCTACTGCTGACAATATTTGTTCCTTAACGTTGCTGACCCATGATGGTTCTGATACTATTTCAGACAAATGAACTGAAATCTATAAGACTTAATAACTTAGGTTACCTGAAACTGAAGTAATCTTTTCGAAAACCGTGGCAGCTCTCAAGTTTTTTTGTGAGCAAAAGTAAGTTCCACACAGTATTCTGGACAAATTTTCGCCTAAATTATGATTGATCCGCCATGATAAGCAAGGTTTATGCATAAGATGTGCTCTCGTCAGACTTTATCAACGAAAGATCAAATGTTTAATATGTTGAAAATGATGAAAATGCAATGCCGCAAAGTACGTAATTCTAATCAAGACAGCAACTCATAATAATCATAAATTGTGATAGAGTTGACGATACACAACTCGATTTAAAGAAAAGACATATTATTAACTCGTACGGTTATACGAATAACTAGATGCTCTATATAAAATTCAATACTTCAACTGTGAAAACTGTGAAAACCCTTGGAGGATATACTAAATCCACATCGGAAAAGGTTAGACCATTTGTAGGAGTATATATATATCATATATCTTACAATTCTGTTTCTAGATTAAAATTGTATCGGCGGCAAACGGACCTTGTTTGTGTGAATTTAAAGTCGAAGATGATCATCTTAATCACTTGGGTGCACTTCATGGGGGGTTTTTGGTCGCGACAGCCGACAATGTTTCTTCTTTAGTGTTGCTAACCCAGATTTACACTCATAGTACTTCAGTCAGTTTGAATTTAAGGTAATTTATGTTTACGTTATTAATGTATTTAAAGAAAAAATTATTGCAGTTACCTGACTCCGGCGTTCTGTGGAGATGAAGTTATTGTCGATTCAAAAACTGTGAAGGTGGAGGACAAAATTGCACTCGTTGATATCGAAATGAGGAATAAAGTAACAGGGGACCTCCTTGTTAAAGGCATGCACACGAAAATTGTTTTGAAGTAAACCCAAACAATTTTCGAGTTATGCGAATATAGTATAGTGTAGGCACGGTGTAAAAAATGTAGCAATTGCCAAAAAAAATGTAATTACATCATATCTTAGTTGAGCTTGAGGTTTAGGACTTCTGATCAGGAATCTGTGATTCTGTTGGTCGATAATAATGTTCAGTTGATCTATCAATCTGCTTTAAATATATTAGTTATTAATTTCGTAACTTAGGCTTCATATTGTGATGCCAGGACCGTACTGGATATTTTTCCTTTTTCCAATAAAATAATTTTGATTCAAAACTTGTATCTCTTCTAGTGTTCCAATAAAAAAGGGATAGATTAGATTTTTATAATCCTCGCCCAATTCAAATAAATTAAGAATTATCCTTTTCTGACACCAATATTACTGACAATAATACACCTATTCTAAAAGTTTATACCATGCGTTTTATTTAAGTATGGCCATAGGGATTTACATGGTCAAAATTGTACCCCACGTTAACTTTTGTTGCCGTTCAAATTTGAAACAATTTTTTGTTTTTATTAATAAATCAAACATTTTTCTACACAATGTACATTATTTGAAAGACATAAGCGTGTTAGAATTCTTTATTTTCGCTTTCAAAGTTGAAATTAATGACAAATAATTAAGACAAAAGATCAATTTGGCGTAAATGTCATAATGCATATTGACAACTAAAGGTTATAAAATCGCACGAAAGTTTGTTAATGTTATTTTTTTAAGAAAATGTCTGTTTATAATATTAAAGAACGAGTGGAAATCGTAACTGCATACATAAAAAGCATGTCAAGCCGCGAAATTGTGGATAACTTCGCTGCAGCACATCCAAATCGTCCTATTCCTCCTTTAGTTGTCAATAAGCATTATGACATTTACGCCAAGTTGATCTTTTGTCTTAATTATTTGTGTTCATAATTTCAACTTTGAAAGCGAAAATGAAAAATTCTAACACGCATATGTCCTGCAAATAATGTACATTTTGTAGAAAAATGTTTGATTTATTGATATAAACAAAAAATTGTTTCAAATTTCTACGACAACAAAAGTTAACACGGGGTAAAATGTTTACCATGTAAATCCCTATGGCCATACTTAAATAAAACGCACTGTATATTAGGTAACTAATATAATAAAAGAAATAAAACTAATAACTATGAAGGTTTTTTATTACTCAAACCAGTAAGAGCAGATCTTCACATCAAATGAATAATTAATTAAATTATAAATTTCATCGTAGTTCCCGTATAACGAAAATATTTCCCATAATAAAGTCAATAGAAATAAAGTTCTGTTGTAAACATTTTGTAATCATACACAAAATAATCCAATATTAAATTTATCTTAATTCATTATTGTAATAATAAACATCTGCATACTACATCAGACTTCACTAATGAAAAAAATGTTAAATGAGAGAAAAGATAAAATGCGGCAAAGAATGAAACTTTAATCTTGACAGGAACTCATAATAATCGTCAATCATACAAGTGTTTACGATACCCAACTCAATTTAAAACAGAAAGAAAATTTATGGCAATATTTAGAAGTTTTATAGGAAACTTATCACTTTGTTTGTAAGACAATTTATTCACTACCGAAAGTTCTAATAAAATCAAAATCTAAAATATGCCGGGAGTTGACAAAATAATATTGCAATTGGTGAAAACTGCAAATGGATTTAATAAATCCTCATTGGAAAAGGTAAGAAGATTTGGTGCGTAACTATTGTCACTAATTGCTTGTAGGTCCGATTTGTGTCGGCTTCGGCTGGATCATGTGTCGCTGAATTCAAAGTCGCCGAAGATCATCTCAACCATATGGGCGTACTCCACGGAGGTTTCTCGGCTACGATGGCTGATATAATTTCCTCCGTGGCGTTGATGACCCGCCAAAAATCTCCTACTTCAACTACTTCAGTCTGTTTGAATTTGAAGTAATGGATGATATACATTAATGAAATTTACTAAACAATTAATTTCAGTTACCTGAAACCGGCCATGCTTGGCGATGAAATAATCGTCGATTCGAAAACCGTGAAGATGGGGAAAAAAATCGCCCTAATCGATGTCGAAATTAAGAATAAAGCGACCGGGGATCTCATTATTAGAGGCACACATACGAAACTGGTTTTGGAATAAAGTATTTTTGATTTATTTGAGAGTAGTTGGAGTAGTATCTAAGTGTAAAATTATCAAAATAAATGTTTTACATTATGTCTGGTTTGGAATTTTTGAGAATTGCGAACATACTACACCTATAAAATTACCAAAAGTTGTAGAATTCAACTTTATTGACGCTCCATTAGCCACATATGATATAATGTGATAAACTAAACTCAAGAAATATAGATACCTCTGCTTCAACATACCATACCAATCATTATTGTTTGTAAAATATTTTAAAATTCTGAGAGAGAGCAGAATTTATTTATTCTCAGTCTAATATTGTTCGTCTTAAATTTCATAAAGAAAGTCCAATTGTATACCGTACAATATACACGATTGTACGTTTTATTTATGGTATCTTTTTCGATGGTAATGTAAACAAATTAAGTGTCTTAGTGTAGATACATAAATTTTCCTTTTACCATTCAATATCAACGAGCTAAAAAGTGTAATAAATAATATAAGAAATGATTCCCCAGAAGGACTTAAGGTGTTAGTGCCACAATTTCATCGGAAACACGTAGTATAGACCCAAACAACACTAAAATATAAATATTTTTTTTATATCTATAGTAAAGAAACTGACTACTTGCGATGTTTGAGTACTATTGTCTTATAATAAATCAAGAAAGGCAAACGACGGTATGATATTTGAATCTATCTATGGCATTTATCAGCATTGACTACAGAATAGTATTAAAAAAATTTAGGTGTTACGGAATAAGGGTTGAAGGGTTCGGCTTCTTAAAATCCCACTTGACTGATATATACCAAGGAGTTTTGCTCTTCAGTGACACAACATCCGAGATTTCCACATATTGGTAACATGTAAAGTGTAGAGTCCTCCACGGTTGTGTATTAGCGCCACTGTTATTGGTGTTGTATACGAATGATCTACCAGTTAGTTAGAATGAGTGAGGCATTTAATCGTCCCTCCACTGCAATGCAAGAGTTTATTGTGGCTCACAACTATTTATAGTTCACCCTCATTTCCCATTCTCTTTAGATAGAGGAGGATTTTAAAGTGTGAGATTTTGTCAAGTTCACCCAGCTCGATGTCTCACCGAAGACTGTGAACCTGATTTGGTCCCCCGTGGGGCAGGCACACATGACATGCTCTGCTGTTTCATCAGTTTCAAGACATAGTTGGCACTCGGTTGCCTCAGGCACTACCAACCTATACATGTGATGCCTTAGTCGGCTGTGACCAGTAGCCAAGGCTGTTAGAGTGCGCAGGTCTTTCCTGCCCAAACCCGACGGTATCCTGGTATGTGCAGCAGATGGGCCCCTCAGTACTATTGGAGTATTTCATTCCCTGGCACTCCTGCCAGTATTCAAGTACCTTGTGCTCCATCCAGCTCTTAACTGAGCTTCTGGCCAGGGCTCTTGTAATCCCAAGAGCCGGTTCTGGGCCAATAAATTCCCTGTTAGCTCCGCTCTTTGCCTTTGGGCGGCTTCATTTCCCTCTATTCCAGCGTGTCCGGGTATCCAGACCAGGCCAACCTTGTTGGCTCTCCCTAATTGAGAGAGTACTGCGCGGCAGTCCCTGGTCGACATCAATGTACATTTTCAGCAAGGACTTGCAGTGCTGCTGTCAGAGAAAATTGTATTTGTAATTGTTATTGTTCTGTGCTGCTGAGGGCTTTCTAATAGCTCTCTCGCGCACATTTCAATGGCATACACTTCTGCCTGTTGAATTGTTTCATACTTGCCAAGGCTGTATTCTAATTCAGTTCTTGGTTTGCGGCAGAAAAAAACAGTCCCTGCTTCTGCAGTTGTCTTAGAGCCTTCCGCGAATCTGCCTGTAACAGGGCAGCTCGTAGTCAACTGCCTGAAGATCTCAAAGCATCGCTGGAAAATATGAAGAGATGGCTCAAAAGTATTTTGACAGCAAAGCCAATCTACTGCCTTAATGAGTTTTTTATTTTATTTTGAAATATGTTTTTAAACTGTTTGTAACTTGCGTTATTGTAATTTGTGACATGTTCTATGCTTATTTGCTGATGGAATCAATAAATTATTAATATATAAGAAAGAAATGCGATAAACACAAGTTAATAAATGTGCATTGAAGTTATGAAATACATTAATTAATGAAATCAGTATAAATAACACTATACTCAAGAAACACTTAAAGTAAAGAGAAAAACAAGCGAGCTGGTGACAATTTTCTGAACTTGTTCATTACACTTCCACATTTTCACCGTATTTGCGGAATTTAATAAAGTTTTATTATCCATGTCTGTGCCTGTGCCTGTGTGGCTGTGTTTCTGTGTGTGTCTGTGCGCGCTGTAGAGTTCCAACCATTGAAGCTAAGACTATGAAATTTTAAACTTATGAGCTAATACCTACAATAATATGCCCTCCGACTAATGTTGCACTTAAGTAGTGACCCAACAATTTAATTTTGACCTTAAGTAAATGTTTTTTAAAACGATATTGGAATGTTATAAAATTGAATTGATCGTATGCATGTTTATTCTGCTTGCGCCATCTGCCTGCAACCGCACCGACAAAAAGTATGAAGTAATTTCTTAATACATATTTACTCTATCAATTTTTAGTCGACATTATGATACGACTATTATGATGTTCCTATAAAAAAGTATGGGACATTCTTATAGAGAAAGTTATATTCTATACATCTACCGAATTCGCTTTACATATTTCTGTTTTCAATTAGTTTAATACTTAATAGAAAAATGTACGTTTTAGGCCATTTCGAATAATGATGTATTTAGTTGCACTATTGTTTAAAATTGTCATTATTAATAATTTGGTATGCAGGACTAATTGCAATGAGCTATATTAGACATAAAGAAATTTGTGTATAACTAGTTGCGTAGCAAGTGGGTTTAGATGTTCATGAAAAATGTAGCTCCTCCATTACCCCTTTTAACGGTTGAATACGAGTGTAAGAATTTGAAATCAAAATTAGCAATAGCGTGATTGCCAACATACGTGCATAAAAATAAATTTACATTCATAAAGTATAAGAAAGTAAAAAGGATTAAATTGCATACCATATATAGAAATCTATATCATTCATTAGATATAAATGTATGTAAACTTTACACGAAAGATGCTCGAATCTTACACCTCAATGGTGCAGTGAACATTAATTAAAACAGGTCCATGAAGACTAACTGGTGGATCGCTAGACAATATTGTTTCTGGGTTATTACCCTTCGTCAGTAGCGATTACCAAGAACCTTAGTTGTTGAAATACCTTTACATGTGGTGGCCATCAAAACTTCTTGACTGACGAAGGGTAATAACCTAGAAACAATATTGTCTAGCGATCCACCAGTTAGTCTTCATGGACCTGTTTTAATTAATGTTCACTGCACCATTGAGGTGTAAGATTCGACCATCTTTCGTGTAAATTTTACATTTTGCTGTCAGATTTGACAAGACACATTTGTAATTTAAATGTATGTAATATACATATAGTTATTTTGTTCCCTATGAAACCAATCGGTCGTTAAATGAAACACAAATTAAAAGTGAGATGTTTAAAAGAGCAAGCATTAACCTAATTACACAGTTCAATGAACGTTTTATATACAGTATGAGCAGGAACGATGAGCCACAAATTGGCGACTTTATTATTTATTATTATTCATTTTCTAAATTGCATTATACAACGTTTTGAAAGATTGATAGTTTGTTTAATAGATCTAATAGCACATTCAAAAACATATCCATTCACTTTCTAGATAAACTTCAGTTCATTTATCGTAAGCCAATCAAAAAGTTACCCATTATGACGTTTATTTCTTTGCAACTTTTTTTCTCGATGTCTTCTAAACCATATGGTGCCTCACGTATATCCAAGTTTCGATCAAATCTGCCATATATCTAAATACAAAAATTTCTTCCAATTGGGTTTTTCAAAAATCGTCAATTTCATATTTTATTCCTGACACCAAATTGCGCGAATATAGTAATTCTTGTTGGCAATATGCATTTTACCCCTGTATTTGGGAAAACATGGGTATTTATATAGTTTAGCCATCTTTCTTAAAAAATGTGATTTTCTACGTTGAATAGCTTTATCCGGAGTGTCACAGAAACCGAACATTTAATTTGGGTTAGTCCCTCATTTCAAAATTAAACCGTCCGGCGAAGCTCCTAAAAACTGATTAGTTCGGTCAACAAAGAGTCCACTCGTCTAATCGGTTCATTCAAAATGTTGGACAGTTTCTAATATTTTTTGGATGGGTAATGCTTTTAAAAATCCTTTTTCTTTTGGTTAGTAAGCCCGTTTTTTCTTTCATAGTGCTAAACATTTGAATCATTTTGATTAATAGTATTTCTATCAAGTTCCGATAATTCATCAGCGTTTTTGTTAAAGATGTCTTGTAAATATTTGTTTGTGGTTGTCTCTAACTCTTTGTCAGACAGATCTGGTTTTTGATAGTACATAGTCTATAATCTTGATCTTTGCTAAACGTATTTTGATTTCTTGCTTGTTTTTTCCTGATGATAGATTCATGTTTCCACTTTTACTATGTTGCTTAAAAGGCTCTTTTTATTAATAATTTGGTATACATTCCAAGGTTTTCGTTTTGCGCGAAACAACAGCAGCATTACATCTTCGATGATAGGATCTTTTAGAATAATAATTGATTATTTTTCTTCCTTAGCAATTAGTGAATACAATTTTTCCGCTATATTAAAGACTATGGGCGCGTTCAGCCCAAAAAAGCGGCTTTTCGCTGTCCGAAAGCGCTTTTCGGCAGCGCTTTTTTGGGCTGAACGGTATCATAGCTAATTTCTGCCGACGCATGCGCAACACGTCGTTAATTGACGACAGAACGGTTATAACCTTACCAATAAGTGTATCTTTGTTATTACTATATATACATTCCGCTTTTATTGTAGGTATATTTACAAACAATCCGTCTACATAATTTGAAATGATTAGGGCAATAAATTATTTATTGTTATTTTACACCCTACTTACCTCAGATGAATAACGCAAACTTGTTTCAGCTTACGTCAATCACATAAATATCTTTATATCACAATTCTAGTAAATAATTCAATTAATTACGTATCTTAAGTTTGAATTTGAAAACTATCCGCCAACCCCTCCACTCCGCTTAGCACAAAAGCGGTGAAATTTATCGCTGAAAATATGGCGACCGCTTTCTGATAGCGTCGCCACGGCAGCGCCGCCAGCGCCGGCCGGCGCTGCCGTGGGCTGAACGGGCGGGCCCTATGTTCGTGTATTGGACTTTTTGAGTAACTAGCTGTGTAGTTCGCAATACGAATTATATAGCACTAAAAATAAAGTAATGAACATGTTTAATTAATAAATATACAACCCAGTGTTAAGAGTAAACTCGAGAAAATTTTATATCAACAAAAATTGTATCTTTGTTCTTGTAATCTATGTTGCAAACATACCCCACTGCGAAATCTCAAAGATTTTCCTCTATTATTAAATGTATTGTCAAATGATAATAATTAATATATCCCTACCGTCTCATAAGTAACATAGGTAGGGCAACGCAGCTGCTATAAAAAGAAAACATTTTCAGGTGTACTGCAATAATTGATTCTTTTTAGAATGGTGAATAAAATTCATTCAAAACAGTGCAAATAATAAATGTTTTGTGTAATAATAGTGTAAAAAAATAAATTCCCTAAGTATGTTTTATACGACTGTGCTTACTTTAATTAATTACCCAAATCTCTTATTTTTCTGGAGTAGTTCCTCAATAAATAAATAATAAAATGTAAATAATAAATAAAAAATAAATGTTTTAATTGCGGCAATTCTACACTTTTTTGGAGCTTTCTGAAATTACATCTGCTTCCTTACTGCTAGATGAACCAATCCAATTTTTGAAACACCGATGTTGGCGAATTTTTTTTCGCCTTAAGACACTGCATTCTTACACACCAAACAAAATCCATTTCGCACGTTAATAAAAAGTACTTTTTGTGTTCCCGCACATATCGCTGCTGTGCCAGGTAAAGAGGTATGACCTGCTCTATAAGATCTTCTTCCCCAACACCCGTTATAAATCACAGTTATAAAAGGAATGTCATCTACTATGTTCCCTGCTACTTTAGCATATTCAGATATACTTTCTTCTGCTGCGATCTCTACAGCATCTACATCATGATAATTGTCGTATTTTCTGTCGCCATTATGTGGAACGTCAAAAGAAGTTTGTTTCAAATAGATATACCCATAGTCTACTTCTAATACTCCCAAAATAGTTGATTTGTTAGTGCTATCGGCATCACAATTAGTATTCGGATCGCATGTATATCCACACATATTACGTTTCAACTTTATAATGGAAGCAAAACCAATTCTTCGATCGTGTATTGTCTGCATTTTTAGCAAAGTATATTTCATTAAAGACCTATTGTAAACTAAGGTAATAAAAGTTTGATTATCATTGTTAAGATTCTGATTAGTATTCTCAATTTCATCAGGGGTCTCGGTTTGAAAGGAACTATCGTTTGTACGTGGACAACATATTTGTTTATGGTTTTCTTGCTCTCTTTATTTAAAGGTAATAATTATGAATGTTAAGGTTAATATAATAATTTCTAAATTACATGAAGATTTTTTTTATTCTTCTTGGAATGATTAAAAACAAATAAACAAATACATTCATATACAATAAATTTAAAATAAACTCATTAAGGCAACTGAAACAAGTCATGTGTAGAAAGGTAAATGAACGTAGTGAAAAAATTTCGTAATACATAACATTATTTAAAATTTTAAATAACTGATTTCTCTTTCTTCTAAATCTTTTGACTGCTTTTCTTTTCGAACTTCTATGCTTCTTCTATATTGTTCTTTATTGACAGGACCCCCCACTTTTAAAACTTGGTTGTATGCTTGCTTACTTTCCAAATAATATAATATATTTATATCAACTAACTAATTACAATTCAAACCACAATAGAAAACGCACGAATGTTTTCTTTTTTGATCGATATCCTAAACCCCACCAGCATAGTTGCACTCTTCCCATATACGTTATATTTCTTACTTCCCATCACATGTCTGGATCACTCAGTAACTAAAAGAAATCAACCGGACCCTCTTAAGCACGATTGTATAATTCTAGTTTAACGTAGGCTTTAATTAATCCAGGTTCACTGGACAAAGTCACATTGAATTAATTATCATACAAAACATTTTTATAAAGCCAGCTCGTGCTTGTAAAACAGCGCACATCTCCATGAGCAAAATTTACGTATCCGACAATCTTTTGAATTTGAAATATGCTTATCTCCACTTTCCGATAACCACTCAAGCGATATTTATTTTCTCTCAAAAAATTGGCGGCCGCATTTATCCCTAAACGTCCACGTACCGGTAAAACCACCCGAGCTCAGCGCTAGAAGACTTGAAGTAGCTCTAGTTTTACGTGAATAGGCCTTTACAATATCTGAAACTGTTGTGAAACATGCCAATCGATATTTCTGTCGCACTACATCGTGACAAAATCCAAACGAATGTCAGCGTTTCGTAGCTTGCAAAAAACGGCTGTTATCATTTACGCAAACAATGCTCGCGTTATCTTTGAACTCCGATTTGAAATTTCTGAGGTTAAGTTAAGTTAGTTATTTGAAATATGTCGGGAGCGTTGGAAAAAATTCGCAAGTTTGCGTCGGCATGGAGAGGTTTCGACAATATGTTCATGAATAAGGTAAGCGACGAATCATGTTTAAGAGGTTGACCATCGTAGGTTAATTTTGTAGGTTAAATTAATTTCTGCTGGCAATGGATCGTGCTCGGCGGAGTTTACCGTTCAAAACGAGCACACAAATCCCATGGGTGGTTTACACGGCGGAATTTCGGCGTCACTCGTCGATTCTGTGTCCAGTTTGGCGTTACGGACGTTGCTGGACGAAAAAGTACACGTTTCTGTGAATATAAATTTGACGTGAGTAAATTAAATCCACGTTACTTGTAGATGACGTATGAGTTTAAAGTACATATTCATTGATTATTACGCGCGTGCATGGTTCAAGGTTGGAGTACATGTGAATGTGGCCAGTATTGCAACCGTATCACACTTTTTTAATAAAAGTCCTAGAAAATTCAATGTAATCCTTTTGTTTATTTTACGATATATGCGAGCAAATACGCGCCAAAAGTATATAGGTGCGACCTTCAATTTACGCGTGTTGTAAAACTTGCATTCAGTCATGATTTTGAAGTTTCCAGCAACGATAAATTTAACAAATTTGATATAATAAATAATATTTTAGTTTGTATACAAATCGTTTATTTAAACAAAAGTACATTCAGAGCTTAATAAAAAGTTCAATGTGTACGAAGTAAACTACTACAAATAACTGATATATTGACATTTTATTGTGTGTGTTACCATGAGGACACAAAGCAATAATCAATTATACTCGGAATTATGAGAAGGTGCGTGCACGTCATCGATGCTTGTTTTATAATGCCAACATGTAGAAATTATATAATGCCATTTTCTTGTATTGGAATATGGAGTGAAACCAGGCCTATTTACAAGGCGATGCGAAGCAATGTTATAGATATTATTATTATCACTTAGTTTTCTATATTTGTCATGAAAAAGACGAAATGAATTTGAATCTAGGGTATTTGATGTCGTAAAGATCGACGAACCGTTTCTGTACGTTCTAGTACGTTTACATACGTAGATCAATCGACGTAGCGTAGTATCTGGTATATCTGGTTGCATACCACCACATACATATACATACACACGCTGTCTGTTTGGTTGCATACGATCTTGAAGAGTATCTGTTGTGTGAGAAACATGTAAACATATAAAATTTGACGTCATTAAAAATTGATGACGTGCACGCACCTTCTCATAATTCCAAGTATATAACGTGCGTTCAAGAAAAATCTTAATTTAGGAGTGCTCTGAAATTCAATTAATGTTTAAAGGTACTTTAGCCACAACCAAAATGTCAATTTAATTTTAACAAGACGTCAAAAGTGAAAATTGCTTTACCAATTAAAAATGGTTATCCCGACAGAGCAGAAAGCAAAATTATTGGAATGGTATTTTCGAACAGGGCAAAAAGTTGATGGTGTTTGGCATTATTCAATTCCTGAGAGCTTTACAGATTTCCATGAAGAATATATAATGTGTTTTTTGAGGTTAGAATCTCCTCTGTCAACACTGACATTATAGTAGTTTCTTTTGGTTGTGGTTAAAGTAGCTTTAAACACCAATTGAATTTCACAGCCCTCCTAAATTAGGATTTTTCTTGAACGCACGTTATTAAATTGACTGCCCGTGGCACATACAGGCATGTCGAAAGAGCACACCGCTTACATTTTGGGCAACTTATATCCGATGCATATTTAAAAGTATTCCAAAAATTATTAAATCATTTAAGTTATTTATATTGCAACTAAAAATTGCTCGATGGTGAAACTGTATTTGTAAAAATTTGACCACCTTCCGACCTCTGTTCAAAATGTGAACACTATATTACACGTTAGTGACTGGACTGTGATGTATAATCATATTTTTCGCTTTAATAGAATTATTCAGATTTTTATTTGTAATTAAATAATCTATTGCAGTTGAACTATGTACAGTCACTGTAGTAGTGGGACTATTTAGATGTGATACAAGCTTAAATGATTCCAGCAAATCAAAGAGTATTGTTACGTTGTTAAAGGTAATAGGCACGACCATACTCTTTGCGTTATTGTAATTACAGTCCCTTGATATCTTTGGCGATCTTTTATGCTACATATTTCTATGTGCCGTCCTGATAACGATCTTTATTTTATCATTCTATCACATATACAATTATTTATTGTGCCAGTAGTTGCGTAGCAAAAACTCGTCGTCCTGTCAGCCAAAATTTACAGATAAAATCAAAATATTATTTCTCTATTGAAGAAAACTGCAATGACATAAATGACTAGGTTAGATTTAAACCGATTAAAGCAATGTCGGCTTTGGAGAAAGTTCTCAAGTATGTGTCGACATGGAAAGGATTCGATAGTGTCATGAATAAGGTAATTAGGTGTAATGACCGGATTCTGAACTCTGTGCCATATTGTGGATCCATTCCAGCTTAAGATAATTTCGGCTGGGCAAGGATCATGCATGGCTGAGTTTAAGGTCGAACGTGAGCACATAAACGCTGGAGGAGGCTTGCACGGGGGGTTTTCGGCGACACTTGTCGATTCAGTGTCTAGCTTAGCTTTGCGAACGTCGTTAGATGAAAGAAGCCATGTTTCCGTCAATATTAATTTGACGTAAGTAACAATTTCGTTCAAACCTTGAAAGCTACTTAAAAGATATTCATTTGTTGTTATCACGAAGGTTAATTTTCCGAATTAGTGACTACCTTAAAACCGAAATAAAATATTAGTAACAAACCACTGCTGTTGTCGTACGTTATATGATACAACGATAGCGAAATGAAGCACATTTTTTCTATCATTCAAAAACATTGTATGCACAAACAGTTTCCTCTACTATAAGTAAACAAGTAAACAGTAACTGAAATCACATTCGTGAACTATGATTTAAACTGCATTATAGAATACGTCGAAACTCTTTAAGATATTTATCTCATCGGTGAAAGTCAAAATTGTCTTAATTTTCATACTATTTGGTTGTCTAAGAAAATAAGGCGAAGCTTTCATTGATGTGAAACATCAATCCTTAATCCTGATTTAAGTATATTTATTTACCTGAAGAACAATTTAAAGATGTTGCTTCATCACTGGACGCTGCATATATATTAAAATTGTGTCTCACCACGATATTTGTTCTTCAGTGATATATCGTGTAAAATTAATTGATATTATTAGAATTTTTGAAATAAATTACGTGTTTTCCAGGTACTTGAAAGGTGCAGTGATTGGCGACGAAGTCGTGATCAACGCGAGAACCCTAAGAACCGGAAAAAATCTGGCTTATCTAGAAGTGGATCTCAAGAATAAAAAAACTGGAGATTTATTAGTCAAAGGATCACACACCAAATATATACTAAATAAGTCTTTAAAATAAAATCAATTTAGGAGTATTCTAGCGAATTTTAATTTTATGTTTGTAGTATTACATGTGAATATTTTGTAAATATATGAACGGGGCATGATTTGGATTTCAACACATACGTTTTATTACTTTCTGATATTTTATGTGTAAGGAAGTATAGTTAGTTATGACCTTCCCTAAGCCTATTTTCGGAATGACGCCAGTGTGCGTGCCCTAGCGCACCAAAAAATATCCTTATAAAATGGATTGAAATTTTAAACAACTTTTATTTGACAAGTTGTTTCAAAGTATTAAGGGGGATCCTGCTTTAGG
The DNA here is from genome assembly GCA_959613385.1 of Geotrupes spiniger. Classification (NCBI taxonomy): domain Eukaryota; kingdom Metazoa; phylum Arthropoda; class Insecta; order Coleoptera; family Geotrupidae; genus Geotrupes; species Geotrupes spiniger. The sequence goes on along the minus strand of OY390737.1, from coordinate 31,122,339 downwards.
AGGCATTAAAATAGCGTTTTTGGGGGAATTTTTTTAGGACAAAAAAATTTGCAAGTCTAGTAAACTTTTTAGAGCATCTTATTGCATATTTGAGCATTAAAAAAAAATATTTCGAGAGAAAAATATTTAAACGGAACCGATTTTTATGCACATTTTAATTTTTGTCTGAAACAAAAAAAACAAAGAAAATTGTAATTCTCATATATTTTCTTCTTTGTGAACTAAAAAAAAAACCAAAATTTTGAAATTCAAGATTTTTCTCAGGTTTGAAAATAAATGTGCTCGTTGCAGGAAGAGAAAATCATTTCAACTTGCTAAAAAAGTTGTTTAGAATTTTTTTTTTCATTAATCTTTTTAGTTCAAATAGAAGAGAATGCTACTGAAGCCAACAAAAGTTTTGTTTCGTTTTGATTGCTTGTCTAGTTTTCTCGCAATCACGCCCATCAGTTTAGATAAATCGTAAAAACGAAAACTCGAGAAAACGCCCTCTAAAGTTTACGATCAGCAAAAATGTTAATTTTCGATCATTTACGGAATATCTCGTTATAATCCTACTATAGCTCTTACGAATTCAAAATATTATATTATTTTCGAACGACCGATTGACTTTTTTAAGTACATAGTTCGGTGTTGTTCTGCGGGGAGGGGCGCGCGCTTGGTTTGTTCGAGCGTTCGTGCGTTCGTATATTGTTTGCTCGACACCTCACTGTGTTTAGTGCTGTATCTTTGAAAATATTGCGAATTAGCCGCTATAATTTTTTATACATATTCTTAGATATATTAGGCATAGATTTGAGCAATAAAATTTTTTGAGCCTTCTAAAGCAGGATCCCCCTTAAACAATTCAGTGCCGACCACAGCAGATTTGTTATTAACCAAGCACTAGTTGGAGAATTATTCGGCGTGAAATTGTACTTGAGGCTTATAACACAACCAATGGCAATTTATTAAAATTAATCGTTTATGTGAAGAGTCATCATACTGTGGCAGCGGACTTGTTGGTATACAATTAACAAAACACGTTCAACTGCTGCTAAAGCCGCTTTCAGTTAACGCAACCGTTGAATTGTGCCAAAAATCTCTATCTGAAATTGATTTGACTGGATGTATACGCATAGTTTATGTAATTATGTTTCTGACTAAATGTAGCATAAATTTTTTTCAGGAATAATTCATCAATCAAGAGTTAATAACTGAACATCCTTTAAAGATTCCTGTAGAACGAAGTAACAAACAATAAAATATTGTCTAACAGATGGCTCATCAAAAATTTTATATTTACATTTACGTCCGGTAATAAAAATGTTCCCTGAAATACATGATTATTACAGTAAAAAGCTACAGCTGGTTTTTTTAATAATGTCAGTGTAAAGCATCGCAAAAAAGCATACTGTTTATCGTAATTTTTAACTCAAAGTGTAGGAAAAATAAAACCATATAACATGATAAATGTGCAGTGGACATTAAGTTGTGTCGCTTAATATATTTAGTGAGTTAGTAAGTACTGACTAAAAGGGGTGATTCGTAAAAACATGTTTGAACCCAAAAATAATTTTAAATTATTAATAAGACCTGTCAAGTATTGGGCAGTCGTTGTTTCACACAAATTTTTGTACGAATAGATTTTAACATTATATCATGGACTCGGCAATCCACAGAATATCTATTCTTACTAAAAATAATTTAGAAAACATAAAACACCGGCTTAAGAATATTCCATTGATTTGTATCAGTGAGAATTCAACACACACATTTAAAATCCAATCAAAACAAAGATTTCGTCTAAAAATGTCTTGATGAGGTTCAAGGCGATTATTTTTTTACTGTCTATAGTAAAATTAAATAAATGTCACATTTTAGTTCAAATTATTTCTGCCGGTTTCGGGAAAAAATGGATAAATCAAGATGCAGAATGGCATCATCCTCAGAAATAATTGTTTAAATTGACGAAACAACTCCTACGCAAGAACTACCCGAATGAATAATATTCTTCCAGATAATAATAAGAATAAAATGTAACTGGTATATGACTGGAAAACTGCTACCGCAAAAGTTATTCTAAGAATATAATATAAAAATTGATCCCTTTTTTGCTTTGGAATTCAAGAAAACTTATGATGCATTGTTTCTGAAGGAACACTTTCAACTGCAAAAATATTGGACAGACGAAACACCGGAAGGTTTACAAAAGAAATTTTGTTATTGAAAAAGATAATAATAGTACAATCCCATATTTTCGAATACAAACTAAGATCACTATCTTGTACAAACAGTAAATGGTTGGTACGTAATTATTCAGATCCTGATATTTGTCCAGTGTGCCTTTTTCTTAAATCAATAGAAAACTATCCAAACATGTGACTTCAGATATTCTGCTCCTAACACCGTACAAGAATTGGACTAATTACAGCATATGGTGGTTTAAAAACAGTCCGCTAGGCATTAATACGATCTCAAAATGGACATTAGAAATTGAGGAAACGATGGTTTAGACGTGAGTAATAATAAATTTGCAAATCATAGTCACAGATCTATTCATCAAAACCAATCCGAAATTTCTGAACAGGAGCTGATGAAAATCGCAGCCCATACCAATGCAAATTATTTACAGCCTCATTTAAACATGCAGCTTAAAATACGAAGCAGAAATCTATTACAATCAGGTCCAATTAAATACAACACGTGAGTTGGACAATGCCAGAATATTCTTCATGAATTTTACCTCGTTGGTATGATCACAGGAAATGCAACTCGTTGTTACTCGTTGCATTTCCGTTATCAGAGCAAATCGTTAAATTCACGTCGACTTATAATCGGTAATGTCCAAACAACTTGTTAAATTGCTACTGATTATTTATTTTATCGAAATTCACGGTGATATCCTATAAACGATTCTATCGTCCTAACACTGATATAATAGCCTAATTGACCTAAGATATCTGTACCCGTCTACTCTTACTGGGACGACATTACAACTACGGTCAGCCCCTTTCATTCAGATCTCGGTTCCTTTGCCGTCCAGGTTGGTGGATTCTCAATTCCAACAACCAAACTATTCTTTAATATGAAAAGTTTCAATGCTTATCATGTTTCACTTGTTTTTTATATCAGCGCCGGCGGGGTTCTATGTTGCATCTCAACCCATTTGCAGCAATAAATTTGGCCGAATAAGATCATTGTCTGTTGGCGGAATGACAATGCCAGATGTAAAATAAAATAATTTAATAAATAAATTTAATAACATACAGGAATTCATGATTAAAAATGATTGTTAAGAACAAGAAGCGATTTAATTTTTTTTATTATATATCCGATATGGAAACGAGGAGAGAAAGAACAAGTATTGGATGGGAGAGGATTACAAGAGGGGCAGATGAATTGAAACATTGGTGGAACGATTGCTAGGAAATGGTATGGAGTAACGAGGAAGAGAAGCTGGGCGGGGGCTGGAGAAGGGTGCTAGGAGATAAAGGGGAAAATGTAAGAGGGGGAGAAGTATAATGCAAAATGTGTTGTAGATGTAAAGACAGGGTGAAAGATGGAGGAGAAGGGAGCCACCAGGAGAGAATGACACCGAGGATCCAGGAAGGAGTACGAAGTTTTAGGAGGGAGGAGAGACACGCAGGATTAAGTTTATAATGTTTATATTTGTAAATCGAATATAAAATGTGTTGTTTGTCAGAATATTAGTGTGAATATGCCAATAAAGGTTGTTACTATTTTTTATATTACAAAATTTGATATATAAATAAACTATTAACAGAACACTCACTAGTTGCGGGTGGGATCAACAATTGTACGTAATTCGAAGAACTATGATTTTGTAGAGAGAAATACCGCAACGTGACGTTAAACAGACAAACATCATCCGCAACAACTGAAGCAGCGTGAACAGAAGATAGGACATTAAAGGTGATTCTCACTTATGGGACTGTACGCCGACTGTTTCGCAACCGTGGCGCGTTACGTTAGATCGCCAGCAGATCGTGTCCATGTAAATTACGTTTATAATAGGCTATTTCTAATTCATACGCGCGGCACTGGGTGCCTACAGTGTTCTATTCGACCGCTCGAAAAGCCAAGAATCGGTTCCAAGAATCAACCGTGCAATTTTATTATTTTCGTCAATTGAGTCTTCATGGATGTAATGTCAACTCCACTATTTGCTAACAGAGTGGCAGATGTTCTTCGAAACATGCAGGTGTATTTCTCTGCATCAGGAAGTTGAAGAAATGTTGCCATTATTCTGGCAATGTGTCTCCGAATGTGTAATGTCCTACAGGTTGTATTGTACATGCACTTTTTCTGTACTGCAGGAACAAGCGGGGATGAGTCATGTTTCCTGGATGCAATTCAGCAATTTTTTTGTACAAATCTAATTCATGGATGACGCCATAATAAATAACATTATTTATTTTCGTTTTCGTTTTCTGGATGTTTTTAATGTCAAAAATTGGTACCATAGTTAAGGTGGCGGGTGACAGTAAAATGGCAGTTGCTATGTGTTCAGCTGTAAACAAAAAATTAAAAACGAAAATGGAAAATTGTGCTACAGCGGAAAAATGTATTTCAGAAGAAATTGAAAAAGCTGCTGAAGAAGCTTTAGCTGCTCTGTTTCCAAGTCTAAAGATTGTTATGAAGATGAATATAATATTTTTGAAGCTTGAAGTCGGGAGAAAAAAGTAAATGAGATTAACCAAATTATTTTGCAACTCTATATTGGCGAAAAGGTATGTTATTAGCCGTATTTTCACAAAATATAACTTATAACTCTTAATTGGCAGTTCAAGAAATATCTGTCCAGTACTCTTTGGTCGAAATATTTCATAATCAATAAGACTTTGTTGGTCAGAAAATATTGTAATATCAGCAAATGTCATAAATTTACATCCTTTTTGAAGAATAACAGTGCCCCGGCTGATTCTTAGAATCGAAAAAAGGGTCTCTTCTGGTTGCTACTTTCAAAATTGCTGTGCCTCCGACGTCCTTAACAATGCAAGAAACTTTGCAAGGAGGCACAGACACATTACGTTTTTCTTCTCAGTCTAATTCTAGTGTTATGTCTATTGGCAGGGTGATATTTAATACTCTGCATAATTGTATGTTTTATATTCAAAAATGAATTTATTATTAGAAGTAATCTTAATTATTGATAATTATTTTTTACATCGGGCCTTTACTTTACACTTTACAGCCTCCTTAATGTAATGTCAAATTTTCGATCATGGTAACCAAGATATAAAGGAACTTGCAGTTGTGGGTAAAACATTGTACGCACTTCAGGCCAGAAATAGATTACACCTTTACCAAAATAAAGGTCCTGCTCCGCCGGGAAATGTTCTTTATTCGCAAAAAAGCGAAAGGGTAATCATTCAGTTATTATAACAACGATAGGATACTACTGTTAATCAAGAACGAGGCGTCATTTAAAAAAAATGGTAAATTATATTAGTTTGAATGAATATTAACTGTTTATTATAATTCATTCATATTCACGAAATGCGAAGGATATTAACCACAGTTAAAAAAAATGAAAATATATAAAAAAGTATGCGGAAAATATAATTACCGTATTAAAAAATAATTTTAATTTCTTCCACAGTACTTATATCTTCTTCTTTGGAAAAATATCATCGCGATGCAGCAGTGATGGGAAATTTATCTGCGTATAAGAAAGTTCAGTGCATAAATTACTACTAGAATACAAATGTTTGCTGGAATTAATTCGACGTTGTCCAATTTCGATTACGCTATGCCTGCAATGTTATTATTGTGCGTGTCCTCAAAAATTGGTTAATCCCTACCGCGGCTTTGGAACAATCCATATTTAGATTTTTTTTACTTTTAATAAAAAGTTTTAATGATTATGTTTAGATATTGATTAATCAGTAATTATATGCGTAGTAATATTTTCCATAAAATCATTATATTCAACATGTTACATGTAGGAAGTTAATGACCAAAGATTTTTTTTTGAATGTCGTTTAAGGAACATGCCTGTACCGCTATTCTTAGCAACAATAAAATGTGTAACTGACAATTAGTAAGTGCGAAGGTTTGTTACAGTGTACAACCCTGCACATTTATGAGCCACAGGATGTTGTTTATCTGTTTTATTAGGACAACTCTTTCGGAGTACACGCACGTGTAAAAATCGTACACGAAAAGAACGTGTAAAGTAACCGGCCAATTTACCTACACGTTATGTTTAAAGATACAATTAAAGTTATTGGAAGACCTGTGTGAACGAACCCCATAAACACGTCGGCGTGAACTCCGCATCGTCGATTCAGAATCTATAAAATTGGTTCGTGAAGAGTTAAATTAGCTCCGGCGCAATAAAGAGAACACTTACTTCAATCCGCAGTTCGGTAAAAACGGCGCTTTGCAGCGTTCCTGCAAGGCGTTCGGCCGAAATAGAAAGCATATTTCATTTCGCGCACTTTCCACGTAGTTACTATCAATTATGCGAATTTTTCAGCACACTTATTTCACTAAACTGAAATGGCTCGGATAAAAACGGGCAGACATTGTAGGAGAGTTGCGTTCCGCTGTGCAATTACGGGGTAATTAAACGTATTAAAAGTTCTGAAATCAGATGTGCCGCGGGTGGTGATGTTCTGTTGCGCCGAGAACTCGGTTTCACTACCGTACCGTGCTCGTGATTTATCTTGGGGCCCTACAGTTTCTAATGCCACCTACACGCAAACTTTGCATTTTTTGTGATACAGCTTCATGTGTCCATACTAACGCACTGACTTCCTTTTAAGATTAGATTGTTATATGGCCGGACCAACGATTTCTACCGGCATCGACCCCCTACTATTTCCAATTTATATTTTTCACTTGTTTTAGTTGCTATTCGCGCTTAGTTATAAAATCAAACTTAAAAATTTCATTATGAACAGGAAAACAAAAGTAAACACACCAGGATATTAAATTGCCGCGTTGGAAGCAATTGTTACTTAATTCAAACCCATAAACAATACACTTCCTGTGCAATTCCCATTTGAGTATTATGGCAAGTTAGATGGTATTTACAACGATGCCTACAGTGTCGCACAGTTTGCAATTTTCTTTCGAAAAACGCCATTAATGATGTGTTATATCCATAAATACTCATTACGTGCTGCAAAAAGATGCCATGAATATGAACTATAGTAATTAGTACCGTTACGGGTTATGCGCGCAAATCTCCACAACACCATTAAATCTAGTTTGCGTACAAATTAAAGCGGCTGACGTAACAGGTAATCAATTTATGTCAACATGGCCTTACATTAACAATTATAGCAATCTGGGATCGCGCGCAATGATTATTTATTTGCCGCGAACGGATCAACGTCGACCGCGTCGTTTTAGTCTATTGCTGTTCCATAAGCTCGTATACGTTACTGCAATAAACTTATTGTATCACTTACTATGGAGAAACACCATGTACTAACATTTCAACAGAATATATAAAGACACCCATATATGCACGTATGTATACAAGGGATGAACAAGTTTTACCTAAATTACAGCCCAGTAATTGTAGCAGAAATATTCCCCTGTTGAATTGATTTGATATGGAATGAATTTAATTAAACAGCTTATATTATAAAAAATGAAGATTCAAAATTGTTTATTATTCGCGCTAACTATTTGATTTAGTTAATAAAAATTTATTTATCTTCCCGAAGAAGTAGGTTCGTGACACCAATCAATCATAATTTTATTATCACTGTTTCTTATAATTTTGGTGTCTAGAAAAAGATATTGTAATCAACTGCAAATTTAATGCTACTACGTACAGAATTGAAAATCAATAATGCTTCATTTATTTTATAAAAGGGTGCCGCACAAATAATATCATTAACATATTTAAAAATAAAGGGAAATTCTTTGATTAAATATCCCCCCTTTTGTGGTTTAAATTTATCTTCTTTCATTACTTATACTTATACTTATACTTATACTGGTGATGTGACAATTGATATTACATTAGCATCAACTCCTTTGCACGTAAAATATATTTTCTAAAATTACATCAAGTTTAAATAATGTATTCAAACATTTATAATAAAATGTGTCAATAACTTGAATTGCATTTATTAGATTTACATCAAAGGCTTGAAAATCAGTTCACTTTTATGTGAACAATGCATTTGCATTGCTGGGCTGTTCATCCTATACAATGTTTCTTGATTTTATTGCTTTTTTTTAATAATATACCTTTGTTATATGTTTCGTTCAATGTATTCAATATTTCATTCTTTACTTTCGCTCCATATATTATTTACATTTCCCTTATGTGAAGATTTTAATGAACTTTTCGTTGTCATGAATTCAACTGACCTCTTTTAATTTATTTTGTAGTTTCACGTACGAGGACTATCGTCCGACACCGTAACCCGTTTTATATTACTCTTGTATTTTACCAATACTATTTTCTTTCGATATTATAAGTCTTCGTTATGTGGTTCTCACTCAATTCCTTGGAAGTTGATAGTTATTTTTCAGTGTCTACAGTTCACTCCACGGTTTTGCTTTCTCATATTTTGTATTATATTTGGTCATTCGCTCTTCATTTCTCAGCCATTTCTTTCTATGACATCAGTTTTATGATTCATTTCCAATATTTCGCTTTGCATCTCTTCCGTATAACACCGTGCCATGTTGTACTTTTTAATGTATTTGTTTCTCCCAGCATTAATTTGTTTGTTCGCTTTGTACTTCTTGCATTTATGTTATTCTCTGATACAAATTGGAATGTTATCAATATTGCAAGAACATATGGTGATCGATTCGCAGCTGGCGACAAACCGCCTCTTCACTGAAAATACTAGTGACAAATATAGTGAACTGTCGGCGATGTAAATACATTCCAAATGTAACGCGGGAATAAAACTTTATAGACACAAAATATTTTACATAAATCTACCAGAAAACCTTTGTAACGATTAGTACACCGTTAGAAGCCGAGATCATTTTATACAGAAATTCCAAGTTGTTACGAATCGACTTTTGTAGCACTTCGTCTAGTTCCTTGATCCTGGATTATGGAAGTCTAGAAAACGCCCCGCGTAACATCTAGATCAGTGGTTCTTAACCTGGGTTCGACCCAACCCCTGGGGTTCGGCGAGTCAGTCTCAGGGGTTCGGCGGAGGTCAACCACCTGACGTCATCGTGACGTAGAAACCGTATTGGTTTCGAAAACTAATGCTACATAACGTGTGTTCTATTGGGAAAGTTAATTATATTTTATTTTTCCAATTAAAAGGGGTTCGGTGAATGCTCATATGAAACTGATGGGGTTCGGTACCTCCAGCAAGGTTAAGAACCACTGATTTAGATGTACCCGCATCGGTTTTTATCGCTGCTAGTTGGGCTCCTTTATCACTGAATTTGTGCTTTGCTTAGTCGTAGCCGTTGATGATGTATTTAGTTTACGATCGCTGTTAATTCTTGAGGCTCTCGTGCATTTACCCCGTCTCGTTCATTTGGCATTTACCCGTCACATTTGCAGGTTCTCAACAAGTTATTATGTTGCACACTAGGGGATGCTCGTGTTTGAGAGATCGTTTAGCGGTAGTAACTGCGCTTCCACAATTATGTTATGTATGTGCCTGTATCAGGCTTGATGCATATGATTAAGGTTTATATTTGGTTCTAATCAAATACATGTCCGCAAATTATTCTGACGCTATAAAGGAATCCTCTGTGTGAAAACTTTGGCATGGAATCATTATTAAATGTTGGTTGATATCACGTGTTGATACAAATCGTGGCCTATTTGTAACTTAATGGTGCTAAAAGTATCAAGGCTGTAGATGATATATTTTTTGGGAATCAATAATTTTCGTTTTATGCTACTGTAGATGTTAATTAATTAAAAATTTTAATTCAATGATATATTTTTCCATTATCTTATTCTGCCCAAGAATTTTTTACATCCGATCACATATTTTTATATCCTACATCGCATTTTACAATTTCCTACTTCGCCATCGTTTAGCAATTAGTACATTCGTTACTCTTATTAATAATTGGATTACGTTTAGCATTAACAACTATTAGATATTGTGTCACAATCGCATCTTCTTGGTCGCTCATTAAACATGTAATAAAAAATTTCTTTAGAAACCCTCTCGCAAAGGAATGGAATGTACATGTACATTGCTGCCCAGACCCCGTTGTATACAACTGTATACATTTAAATTGCGGTTTAACGAAAGACATATTAATTTTCCTATTTCATGTGAAACAGTTAAGTATTTTTACAAGTTGATTCGTTTCTTGTGGACCATAAAAGCATATAAATATAAAAATAAATATATTTTAGTGACGACCTACGCGAATGTTATTTTATTAATTACTTTATTAATTTGTTTAGGAACATAGATGTGCAACGTTTTGTATTTCTTGACGAGACGCTCAAAATACGAGTAAAAACGAAACGATCGTCTGAATCCAAACACTACTCTTTTTGAATATCCAACTTATTTAATTAATATTCATGGCATTTTAAAGCATTTAAATTGGTAATTATTATTTATATGGATTTTATATGCGCGATAACACTGTTAGGATGGTTTTTATTGCATTTATTTTGTACCTTATTGTAATAATAAAATGATCAATGGATATATTAATTCTCATTGTCAGACAAGTACTTGATATCAGAAACAAAAATAGCTGGCGTACAATGATGCCCGAACAATCAAGTATTGAAGGAAGTAATGCCACGGGGACAAGTAGCGTCCCACATATTGTATATGCTTAAAATGGCTCTGGCCAGGTTTTGTTTGTATCGTATTTACAAGCATTTGCACTTGAAGCGACTCTGAAAGGGTTCGAAGGTAGCCTAGTCTATGGTACCGCCATATGTATTGGAAAGAAAAAGGTTTATTCGTTATTATGCACTCAAGAATACTGAAAAAGGTTTTATTATTTAGCACATTTTATCGTTTGTTGTTTCTATTTGTAACTGAAATTAGTAAGTAATTAGAATGCAAATGAATTTTAAAATTAGTGGACCTAAGTATTGGAAAATTGGACAGGTCTACTTGTTACAAATTATTATTACTTTCTTATACTTTATGTATAAGTAAGTATAGGAATCATGAAAATTTTCCAATTCGAGATTTTAAAGGATATATGCGTTTTGAGGTCCCCTGACTCGATTCAAACTATTTTCGGAAGTGATCGTTTACGCTTACCAACGTTTTCCTTATCTCGAAAACGGTACGAGTTATCAAAAAAATGTTCTTATATAAGTTAGAGATATTGAAATTGTAATCAACTTCTATTTGAAAAGTTTTTTCGAAAAATGTAGTATAACTAAGTACAAGAAAGTTCAGTGCGGACCACTGCAGATATTTACTTTTACCTTTCGACCTCGAGATATTAACGGATATACACGTTGTGAGGTCCCCTGTATCGATTGTTACTATTTTCGGAATGACGTCAGTGTATTGGGCTGTGTGTCTGCCTGTGTGTGGCTGTGAATCTGTGTGTTTGTGGGCCTGTGTGACTGTGTGCCGTGTGTCTGTGTGCCGTGTGGCTGTGTGACTGTATGTCTGTGTGGCTGTGTAACTGTGTGTCTTTGAGTCTGTGTGTCTATGCGCGCTCTACTGTCCAAACGATAAAAGCTAGAGGTACTTTAAACTTACGATTTGCACGCTTTTATTAAAAAAATTACCACCAAAAGCGCCAACTAAGTGCAACTAAAAAAGTTTGCAAGTTGTACGAAACTTTTATTTCATGTCAGTTAGGGGAATTTTTGAACAAATCATAAGAAACCCAAGATTATAAACACATTTCTTTTTATTAGATTTCTTGTTACGGAATGAAAGAACTCAATTTTTCCATAACATACATGCCATTAATAATAACACCGTCCTTTCCACTCTCAGTGCGATTTATTTCCTATTTTGACCGCCATTTGTCGCTGTTGATTATTTAGGCGACGTTAAGCAACGTAAATTGCCGCCTACTCGCAAAGTCCGCGATTTAAGAAATTGAAGAGCTCACCCCAACTGTCGCCTCCGTCGACACGACTCCGTCCATTTAGATGCAAGATCGACGCCGGCGCCGCCATCCAACCCCCCGTTCCGTTCACTAAACGTTTAAAGTTTCTCAGTTTATCAATGAATCGCTAAATGACGATTTAATTTACACGAAAAACAAACACGATTGTGCACTCACCAAACGGTCGCGTTTAACGTCTCTCGGGTTATTTATCGGCGCGACGGAAAGTTACATTTCAATTCAACGCGAAAAAACGTCCGAAAACTTGTAACGCTCGTTCAAAATGACACAGGAGCGTCGCAATTATGAGTCACCGTCGACTGTATAATCACTTTTTTGGCGCAAAAACGACCCATTGCACCTAAGCGACATTTTTTTCAGGGTAATTATCGAGTTTTTGATATGTGTGCCGGTGACAATTAGAAGCTAAGATTGTCTCTTCATCGGTTTCTTATGTACAAATTACTATTTAAAATAAATTACATATTAATTTATTATTCGTAAACCTCACATGTTTTTTACTTTCCTATACTTTATGTATAAGTAAGTATAGTAATCATGAAAATTTCGGACTCGAAATTTTAACGGATATACTCGTGTTGAGGTCCCCCGAATCGATTCTGACTATTTTCGTAATGACGTCTGTGTGTATTTTGAAATCAATATCTCAACCGCAAGTGATGGTTTACTCATATCACATTTTTCCATATCTCGAAAACGGCACATGTTATCGAAAAACTTGTTCTTACAAAAGTTAAAGATATTGATGTTAAACAACTTTTATGTGAAATGTTTTTACGAAAAATGTAGTATAACTAAATATAAAAAAGTTCAGTGCGGACCACTGTAGGTACCGTATTGTTAGTTGCGGCAGCGTCAGGCGTTTCAAAATCCAGTTTCGCAAATATTTGTATAGTTTCAAGTTTAACGGTTCTAAAAACTAAACGCGGCACACGAAGCAATATTTGTAAGCGGCATCACACCTTAATGACTGTAGTGTGTTTATGCTTATTAATAAATAATTTTCATTACTTTTGCTCACGTCGCGCCGTAGTACATCGAATTTACATAAGTTAATGCTCGCAAGTTATTATTTACTTATTGTCATGTTCGTTACGAAAGAGCAATTCCAAGTTGTTAAGCCGTCTCAAACACATGTTCGCATAAAACAATAAAACATTAGATATGGTCGCGTATAATTCGCGCATGCCATAAATATTCATATAAACCGGCCAAGTAGTCAGAATTAACGTTGCCCATAAAAACAAATCCCTCATTGTGGACGTCGGTCGCAGAACAGGACTCGCCATTGACGTCTACTATAATCACTCTTTGTGTTTAATTGATTGCCTTATGGACGCAGAGATCGCACGAGAGGCGTACGTCTAATTATGAACGCGAACCTGTGGGAGACGCGGTTCCCGCCCGACTACACACGTGTCTTCACAGGAGGTCTTCGTAGCACCCTGCACACGTGACCTCGGGTCGCGTTCGCGTCTTACGTATCCGCGTTCTTCGTCAAGTTTTCGAACGCACCTATCTTATGACGGTGGTATCAAAGGTAGCGCTGCAGCTTGATTTTTGCTAGTTGCAATTTTTGTTGCGAATCGCTTCCTGTAAAATATTTCGTCTTTATTACGTTACTGCGTTTTATTTATTAGATGACAACTGCGATGTGTTGACAAAAATGACAAAAATATTTTTTAGCAAACAGAACGTCGGTTGGAAACTTCGTACGGTACGGTTCATACGATACAGAATCCCATGATTTGTGAAGGAAATGAAGCTTGTAAGTTTGAAGAGCAGATACGACACATTTGATTGATATAGTTTACATACGAGCGTTTATGAAGTTGGGGTCATTGGTTCAGTTGGCTAGGAATGGTTGAGGAAAGGTCACCGAAGAATGTGTTACATGGGAGGATGGCGGGAGGGAGATATGGAAGGCCAAGAAAACTATAGCTGCAAGACCTAAAGGACAATCAGTAGACTGCGAAGTAGGTAGTGAGCGTGTGGAGCAGGTGGATCATTCAATTTGGTTTATTGTGATTCAAGTTCTAATGATTGATTTCATAATTCCATTACTTGGTTTAGGTGAATACAGGTTCATAAGGGCGACGTTGTACCTCAGAGCTTAATTTCTAATTTCACTAAGCAACCAAATAGCAGACAATATTTTAATATCACGTTTGGATTTGACTACTGGCATATGCGGTAAAATAAAAATGAAATAAATAAAGATCTAGGTAGGAGGAACAAAGCGTACCTAGTGAAGGATATTCGAGTAAGTAAAATATACATCAATACATACTTATGAGATTAATAATTAATGACTGAAGCTAGAGCAGGCATTAATGATTACGTTCAGATAGATGTTTGTTTTGTGGCACTATTTCTTATTAGACTTACAATTGAGAACATTGCTTTTGGGGGTTATTCAGACCTTCATGTAACAACAAAATATAATAAAAGGTAATTAAGATTAATATGACAAACTTTATAAACAGAATTAATATACTATTATATGTTAAAAGATAAATGTTTAGAAATAATAATGACCTGTGGAGTGAGTGGAGTAAAATATAGTGTGTAAAATAAAGTGCTGACCGTTTCATCCAACGTAAAGCCAGACGAATATTCCTATAAAATGTCATTTATATATTTCCGATGAGATTTCACGTCTAACTTTACGAGTAACAATCGAATACGATAGGCGTTTGTGAGATTTTTACCGCCCTGCAGATAAAGTCTTCGAACTTCAATCATATGTCAAATATGATGGTATTTTTTGGATTGTACAGGAAAGTAGTGATCGTGATAATGCCTCAGGTTCTACGTTTCCAGGAATCTTCATATCCGCGATCCTTTCCACAGCACTTTTGAGGAAGTGTATCAATTTTGAATTTTGCCTAAAAAATGCGATTTGTTCGGGTTCATGATGATTTTTCCCTTTCAAAATAATATTTTTCACTAATATCCTATCCAGCTAGTGGTTGTAAACACTAAAATTCTTAACCCACACTTGAAAAACTTTTTAAGCGATCGGAATGAAATATGTTCAATAAGATGTAATTATGCATCTACATAAGTAGATGGTGTAACGATGAATTATAAATACTGTTAAAAACTGATCTTATTTCTCAGGGCGTGCTAGCAGACAAGATGTGCGAATGGTAAGTTTATGACTAATTTTTGCACCACATCCTTGTGGAATTTAGGTATGCTACGTTTTGTATATCTTGCTGAAAGCTCATAATGACAGAAAAACTGTCACCCAATAATCCAAATGCTTTTCTTGTACAGATCCAATTATTCATATTCATATCATTTTAAAGCACCCTTAAGATCATATTAGTACCTACTGTCTATTCGTTTCATATGCATGAATCACAAATCTGTGTGCCTTAATTGCCACGATTGTTTACATCTGATTATACTACAATCAAGAATAATAATGAAATAAAAAAACTTAATTTCATTTATTAGATCTTTTGATTGTCCTCGAAATAAACATAGTGCAAGCTGGTGCAACAGGGGGCTAAATAATATTAATTATTGACGACAGTTAAGCGATGCCCTTTTATCGCAGTTGCAATGCATTGTTTGCTAACGATCATACGCAGATTTTCCTACCAAAATCTTAGAACTGCCCTCAACTCATATTAATATCGTTTCGGGACCGACCAATTCATTTACGTGTTACCATTACTAAAAAACAGAAAATGCTGTATTTAATAAAAATATGTGGACACGTCTCGGCTCTCGATTGTAGTTTTAAAAGAATCACTGGAATTAAATTAACATAATCGTCAACATTTAATAGAGCTATCGTTAAATCATCAATACACCTTCAACAGGTTTCTAAATTTTCAATCTCAACTTTCGTATCACTAGCGGATGTCGACATCACTTATGGTTGGATGTAATTTTATAGAATATCGAGGAAATGTTTTAGATCAAAATCCAAAAATATTTCAGATATTAAAGTAATAATCATACATATGAATTATCGAGTTTGTATTTTTGATGTTATATCAAATTCAGTCACCATTTACAGTTGTAATTTACATGAGTTGAGTTGAGTCAAAGTTCCTCCGAGTTCAGTTCGGTTGTGTGGAGTTTGGTTGAACCAGTTTTTGCGGATTATTTTTGGAGGCGTGATGACGACGAAAGACTGTATGGTCTAACTTTGACTCCTAACTAGAGTTCTGATATTTAACTTTTAACATATTTTTATAGGCATTTGACCGCCTATTTTTCTAACGTTACCTCTCATGTATTTAAAAGAACGGTGCGTAAAAATGTTATCACCTCCTAACATTGATTAGAATATTCCTTCGGAATAGTTTTTGTAACATAATGCATCTTCAAAATTATTATTTAGTAATCGTGTCGGGTGTTTGCAATTGTTACTATTTGTATAAGTATCACGAACATTTTCTAATTAATACATATTATATAAAAATATAAGTTAATAATATATATACTCGTATACCTTGAAGAATGTTGATTACTCTATGAATGTTAGAATTTAACGACATTTCGATGGTCTTGCAGAATTCTCGATTTAAGACGACGCTTTTCATCTAATAGTAGAATTTGCAACGCTGATCGATAGCGACAGTGCTAAGGAGATGCACGACGGCGTGCGCAAGACACCGTTATTCTTAAAAGAACATTACATTCATACGATATCCGCTAAACAGAGGTTACGTCAAATTAAATTACGATACTACGATATTTGTTATCTAATTCCAGCGATAGATCATGTGTTTAACATCGCCACAATGATATACGACTTCTTCTATGGAGCCGTCTTTTCTGCTTAATATGACAGCCGGCGGCATCTTCTCAACAATAAAATGCGGTTGTGATAAACCAAAGCTACTTAATATTGTGTATACGTCTATCAGATATTCTTTATATCGCCACAATTGGCGAACGTGTACGTATGTCTGCCTGCTACTTCAGTAGCTATTTAACATGAATAACAAGCACACGTATCGATATACATAGGACGCTAGATGATTAATCATTTGAGACACGTTTACAAATGGCTGTTACCGAAAACATCAATTATTTAAATTCCGCGGAATGCGTGTCAATTATTTCTAGACGGTTTCGGTTTTAACAGCTGCCTTTAAAATTTAATTAATTAATTAGATAAGATACGATATTTAAAGAACAAAAGTAGATGGAATTTTCGCCTAAATTATAAACGATTTATTCCTAGTGGATGTGCCATAATTATCTGAAAATGTCTTTTGAAAGGTAATCGATACCCATAAATCGATGTAGCGAATAATTTCTATTGGTATTTACCGACTTGGTTATGTTGTCTCCATTTATTTGTCATATTTGTATTTTGAAATAGTTCTAGAAATATTCTCACTGTATATCAACACATTGAATGCATTAAAAAATAATGTTTGTAACACGTAGATTGTACAAGTTACCTATATAACTTACACATTTTTTTCTTTTTGACGGAAGTACAAATAAATAGAAACAGAGCTTTTGTGTGTAGTGCGCGCCCGTGGCGGTAAAAACCATTAACGTTAATCAGTGCACGGTTCAGTTGTCGCTATTGCTCGCGTTATATTTTATTTCAGCTTTAATTAATATATTGTATAGAAATTGTGTCTTCTTTTTATATATAAAAGCGTTTCTTCAAAGCTCTTGATATATTGCGGACAATAATTGTATTTCACATGACTGCACAAGTAAAAGTAATTGATACAATGATAAGGAAGATAAATGCAAATAAAAGTTCACGGCGAGATAAAGTGCTCGGCGGAAAATAATAAATTTAAGGCACCTCGCATAAACGGAGTGAGAGAAATTATGGGTAGATTGTTTTATTTGTTGTGAGTTATGAAATTTCAGAAAAACTAGCGAACGGGAAATTTATTAAGAGATCTTGCTAGTTTACTGCTGCCTATGACATTTATTAGATAAACTGATTTATGGGCATAGTTAAAAGAGCGTAAATATCACCCAGTATAATTAATCACGTTGGCTAGAAAATTTGCTGAAGTGCACTTTAGCGCAATAAGTAATTTTTATATTTTGCATTTTCTTAATAAGCATTTGTCACTTGAGCAATGCTACCGTATAACGTCGCATAACTTCCCTGGTTTCTGCATTTCGAGAAGCATTGTCATGTTTGGTCGTCGAACGGGTGGGAGGAGAGGGAGATACAATTCCCCGTAATGACTTCCTTGAAGTAATTTTTTCATCTTTTATTTTTCTATTTCTATTCTATATCTATTTCTATGGACTATGGACTATGGAATTTATTTTCTTCTATATCTTCATTTGGCTCCATTTGAATGTCTGAATTTTTCATAATTTTTTCCATTTCAAATTTGTTATGTAATTTATTGTTTCTATTGCTTCTATTGTAAAACTTCTTGTTTTTGACGTATCGGTTGATATTTTTATTTCACATGTACGCTTTTAGCTTCTACGTTTACAAGTATTATATGGTTTGATATTGTATTTTGTAATTATTTTAGTTAAGATAAAAAATGGTCAGTATCTGTTGGTCCTGCAGGAGTAAAATTCACTTTGCAGCTAGTGACATACTCAGTTTCCCAGCTAGGATGTAGTTGTCAGAAGATCATTTTGCATTTACGTATATTGGTCAAGTTCAACTCTAAAGTACATCTGGTCATTCGTGTCTACGATGAAAAAAATGTATGGGTACCTACTTCAATGGCGGATCTTACTGAAGCGAGCTTACCAAAAATTGATAATGGGTTTCCAGAACAACATAGGTCTGTTTACCCATTTTCCTCTGTTGTTGAAATGATGAACACAATCCGATGTTTTGAAAGCACTTCAAAAACTGAAGAACAGTTAAACAGTGGGTCATGACTGCATCTCTAGTTTCGTAATTAGGGATTGTGTTTATGTATTATCAACGCCTTCGTGCTACCTTACAAATTTATCTTTGTCTAGTAATACTTTCCTCGAATGCTGGAAAATTACTGGCGTATGTCCTGTACACAAAAAATGGGATGTGGCTTCCGCTGAAAACTATCAAATAGCCATAATGAACAATTCGTTAAGGTATTTGAAATGTCCTTATTCCAAGATTTTTCCTGAAATCCGTACATTTTTTACCGCAGTTTTATGAACAGGACATTACTTGATATTAATGTTTTTAAGTCATTGACATAAATCTTATTTCATTTTATTAACCTCCAGTGTTGACAAATATTTTTATTTTCTGTTATTTGTTATTACCATATATTCGATAATTCGTTTGAAAGAAAATGAAAATGATTTATGTTTTTCCCAGCGCTAATGAAGCTGAGACCACTGGTATTTCCTGATACAGCAGTCTATTTAAAGTGAGATTCGACGGGGAATTCATCATCATAATCACTTGTGTATTCAGAAGATTCATAATTTGTCAAAGGTCACCCTTCAGAATTCCTTTCGAAGGAGCCATAAACCTCCCACGTCTACGATATCTATATATTTATAGCACATATGTTTTCCGCATAATGTTCAATTGATAAGAAACAAAACGTACTATATAGACGATATTACGATAGACGATACACTTTTGATTTTAATTTCCAAGGAAAATCTAGCAATAATATTTTATCAGTTATTCTTCTCTAACTTCGCAGCCAAAGTAAATATTAAGCAAATCAATTTATAATTTATTTAACATTTTAACTAAGAATAAGGTTTCCTTGAAGTAAGATAAATATATTTGATTACAATTGAAGAAATGATGTTACTGATAAAATCAATTAATATTACAAAGCAATGCAGAAATTACAAAGATATACAGTTCTAAATGCAAATTAGTATCTAGTGTTTGCGTTTAGCAGAAATATTTTTTAAAACAAAGACGCGCTGAAAATAGTTCGGTTGAACAATGTAATGTGAAGCAACATCACTTAATTGTAATGAATATCGTAAAACCATTTCGTCGTTTAATTTGAAATGTATAAAAGTCTAACATTATTGTACTCAATTGTATGTAGCAGTTTGAAGCTTAAAAGGAAAAGCTCGAAATGAAGTACTTCGGTGAACAATAAACTATTTAACTTAAATGACATAATTAGTAATATGAAATTAAATAACCAGTACAATATCTACGACCATTAAAAATTGTAATGTGAAGTATGAAAAGTATGATTAGTAACCGTAGTATGAAATAATGCGAATAAACAACGGCATGAGACTCCGTGGCGCAACGGTAGCGCGTCTGACTCCAGATCAGAAGGTTGCGTGTTCAAATCACGTCGGGGTCACGTTCATTTTTGACTTTTTATACTTTTTTTGGTACAACACACACACACATTGTAATTCTATTATTAAAATGTTGAATTAATATTTAATAAGTTGTTAACTTTCGATTTATTGGTAGTTGTAGCTTTAATTTTGTTTTTAATGTTATTTTCGTGAAGGATGGAATTTTACCGACATAAATCTCCTCAGGACGAAAGTTTTTCTTGTCATTCTTGTTTTTTGAATTATAGATATTTTTACGGCTCTAGCCTTTAGGTAACTATATCATTTTTTTCATTTTGTTTTAATTTGTTTTTTTCTTTTTCATTTAAAACTAAATAATCCCGCGACGACCAGTCGAAAGCTAAGGTCATCTTCAGACTGTCATGATAATGGATCCCTCGGGTTCATTTTCCTAATACGCCCGTCGACTGCTTTAAATGCGTTATTAACTAGATATATACGCTTTCCTTCTTCAATCACTTTTACCTCCTATTCTAACCCACTTCGCTATTCTTTTAAAAATTGCATACTTCACCTTTCAGTTTTTCATTAGATGACCCCATCGTGTGAGTCAGGACTTTTCCATTTCTCTGAGTGTTTATGTTTCATTATCCCCATTATAAAACCCTTGTCTACTATTGTTTCTATCTTTATGCTCGTGAATTTTGAAAGAGACACGTTGAAAATATCCGTTTATTAGGTTTTTTCCATTGCCTCACCATATGATCCTTGATATACCTTGCATTTACTTCTAAGTGTAAGTGCCTTACTTACCCTACTTGTAAACCTCATTTTAATTAACTTCTTTATCCAAGTTCTCATTCAAGATACCTACGCTCAATTTTTAGGACACTATAATCCAGGTTGTCGTCCTTTCTGGTATATCTGTTGTTGTGTTCTGATATAAACACATCGTACTTGCTGATTCCCTTACTTTGATTTCTTTAACCTTCGCCATGTCTCCATTACTCCTTGGTCTCTTTACGCAGTAACGACTGGGTGTCGTTAATTCAATGAAATTTATCATCCTTTTAGTCTAGTATCTCTGATTCTTATAAGAAATAAATAAGGCGGTTGGCACCGAGCTCCAGTTTGTTCTTCGGGCATCGATTTTGACAGGGACTATACTCCAGTAAGCTCAGGCTCAATATACGAATTAGGGGAATGCAAATTGGTGACCTTTATTGATACCAAAGGGGGACTCAATAAATAAATATATATTTCGGCTTCCAACGGAATTGTGGCAAAATAAACGTAAAATTGCTTTCCGAAGCAAATTTACATAGAACATTACACACCTACCATCTATATCTCAAAACTCACAAGTTAAATTAATAAAATAATAAAAATAAATATTACCACAAATATTGATCAATTATACACTAAAATAACTTATATCTTGTAATATAACATAATACAATATCTGGAAAAACATGACGTTCAAATCCCACAATGCATAAAATTAGATATAAAATGTAAGGAAATTGCGGCGTTTAAAATTGCAACAACAGAATCTGAAGCTTATAAACTTTTTGAGAAAATCTCTGGCCTGTGAACAGAATTATTAGACAATTTAATTTTGGTAATAAGCGAACAAGGCAACATTTTCAGAAAGACGTTAAAGAAAGGACAAGAATAGCCGCCAAACAGAACTGAAACTACAATTTTCAATCAAAACTTCAAAGTTTAAGAAACAAAATTGAAATGTTAAAAGCTTTCTTGAGTGGCCTTGAGGTGACTCCGGAGGCTCTGACTTTCACCGAATATTGGACGGAACAGGAAAAATCACTGGCAATAGAAGGATACACTCTTGTTTTTTTCGTTCAATAGATCAATTAAGAGACTCTGAGTGAGCTGCATATTTGTAAAAAACAATGTAGAAGCAGAAGAACTGGGGCATCTAAAACAAGGAAGTTTAGAAATCATATGAGAATGCAGTGCAGTAGTTCTAATTAAACTGAAAGTAATAATAATTGGCATATACAGACCACCGCCAAACACCGAATTCGAATCATTCTTTACAACGTTGCATTCCATTCTGCAATTGGTTCAAAATCGAACAAAAAATCACGAGACAATAATGTGAGGTGATTTTAAAATTGATCTGTTGGAGCAAAAGATATCACGGATGTAACATGAAATTAACAATCGTACAATCGACGAGAATTACACGTACCTCGGCAACACTAATTTGACAACATAATTACAAACGGGCTTAACTATACATCATCAGTCGTGGAAACTGCACTATTGGATCATAAAGTATAGATAAAAAAATTGTAGTACGGCGAGACCAAAACTAGAAAAAGAAATGATAACAAGACGACTATTCTCCGCGGATAAGAGAAATATGTCCAAACAGGCTCTCTCTACTGTAGAATGGCTCGACGTTTATCATGAAAAGGACGCTAACGCAGCATTTATAACATTTTCAGAGACATTTCAATTATATCCCGAAAAAACATTTTCATAAACGGAAGAAGAGGGTCCTCATTTCAGTGGATAACAAAATATATTGACTTGACTAAAGCTTTTGACAGCATGGATTATATTTTACTAGGAAGCAAGCTGTACAAGTACCGAATAAGCGGAACGCCCCTACAGTTTGCGATGTCATATCTTACACGTCGAAAGCAAGCCGTATCTATTACGGACAGGGCTCTCAGATAAGATCAAAAGAGACGTACCAAAAGGCTCAATTTTGGGCCCGCTTCTTTTTATTCTATATATGAAGGCCTGCCAGCCTCAGCTATCCCATTATTCTATATGCAGATGATACCTCCGTCGTATGTAGAATGGATGGCAGTGTACAACTTCAACAAAACGTGGCAGAAACACTGCAGAAAGTTTAACATCATCATTCATCCTTAAAAAATGCATACGAGCGATATTTGACCGGAAAATCATTGATTCATACAGAATGATGTACTCTCCCTACCAAGTATATATATCTTGGAAAGTGCAATGTTCGTTATAAAAGCATTATAGTTCCGTCGGGGACACCGAAATAACATTAAGGCAATGAATGTTGTAGCCTACAAAGCCAAAATTAAAACGACCTTAGTGAGCCATGGGTTATGCAATGTTGGTGATTTTATTGGAACCAAATTCTAGACAGTTCATCTATCAAATGATATTTATTTTCTTAAATTTGTATAATGTATGTATGCTCTACACCCTTTTGGGTAATTACGTCGAAGAGCGAACTTTAAAAGCGCTGTCTAATATGTACTTGAACGTAAACAGTATTTTCAAAAGACTTTAAGGTTATGTTTGAACGAGGTTCGATTCAAGAATTCCCATATGCATAATAATAATTTACTCAAATAAAAAATATAATTTTCCTCAGCTAGATATCGCCATTTCCACTTCTGGAAAATCACCTTTTTGGCACATTTTAGAGCACCGCTATTTTTATAGAAACACATATTTTCATACGCAGTTTATATCACCATTCGGCTTAGGGTTGAGTAGAGGGCGTATGGTCTAAATTATAATGTACAAATAAGAATGAAAGGCAGGGTCTGCACCAGAACATATGTTTGCGACCACCCCCAATAATGTGGTATACGAATGGGTGCAATATAAAGATATGAACATAGAGTTGAGTATGTTGAGTTGTGTCGAATGGTGGTGAAGCACATCTTGGAGAGAAATATTATGGCAAATGCAGAGTTGCTAAGATAGAGTTGACTATCTATTGTTGGTGAATTATTTGTTACTGTATTATTATGTACATTGTAGTATGATAGTTTTGTTGTATCTGTGAAAGTTGGGTATTGTGGGGCCCGTGATGTGGCGTGGGCGTGGTTGATTGATCTTTTACTTAGAATCGAATATCATGCAATGAGTCTTGTGCATTCGATAATAGGCGCGGTTATCGGGGAGCCCGTGCTACCCTTGAAAGGGTGATAATGATTCTGCTACCGTAAGTCCAGAAGGCATACCTCGCCTTCTAGACTTACTAATATCCAAATCTGCCTGGCGAATAATGCCCACGTATAATTCCTGGGCACGGCCTACCCACGTATAATTCCTGGGCACGGCATAGGGACTGACGCCCACTGGTTCTCCTGTATCTCGACAGGTAGAACGCCGAGTTACGGCAAATAGGCAGTTTTAGGTACATTAGCGTGTGAAGCTATCCAGTAAATGGTAAAGATGTCCATAGCTGATAACATGATAGAATCAAGGATAGTTAGTAGAGGCAACGTGAGATCTAGCGGTCCCTGAAAGGAGCCCCTGTATGCAACTGTATTTGTATCGTATTATCTGTCGTATTATTGTAAAAGGAGATAAATGACAATTGACAATTATTTTACTGCAACCCGTGATTATATTATATTATATACAACTAACGTGCTTTGCTTGGAAACACTATCTGGTTCCAGAAATTATCTGCGGCGTGAACTGCAGATTACACAGATTACATTTTCAGTTATATGCCAGTCCATCGTGGGCATCGTGAAATATTTATCCGACCATTTTATTTGTTCGCACTTATGAGCTTCTTAGACTATTTTAATTCGCAGTAGCTGATACTTATAGCTTTATCTTATGGTTCACTTACGGGTTTTTAAATATGACGAATTTACGAGCCTACATTTTATGATTTTTAACTCGTGGTCGTAAATATTGACATAATCCACTGCTGGGTGAGTACTGTTCGCATTTTGCATGTCCATATCGATTTTAGTGCAGCAACCGATAGCAATTATTAAAATACAAGATTTGCGTTAGTAAGTCTCGTAAATCTTATGTGTGTGTGTGAATGTACGTAATGTCGTAACAGTAAGATAAATGTGGATCTATCACCGTTATAACATTCATCATTACGCAAAATGTAAAGCCAACACTTTCAAATGCATTTATTATTGTTACGGTTAAATGATTCCATTGTGATTGCGTTTCGAACAGTGAAACCTTCATACGTACAATCGAGCTAAATTTCAAACATCACGACGGCGTAGTTAAAAAAACTAAAACGAATCAAAATCTATTTACGAAAAAAAGATACTACATTGTGCCACAAAGTAACGAAATTACCACTGAATTCTTCGATTTCACGATTGCATATCTATGCAAATTTAATTTTAAAAGCAATAACCGTATGAATTATCGCCAATAAATGTGTCGCGAGACGAAATAGTAAGTGACAAAATTCACAATCAATTGTGAACGTTTCAAGCACACAATAAACATAACAAGTGGAGACAAAGTCGGAGACACGGAGTTAATGATAAACGACAATAACAGTTGCACCTCGTGCATAAATCTTGAAAATGGCTCTTAGAGAAGCGGTGTTAACACGACCTGTTCCTTGTCATATTTTACATTTACCGTCACCTCAAGCCTTATCTAAACGAATTAGACAAAGTCAATGTTACGCGCGGGAAAAAGTAAAAGTATAAAATTAGCTTCCTCTTTGCTTTCCACCGCGTTATTGATGATTTTCTGCGTTACGTTACTTATCGACCCAGCATCGTATCGAAGCTTCATTAATTATCAGTGTGTAAATGAACAGAGAAACAGTGGTCCTAATAGTTTAACAAATTTGTTTCGTTAATCAATTTTGTTACATGAAAGCAAAACATTCTATGTTGTTACAATTACTTTTCACACCCTCTACAGAAATATACAAAAAATAAAAAAAAAACAACTTCATATAAAAAAGCTAATAATTCTAAATAACTTCTTAATGATATATAAAATTCAGGGAAATAAAAATGAATATAAAACTAAAAAGAAGTAAAGAACACAAAAGTTGAAAATGAATCACATATGCAATGCCATCCAACACATAGGCGATATAACATGAAGAAGTCAATAATCAGGGCAAAATACAACCCTTGAATGATAAATTGGTATATGCAACTATATTGTCCACGACCTTTATTCCACAAAAATGTCTTCTTTTTCATTGGTTTAATCTCTTAATTGTTTCTTAGACGTCAATAACCTATAATTTTATAAGAGCATTATATATTTTAGGATTTCTGCGGTCGAACTGACAGTTTCCCCAGACAGTATAACATTCTAAATTATAATAAGTGGTAGCAAGAAGTCAAAATAAATACAGGGATGAGCGTTCAATCAGCTGTGAATCCCTTGTTAGGCTATAATTACTCTGGACTCCCGCCGCGTCCAAGGCGCTGGTGCGTTACGTCTGGGCTGTTGCCGAGGACGTGTAATTAAATACATCATCTTTGTAACAGGATGTAAGACCTATTGAGGGCATGCGTCGGATAATGCCTTTGATATAAGTGTACATCTAGCCCCATCCAATACTATCGTGTTTATATGTTGTATTAGTGAGTGCGTTAATTACGCACGGTGTGGAATCAAATTGTTAGTGTCGCTGAGTAATGTGGAATATATAAATTCCAACTATTTTATATCACAGGTGAATGGTAATGAAACGACGTTCATGTACGTGACTGTTTTTGTTTGAGAAAATACAACAGCTGCCTTATATCTGTCTTTCATATTCTCCAATTGAATTGATTTAAAAAAATATTTCTTCGGCTTGTGCAAACGCTATACGTTTCCCTACCTAATGACTTATTCATGTTTACTGTAATTAATATTCTACCCTTGTTGGCTCCAGTTAATGTGCTATGTGGTAATTGCAATGACACAATAATAACACACAACAACATAATACGTATCTACGCGTGTCCGCGCAAAAAATCGCATGTTACAAAATGTTGCTTGCATTAACTATTGCGTCGAATATGATACATCTCTTTCGTTAATCAATACAAAACCGCACGTACATTTGTAATATTTTATACCGTGTTGCGAAATTAGCACTTCGTTACATGTAATTATATGCCAGATGGATTACAGGCTTATTTCTCACAAAGAAATATTGCTAATTATAACGGCGGCGATGCAATAAAGGAATTGGCAACATTTATTCGGTATGAAAGTTTAAACTTATCTCTATTATCAATAATGAGCGGGATCCCAATGAGAAGATAAAACTAGATCGTCGTATTACACACTATCATTTTGAGAAAAAAAAATGATGTGCATGGTTGTCATATGGTTTCCAAAAATATGATGAAACTGGTGGCGTACTTGTATCGTATATCACGAAGTGTAATAATTCAAAGAATTGTAAAAATTAGGTATTTTCTCGGAAAGGTTATTTGTCAACAGAGAGCACAAAGATTTCTTTCTGCGGAGCACGTTTGGCGTTGGTTTTGAATGACATAAAAACTCTAGTAGCATCTGCACATTGAAAATTATCCCAAGACACGCGACCTTCTTCGCCCTCTAAAATCAGAGTGGTAATAACAATTATTATCCAGATCAAAATAAAGTTTTTGGTAATGAAACCGATCGTAGTGAATGCAATGACGATATTGTAAGAGATCCTGAGTATGTTTCAAGTTTATCACCATCCTCTGATTCTACATCCTCGTCAGGGCATCTTCTGCGTTAAGTTCTTTAAAGGGTATTTCGTCGTTCTTTAAAGGGTATTTCAACTACAAATACAAATGATAATCCAACGGAATCTGTGAAAGTGGTCGTAAAATACGCAGATAGTATAGAACGAAAAAACTATGAAAAGATTGCACAAGGAATCGGAATGGATTAAAGAAAAGAACAACATTTTACGAAATTCAGAAAAGTGTAAACACTAACAGAAATGATTGAAACACCTTGTGCTGATAAATGCACATACGAGTGTAGCAAGTAGATAAATCTGGAACGAAGATTAATAATTTTTAATGAATATTACTGTTTGAAGGACATTAATAGAAGAAGAAACTTGGAGTCTATTAAGCCAACCTATAGATACCCATAGTCCAACAGCCGAAAATTAAATAAAAGTTAAATTCGATTCGTAAATTATTTATTTATGAGAACCTTCGATATAAATGCTAGACCCATTTATGCAGCAATAGAGAGAAGAACGTCTTCTGGATCTGTTGGCGATGATAAAAGAGGTGAACATGGAAGACACAGAAGGGTAGATAATGCCGTAAAAAACAAGATATGGGAGGATATAGCCTCGATACCTAGAATAGAAAGACACTATTTACGCGGTCAGTCCAGCAAACATGAAGGTAGAAAAACCACAAAATTTGTCAATAAACCCTATGACGTTATCATACTATCATCGTTTCTCGGATATATTCAAAAGGGAGTTTAATATATCATTTATGTACCAAAAAAGGAACATGCAATCTTTATTATATTTATGATCAGGCTTATGACGACGAAAAAGTCAATTTCAAATTGGGATATGACAAACATCAGGAGGAAAAAAAATAATCATGATTTGAAAAAGAAACGACAAAAATTATGTTGTGATATGCAAGTCATTTTTTAAGTACCTAAAGAATATCTTTGAGTATTTTATTGCATGTCTAACCTTAATACCATAAATTTAACTGTAGCTGGCTTAGTCAAGGATGAAACCTTGTCTTTTGTGTGGCATGAAGTCGAGGACGGAAAGGGCTTAACAGAGACGCCTTATGTTGCCTAATTAGCGATTATACAAGAGAGCGAAAATAATCCGGCACAGAAAAAAAAAGATTTTTGATAGCAACTTCAAATTCTTTTATAAAACTTCTTTGTCTGATCTTCAAAATCGTGAACATCTTACAACGGATTTGTAGCCAGATGTTGCCAGATTTGCCAGCCCTGAAAAATGCGTATGATAGGAAAAGTCAACTACATGAAAAAAAGATTTGAAGTTTTGCTACAATAGGGATACATTCCGAAGGACTATGGAGCATTTTATGAAACTTTGTGGTGAAAACTATGGAAATTACATTTAGTACTTTGTTACATTATTAATTTGAATTGTTTAACTGCTTGTATAGATAAAGTTATTTAAAATTATTATTAAAACCAGAAAACATTTATTTTCAGAGGAAAACTGTAATATCTTAAAATAGCTTACTAAATAAGTGTTGAATTTGTGTTATAGTATAAGTATTACATTTTTATTGCATTTTCACTTTGTCATAGTTCAGCCTCCTTCGGCAAAGTCTGCTTCAATTTATTTCATTTTCAGATATAAAAGTATTTCGCTTCTCCTGTGTTCGGTCCGGCATATGTATATATTTAATTAAGTTAAGCAAAACAAATTCGCGCAAAATTCATTTCATTTCAAACTCAATGTTCACAGTATCGGGCCGCAGTTCATGCATCTGCAGCGGTTACCGTCGGTACCTGGTAATCTTGGGTCCGCAGCTTCGGTCACAAATATTTATGACAGCGCGGGCTTCAAAACAAATTCTCATTTCTCATATTTTATCACGAACCAAATACTGTTTTATGATCTCGATATTACGCCGCGGCAATTTATATTTCCAAAATTACGTCTTTTTACAACTGTTATATTCCATCATAATGCTAACATTGTAAACAAGCCATCAGCCGACGCGCTTGGCAATTTAAATTATTATACGACCTCCACTATCGGTAATAACGTTTTCGAATAAGGTTTTCGAACCTTCCAAGAACTTGTCCCACCAAATGTCGAGAAGCATCCCTTCCAGGCAGAAAAAACAGAATATAAACCAGGATTCATCACACAGAAAGACATTACATTACACTTGCATTCGACAAGCAGCACACAAGCATTCGACAAACAGTCGAAAGAAATATCAAGAATTATTCACAAGGTAAAATTTGTTGTAATTAGTGTAAATACATAGTGTACAAAGTGAACATAGTTTTTTCTAAATCCAACGCTTCGTACGTTTAATAAAGCCCAGACAATTAGCGACGCACATTCAGTGGCGCAAAAACGTGAACAAGAGACCTACTCGAAATCATCGGTGGATCTTACAAATCGCTGCGAGTCGCGAACATCACAAGTCCCTACGTTCACGTCGCGACATCCTGTATTCAATTCTTTGGACTTATTACACTTTCTCCCGTTGTTCGATATTGACCAACAGATACTAATAGAAGGCAAAAAAATTAAGTCAATCCAGACCATACATGTATAGAAACGTAGAGCTATACCTTAATGCATAATTCAACACCAATTTGAAACTCTTCTAAGGGATTGGGTAAAGGTATCTCAAGATCAAATTCTGAAGAAGGACGTTCAACAATAGAATAGTTTTTATAAAATTAAATATGGCCTCATGAAATTAAAAACAATGCTCTCGAATAAAGCTACTCTTTTGGGTACGTCAGTAGTGAACTCATATTTAACGAAATCCTGACATTTTTTGGGACCAATGATTCAGCCAAATACACTAATAGGAAATATTTACATACTGAGACTGATTGAGTCTCGAGCATGCGTTTGAATTGCAAAGGAATAAGGTACTAAAATTATCTTTCAGTTTCAAGCAGATTGAGATATAAATTCATAAAAGTATAGCTCAAAAGCTCACACGAAGCACGAAACATTATTAACAGTGTTATCGAATAGCTGTTGGTGAATGGAGTTTTCCCTTGCAGAACTAACTGCTGCTGCTGTTGGAATATCGGTATGAATCGTATTGAGAATTAGGAAAGAAGCACGGGAAGCTGAAGATCAGTTGTTACCATATGTTTCTGAAAAGAAACGCAGGGGAGGATAAAGCAAATTAGTTTGGGACGATTTTGATTTGGGTGTTTTAAAAAGAACAGTTCATGAAGTTTATACCGTTGACAAGTTTCCATACCATAGTGTGTAAATCAATAAACCTCGAACCCAAGCCACACGGAAGCAAGATATTCGACATTAGTTAAGGCAGGAAATCGCACCAAGGCATATTACGTCGACGAATTGTTACAGAAGCATGCCACACTGTGGTACGATTGCCACTGAATCATTGCGACCTAATCCCATTGATATGGAGTTTGACAAATCGCAAGGTCGCAATGAATGACATTAGTCAAAGTTGCATTTAACCCTTATGTGCACACCCAACTTTTACCACGTCGTTGCACACCCGGGGTACCCGGGTGCCCACCACTGGTTTTTCGCGATTCCTGAATTTTCATATGAACAGAATCGTTTGGAATCAATTTACTTCATTAATATAAGATATATAAAAGTAGTTTTCGTCGTTCGGGTTTAGCCGTAATTATAAAATCGTCCCACAGCGACGGCCGTAAACTTTCGCCAACGCATTGACCGGCTGCATTTCGCCAAATGGCCAGCGGTCCTCGTCCGCCGAGTTCGGCCAAAAAGTTTTCTGGCCCCTCGTACTTTCCAAACACTCGTTTTGTGCGACTCACGTCCAGAGAAATTCTGGAAACGTTCGTAAAAAAAATCAAGGAGAGAGGGTTGTAAGAGAACTTGCGGCAGCATTCAGAGGAAGTGGCTGAAATATCATTATGGATAATTATTTCACTACGTTACCTCTTGCTAAGCACTTACTTTTATGGAAATTAACTATTATTGGTACTCTAAGAAAAACTAAGCCTTACATTCCAAAACAAATGGCTCCTCATAAATCTAAAGAAGAACACTCTACTCTCTTTGGTTTTCACGAAGGTGTCACACGTACTTTTATTGTCGACAATATACTCTGATACTGCTGTGAATGGCGATAGAAAGAGAAAACCTCAAATGATCTCATGTTATAATAAATATAAACCGGTTTAGATACTATGGATGAAATGGTTACTCGATACACCACGCACAGGCGCACTCAAAGATGGCCGCTTGCTATGTTTTTCAATATCCTAGACATAGGCGCTCTTGCTTCATATATAATATATTATGAGAACAATAAGATGATTGCAAAGAAAACTAATCAGCGACGTATATTCTTGCGTCAACTGGGCGAAGAACTAGCGAATGGCAAAATAATGCGCAACATCAACACAATAATTGCGATTGAAAGCGTGATCGGGTCACAGGCTGGTCTTTCCACTGTTTCTGAAAGACGAGCTCAACCTGGAGACAGTACAGGCAGGAAGAAAATTATACGTTCGTGTTATATATGTTTCAAAGAAACGATCAAAAGACGCCGGAAAACACGAAAATCTTGTTCTGATTGCGAGAAACCTATTTGCGATGAGCATAGTTCATCGACATTCAGATGTATCAATTGCGCTGGAGGAATGTAAATATACTCTAATATACCTCGAAAATTAGTGCAATTAGTTATTTATTAACCTCTGTTGCCTCAATGAGAGATTCATCAATGATATTGATTGATTCCCGACTCGAAATGCCATTTTTCATCTAGTGGGTACCCGGGTACCCGGGCATGTCCGCTAAGCACATGCATTTCAACGTCGTTGATTTATATCTTAATTTTTTTTTAAACATTTTTCAGTTATGTTTTTGCTTCAAAAAGAGTCAAATAATTGGGGATCGGCCCAGGCCGATATTTCAATTTTTCTCCGAGTTATGAGCAAAAATATGATGAGGTGGGCACCCGGGTACCCGGTGACCATAAGGGTTAAATAGCAAATTTAGTGTGCACATTTGCTGATATCAGATTGGGAAAAACATTGCACACACGTTGATCATACAGTCGAAGAAATGTGGCAACGCGACGGATTAATGAATCGAGCCGTTGAAGATTTGGTGTTTACAGTTAACATATTTAATTTCTACATTTTATAATTAAACTTTAAATGCTTTTATTTTATAATAACATATTATGCAGTTTTTATAGGTCTGGTAAAAACTATAAGGGATCGCCTCATGTACTTTCTAAATCAGTAATTAATTAACTATTATATATAACGTGCGTTCAAGAAAAATTCTAATTTAGGAGGGCTCTGAAATTCAATTGGTGTTCAAAGCTACTCTAGCCACAACCAAAAGAAACTACAATAATGACAGTATTGACAGATGATATTCTAACCTCAAAAAACACATTATATATTCTTCATGGAAATCTGTAAAGCTCTCAGGAATTGAATAATGTCAAACACCATCAACTTTCTGCCCTGTTCGAAAATAGCATTCCAATAATATTTCTTTCTGCTCTGTTGTGATAACCACTTTTAATTAGTGAAGCAGTTTTTACTTTTGACGTCTTGTCAAAATTAAATTGACATTTTGGTTGTGGCTAAAGTACCTTTCAACACCAATTAAATTTCAGAGCCGACCTAAATTAAGAATTTTCTTGAACACACGTTATAATTATATGTAAGAAATTGTATAATCAAGCGACCTATTTTTGACCAATGAGAATGTAGGAAATAGTTAGTAGTTTATTTTTATAGATTCGTCTCATTATTGAAGTAAAACAGGGAAAATTGTAGAAAATTTAACTGTCTTTTCCCAAATTTGCCTTTGTGTTATGAATTTAAATAAATTTCGTTTCTGTGTTTCCGAATTTTATTTTTTCTCTATTTTCCCTATTCGACGGCAAACAAACAGTTTCTTAAATTTATTAAAATCTCAATTTTCGTGAGTGAAAATACTCATTGATAATATGTTGCAAACAGAACCGTACTGGAAACAATTACTACGGAACACAGCCAATCAAGTTCATGTAATTTAATTCTTTATTCAATAAAATTCCTTAACTTGATGTTATTCGTCGATTTCAATAATAAAGTACCCTGGTTTATAACAAATCTATCATAAAAATATATTTGTTAATACCGGGCTGAAGGTAGACATCATTGAATTTCCTCCTTCGTTCCTTTAAATAACAATCAATTTCGAATTTCCAGATGTTTGTTTATGTGCTCCTCTAGTTGATTGGCGAACTACATTAGCCATATAAATGAATAAATAATAGAATAGAGCGAGAACGCGAAACGAACAACCTTAGTTATGTTAATTAAGACGTTCGGTGCGCGTCGGCTATAAATAATTCCCGAACCGAAAAATTGCCTCCGCAATTATCGAACTGCGCGAAAATAAATTGCAGATATTTAAATTGTTAATGATGTGATTATCGCGCGCCTCTCGTTCTTTACACGTACGGAATAAATTTCAACGATGAGGTGCAAAGTTTTCTTAGCAGTTACATTTGCGTAATATTTAATCTCGCGTCTCCGAACACGCAACACATTGCAACAGTTTAGTGTCGTTTAGATGGTATTATATCGCTAATGTTAGCGCGCTTGCGGTTTGTTTATTTTGTATAATAGCATAATTTCACATTTGCATTTCATTTAGTTTTCGGATTTGTAAAGTTTTAAAATGGCCGCTGTCTTGTCGACTATGTGCACGCGTTTTCTGTTTTGATAACAAAGTTTTATTTGAGTTGTTCATAGTCTACAAGGAAATACATACATACAAAAGCAGGACATGCGTCAAAAATTACATGAGGAAACCTTAGACCAAAACGATGGCATGCTGGTGCACAGATAATCTGTATCTAACACAGTCCTTTCAATCAATGGCTGTGGTCTTTATTTTATTAATGTATTGCATGTAATTATAAACTTTTTTGTTATTGATTTGCAAATATTCTGATTGTAAAAAATTATGAAACGCTGCAGTTTTCGCTTTGGCAAGGTAGAAACTGTATGATTCATTGTATGTATCTGCATGTAGCTTTAGTTCTCACATCGAAAATAATTTTTAATATTTACAGTATGACGTGGGGAAAAAAAATTAAAATAAAATACAATCAACCGCTATGCAAAAATCAATTAATACTACTATATTATATTAGAATAAATGCGATCGCGAAATTAAATTAGAACATACTGCACATGCAATCGACATCAGATTTTACATAATAAGAAACTGCTTACTGTACGAGTGAAAGTGATTATTATACGTTGGCATTTTAAGGACGAAAACTAGGAAGAACTGCTGATAAATAATTAACGTGAACTGGGCAACTATCCGTTAAAAAAGTACTCTTTGGTATATAAATACATACGGAAGTCTTTATAGGTAGACTACTTCCTTAAGCAGGTGTGTCGAAAATGCACTTCTTGAACATAACTTCAAGCGAACAAAGATATAAGAGCACGATCGTTAAATACTGTTCGATGATAAACAGAATTACTACACTACGTTGGGGAGTTTTTTTACCATACCATAATTAAGTGACGATTTTGCTGAAGCCTAGTCAATGGCCACTAACACAATAACGCAAGGATCATATTGAAGAAGTTGATGCAATAAATAATTAAATATGTTAACATCATTATAAACGTGAATATACTAGTCATACATTGAAGAAACCGATACTAACTCGAGAATAATGAAAACGTAGAAAACACAGTTATTAGACATTTTTAAAGTCATTACCCTGTTAGGTATTTTTTGTTGCGTTTTTCCCTTTCTATTTTAATATGCGTACTACAATCTTAGCAATCATTTATTCGTTTCAACGCTTACAACTTGCCAAAAGAATGTAATAAATTGCACGAAAAGTTCTTAATCATTTATTCGTATTCCGAAACACAAAGAATCTTAAGTGCCAACATACAATAATAAATGGTGTTAACTCGCACTCTATCTCATTATTTTGTAACGACTTGAAAAACTCCGCTTGTACGTTCAATCGGGGCGAGATATCTCGGTTGTCCTTTAAGAGCAGCATGACCCTTTTAAAATTCACTTAGATAACGCGCACAATTGGAGCTTTTTACAAAAAAGGGCCCCAGATGTAATCACACTTATTGGAAAACGCTGCTCGCACGAACAAAGAAAGTGTATTAACCTTATTACGGGAGCAAATAAAATGGTACCGTCGCGCGTCGTCCATGCTCATTTAAATTGTTCTTTGCGCGGTGGAAAAAGTACAAGTATCGGTTACCATTTCGCCATTCGCGTGCATTTTTTACTGCAAAAAATAAGGCCGTAAACTTGTTTCACACGTATAATGAACAATTTTGCAACCAGATCCGTTCGTAATTAATCTTTCGAATAAACGTTTTCATGTTTGATTGTCAGATGTGAAGTCGCCTGATAAAGTGCAACCTTGAAATTAATCAAGAGCTTTTATTATTTAAGTTGCCGGGAAACTCAGTTGCCATCGACTAGCATATAGCTTGTTGTTAAAAAGTTGTGATTTATTCGACTGCTTCCTTAAAAGTTTCGTTCGTATCAAAATATTGCAAGATATGCTTATAATTATATCTTGTTTATAACGCAATGAAAGAAATCATATTATAGTTACACGGACGCAGATTTTTATCTGGAATAGTAATAACATATTCCTTTTCTTTTCTAAACGTTAATAAATAATATCAAATGGTCTGTTTACGTATGCATTTTTTACGGTACATACCCATTTAATTTCTAGTTTTAAAATTACATACCAGCATTTAATTGCATGTAACATATACGTATCAATTATTTTTTCAAACCCACTTCATGGCATTTAGCAATTACTCGCGAAAAGAAGTGCGCATGTAGTTAAGGAGTACAAAAAAAGGTCACTGCAAATACCATGTCCTTAATAAAAGGCAAATGCTGTGGAGTTCATAATCTTGATTGAATGTACGTGTATATCATACAAAGTTGACGTTTTATTAATATGATAAAATATAAAAAACAAGACCAATAATAATTGGTGTTAAATGTTACAAGTATTTTTTTGGGAACATAGGAAAACTCATTTTTATTTCTTTCCTTCTATATTCATACGACTTATTTCTTTAATTAGATTCAATAGCTTGCCAACATTAGAACTTGTGATTATTAAGCTCTTCTCACAATAAAAAATCCAGCAAATCATCCCAGATTGGGCACGAAACGAAAAAAAAACATTAAATGGTTTAATATTATTGTCATGCCTCGTAAAATTATTAAGAGAACTACCCGATATATAGAATTCTAAATTAACAGGAGAAAATAAAATAGTAGTTTGTAAAACTACTATTTTATTACGATTTAAGACCTGTAGTAAAACTCGGTAAATGTGATTCAGATTTTATACGAGTTTTACAAGCGGAATGTTATTATTAATACCAATAAATGGATTTTTAAAAATATGTTCGTGAGGCATTAAATTCATATAAAAGCTATAGTATTAATAAATTACATTAATCATAAAAATTAATGTGTACATTCACGTGGTTTCATTTTCTAAGAAGGATCAACCACTAGAATTTTATATTTATTATATTAGATATTATTGATTATTTGTGTACTGGTTTTTATGTACAATAAGTACTTTGCTATGGTTATTCATAACATTTCATTGCGCTGGTTAATATAAATAAGTACATGTACGTCTCCTTATGGGATAAATATTGCGAAATTAATTTCTGACCAGAGTTAGAAGATAACCGTGTGCGTCAGAATATTTAATATTTTATGCTGCATAAGATTGCTAAAACGTTAATCAACATATTTCTTCTTCATGATTTGTTAGGGTGGACGGTAGTTGTTATTATTATTTTAAAATAATATTCGTATGGACGCACTCAGTGTGATAGATAGGTAACATTTCGTCAGTTGACGCATCATAACTAGCGTTCACACCTTCCAACCTTCCAATTTCATAATATTTTGTGCCACGTTTGCTTAATATTAGTGTGAACCTGAGATCCTTTCACCTATTCAATATCTCAACCCGTTTCTGGGTGTAAAACATGAAAATCGACTGGTTTCTAGATTTCCTTATTGCGACTAATTTTTAAAGAGTATTAATATTTACAAATTTTAATAATGTATATTTATAATCAAATATTGATAATTAATCCTCTTATTTATTGTGCCGGAACAGTTTTCGATAACTGATTGACTGCAAAACCGTTTGTAAGCACTAATGCCGCTGGAAAAAATTTCTTTATATTTGAACTCCTTCTTTTCAGATTTTCTGATGTCGTTATCCGCGATTTGTTGGAGTACATCATTAATGTTCGCCGAAAACTCTTTCAATGACCTGGATGAATATTAAGTTTCGCCGTGATGAACTTACGCAATTACTGGTATATTACTGACTGGGATATTATTTTTACACATTTTGTCCGTTTTGTAAAAATTCTATACTACATATATCATGTCATTAAATTAAAAGTTATTAACCCTGCTCTACGTTAGGGTCTTTTGATGACCCAAATCGTATTTAACATTACCGTATTTCTAACTGGTGGAATATATTTGAAAGTTCATACTACTCAGTGCATCAATTCTTGAAATATATTGAATTCAATTAGTTTTATCACCCTTTTAGGCTTAAATAATTTTTTATTGCAAGTGTTTACACATATCATGTTCGGGTGATTTTATGACCCTCTATCATTTTTGTAAAACGAATAATAAATATATAATATAATATGTCTATATTATATGTTTTTGCATTTGTCTTTCACCTCTTTGGTGTTTTACATGACAACAAAACAAACAAAATAATAATGACCGACAAAACGCCCAAAAAATAACGCATGTTTGTAGAAAGAAAGTCAACAAAAACCCTTAATGCAGAATCAGCGTCTGGAACACCCCTCTGTTGCGAATGCACTGCAAAATGCGAATGCAAATACTTCTAGTTCTGTGCTAAATTTCATAGTGATCAGTTGCTATTGCGAATCTAAGTGTATAGACGATAGATTTTGATAAAACATGGAATCTAGACATACTGTAAGTATATATAATCTTAATTTTTTTCTAAATTCATACTAGTATTTATACGATAAAATTCTTTTTTTGCATTTACTTGGCCAT
The DNA here is from genome assembly GCA_959613385.1 of Geotrupes spiniger. Lineage (NCBI taxonomy): Eukaryota > Metazoa > Arthropoda > Insecta > Coleoptera > Geotrupidae > Geotrupes > Geotrupes spiniger. Next base: position 31,083,551 of record OY390737.1, on the reverse strand, counting down.
AATGTCAGCGTGGACAAATGACTGAGCATGACATTGGTGCATTCTTGAGTGACCTTGAAGACGATGCAAGTGATGATGGTGATGCTAATTTTGTACTTGAGGAAGACGAATGTTTATCTTCAGAACAATCCATTTCCAGTGGCACAGAAGCCTTCAGTTCATTGAAAGTAACTAATGGCACATAATTTTTTGATAAAGATCGGATGATAAAGTGGACAACAATACCTTCTCTGCAATGTCTAAGTCGTGCACCAAGTGAAAATATTCTTCACGCAAAACTTCTTATGCTATTCATCGTATTTCGAAAATTCGTGATACTTTTGATGTATGCCTTACAGAAGATATGAAAAGGAATATAATTCACTACAGCAATTTGCAAGGAAGTGCTGTTTTCGAAAATTTTCAAGCTATAGATGCTATTGAGTTCGATGCTTACCTGGGACTTCTTATACTTATTGGTATTTATTTATAATATATTTTTTCTCTTATAATTGTATAACGGACATATTATTCTTTTAGGAGTCTACCGGTCATACGGTGAAAGTCTTAACTCCCTGTGGGACGAGTTTCTTGGACGTCGCGCAATCATGTCTTTAGCAATATTTCTTGTGTACTAGCATTTGACGATAGGCAAAGAAGAAGATGAGAACAAAGAGGAGATAAACTTGCTCCTATTCGCACATTTTATGAGCAATGGACTCAAAACTTGCAACTGCTTTACGTTCCAAGTACTAATATAACAATTGCCGAACAGCTTATTCCGTTCCGAGGTAGATGTCCTTTCAAGTATACATTCTAAGTAAACCTGGGAAATATGGCATGAAAGCGTGGATAGCAGCGGATTCTGACACCGCGTTTTGATTACAGTTCCAAATATACTTGGGCAAAGTGGGAGACAATGCTGAAAGGAACCAAGGCGAACGGGTTGTTCTAGACTTAGTGACTTCATACCGAGGACGAAATGTGACTACCGATAATTTTTTTACGAGTCATAATTTTGCATTAGAACTTCTAAAGCAAAAAATTACTATTGTTGGCACAGTGAGGAAAAACAAATGTTATTTGCCGGTTCATGCAACAACACAAGAATTGCATAAGCTTCCAATACACTCAAGTATTTTTTTTTTCATGAAAAAGAAACTGTAGTTTTGTATGTGCCTAAAAAATACAAAATGGTTTATTTGCTTAGCATTCTTCACCATAACAGCAACATTTTGGAAGATCATCCAAAAAAAAATCCGGAAATAATTGAATACTATAACTCGACAAAAGGCGGAGTCGACACATCGGACCAAATGGTTCGTACATATTCGTGCAAAAGAAAAACCAATCGGTGGCCAGTTGCCCTGTTCTCTAATTTATTAGATATTTCTGCTCTCAACGCTTTTATAATATAATATAATAAATAAATAAATAAACTGCACAAAAGGTGCCTATTTTTAGAGCAACTCAGTGAAGTTTTAGCTCAAGAACATATCAAGAGGCGTAGTCGGCTTCCTCGCGCAGAAGCCTCTGCATCATTGGTACGAAGAATTCGAGAAGAAGACAGTGTATCACCATCTACGAATTCGCCTTCTCAAATGCGCTAGTGAACGGAAAAGGTGCAAAAAAGACCTTTACTGAGTGCATAACTTGCAAAAAAACCTGTTTGTCCGTCAGACCGACACACAATCACTCTAACGACGAAATATTGCATTGATCACAAGCCTTAAAAATATTTTTGAAATGTGCAAATTTGAATTTTCTCAATAAAAAAATGTGGGGTCAAAATATGACCCGAACATAACGTGTATTTTTTTCTAACATGGTAGCAGGGTTAATAAACTTTTATATATTTAACTGTTTCCATATGTTGCTGACGCTGAGAGTTAAGTATTTATCCGTATAAGTACTTAACTCTTTCGTTGCAATAGTTGATTCACGAATTGTGGAATCTTTTCTGGCTGCTATTTATTTATTCAGGATATTTAGTAAGGTTTACTTCATGTAATTCCTTTAGCTTATTTGTCACTGACTCTTATAGTCAAGCGCTGTATATTTCTGAAAAAAATCCAAGTTGTATGTTTCAATTGTTGCCACACACACATGCTTGCCCTGAAAGTTCAATTACATGGCAACTTTGTAACATATAATATAATATGTAGTAAGTACTAACAATTTGCTTCCACAATCTTATTGCATCCACCTGATAACAAAAGAACTTTTACGTTTAATGACACTGCACTATTCACAACTTGGCGATTTTGTCTAACACTTTTTCAACGAGATTCGCTAGATGCTTTTAATTCAGATTTGTACAATTATGCATTGTACTAGGAAGTAATACGACGTAATGTTCTCAGGTGGCGATTGTACACAAACTGAATCTTATCGGCTGCTATGACGTTCATTATGATGAACATCAAAATGAAGCGGAGAAATACACAAATCATTTTGCGATTTCCTAAAAATCAAGGAAAAAATGCTGTACTTGATGAGCACTAGTTAGAATTAATCCACTCATTTCGGTTACACCCAGGGTATAATTATTTCTAGTCTTTATTTGATTTTTGTTTTTAAATTGTTTTTAATAGTCATATTATTATTTACTGCCGAATTTTCATCTCGGTTATTGCAATGATTGAAAAATCAATAGTTCAGAATATGTTAAAACATTATATTCCCATTGCGAACAAAAACGCGAAATACCCAGAACCAAAACTAAATAAACTAATGGAATTAAAACTTAGGAATTGTCATACGAGAAATGAAATTACAATTAAAGCAATATAAATTAAAAAAAAAAAATTATTAAATTAATCGAAATCGAAGAAATACTGATGTAAGTGCTTAATTTTAATTTAAGAAGGTATTGGTGATAGACAAACTTTATTAAAACATAAAGTATAAAAATCTTACAACGAAATTTTAATTAAACACTTCATATTAAAATCACCAATTCGGTGTTAAATTAAAAGAAACATAAACCTAAAACCTGATACATGATTTTTCATCACATTGCAAGCCAGATAGATCCGCGATGTTTTCAATCCGACAACAAAATAATCTATGAGGTTTTAGACACTGTGTATTTATTTTAAATAACGAATTGATATTAATTTAAACTTTAGCTATCCCTGGATTTTCTGGGAACGTTGCTGGAAATATTATTGTAATAAACAATGTTCTTTTGAAGATGAAATTTACCGACGTGAAGCATTTGAAACCACATCAAGCCAAAGGCATTCAGTTCATGTTGGATACCTGTTTCGAGTCGCTCAAGAGGTCGAAAGGTACAAAAGTTGCATCCTTGATCACACTATTGGTTTTGGAGTAACATTACAGGTCATTACTTTGGCACATACTTTCATAGTTTGATAAGAAATTGAAAAAGAAAACGACATGTAGATAATACTCGTTGTAACATCGTCATTTGTGACGAATGTCATCTGCTAAAGAGCGAAAAGTCGTCAATCAACATAGCAATGAATCGACTGTAACATTGGGAAGAATCTTTCTGACTGACTAACACCATTGTAAGACAACATGAAGAAGGTTCACTTCGCCAAACCAAGTCTGTTGGGTGCATTCAAGGAATATCTAAGTAGATTTGTGAATCCAATCACTAATGGCCAGTACGATATTCAGATCATGAGTGATTTATCAGTTAAATGGTTAATTTAAAATGTGAACTGAAGAAATCATGCCAGGGATGACAGAAAAATATAATGTACATTCTACTATATTAAATTAACCGTACATCACAATCAACATGCCTTGAACATTAGTTAAACAGATTGCCAATGCAATTAGAACGTTCTTGTTATGCTAAAATAGGTGCAATAAATCTCCTTGTTAAACATATTATTGTGCAAAACTTTGCTTGGGATTTATCGTTTGCATCAATTATTAATAACCTATTATACATCGCTGCTTTATTCCTAAAAATATTGTATACATACATGTATCATATCTAACATCATAGAAAAGACGCTTGGTCGTTCTGCTTACCAAATCAGGCTTCAATTAATATTCATTCGAGGGTAAAGCGGAAAGTTTTCGGCTTGGCAGTGAAAGGCTGCGTTTTATTTTTTATTTGTATCCTTTTTGTACAATGTATGTTGTCCAACGTTTTTACAATGTATGAATATCACATCTGTATTGCGATTCTTATAGGTCTGCAAAATACCCACCTAATGATGGGTTTGTTTTTGGTAAGGATTTAACAAATGCGGCGCCCACCATAAAGCTTTCTCATATTCAATTCTTTATGTAAAATGTACCCTATCCTTTCTTCCGATATGCCTACGGTTTCAGCTATCTCACAGATCTTCAATCGCCGATCGTCTAATACCATCTTGAGCAACTTCTCGGTGTTTCTTCCTGCGGTTGCAGTTTTTGGTCGCCCTTCTCGTTGATCGAAATATACGAGTGTTATCAAAAACGGCGCATACTGGACTTTCTTATATTGCTAAATACAAGAAATATATTATAGTCCTTCCTGAATATATGAAAATTAGTGTAAACTCAAGCCTGTCATCACATCATGACATGGAGGGCCCATGTTGTCATATCGGTTTCCAATAATTGTCAATTGTTAGTTTTAGTGCTTCCATCAGATAATAATATGTTAAAATGTACCCAGATTGCTACTGTTTTGAGAATACGCCTTCACCTTACTTATAAGATGGAAATGCAAATGCATTTTAGTATGATATTAGTTAATGTTATGAGCGAATAGATGAGCAATAAATACTCATAAAAACGTCAAAAATAATTGAAATAAAATTAAGCATAGCAGAGTTGATATGATAATATGGATTCTATTATCATGGCCATCGCTTTTCGTTAGATGGAAGATTATTTACCAATTGCATTTTTATGACACATTTGACATATTCACACGTGGTTCCCAATAACAAAAACTTAATGTTCGTTTTTAGACCATATAGGTTCGCATTTTTGTGTGGTGGTCACAATTCGGCGTACACTTCTAAACACGCATAACATTTTTAATAGTGGGAGGGGACGCGGAAGTACATGTTCAAGATTATTTAGTAGTTGACATAATTATAGACAGTTTGTTCAAAAAAATGTTTAAACGGTAAAAAGTCCGTTGTTGTTTCAATAAAATTACTTTTGCAATTGTTTTTCGCTCAAAAAATACGAAAAGGGAAAATATGGACTACATAAATCGCGAGGGATGAAACATAAAAAAATCTTAATATAAAATATCCTAATACGTGACCTACTGATTTATAGATTATTGTGCTTCAAATAAAACTAAATAAAATAGAGTTATTTAGAGTGAAGGGGTACGACTATACCTTTGTTATGGTATTTTTGCAAACATCTTCGTTATGGTCGCGGTCAAGAGTCGCGGATCACAACACACGCCACTGGTCTGAAGTAGGTAGACAACATATTTGTTCTTATAACGAGATTTACAATAGATACATTTATTTACTTATTCATACAATGATAACCAATTATTTCTCGTTGTTCAATAAATAACCGTCCTACATTTGTTTGTTAGAATGTAAATTAGCATATGCGAAGAAAGCATGAGCGGCAGAATTTTTAAATCGCAAAAAGACCAAACTCGTTGCGATGGAGAGGGTTTCAGTTAATTCATGGGATATTAATATAAGGTGAATTTAAAAAATTTAATTTAGACGTAGTGGTTTGTAAATAAGAATGTTTACTAATGAAAGCACACAGGTACTATTTATTATATTAACACATAAATATTCTTGATTATTCTCTTTCACGTTGCTTATATAAACATCCATTTCATGTCGTATTTTCTTTATTATGTTACCTTTTCCATCTTTTAAACTACTCTTTAAACTACACATTTCCACCAATCCAATATTTCTTTTCTACACATTCACACCAATTTTATTGTTGTTGGGAACGCTGGTTTATTTATATATATATATATATATATATATATATATATATATATATATATATATATATATATATATATATATATATATATATATATATATATTGAAAATGTGTCTTGTCAAATATGACAGAAAAATGTAAAATTTACACGAAAGATGGTCTAATCTTACACCTCAATGGTGTAGTGAACATTAATTAAAACAGGTCCATGAAGACTAACTGGTGGATCGCTAGACAATATTGTTTCTGGGTTATTACCCTTCGTCAGTAGCGATTACCAAGAACCTTAGTTGTTGAAATACCTTTACATGTAGTGGCCATCAAAACTTCTTGGCGCGAGCCAATCACTCCTAATGAACCACTGACAACAGAACACTGACAAGACGATACCTTGTCTAACACCTCGCGGCGAGTAAACAAGACGACTGTCAAATGTCCAGTGTCAACATATAAAAGGATTGCTGCAATTAAGTTCAAAAACAATTCAAATTGAAAATGTGTCTTGTCAAATATGACAGAAAAATGTAAAATTTACACGAAAGATGGTCTAATCTTACACCTCAATGGTGTAGTGAACATTAATTAAAACAGGTCCATGAAGACTAACTGGTGGATCGCTAGACAATATTGTTTCTGGGTTATTACCCTTCGTCAGTAGCGATTACCAAGAACCTTAGTTGTTGAAATACCTTTACATGTAGTGGCCATCAAAACTTCTTGGCGCGAGCCAATCACTCCTAATGAACCACTGACAACAGAACACTGACAAGACGATACCTTGTCTAACACCTCGCGGCGAGTAAACAAGACGACTGTCAAATGTCCAGTGTCAACATATAAAAGGATTGCTGCAATTAAGTTCAAAAACAATTCAAATTGAAAATGTGTCTTGTCAAATATGACAGAAAAATGTAAAATTTACACGAAAGATGGTCTAATCTTACACCTCAATGGTGTAGTGAACATTAATTAAAACAGGTCCATGAAGACTAACTGGTGGATCGCTAGACAATATTGTTTCTGGGTTATTACCCTTCGTCAGTAGCGATTACCAAGAACCTTAGTTGTTGAAATACCTTTACATGTAGTGGCCATCAAAACTTCTTGGCGCGAGCCAATCACTCCTAATGAACCACTGACAACAGAACACTGACAAGACGATACCTTGTCTAACACCTCGCGGCGAGTAAACAAGACGACTGTCAAATGTCCAGTGTCAACATATAAAAGGATTGCTGCAATTAAGTTCAAAAACAATTCAAATTGAAAATGTGTCTTGTCAAATATGACAGAAAAATGTAAAATTTACACGAAAGATGGTCTAATCTTACACCTCAATGGTGTAGTGAACATTAATTAAAACAGGTCCATGAAGACTAACTGGTGGATCGCTAGACAATATTGTTTCTGGGTTATTACCCTTCGTCAGTAGCGATTACCAAGAACCTTAGTTGTTGAAATACCTTTACATGTAGTGGCCATCAAAACTTCTTGGCGCGAGCCAATCACTCCTAATGAACCACTGACAACAGAACACTGACAAGACGATACCTTGTCTAACACCTCGCGGCGAGTAAACAAGACGACTGTCAAATGTCCAGTGTCAACATATAAAAGGATTGCTGCAATTAAGTTCAAAAACAATTCAAATTGAAAATGTGTCTTGTCAAATATGACAGAAAAATGTAAAATTTACACGAAAGATGGTCTAATCTTACACCTCAATGGTGTAGTGAACATTAATTAAAACAGGTCCATGAAGACTAACTGGTGGATCGCTAGACAATATTGTTTCTGGGTTATTACCCTTCGTCAGTAGCGATTACCAAGAACCTTAGTTGTTGAAATACCTTTACATGTAGTGGCCATCAAAACTTCTTGGCGCGAGCCAATCACTCCTAATGAACCACTGACAACAGAACACTGACAAGACGATACCTTGTCTAACACCTCGCGGCGAGTAAACAAGACGACTGTCAAATGTCCAGTGTCAACATATAAAAGGATTGCTGCAATTAAGTTCAAAAACAATTCAAATTGAAAATGTGTCTTGTCAAATATGACAGAAAAATGTAAAATTTACACGAAAGATGGTCTAATCTTACACCTCAATGGTGTAGTGAACATTAATTAAAACAGGTCCATGAAGACTAACTGGTGGATCGCTAGACAATATTGTTTCTGGGTTATTACCCTTCGTCAGTAGCGATTACCAAGAACCTTAGTTGTTGAAATACCTTTACATGTAGTGGCCATCAAAACTTCTTGGCGCGAGCCAATCACTCCTAATGAACCACTGACAACAGAACACTGACAAGACGATACCTTGTCTAACACCTCGCGGCGAGTAAACAAGACGACTGTCAAATGTCCAGTGTCAACATATAAAAGGATTGCTGCAATTAAGTTCAAAAACAATTCAAATTGAAAATGTGTCTTGTCAAATATGACAGAAAAATGTAAAATTTACACGAAAGATGGTCTAATCTTACACCTCAATGGTGTAGTGAACATTAATTAAAACAGGTCCATGAAGACTAACTGGTGGATCGCTAGACAATATTGTTTCTGGGTTATTACCCTTCGTCAGTAGCGATTACCAAGAACCTTAGTTGTTGAAATACCTTTACATGTAGTGGCCATCAAAACTTCTTGGCGCGAGCCAATCACTCCTAATGTTTCTGGGTAATAACCCAGAAACAATATTGTCTAGCGATCCACCAGTTAGTCTTCATGGACCTGTTTTAATTAATGTTCACTACACCATTGAGGTGTAAGATTAGACCATCTTTCGTGTAAATTTTACATTTTTCTGTCATATTTGACAAGACACATTTTCAATTTGAATTGTTTTTGAACTTAATTGCAGCAATCCTTTTATATGTTGACACTGGACATTTGACAGTCGTCTTGTTTACTCGCCGCGAGGTGTTAGACAAGGTATCGTCTTGTCAGTGTTCTGTTGTCAGTGGTTCATTAGGAGTGATTGGCTCGCGCCAAGAAGTTTTGATGGCCACTACATGTAAAGGTATTTCAACAACTAAGGTTCTTGGTAATCGCTACTGACGAAGGGTAATAACCCAGAAACAATATTGTCTAGCGATCCACCAGTTAGTCTTCATGGACCTGTTTTAATTAATGTTCACTACACCATTGAGGTGTAAGATTAGACCATCTTTCGTGTAAATTTTATATATATATATATATATATATTTATTTATAATTAACATTTTTTGTCAATTTGAGTCATCGGAAACGCAGAGCAAAGGACATATATACGGTATTGTTTGTATATGTGACCTCCCCTCGAAATGCAAGGAGATTTTATGGACAGAATGTAAGACTTTGAATAATTGCAACTGCACGTTACAATATTTCTGGTGGAAAGACCCATCACACTCACATGGGTTGTGGCTACGAGGTCAATCTTTCTACGTCCCAACGATCAATGAAATTTATAAATTGACGGAGATTGTGGTTTCTAATAATAATAATAATAATAATAAATTTATTTCCATAAAAAAAAGAAAACTACATACAACTGGATAATATAAACAATATATAGCGGAAATCTCAAGGTGTAATTTCAGGGAGTATCAACCACCTGATCTGCCAACACACCTTGTAACCTTATGAAATATATAGCAATTCGTTAGCGTATAACCAATCAATGAAACATACGTTTAAACATAATCATAAATTGAATTAACATTCATAATAACCGATTAATATTTGTGTTTAAGAAGTGAAACATAGAAGCAAAACATTGGGTGAACAAATGGCACGTGTCATCACACCTGCTGCATATATAAAAGTTTCTTATATGCTAGCTTAAACCTGTCAATAGATAATGTTTTAAGATAAGGAGGTATACCGTTATAGACATTGCAAATATTATATGTAAAGCCTCTACAGTATAACGCAGTTTTATGAATAGGGGCGGTGATCATATTTTTAAACCTAACATTAATATTGTGAACATCAGTGCGATATTTAATTTTATATGTCAAATATGGTGGTTTATTGTGTGTAATAATACCGTGGTAGAATACAGCGGTCATTAATTTAAATCTATTTGCCATATTTAACCATTCTATTTCAGATAGCTTATACGATATTCTTGAAAATTTCCTAATTCCAAAAATAAACCGTAAACATGAATTTTGAACTTTCTGTATTCGGCCTTTAGTTACAAAGTCCAGACATGGGGAAATCAACGGTGAGCAATAAGTGAATTGCGACAGAATCAATGACTGACAAAGCAAGGTCTTGGTTTTAGTATTCAAATAAGATCTATGAGGATACAGCAGTCGCAAAGCTGAGTAAGATTTTTGTATACATTTTGAGACGTGCGTTTTAAAACGTAGAGTAGAGTCCAACACAACACCAAGATTTTTTGCCTCATCAACAATAGGAAGTAACACATCATTTACAACAATTTGCAAAGATTGTTTGACTTCATGAGATATGTTACCAAACACCAACACAACTGATTTGGCAGAATTTAATACCAGAGAATGCTTTTTCGAGCTATCAGATATTTTGCGTAAATCAGCATTCAACCGACTAACAGCTATGTCTAAATGCTCGCGGTAAAACGAAGTAACGTGTGAGCAACGGAATTGTGATTCAGGGAGGGCTTTGGAAGTTTTCGCGTATGTCTTAGATTAATTTTGAGTAATAGAACTACTCGCCGTTACTAACAGGTGTACCAACCCTTTTCCCGGTAACTTAAATTTAGATTAAATCAAACTGCAGGCAAAGCTGTAAAAACTGAGGTTATGTTGGCAATAAAATTTTAAATAATACATTTTAATCATGACAACCAATAGTAATTATCAAAAAAGATGAGTTATATGGCCACCACCGACATCACAATGTAACTCTTCCTTTAACGTCGTGCAACATGTTCACAAATGGTGTTAAAATTTCATTAAAAACTGTTTTACAATACTTCAAAAAGTGACAGTTTAAATGAACTATTTTATTGGATTAAAATTACACATTCATGGTATGCCTGTCTCCCTCTTTCAGGGCCAACTCTAAAACATAATTCCGTTGCTCTCACGTTATATATCTGTGTATCATCTGCATACATACGGTATTTCCAGTATTCCAATGATTTCATTATATTACAAGTGTAAATAGTATACAGAATTGGCCCCAAAATTGACCCCTGTGGTACGCCAGATCCAATCTCTACAAATTCAGAAAACTTATCACCTATTTTAACTTTCTGAAATCTATTATTTAAGTAATTTTTAAAGAAATTTAGTGCTGTTGAGTCAATGCCGACATACTGCAATATAGATAACAACATGAAGTGATCTAATGTATCAAATGCTTTGCTAAAGTCCAGCAACACTAATATAGTAATTTTACCTTGATTCATTGCGGTGATGATGTCATCAACAACTTGTGACAAAGCTGCATTGCAGCTATAGCCGGGTCTGAACCCAGACTGAAATTCTTGAAGAATATTATTTATATCCAGATATTGCCGTAACTGGGCGGCCACTACTCTCTCAAGAACTTTGGAGAGTGTCAGGAGAATGCTGATCGGTCGCAAATCTTTAAAGTTCTTTACATCACTACACTTAGGAATAGGAGTAATTAGAGCAAGTTTCCAGGAAGCAGGAAAAGCTCCTTCACTAATGCAAACATTGACGATATGAGTTATGAAGGGAACTATGTGCGGACAACACATTTTTATTAAGGTAATATTAATATCATCAACACCAGAAGCATTGAACAATATTTTGTTAATGATATATATATGATATACTTTATATAAATAAAAAAATTATAAATTTAACAAACCCTAAAACACTTTATTTTAATAAATTTAAATCATCAGTAGAAAGCTAAAGAAGAAAAATATTAGTTTTGAAGATATTCTCTTGACTAGATTACCATAGGAATAACACTAAAGTTGAAATTAAAAACTAATTAATGTATACTTCTAAATTTAGCAGAAAAAAATTCTTAACATTTTTAAACGGATGTCTTGATCTCTCGTATAATCACATCATTAGGCGTTTTACTGCTTGGCAAATAATACTTTAAACTTATTTAATAAATTTAATTGGTCAATATTAAAAATCTGTGAAGACTGTTTCACGACTCTTTCATTGAACGATACTTGTTGTATAATTTATCCTGTGGTCTTTGATACAATTGTTGAAATTTTGCGTTTAAATGACAAGCTTAAATATATGATCAGTGACGTCTGCGACCTTTCTATGAAAGTGAAATGAATTAGAAATTAATATTCTCCTTAGACCGGGAATTCATCATAACAATAATAAATTGACGGAAACTGTGGTTTTTAAATATGAAATTAACTTTAAAAAACATAAATTTAACAGTTTATTTTAACAAATCCAAAAATCTATTTAGATTTGTTAAACTCATGTGTGGTAGGGTAAATTTATAGATAGATTTGTTATTTATAAGTTCTTTTCAAATGAAATTGATGTGTAATATAATTATAAAGTAATCTCTATTATAAAATACTTAAAGTAAATAAATTATAGGCATTTACTCATTTACTCGATATTTGTAAGAAAAATTACGACGCGAAAAAATATGGAATATGGTTGAGTCACAGCCTAATTTATAATCGTTGATAATAATATTAGTCGTTTTGTAATCATTTATTTTTTTTAAATCTTAATCGATTGTAGTCCAAAGTATTACTTTTAGGGTTATAATAGAATTGAGCACAACAACACGCCACTGGTCATTGCTTATAAAAATATGTTCACACCAAAAGCATGTTAGACTAAGGAACATATTGTCCTTTGCTGTTATTACATAATACTAGCAACTTATTGACTTAGAAACATAACTTATTTTGAAACAATGTGTACGTTTTTTGCATTGCGCCTGTTCGGAAAGACAATCGAATTGCTCAATTGAATTATCTAGCCCATTCTTGAAAACAACTATTATTTCTATCTAGTTTCTATATTCCATTAGTTTCGTAAGTTTTTTTGCTTAAATTTCGTTACAATCTTAACTCTAAAACATGCAAATTACAAACATTCAACACATATAGAATGAAACGTAATTTCCAGCCAATCTTAAATTTATTTTCCCCCGACTGCAACGGTGAATTTTTACAACGATAATATATGAAGAAATTTATTGTAATAGTGGATGTAAATGCAAAGTAATTTATGCACGGTATTGTTTCCAACCGAGAAAGAGACTGTCTTGAAATTGTGTTAAAATTAACGGACGCCATATTTCGTTTTTAGTGGTGCTTTTAACCCGAATTCGACTTCCTTGACATTGAATGCGCGGCACTGAATAACGTATCGTCTTACGACATACCGACATACCGCGTGCCCTGTGTGAAATTTAAAGGAATTTATCGATCGGTTTTCATACGCGTTGCATATTTCTTAAGCCGCTCTCGAGTGAATAATTTTCTCCTCGCAATAATTTTCTTTTTGCACGAAACGAATGTGTTACACGACGCAACGAATCGGTTTTCGATTCTTTATGTCGGCGAGGTGTATCTTACATTCGATGTTTTAAATGGAGCGCAGGGGCGTTTTTAGGAGGTCTTAGGACCGGGTTTGTAAGTGTGATTCAAAATTAATTTACGCAGTTTCGAAATAACTCGTAAATCCCATTGAACAAACTTCTTATTCTCAAACTTTTCGTGCGATTTACTGTGTTGATACGTTTGATTGATTGACATCGAACAATACCGGCGGCTTACGAATGTAAACTCGTTTTGCATCCGCTTGTGATTGAACGGGACTGTCGGATTTTCGGTATCGATTATTGTATCGGAAATATTAAAATATGTGGGGCACATAACCACATGTGATACATCAAATGCAGTTAATCGAATAAAATCAAGAATACTCTACTTGTCAAATCGACGAACATTTTAGACAAATATAAGTTATCTCTCCAAAATTGATTTTTTGATGGATAACTCGATGCTTGTTTTTCAACATAAAGAATATGCATCCAAGAAGCCGGTTCAAAATTCACAGGACGTATTTTTCCTGTATTATACAATTATATAATTGTTAGCGATGTATGTGGCAGCATACTCAACTGATGACATGTGTTATATCACATAATATGACCCACATACGGTGAACTAGTTTATGTCCCGTAGTTAGAAGTAATATTATGCCTGCGTACTTTGGACATTTTTGTCTTTTACGGTACTTTTGATCACGTCAGGCCTAAATTCTAGAATTCTAGTGCTCGTCCGATGGTCCCTGGCTAGTTTCGTGACAAACACATCAAACATATTTTAGCCATACTTATCAGTGCTTATCACTGCCACTGCCACAAAAATTACGAGATTTTTAGGTAAGTGATGAACCTAAAATCCCAGTATTGATAAAACTGTATAAATCCGGATACTTAGTCCCTGTACATACATTTATTATACGTCGCAATAACCAATTGCCATTGAAATAAAACTATCATCAATTAGTTAGAGCTATTAATGCCAAAGTGAAATATCTCCTTCTAAATCATTTGTGAGTCTATTCCCGTGCACTTTTATGGCCACACGAATGCACCTTATAGCTAAAAACATCGTCATCGTTTATGCAGCATATTCATGCAGCCATCATTTTAGCACAGCTAAAACATATACGGCGACTTAATTTAATCACTCAGCAGAAATATTTTTTTAATTGAGATAAGCAGATTCAATAGATCAACATCATCGACGTCGACGTTTTTATAATAAAAATAAATTGGTTCTTAATGAAATTATATATATCGGCCGCTTTAATAACACTTTAGGTGCGCGACTGCGAATTGTTATAATTAATTAAACATTTGTTGGTAAACATAAAATGAAGTAAAGTTGATTAACTAACTAATAGTTCCTCTCGTCAAATACGCCGCATTAGCTGAACTATCGACTAAAAGTTTAAATTTTATTACAATGATACAAAATACCCTGCAGTGAAGTTAAAAACCTGATATAATTTTTATAAAGTATAAAATTTGCGAACTTTTATAACAAATATGTACGGATAGCAATAAGGATTCAGTACATTACACACACTCGACGTTTCGCTGTGTGAAACAGACATTGTTAGAGAACATCACCTAGGACATTTTCTGACCACCATTTGATGCGAAGACACCACACCAATAGGAACATTATGTGAAGAGATGGTAACCACGACGCCGGGAATCCAGAACTTCGCGGTTTGCCGATTGAAACGACCTATTAACGGACGACGCGAAAACAACGTTTCAGTTTGCTGAATGTAATTTGAATATGACTTTTACGTAATTTGATCAAAACGTATCCAATTTCCTACTATAATAATTACTAGCCAATCACTAATTTCAATTCATCACATAGTTGGGTTAGGTTGGCTTGGTAATTTAGTCTCAGTTAATGCTGCACGACGTTCAGAAAGAAAGAGAAGAGATGAGGATATGTAGAGAAGATTACGTTGGGTTGGGTATGGATGACAAACGAATGGGAATTACAGTGGGCTGAGCTCAACATGCAATACGGACTGAAGCATGGAGTCCAACCCAACCCAACTAAACGCAGCTCAACCCAATCAAGTAAAATTTAACCCAACGAAATCCAACCCGACCCCAATACACGTGTAAGCATTAAAAAATACAGGCGTCCACAAAGTTAAAGAAATTTCAAGATATATAACGTACTACTTAAAAATCTTTGAACATGAGATAAAACTAAATGTCACAAATGTTAGTCTCTAGAAATGTAAGAAAATGTATAAAAACTCAAACGTCAATCCGTTAGAAAAAATAAACTAAAAGTTACTAACCTCTAACCTGTACATTTATTTGCTTAAGTGGTCATCGAAAACGTCTAGGTTAGTTTGTTGAAACAATTATTCATAGAGTGCAAAAGTTTTTCAACACCTCGTGCCATAATTAGGTTGGATTTCAATCGCTGTCTTCGAGTTTTAAGTTTTCAGGGACATGTTTAAAATCGTGACGACAAATAAATAATTTAGTTGCTTGCAAAAGCAAAATTTTATTTTTATTTGTGACACATATTTCTCAGCCTTAATTCGTTTTGTTACCGCACCCCGTTCAATGTGTACGATATTTAATTGGGTTCGACTTATTGACAAGCGACTGACAATAAATAGGTTAAGTTGAATTATATTTCAGACGTAATGCTACTCGGATGATCTTCTACACATTCTCCTCCAGCCATTATAGTTAATTATGGCGTTGTTTCATAGTGCATAGTAAAAAAGGAAATAATTAGCTAACGATATTGGTAGACACACAACTAAAAAAAATTTGCAGTGGTCTGCACTGAACTTTCTTATACTTAATTATACTACATTTTCCATTTTTTTTTTAATTTCAGTATCTAACCTTTATTCGAAAAATATTTGCGATAACGCGAACCGTTTTCGAGATATAGAAAACATTGATTTGAGTAAACCATCAGTTTGAGATATTGCTTTCAAAATGTGACGTTTTCTTCTACGCTATATACCAGGGCTGGCCAACCTGCGGCTCGCGAGCCACATGCGGCTCTTTGAAGGATTATTTGTGGCTCTCGATAAATGTACCCGAGTTCCCTTTTCATTTTTGTGCTACTATAATTTCAAAAATTATTATCGTTCCGTATGTGTTTCAAAATGTCGTTTAAGTTACTGACAACAAATACAAAAGACTAAATGCAACGTTGTAACAAATTTCATTTCTGCCCAAGTTAAGAATGCATCGAAAACTGCGCGAACGAACATAAACAGTCCGTAATCGACTGATTTTAAATTTGTAAACTTTCATGGCAACGGACAGTTGACATTGTGCTCTGGAGGAAACAATTTATATCACTCTTGCTACGGATATACGTAAGTTAACTGAATTTGTTTCGTAGTATGTAACACGTGTTGTTATTGTTTTAATAACACAAAACTTGTATTGTCTAAATTTCTTTATTTATTTCCAGTTCTTTTAAAAAGATGACGACAGAGAACGAAAATAAAAAAAGAAAAAAAAACGAGCAAGAAAATAGAAGTTTTAATAATGAGTGGGAGGAGAATTTTTTTTACTGCCAATAACGGAAAAGCATTATGTGTTATTTGTAAATCTATGGTCAAAAATTATAAAGCTAGCAATTTACGTCGACCTTATGAAACCAATCATCCTCAGTTTTCTAATCAGTATCCACTAAATTCCAAATTAAGATCAGATAAACTTGCTTCTTTAAAATGAAATTTAAATAAACAACAGTCAATTTTGATGACCTTTAGCAATCAAGCTAATAATGTAGCTGAAGCCAGTTTTGTTATTGCCTGGAATATTGCTCGTGTAAAACGCCCGCATAGAGAGGGGTAGTTAGTTATTAAAAAAAACTTGGAAGATGTACTTAAATTTTTAGATCCCAAAAATGCAGCATTGCACAAAGTTGTTTCGCAAATTCCCATCTCCTGACATACAGCCGAGCAACGCATAACTACAATTAATACATCTTTTAAATATATATAAAAAAAAAATGATTTGAAGAACTGTATTGCAGCCAGCTGAGCCCTTGACGAATCGACAGATATCACAGATCGTCCGCAATTGGCAGTTTTCATACGTTTTGTTTCACCTGACTTCGTTGTTAAAAAAGAATTATTAGATTTAGTGGCACTTCAAGAGTCAACCCGCGGTGTCGATATTAAAAATCCATTAGATTCCATAATGAAAACTTTTGATGTGCCTCTTAATAAACTTGTAAGCATTGAAACTGATGGAGCTCCGGCAATGCTGGGTAAAAAAATCGGTCTTATTGGGCTTTTAAGAGATGATTCTCAAATTCCACAATTCATACCGATTCACTGTATAATTCACCGAAAACATCTCGTTACAAAATATTTAAAATATCCTGATGTTATGAACAATGTTACAGATTGTAAATTACATTCGCACCAATGCAGAATATCATCGACAATTCAAACATTTCCTTGAAGAATTAAAGGACGAAGAACTTCCAAATGACATTAATTTCTATTGCATTGTTAGATGGTTATCTAGCTACAACGTATTAAATCGTTTTGTAGATTTGCTTGATCCCATAACTGCATTTATAAAAGAAAAGGAAATAACCTATTCAGAATTAGACGAAGACGAGTGGTTACAAGAATGTTTTTGAGTGATGTCATGGAAGATTTGCAAATACTGAATTTACAATTGCAGGGGAAAGATAAAATAATAACTGGCCTCTCACAGTGTATGAGTTTTCAAACTAAATTACAACTTTTTCAAAAGGACATTAAAAATAAAACATTTTGTCATTTTCCTCGAAGTAAAAAAAATGTTCCAATATTAAACAAGAAAAACTCAACGAGTGTATAAAAAAGCTAGAAGGAATAGTGCCGGAATTCCAAAATAGATTTCAAGACTTGAAATATTTTAAATCATCCCTTGATTTTTTTCTGAAACCATTTGAAATTAACATAATTCAAGGTGACTTTTCCATTTCCGATATAATTATGACGCAAAAAGCATCTGGAGAATTAGAATTAATAGAGATGCAAGAAGATCAAGCGCTACAATTAAAATATAAGTCGACGTCGATTACTGAATTTTGGAAATTTGTACCAGAATCGAAGTATCCTGAATTAAAAAAGGCTGCTTGTCGAATTATTAACTAATCAGCATCTCAAAGAATTACAGTAGTCACCAAGTATTCACCAAATTTTAAAGAATTATCAAGAGAAGTAAAATAAATGTGTTTAATTTTTAATATTTAAATTCAATACACATATTTTGTACTTTTGTTTATGTTTTCAATAAATATAATTTCTGTGAAAAAAAATGTTAAATACCTTTTAAATACACATTTAATTGCGGCTCGCGAAAAATTTCAAATTTTGAAAAATGGCTCGGACTATCAAGGGGCTTGGCCACCCCAGCTATATACCGTGCCTTCAAATATATTCCTCATTAAAGTAAGCTGTGTTTAAAGGAGTTGTAGGTAACTGGCAGTTATATTACTGAAAAACACATTTTTAGTTAAATAATTGAACAGCTATCAGAGCTACAAATCTTAGGAGAAAACACAATGAAATCATAGCCCACCATAATGTGGAATTTAATTGAAGGCACGGTACTAATCTTAAGCTTAAAGGGTCATAGTGTTATCTTCAATAGTTACGCGTTGGAGCGCACACAGCCACACGTATTCTTAGCCGCACGATGGCAATAGTAATTAAGCGTCAATAGTTTGAGCGCCAGACCGCGCAGAGACGCACATACTTTTAGCCGCCCGATCGCAATAGTATAAAATCCGCGATGGTCCGCACGAAACTTTCTTATACAACTTTATACGAAAAATTGCTATGACGCGAACCGTTCACGAGATATAGAAAACGTTGATTTGATTGAACCATCAGTTTGAGATATTGCTTTCAAAATGTGTCAGAGTGTGACCTTCAATAGATAGGCGCTGGAGCGCGCACAGCCACACGTATGTTTAGCCGCCCGATCGCAATATTATAAAATCCGCGGTGGTCCGCACGAAACTTACTTATACTTTGTTATACTACATTTTGCGAAAAAACTTTTCAAATGAAAGTTGTTTAAAATATCAATATCTATAATTTATGTAAGAATATTTTTTTCCGTAACGTGTACCGTTTTCGAGATATGGAAAAAGGTGATAAGAGTAAACCATCACTTCCGGTTGAGAGATTACGTTCAAAATAGGAAAATTAGGAACGTTGGTCATATGATTACGAGCATAGTGGAACATTTCGCGAAACTTAGTATCTTTACGGGTCTTGGTCTACGTCAAAATTTGTCACTAAACTCTACCTTTGCAACTAATTGTTTTGCGTGTGAATTACGCAAAACGAAATAATAAATACGGAACCATCACTAGGTCTATACCAGTGCAATTCTATCGCGGCACGAATTCTCCTATTGTTTAACAAGTTTGGGTTTTCATGAAAAGCATTAATTAACTTAGTCAGAAATATGAACGTGACGAAATCCTGAAGGAAATATTGTTGGGTTGGGTTGGGTTGTGCAAGCTGTATCATCACAGTGATAAACATGCAAGATATCTTGGAAGAAATATTGTTCGATTGGCATGCTTGTAAGTGTGTGAATTTAAAAAATGGTTTGACTGATTTGCTAGAGATCTGATTGATTCACACACGCAGCTACCAAAAATAAGTTACTAATAATTCCATTTTCATCTCCATATTATTATTGTTTTCTTATCATACATTTTCATCAACATTCGTTATATTTTTCCCAGATCATTTCTCCACACTCCTACAACTGGTGCGGAGTACAATAGCAACTAAAAAGACAAGCAAACGTGAACAATACACACCATTATTTCTAACATTCATAGTTCTACGATCTATCGCATTTTTCAGTATATAAATTATTTCATGTCCATACCCGTATTCATTTATTCCCTGTAGTATGTGCCATAGAAATTAGCACAATGCACCGCGCCACAAAAGGTACGTAACTTAAAAATATACCTACTCACCACACGTACCGTCCATCTCGTCGGAGGCGCAAGATAAAAAGAGAAAGCGGCATTCGAATCGACTTTTATGATGTGCTAAAAATACTGGAAGAGAAAAATTTATACTGTAAATAAAAAACGTCGTCGGTTCAAATTCAAATGCGTTTTAATGCATCCGTATTACGAAGGTTGGTTTTATTAACGTTTAAATTGAAATTTATTTCCGAAGTGAATTATTTTATTTCTCCCGTTGGGTGAACGTTTATTGCTCAAGAGAAACGGTTGTAATGATTATTGTCTAAGATAGTAATGAAAATTTATTTACAATCTTCACGGAGCGGCAGGTTATTTTGCAATATCAACAGTAATCAAGTGCACTTAGCGGCTTTAGGTACATTCAGTCAAGAAAATATATTATCCCAAAATTGTATATCGTTTCTGCTATCAAACATGGTCATGCACATGAGAAGGAAAACTCCCTTTGCTCTAAAGTATAAGTGTTCATATTCACAACCAGAGGGAATCGTCTTAATATTTTACTTTTCCGAAATTGTCTTGGAATTTTATGACGGTGTCCCAATGAATTCCGGCAGGGAGATTGTAGATAGCAACGACAATGACTGATGCGTTAGTAATTACTACGTGAATCTTACTTAATTTCTCTAACTTTCTCTAACTGCAACCCATATATTTTGACTTATATTGACAATTTAGCTTTTTAATTGAAAACTATATTCGTTCTAGACCGTCAAATGATTAATTATTCAACATAATAACATTACAAAAGATTTTTATTACACATCACATATTATCAAAAGTATAAAAACTTGGACGATAATTCCAAATAGTTTCATTAGCAACACATCGTAAACCGTGTCACAATAAGTTAGTGACGATAAAATCATTGCAACGGTTAGTCGCCACTTTACACTGCCCGGAAGCATAGGATTTATGCGATATAAATGCATAAATTTAGCGGTAGTTTATTGTCAATTAGGGTACGTATACAGCAGCAGTGTGTATGATTCAAAGATGTAACATTTCGATGAGGCGAGGAAAATTCAAATAAGTTTTCATCGTCGTGCCGCAGTGAGAAATATATGCGTGGGTTCACAAACATTTGTTAATCACAAACTTGAAAACATTATGAAAATCAATTGATTGTTGCAAAAATATTAGTAGTAGAAAATTGAATAATTTCATTACGTCGGTATGGTTGGTTTCGTTGAAGATTAATAAATTTTATTATCGATTAAATTTTACAGCGCAACATTAAATTCTCTTGACATCTATCCCTTCATATTAATTTTCTTAGGATCATTTTAAAAACCTCTTGTATAAAAATTTTAGTACATGGTATTCGTTCCTGTAATTTTTACCTGGATATGGTAATTTTATCAAAAGCGTTGAAAACTTATAATAAAATTTGTGGCTCCCGCAACGAATCGAAATTAACTGTAGGATTTATCCACAGCAAATATTTACTGTTAATGACATACACATTTTGAAATATGTAACCGCAAATGAGAACAAGATGAGATGGTTAAACGTATAATATAAATATTGCAAATAACTCTGACGTTCGTATTTATGATGCAAAAATACACAATGCAAATTTGCACTCCGCTGAAATGAATAACACACTTTCTGGTTCCTGTTTGTCGACTGGCATACCACCACTAATTTGTTGGATAAATAATTTATGTCTCTACAAAGCTAATAATGAACGTCGGTATTTGATATTATTGTTACTTCTTGCGGACTTCGTCGATTGATAAAACTGTATAGAAAAGATGAAAACATGAAAGGGCGATAGAGGGGTGGCTGTGAAGTAGAATGGGCTAAATGCACTTAGTTTTAAGAATTTGGGCGAGTATATGTTGTAACAGTTAACAGTTAACATCGGCATGGTACAGAAATGTGAAGAGTAAAGTAGGAAAACAAAATTGAAGCAATATTGTGACCAGCGCTAATGAAGTGTTTGATGCTGAAAAAGTTCATGCGTGAATATATCACGCGTTGGAGGAAGTAATTGGTGAGCTAGAGACAAATAGAAATACTTTGTATGTAGCGTTGCCAAATAAGAGTAAAAATATTGAGAATAATTGGTAAATTTTGGTGGTAAAGGTGAGAGTAATACAAAAAAAGACTACAGAAAGGAAGGGAGAAGATTGATAAACATTATACAATGTGTATACAGTGTGTTTTATTTTAGTATTGCCATAGGGATTTACATGGTAAAATTTTTACCCCATGTTAACTTTTATTGTCGTACAAATTTGAAACAATTTTTTGTTTTTATCAAATCAAATCAAACATTTTTCTACAAAATGTACATTATTTGCAGGACACAAGCGTGTTAGAATTCTTCATTTTCGCTTTCAAAGTTGAAATTAATGACACAAATAATTGAAACAAACGATCAACTTGCGGAGCGTTTTCCTTTAATAATAACTGTGGCCATAGGGATTGACCTGTTGTAATTTTTACCACGTTTTAACAAATGACTAAGTTAGCTGAGTTTTAAAAACCTACATGAACATGTTTAGTTGATGTTATTTGTTATTTACTGAAGTAATAAAACTAAAAAAAGCAAACACTATTTAAACAAAAAAAAATTTATTAAATATTGTTGAAAATGGTTTCCTTCCATTACTAAGCAATAACCCAACGGATCGTAAAACTCTCTTCGAATCTTTTGCAACTCTCTCACTGTGATGGAGTTGCAAGCTTCTATGATTCTTATCTTTAACTCATCTAGATTGTCGGGCGTATCTCATACATTTTCTTTGTTGGATAAATAAGCCCACAAAAAAAATCTAGAGGAGTAAGGTCTGGGCTTCGGGCGGGCCATTTAAATGGACCAAATCGGCCTATCCAACTATATGGAAACGTTTCGTTCAAAAATGTGGTAACACTATGATCACTATGAGCTGGGGCTCCATACTGTTGAAAAATAATTTGCCCATTTGTTCCTAAATCGTCTAAGCTAGGGCCCACTTCCATTTGAAGCAGATGCAAGTATTTACTTTGATCCAACTTGTCGTCAATAAAAAATGCCCCCAAGGTGTAGTTACCGAGAATTCCAACCCAGATATTAACTTTTTCAGGCCATTATGCGCGAGTCTTTTTGTTTATTTACTGTCCCATTTAACAGAAACGTACTCTCATACGAAAATAGTATTTTGTTTAAAACGTTGGGATCATTATAAAATTTTTCCATCCACAATTCACAAAATTCCATTCTAGTCAAGGATGCACATTATGCACATTTTTTATTTTATGTGATTTATATTTTTCCATTTTTAACGTCCTAAAACAACAACTTTTCGAAAGATTAAATTGATCCCCAAGTTGATTCAAGGTTGTTGAGCCCTCATCCTCTATCGGCAAACATAAATTCGCTTTCATCTCTTCTGTAAGAACCGAAGAATTTCTCACGCGTTTTACATGCGCAAAATTCACACAACCTGTTGTGCGAAAATTTTCGTACAATTTAAGCACTGTTGTTTTGCTAGGAATAGAACGATTTGGATGTGCCGCAGCGAAGTCATCCACAATGTCACAGCTTGACATGCCTTTTATGTATGCAGTAACAATATCCACTCGTTCTTCAATATTATAAACAGACAGTTTCGTAAAAAATTCACATTAACAAATTTTCGTGCTAATTTATAACCTTTAGTTGTCAATAAGCATTATGACATTTACGTCAAGTTGATCTTTTGTCTTAATTATTTGTGTCATTAATTTCAACGTTGAAAGCGAAAATGAAGAATTCTAACACGCTTATGTCTTTCAAATAGTGTACATTTTGTAGAAATTGTTTCAAATTTGAGCGGCAACAAAAGTTAACGCGGGGTACAATTTTTACCATGTAAATCCCTATCGCCATACTTAAATTAAATGCACGGTAGAGGATTAGCTAAAACGAAAACATGGAAATAAATGCTGGATTTGATAGTAACTTGAAAAGTACTAACTTTCTAGTTAGTTTTAGCTATTCCTCTAAAGATGCACCGCTTTAGGTGAAGACTAGGCTGAATGTTGGGTGACAATTAGTACTAAACATAAACAATAGTTTCTCACTACGCTTTTTGACGTTCATACGCCTGCTACTCGTTTATTTTCAACTTTCTTACCCCCACTTTCATTTAATGGCAATTTCCAAATTTTCTTTCTAAATTTGTAAGTTTGTTGTTATTGAGTTTATTTTCAATTTGAATCCACTCGTATTTTGTCTAGAACATTTGACGTTTAAATTGTATTACTTTTGTTTGCATATTGTTATGTTAAGACCTAGCACGTGTGCAAGCCGAACGCTTTCAAATTCCTTCGCCGTACAGAACCCCAAATGTGTGCAGCGATGAAACAACTACGCGGTCATATTTACGCAAACAATAAAACTCTTCCTTCTAAACCGATTTCACTCGTTCGATTAATGGTCGCCGGACGACAGTAACGAATGGTCACATTAAAAAGTGTTCTGGGAAAGGTTATAAAAGTCAGATTATGGCAAACAAATTATTCATTTCCATATCAACAATCCAGAGTAGGTACTTGACACCTCAGAAGAGCCGTCCTACGCACGCAGCAAAGTGAGAACCAGTTGTGCATGTGAATGTGTGTGTGTGCGAGTGTGTGTACGGTTTCTAAAAACAGAGCAAAACTGTCGAGCAATCTTCCCAGAGGCGGTGCAAAACTGCAATGACACGCAGATAGTGCGGCGCCGGCTCCGTTACCCGGTACTTCGACATTTTAAATGGCGCACTTGAGCATCGACTTGCGCCAAGATCAAGGCCACCACTCGGATTGCACCTCTTGCAAAAAATAATTACTATTCAATTAATTACGCGAACGTCGCCGCTGCAGAGAATTTTATTGTAATCGAGCTGTTCAGTTTGGATTTTCAAAGCGCAGCAAACGAACAAATGGCAATTAGAGGTGACCTGGCCTATATAGCGAACAGCATTTTTTGCAATTCCAAGAAACACAAGCCAGTAGGTATCGCTTATTATAATTTATTATACCAGATACGTAATTTTGAAATTGTATTGTAAATTAATAATCGGCGTAATGGAACTCATTATTTTTTATTATCTTATCACCAGGGGCGTCGATAAATTATAGTTTGGGTGTGCTAATACTATGTATTCTCATTGTTGATTATGGATTGAAGCAAAGCAACAGGTATCAATAATACGTTCATAACAGAATAAGGGGTTAAAGCCAACACCCACTATATCTGACTTTGTTTACCTTCTTGCCTTATTACTTTAGAACCTGTTACAGACGCCCCATGATATTGATTATCCTATGTACGAAATTTGTTTTACTAGGACTTTATAAGGTTCTAGATAAATATTCCTGGCTCGGCAATAAAAATATCTTGCTCTTCACCATATACACCGAGCACATCTTTCAAGGCCATGTTTCCTTTTTTCTCTGGTAATCCTTTTATCATAACTGTATCATTTGTTTACATTTCTATCAATAACTTTGTTGATATAGTATTGATACCTCCTAATCCTCATTGTACCTCTTCATTATCCTTTTAACTTTTTCAGGTATGTAATTCCTCATTCGTATTTCTGACATCTTCCTACGATCTTTAAGCATATTTCAAGTGCATTTTGCATATCTTTAGCGCATTAAAAAAAATACGTATTGGAAATTTGTGCCTTTATTTGTTCTGTTTATTTATTTCCCACCTTATTATACACCCAGGTTCCTTAACAGGTGACTACTTCTTTTGATCTAGAATACATATTTTCCACCTTTATTATTATTTATCATGTTTTCTACATTTTTTGCAACATCTGCAATTAGTAGCATATCGTATACGTGCCCAAGGCAATGCCAGTCCCGAAAATCTTAATTAGGTGATGCAGTTAGCATATCATGTTCTTTTAGAACAATGTGGGAACGCATAGGCAAACCAAGATCGTTTTAATTACGAAAAGTTGTTGATAGATGCCAATCAGCAAAATCAAGACACTGACAATGTAAGACAATGTAAAGTAACAACCAGGATGAAGAAACAAGAGAAGTCATTATTCGACATCCAACCAGTAAAAACCCTAAAATTATAAAATCACCAGGTGTAGATGATATCAGTAACGGAACGATTAAAAACGGGAGAATAGCTACCATAGACGAAATAACTAAGTTCTTTCAGAGAATCATTTAAGAAAGATTTCTGAAGATTATAGTGCACGTGTGACTATGATCTCGATTTAAATTGAATTTACACTGGAAACAAGAACAATTAAAATTTATATTGTTGATAACAATGCAAATTACAATAATACTGTATCGTGAATAAAGTTAAAAGTGTCAAGTTACCGCGATGTTTAAACAATTGGTTAAAATGGTCTTATCAAAAGCGCAAGTAGCCGAAATGGAGGGTGTTACAGCGAAAGCTTTTAAGAAAGAAGATTTTGTGTAAATAACCAAAGCTACATAAAATTAAAAAAATATATTGTGGATATAAATAAATTGAAATAGAGTTTGAATAAATATTGAATAAATTGAATAAGTTCGAAAAGGTTATAGAAAGTGTAAAAGCTGAAAAACCATACAATCGATTTAACGACGGGGTGGGTGAAAAAGTACAATCAGCAGGATCAAGTTAAAAAACTCGTTCCATTTACAGATATAGTTAGGGAGAAATCTATTAAAGTTAACTATAACCTTGCCTTGACCATGATAGATTGGAAAGTATGTAATGCAGTGACGGACGATACAGCGACTCAACGCTGATATCTTTGCAAAGCTATATAAAAAGATTTTAATGCCCTCGATAAAATGTTGAAGCTTGGACATATCGATGATTATTTGAATTTGGGTATTTCGTCGTTGCATTGATGGATACGTTGCTTTGAATGTTGTTCGCTATTTTTTTTACACCCCACTGTACACATACCCTGTGATGAAAAAGTATTTAGATTAGTGTAGAATGTGGAAATATTTTTAAAGCTTTAAAATTTCACTAAAAACAATATTGTGTGCGATCCTGGACACCACGACGTTTAACCAAGGCTTTAGATATTAACAAAAATCAAGGCTTCCCCGACAAACCTTTCACGCAGTTTGCTCCCAACTTTTAGGTTATATGCCGTCAAAAAAACAATGATATTTATTTTTTTTCTTACTTATAATAGTCAGAATACACTAGTTTAGTCCCACAAACAATAACTGTACAATATTTCGCGGTTTCTAGATTTTTTTTAAATCACTTTTTATGCACAAAGGGAAAAAAACGCAGTTTTCGACCGTCAAAAAACAAAGATATTTATTTAGTTCTTACTAATAGTCAGAATACACTATTTCAGTTCCAGCAACGCTAATTGTACAAAATTACGCGGTTTCCAGAAGAAAAAAATTGAAAAAATCACTTTATATGCACAAAGGGGGTACCCTTTGGAAAAAATGCAGTTTTCGACCGTCAAAAAAACAATGATATTTATTTTTTTCTTACTTCTAATAGTCAAAATATACTATTTTAGTCCCAGCAACGCTAATTGTACAATATTTCGCGGTTTCTAGAAAAAAAATGAAAAAATCACTTTTTATGCACACGTTTCTTGTGCTTGCTCATATCTGACCGGTTGGTAGTCAGACCGAAGCAATGATTTGCGGACCATGAATAAGCAGTTTATGGATCGTTGGTGGCATGTAGAACCATGAGTACAATTCAATAAATAATTTCGCACTTTCCCAAGGATAATCTCTGAATCTCGAAGTATCAATTGTACGACCTGAAGCAATCGCTTATAACATAGAGTGGAATTTTGTGCTTAAACGAATCTCTACTCCAGTAATTTCGGCTGAAATTGTAGCGTTTTCGAAAAAGCGACGAGCAGTGTTGCCATCATTCGTGCTCCCGAACCCTGGCTACGACTGGTCAATAATAAGGCCTACATTTTTCTTGAAAGATACTTGAGTGGCTTTTTTAATATCTAGTTTATATCTAGTTTATAAGTCGATGATCGTCCACAATTTATGATAAATTTTATTCTTTAATAATGTGCCAATCTGCACATTTTCGAATAAAATAAAGTTGAACAACGCCTCTCGTCTAAAATCCATCTTAAAATACATACGCATTACCTAAAGTCGCCTTAATTGAAAATCGTAGGTGCTCGTGATCGACAATCGAAAATCAGTCATATCGCCTAGACGTAATGGACGCTGCTCATTAGATTTCGTGTTCGCGAGTTTTTCTCGAAAAGTGTCCTCCAGACGCGCGTCCCGCGTTGAGATCATGTTCACGTTTATTGACTCTGACGTGAAGGCGCGAGCTGTACTTTTCGTGATCGACGGCGAAACCTGCGAAGGGAAATTCGAAAAATGCCGGCGTCGGCGTCGTATCGACAAGCAAGAACGGGTGAGTTTTTTTCGTTTTAAGCATGTAAAGTTTTTCGTGTATCGCATCGCCCGGTTCGACCGAATCCGCACAAGGACGTTCGTTCATGGTCGGTGTGGAGTGATTCACGGCACAAATATATCAAAAAATTCTCTCTTCTATCTTATCTTTACATTTAACTTCGCCCGATGACACGGACACCGAAGACCTTACTGACGTGTCCACTATACACACCGATAGTGAATCTAATGATAGCGAATGTGACAAGATTAATCCAATGTAGATGTATGTGCAAATTGAAAAAAGACATACTTTCTTATCTAATTATCATGTTCAATTCATGTGTACCTAGTCCCCGTCGAAATCTTTCTGATTCTTATAAATTGGCAATACAATGACGATTACAATATTTTGTTTATTCAAAAACAAACATCTTATTCGTAATTGTAAAACCCCCAGATTCAACATTTTACAGCAAAATAAGAATTTCATAATATTCTCGGTCGCCATATTGGATCCGCCATTTTTTGTCAAAACTGATTCGTTATCAGCGACCGCTAAACCCCCTGAGTAGAAAATTTCAATGCCGCTAGACAACGTTTTGAGGTTTTGGCTAGCTTTTTAGGATTCTGTCCCACTGTGCGTCGGCACATAAATGTAAATATTGCAAAGTTTTGAAAACAAATCTGCGCACGCTTTAATTTTTTTTAAATAATACTTATTTGTAACTTTCAGAATTCTCCATAACTTGCTTCCGTATTAAGTAATTATTCAAGTTCGCGTTGTGGCGGTTGGCCGTCCAGAGGAATCAATTGATCTTGCTCGGGAGGAATGTCTGCACTAGTAACACTAATAATGTAATACGTGCGATATGTAAAAGGCCAGCTGTGATGAAGAAACTATCAATATATAAAATTATATGATCATAATCAGCAATGAAAAACTTGATAATAAAATATTACTAAAAATTTATTAGTAACCGAATATAGTTATTTATTTACCAAGGACAAATAATTGCATGTTCATGCTCGACTTAGGCGATTTCATTTTTCTGAAGTAAATATTCTTTTCCATCAAGTGCTTATGCAGCCGGATTGTTGGATTGCTTCCGAATTTGTTATCTGCCGCCGAAAGTATTATATCAGTGACACCCAGAAAATATAAGGGTACTAAGACTGGATGTTAGCCATGACGCTCACGATGATCGTTCTATACTTTACAATGTGCATGCAATACATTTAATGTTTATTTGTAGGATTTTTATTGATAGAGCAAAAATATTATCATCACTAAATATTCTATTGCTAATAGGTGTCAAAAAGTATAATATTCGGCCCCTCACAAATGACATATATTTTATTAAATCCATAGAGAAAAACAAGCTAATGGTGATTTTAAACGCCCAAAGTAATGCAAGCTCCACACATCCAAAATCGTAAGACGTAACATATATCAAAGGAGAGTTAAGGAGGTTCAATAAAATGATTCTAAGACCGGTTTTCACATACGATGCACCAAACAGCCAAAACTAGAAGATTGATGAGAAGGACATCGACAATTTTCGGAATTTTCGGAAAGAGACATCACACTATGCGTCAGATGGACAAGGTCCAGAAGACGGAAATGCAGACAACCAGTAGACAGGGTTCTGGTAGAATTGAAGTGAAATGATAAAAAAATTACGAAGCAGAAGACCTCTAAGACAGCGCTCCA
The DNA here is from genome assembly GCA_959613385.1 of Geotrupes spiniger. Classification (NCBI taxonomy): domain Eukaryota; kingdom Metazoa; phylum Arthropoda; class Insecta; order Coleoptera; family Geotrupidae; genus Geotrupes; species Geotrupes spiniger. Next base: position 31,053,105 of record OY390737.1, on the reverse strand, counting down.
AAATATAGACGAAGAGTTGGATTTCTCAATCTGAAGAGACGTAGAAACTAGAAACAGCACGACGAAGTCCTAGAAAATTTGAAGAAGAAAAAAATGATATAAAATGTAATCCTTGTGTGTTTTAGTGTGTATTTGAAAGGATTTTCGTCTGAAAGTTGGTCCAAGATAAATACGACTTCTTATGTATTTAGTTCTCCAAGTACAATGGGTCAACTACCAATTTGAACCAGATAAGCACCGGTCTAAGTATTTTTAACGCAGGGAATGTTAATCATTGGCGCAAATAAACTTTTTACATTTACTTTGGCATGCGAGTTATCGGCCTCAAATCTCGGTTCATTAACATCGATTTTAACGTTAAAAATGTCGTTTCGATATGAACTGAGAATTAGCCGGTGTCGTTATGCAAATTCCCCGCATTAAAATTCTACACAGTCAACCGAAGATTAATTGCTCAATGCTCAGAATTATTGCATTTGCGCTAAATAAATCTTATCTCCTCGCACGTCGCACTGTAATGCAAAACGGCCTTGGAAAAAGGACGAATTTTCGGTACTGAATAACGAAAGCGTAAATACTTCGAGCGTCCCATTAGCGGAGTGCGTACGACCGCGAAATTTTCGGGAAAAAATGCCGAGTCGTAACGCATTCTATCGCTTCTTTTGAGAGAAACGTTTATCGGTCCTTCACAAGTTAAAATAAATCTTGCATTGACGTAAGTGTGTTAAAAGATTTTTAGGTGAAAAAGGAAATTTAATTGTTGAAATGCAAGTTATTTAATCGCGTTTGACATAAATTAAAAGGTTGTATGTGGTTCTCCATATGCCAGTTAATCGATTTACAGTTTCGGTAAAACCCGAACGTGTATATGCAAGTACTTGATTTTATCACATTTTTATATTATATGGAGGTAACCAGCAATTCAATTTACATCATATTTACAAAGTTTTATGAGAATAATAATCTAGTTTCAAAATTCATAATTTCCAATATATCTATAGAATCATCATCTTAAGACGAGCGCAAAAAATATAAAAATAATTGTGACCTAAATAATTGACGTACTTGACAATTTTACGTACCAAGCAGAAGAATAACGACGCTATAACAATTTACAGACTATCGCCAATAATTTACCGTAAGTCCGTGATTTTACAATATTGCAAGTAATCAATTATATGATGGTCGAGCATCGGATTATTATTAAAATAAACAATTTAAAATCATTAAAAAGTGAGAATTAAGCATCGTTTACGAAATGGCGTGTAATCGTAACGCATTAGATCAGTTAGAGGGGTCAATTTAATTTGCGGGGGTCAGATCTTTTAAATCGGGCAGAGCTCACGAATTAACGGTCAGACTTTTATATGTACAGCGACACGGAGCGCTTTTTCTGGGTTCACCTGTTGATGTCAAAGGTCGTAATTTATAACGATGTAACTAATAGTTGATAATATAACATTATCGGTAATATCAATTATTTATTGCGTCAGACATGGCGGTGTTTAATTCGCAGGAAAACCGATATCAAAACTTTTATTTTACCCAGTGAGTGTATCGTGGACAATTATTGTTACTGTTGCAACAATAAATTCAAATAAACGATTACTTATCGATGGCGCACATGACCATCCAATAATTACATGTTCATAGACCCAGAGAACAGGGTTAATTTGCTCGTTCGTTTGCTATGTTGCAAATGTTAGGATTATATCTGCAGTAGAATACAAGGTTATCGGTTATTGTTCTTCAGTGTGTTTATATTTTGCAGACTATTGAAATGCGTTATTGATCATTTCCTTTGCCCTCTTTACTAATGATTTTGCAAAGGATATAAGTTGAACTGAGTGGTGTTGAGAGTTGCCGTTTAAGTACCTGTTCATGTGTGTCGCTTTTCTATCAACTGTGTTTGCCGTCCTGTCCCCTGATGGATATTACATCCAGAAATGGTAGTTTGTTATCCTCCTCTGTTTCCATCGTAAATTTAATATCACTCTGGCTGTTGTTTATGTGCTGCAAGACGTCCCCAGTTCACTTTTACGGCCAGATTATAAAAAAAATTTTCACATAGCCAAATCATGTTCATGTTCATTTTAGATCGAAGAATATGTACTGCTTCGGATATTGGAATGTTTGTAATCAGCGATGTTACGTTAACACTCACTCATTGTGGAGCCTTTCTAGTATGTGGCTGGAGCTTTTAACATAGGATACGGCTTCTTATGCGTACAGTTGAAGTATATATTGCTATATAGCCCGCTAAAGCTTGTGTGGGTGAACATATTGAGCTAACAAGATCTTAGCGGAACTCCTTCTTTATGAATTTTAGGGGAGCCGTATATTTTTGGGAAACTTTATAATTTTTCTGAAGTTAAGAGTCTTAGCTGTTTTCTCCAGGTAAGTTGTTGGATCTGCCTATATAGTTGTGTAAGCTGAGTCCTTGAGAATATTGCGCATTTCAGATCGGTGTTCTGCAGAATTCATTTGAACCGTGACAATGTATTCCGTTGGTATATATGTAGGCGATGGCGCAAAATTGAAACCTTTTTCCAATGCATCTATAGTTGCCTTATCAGACTGAAAAATCGAAATATTATCGATCCTCTTGACGCCGACCGTTGAATACGGTGTTTTCTGTGTTTGAGCTAATTCGTGTTGATGTACCTGTTTGTTTCGACTCTTTGGTTCGAAATCGTAACCATATTTCCCGTAGGATAGGGTGGATAATGGCCGCTAGATTCAGGTGTATTTCCATGATTTTCTCGTTGACTTGGTCTTGGAATTTAAGACCTGCGGTGTTTATTGCATCCCGTAATAGCCATGCCCGTAATAGCAATGCTTGCTGTAAACAAGATCTTTTTCACAGCTGACTGACTGTGTGGTATTTCAGTCAATTTGGACCGAAGTTGATTCGGATTATCAAATATGCCTACTAAATAGTTGAAAATACGAATATTAGATACAGAAATAAAACACCTGCAGGCCAGAACTCAAAAAGCAACATATTTCTATGAACACAAAACTAAAATTAAATTTCTTTTGAAACAGGTATCGCAACCATGTTCTTTAGTGCGAGGTCGTTAATTCATTTCAGTACTAACAATTGCGCTGACTTAGATTCGGGATTTTCCTCAAATCATTTCTCATCAGTTTCCAGTAAGTTAAATACATCTGAAAGTGAAGGCGTTGTATCATCATCATTGTCATCGTCGCTGTTATCCTCGGCATTATCATTATCAATGCTGGAAATAACATCGATAATTTCAATGTCCTTGTATCGTCGGTTGCAAGCCATTCATTACATCATGTTCGTCATATTCTTCGAATGCAGGTATAGTTTGAGATGTTGCTATGATGTCTACTGATATATTTTCGACATATGCACTTTCATTTTTTCTTCTCCTTCTTTCCATAGTATTTCCTATTTCTGTAGTCAAATTGCCCCATTTTTAATTTCTGTAGTCAAATTGCTCCACAAACCGGCCAAATATAGCAACAGTTTTTTAAACTTAATTGTTTCCAGTTTTTTTCATTAAACAATGATTCTCTGGTCCATTAGTGGCAAAAGGTCCGTTAGATTAAGCGAAAAAATATCACCATAAAATCCTCATCAATTGTGTTTAAACGGTCTAATATGGTATGAGTTGGCACATTGTTAACCTTTTTCTCCCTGTATTTCTTTACTTTGGGGATGTAAATCTTCGAAAACACCGCAATTGTTAATCCAAGCACTTTTCTGCCCCTATAGGTGACATGAAACGTTTTTGCTTTTGCATATGCCCGGAAAAGGAAGTGAATGTTTGCCACTCACATTTAAGCAGTCCATGTCTGCTATTATGACTTTGCTTAAGTGTAGCTAGGAGATATTTTCTCGACCAAATGCGAAAGATTTCCGTGATAAAGCAGGCTAATTAACACTGTTGGACTGAGTTGTAAACATCATTGCTTGAAAAATATTATGCCATTACAAACTCGCTGAATTTAACCTTAAATGCTTCTGGTACAGGACCCCATATGACAGAATCCTTCAATTTCAAGTGCCGCATTTTAATTTCTTTCCACCGTCCGGTACTTGGTTTAGAAATGGAGTTGTATTTTGTGAAGTTTTAACATTTTTCTACTTTTTCGTCATACGGGTTCAGTATAATTTATTATAGATTTACGTTTGTTTTGATAACAGTAATTAATTGTAGTGACGCCTCCATAAACCCTGACCAGGCTTGTTCCACATTCTCCCTTCTCAATTCCATTTAAAATCACAATTTTGGTTTCCATTGTTAGTGTAGTGTGTTTTTCGCAGATGTGGTCAACCATGTTTTTTATACTAAAAGTTACATGATGAACTTGGGTTTCAGTTATTTAACATATGAGAGTATATAAATTTAAATCAGCAAGAAAGTCGCACTAAGGTATGTCAATAGCAACTCAATTTGTCTGATCTTTTACAATTGCATTCAATGCAACACCATTTTCACAATACTAGTTTACCTGTACAAAAATTCCCGTTTCATGGAAAATACCATTTTATATATTCACGACCTTTTTTGTCTAGGGTTACTTCGGATTTACTGTAAATTTGTGTGGATTACATCGAGGTTTACATTTAAGATGACAATTGTATGGATGATTAAATCTAAATATTAATTTAAACACGATTATTAAATGTTTATGTTTTACCAGGAATAGCAAGGATACTATAGCTCGTTACTGAAACGAGAGGCGGTCGAAATATTGGAACATAAGATTTCAAAGTTGGCAAGTAGACAGATGAGAGTGAACAAATATTTTAATTTGCTTTTGGGTTAGTGATTACACCCAACATCTTTATTCGTTTATTTTTCCCACTTTCAAATAATAATTTTCTTTCATCTTACTCCACGATGGTATCGTGTACGTATCATCCTCAAATAAATTAGTATGGGACCAAATTTTAGTGAAAATATTTGTAGTGTTGTTTTATGTTGGTACAACATGATGATAAATCAATATAGATACGGCCCATTCTTATTACAATTTGCTTCGTCGCTGATCAATAGGATACCAAAGTATAGTGCATTATTTTAGATTTTCTCTCTTATGTTTACAAATAGCAGACGTAGTCAATATCCGGCGTCGTCGACCTTGTTGATTACAATGCCCGCAATATGTCGCGGGTAGTAATTAGAAAAGCAAGCAGTGTAGTATACGAAGTAGTTTGTTTTTAAAACGAATTAAATAATGTTGGAGAAAATGACGACAGTTTAATCAATATTATATCACTCGAGTAAACTTCCTTCGTTTATGGTCTATTATTGTTCGAAAGTTTGTGAAAATGTTGAAAATATCCGAAATGTCCAAATTGTGTCATCTATCTGGAAATAATTTCTTATTTTTGTGTTTTATTTGCTCGCTGTATTATTCGACTTGGACTAAAATATTTGCCAAAAAGATAATTAAATTGACGTTGAAATGTTGAACCTCGGTGTCGATAAATAAATTCATTTGTTGGTTAAATTTAACTTGTAGAGAGTTGATAATTTCGTGCTATATCCGTATGGAAAAACCACATGATTTCATCCTGATATTGTTGCTCAGCCATCTGAAGCAGCGCCTACATTTCGCACATATCGTATTCGTTGCTCCCCATTACAGGATATTAAGTGACTTTTGTGCTTTTTTTGTCGACAACTGTTCTCCAAATAATTAATGAATGCACTTTAACGTGCGTCGAAAAACAGAAAAATGTACACGCAATTTAATAGAATTGGCAATTTACTTACATTTATTAATTTAATTTATAATTATTTTAAAATTGCATGCATTATTTACATATGCGGCATATTTATAATAATACCAAAATATTTACTACAAATATTCTACATTGCAAAATTGATGATTACGTAATTGATGTATATTATATTTATGCACGCAACATACCGCGAAATTGCAGATTACGTCAATAAAAAATTAATTCTGATCAATGACTTAGAATGAAATCGAACCATTGTTAACGTTTGTATTATGTTCGGAATGTAAATAAATGTAATAAAAAATTAATGAATTGAATGAATTGCAAAAACCTTTGCCAATTTTTTTCCTAGTCGGTATTCCAATTGATAATTCCCTATATCCTTGCCATAAGCAAATAAAACCACCGAAGACCACAGAAATGTTTCACGAGATTATATTTAATGGGAATAAAAACCGATTCAATCGTAATAAATAAACCTCTTATAAATAGACCAATGGCATTCCAAGGTGCGATTTTAATTATCGAAACAAAGTAATCGAGCGGGAGTACTCAAATTGTAGACCGCGATCAATAAGAACAAGGCTATCGCGATTAAATCGCAATAATTGAACTATATACGATATTTATTTGCATCACTGGAAAAATGTGCAAACATTTTAATCGATTCGGTGCCGCATTAACATTAACGCAGTGTATATTGTTTTAATTGAGATTTATTTCACTTTCAGTAATCAAGGAAACGGGTTAAAATGTAATAACGTATATATTTTATTAGTTTTATGATTGGTAAATTATTATTGAGCTACTGCAAATTATACTGCAATATTAATTATTATATTTGCATAAATTATTTAGCGATTCAACGTAATGTAATCACCGCACGGAATCTAGGATTAATAAGTAGTTTTTATGTTCAGGATATCATAGATAGTGGATAGTGGACAATAAGTAACGAAATGAATAATTTAATTTATAACCAGTAACGAATCTTGAGGTTTAAGGCATCGGATAGGTGTTACATTCCTCAGATAATACGTTAGTGTCAGTGGTGACAAATGGCCATCACTAAGGGACATTTTCCAATTTAAGGCTGATGATTCCTTTCTAATCGACCAGTACTAAAATGGATGATTACATTAAGATAGAGCTAATGAAGGTACATAATTAAGATGTTGGGAGAATTGCTTTTGGGAATAGCCGATAGAGCTGATAGAGATAGATGCCTAATGCGTTTAGGAATTTACCGTTTTCGTTCGTAAACGTAATTTAATATGATTCGAGTTGAATCTATATCAAAAATCTATAGATATTCGATTCGTATTGATTTTAAAACCTTAACTGTCGCCTAAATAGTACTTTTTGTTTGATTTGAATTTATTGCCCCATATTTAATTTTAATAATTGTATATGTTGTTCTATAAAAATACCTTGCCATATTATTTTTTTAATTATAGGCATAATACAACAATTACATCAACTTGTACAGCTTTACAAATATATACTAGCTTCTGCGCTCCAATATCAAACATGTTTTCCATAGTTTTATTAGCTCTATTTCAGCTACACTCATAGATTTTCTTAACCCTTTATGTCTAAGCAAACGCTGCTGATTTACAACTCTACAAAAACAGCAGTTGACATTTTGGACCAACAATGCGCAAACTATTCTTGCAATAGAAGAAGTCGTAGATGGCACCTAACAGTTTTTTTGCATTGCTAAATATTTCTTGGGTAAATTCATTTGTCATTTTGAAGGCAGCTATCAGCAGATAGAATGACTAGAAGAATATTCAATATTTCCCTAGTTTTCTCTAATAATATTTTGTATTTCAGGAATGTTCAGTGATGAATAGATTTTACAAAAATATATTTTTAGTAACACCCAGGGGTAGTGCAAATTGTGTCTAGGACCATTTCACCGCACCGCCTTCAGAAAGGGTGTTTTTAAAAATAATTTTTGTTTTCTTTAAATTGCATCAGTTTAAATAAAACATTGTATTATTGATCATCTCTTCGATTTCCCAAATTCAGTTTCTACAATTCTTTTTGGTGTTTTTTTTTTTGGGGTCTGCTGTGACCCCAGTATACCAGATGAGTTTGTAAAAGTCAGTATTCCAGTTCAGGGTTAAGTATCAATGATAGCTCAGTGGAATCAAATTTACCGCTGCCCAACAAAAACTCCAAACACATCAATATTTTGTTGCTGTTTCACATTTGAACCGTAAGCTGAGTGGTAATTTTTCACATTTTCAGATTCAAGAACATTTCGTCAAATTATCATCCACCAACCTACTCCAACCAAAAGTTTATGGCTTAGGTGATGTCGGAATGGACATCATTCACGGTTTTAAGTTCATTGTGTTATTATCTCTATTTATCATTATTGGCACCATCGTGCGATTTTTTTTATCATTAATCCACATCATGCCATTGTACTCTCCATTCTGTGATATATCTTCCAACATTCCTCTCCCATATTTTTAAGTTGATTGTAATTTTTTTTATTTCAGCTTCTACTTGTTTCATATTTTTCTCCTTTCTTATCGTGCATTAGCAGTTTCCCATTATTTCTCATTTATTCAATTAGAATTGCCCATTTTCATTGGTTTGGTCATCGTCATTTCGTTTTATTGTTTTATGGTGGACTACCCGTATTCCATACTATCGTATTATTTTCATTGCGATTTTTGTGACAAACTTTCTTGGATTTTCTTTGCTTCCCTTTTACTTTTTTATGATTCATTCATTGAATTATCGTTCGTCTATAATTTTCTGGTATCCTGTTTATACATTTTTTTTTCTCTTTCCCGTTTCAGCGGTACAAAAGTTCTTTCTAGACAAACGGAACCCATGGTTTGTTTTAAAGAGGTCTAGAAAATGCATCCTATGGTAGTTGATGCAATTCAGGAAATTAATGAAAGTTCCGTTAAGATTGGAAATGGAAATGGAATGTTTTTAAAGGATAGTAAAAATATATATGATGTAATGTCAATAGCATTAGTAGCTAAATGGTCAATCTATTCAAGTATTGAAAACTGAATTGCTGATGTTAAACATGAAAGAAACTAGTTACATTGCCGACGAGAATAGCCTGGAAGATCGAGATTCAACTCAAGAAAATATTGATGCTGTCCATAATATGATTTTGGACAATGGATGATTCGACCTAAAATGCATATCCGAGACTTTTAATACTTCATAAGTATTTTAATTTTGTTCATGATGAATTGGAAATGAGAAAGCTAATGAAACAGGAATTAGGTTTCAGTGGATTTGCGACCAATTTAAAAATCGAAAATCCAGAAATTAAAGAAATATTCAAGGATCTCTTTGGCTCAGAAGTCTTGTCTCCACTTACGGGAAAAGATGGCATTGTAATCACAGGTTATTACTCATCCCTATTAACCAAAATTCGGGCTAACATTGTGGCAACACGACGTGCAGCACTTTCAAACGACTTTTGTAGGATGATGTTACAAGTAATGAAACTTGATATTGTCGACCATCCTCGACATAGTTATTTGGCTCTTGCTTATTACTTCTTTTCGAATGACAAACATCATTGAAAGTAAGATAATTATTGCTGTGGAATCGTGATTTACATATTTTTTACAATCACTTTTCCATCGATACGTTAAATACATACAGCTGAAAAATAATTATATTGAATAAAATGGTATATTGGTCGTGCAAAAGTCTGGCGTCAGCATATAACAACTAATATTTCTGACGCTTCGTACTAAGAAACTACGACAGTGCGGAAGTTCTTCAAATGTTGTTATTTGTAAATAGAGAATGTTGCATATTACGAATACAACGTATATTACGCATTATCTGTTTATAGTCCGCTACTATAGTAAAATGTATTATCAAATGAGACTGCTTGGAAACATTAATATTGATAATTAATGGTTTTTCGCCATTGTGCAGTGATATATTTGTGTAACCGAGATAGAAAATCGTCATCTTCCCCAGTGGGGTATGATATATTTTGCATCATATGCATGTTTTATTCGAACGTAGATCGTGCTTAAACTTATTAATCTACGATTTATTTATTCATCTTTCAAGTTTACCGTCTCGCACCTAATTTATTACAAGAACTTTCCAATTTTTACGCGATGGGGGCACATTTCTGTGCGTTGTGTTTGTTGCTAATAGCACCTAGATGTTTTACTGCCTTAGTGGTGCACTGCCATATATAACGGAATTGTAGTTGCAACCCATGGCGCAGCAAATGTAGTTATTTTAATAGTTTATTTATTACTCAGCTTAAAAGTATGTTTACATTGTTTTGTAAGGCAGTCATTTATTTCGATTACGTAAATACTATTATCAATTAGTAATAATGAGGCTTGGAATATCGGCAACTCTTCACTAATTCATCGATAAAAACGTTATAGCCTACAAATTGGTTGGGTTTGTAAAAAAATCGCGAGAGATTATTTTAGCTGTAGAGAAGATGTAACCGTCAACGTTCATTTAATATTGTAAATAATTTTGAATTTAATTTTTAAGTCTGTTGCTTAGAGCTGACACTTTCGTTATGACAGTCGTACATAATTGCTGGTGAGGCATTATTATTGATGGTGATAGTTGTTGTCGAGCTGCGCGAAACCTTTATAAATCTCTTGCTGATATTAATTGCATATTTTTGCATGATTGGGATATGTATAGTAATTTTATACGCTCTTGTATCATAATTGACCCGAATCATTTTTATAAGCTATGTCATCAAATAACGTTTACACAAACGGTGTATAAAATGACAAAAGCATACCGTAACATGCTTTTTTATCGAATATGACGCATGTGGGGTGGTCTTTCGTGTCGTTATGTGGTATTCCGGATGCGGATACGTGGCCCCAGAACGTCTCATATCGGTCACGACTATACGTGGAAGACTCTGCATGTCGCAAACTCAGGCTTTTCGTTTCCAATTTTTACGAAATATTATGCTGCAATATATGAGTTCACCTGCGAGTTCGAAGAAGTACTTACTTGTACGTGATATACTCGAGAGAAATTTATGATTTTTCGTCCCGCCATGAATCAAATAGATAAAGTATGCACAGTTAAATAAACAAGGCCGTGGCACTATGCATCATTATAATCTACGATTGCGGCTGAAAACAAATAAAGCGCACTTGAAATTCGTTACCGCAATACGTTGGTTTGTATGTTCTTCCGACATGACCGAAAATTATTCTAAAAATAGAAAGTATGTCCACCACTGATTGAAAATTTACAGAAACAATATAATTCGTCGTTTAAGTAATTTTAGATACGCACGTCGTCGACTAAGGCGTTTCTTAATTTTTAAACTCAAGATATAAAATCCAAAATTCTATATTTTATTTCAGGGACGTTTCACGAATTGTACAAAATCTTCCGTTGGTATTAACATTGTGCAATTGTTCCTTCGATAAAAAAACCATATACATGCAACAGTTTCTAAGGGGCATTGTAATTGTGTCACATACACTTTACTTTATTTTTTTAATTCATACGTCTGTGTCACTGACTATAGGCGCTACCCTTAATTAAGTTGTGACATCCTTGATTAATATTTAAAATCAAAAACAACAAAGACACTATTCTTTACTTGAAAACTTGCATGTGTGAAAATAATTGGGATAATCTCTTACTGAAAATGATTGGCAAATTTTGTTTAGGTTTATTTTTTTCATCTGACTAATAATTGTTCGGGATGTGTTTGGGTCCTTATTGGGGTACAAAGGCAATTGTTCAGCCATCAGAGAGGTGTGAATTCGTTCGAATATTTATTTCTATTCCCACTATTCAATATGTTTTCTATTCATACGGTTTAGGGCTCTTTGACTTGGCTATAAACCAAGAAACAATTAACTAATAAAAGAATAAGAATTGTAAACAAAATAATACGTTATGGAGAGTGGAGGAGACTAAATATTCTGGGTTGATATCAAAATGGTACGAGAAGCAATAATCATAATAATAGTATTTGTAAAATTAAGAAAAAATGAGATATCTCACAAATATGTAGGAAGAAATGGATGATGCAAAAGCAAGATAATTATTACGTAATATTTAAATTAACTTGTAGTCACCAATGTATAGGAGTAGATATGAAAATAATGTATAATGTATACTACATCCATTACTGTTATCAGTTATAGAGATGAAGGAATAGAAAAGGCAAACCAAAAACTGGAAAGTGACACTGGAAAACTATACAAAAATTTGAAGTAGTATTAATAGAAGCAGAGTCGGAAAAGAATTTTCTGCACAACCTATGTGATGAACTAATTAGGGTTAATAGGAAGGAAAATCAAACATCGTATAATCAAATATGTGTGAACGCAAATCGAAAGAAATGGGTGACTAGATAAATCTTAGAATATTTTAACAATATGCTGTGTTTTTTTTTTTAATTTTATGAAATTGTATACCCATTTTTATTAAATTACATGTCCGAAAATATTAAATGTATAACAAATCGTTATTTTTCACTTTGTAGTGGTGGGGCGGAAAATTATTAATTATTAATTATAATTTAATTATAATTAATAATTAAATTAAAAAATATTAATGTCGCCTTATTATATATTATTTGAGTTACGGCCGGTTTCATAATGAAATTGAAGTGCCTTTAAATACTAAAGTCGACTTTAAATTTTATTACCAGTTTCATAAATCCACTTTAAAGTAAAAGTCTACTTTAAAGTTAAAGTCGAGATTTTGGCACTTTAAGCGGTTAAAGTCGGCTTTAACCTAACTTTTTACTGACATTATCGTCAAAACTGCAACTGCAGCGGTGAAACATGAATAATACCTCAAGTTCAATTTCTTCATCAGATGATGATTTCGAAATAATTGTTAGAAGGCGTAAAATGTATCATAAAAGGCAAGATTGTTTCAATAAATATAATGAAAGTGAATTTTTTGAAAGGTTCAGATTAACAAAAGCAATTGTGATTTATTTATTAGAAAAAATAGAACCTGCAATAGCTCATCCTACAAACAGGTAGGATGTAATTTAAAAATGCACCCTAAATCATGTGCAGCGACTGCATTTTGTCTCGAAATTATACTGCCTTTCATCTATTAGTAAATAATAAATATTTTTAGAGGGAGGTGCATCCAGCCAATGAACCAACTTTTACTAAAACTAAGGTATTATGCAACTGGCAATATGCTCATTTCGGTAGCCGATTTGTATTTGGTTAAACAACACACTTAAGAAACACGTGCAAATAAGGGAGGCGTATATAAAATTTCATAAATGCAACGCATAAACGTAAAAAGAACTGACGTGAAGTGTTGCCAACAATATAAAAACACGTTAAAGTAGACTTTAGTTGAAGCCGAAACAAATTCGTTTTATAGGACATGCCAACTTTAAATCATTTTTAAAGTCGACTTTAACTTAAAGTGCACTTTACGTAAAGCCACTTTAACTACCTCATTATGAAACCGGCCGTTATTATTTTTTGTCATTTAGTCAATATTTAAGCATGTTGACATTTTTTGAAGTTTATTGCCATTTTTGCCCCCCTCCCATAATTTTATTTTAGTTATGTATACTACACCGAATTTTGTCATTTATGGGTGGATCGATTTTTCATTTTTTCTGATTTACATTATAAGGAAATGATATTTTTGACCCTTTTGCAATTTTAGAAAATTTAAATCACTTTTTTATTCAATTACATGCAGAAAGTATTAAATTTATACATCACCAATTTTATTGAGTTGATTTGAGTTGGGTTGGCTTAGGTTGGGTACAGTACTCGTTTAGAGTTTCAAAACTCCGCTCCTTCGTCGCGTAGTCTTTAAACGTACTGTAAAATATGAGTTCCCAAACTAAACGTTAATTACTATTGTTATTTAACTCGTACACTGATTTTTTATAAATCATGTTCGTATTCATCTACTTGTACGATTGTCAAACTATTGTGTCAGGTGTAGATTTATTTACTACCTTTACTGTGTTCATTACATTAATGTAACGTTATTGTCCGCGCACGGCTTCCTTTTCCGAAAAAAATGCAGGACATCGGCACGTCAATTGATGTATGTGCATTTAATTGGCGCTTCTTAGTAAAGGGATACATTTGATTGATTCAAACTTCCAGCCGTCGTACGCAATATTGTTAGCATAACCAAGAATTTAAAGAAGGAAATCTGCAGTGCTACGCACTTCTTATAAATTTCCAGCAAACTATCGCGATCATGATTACAGGTGTATCGCGAACGTTTCGTAAACACGTCCATATAGGTTAGCAACATTTGATAGCCATGGCAATTGCGACTGCGCCCGGAAATATTTATCATACTAAATGGTAGATTTTTCCAAAGAACTTTTCAAAAGAAAATTGTTTAAAATCTTTAACTTCACTTTTCCTACAACTATATTCATGATTCCTATAATATATATAATAAATAAAAATATATGAACAAAATTGAAATATTTTATTCATATTTTAAATGAAAACTAAAAAAAATTAATGAAGACATAAAAAACCCACAAAATATACAACCAAAAGCCTGTAATAAAACTGCAATGGTAAGTACTCAAGATATAGTAAAGCACGCAGTTCTGTTTCCTATTCTTAAATCTGCATTGCAAAACTCTTATTATCAAGAGGTAAAACTTATCGAAATGTGACGTGCCCACTTGTTAATTGTCTTTCAGGTTTTTTTTTATTCAAAATTAAAATATTTTTTTCACATACACATTATTTCAAATTTAAATAGTGGGGTCACGAAGAAAAAGGTTTTAGTAAAATTACATCAATAGTGACAAAAGGCTACAAAAGAAAATTATAACACAAAACAATTAAATGCTAATTCCAACAATTATTGACAATACGCGATTGTCAATAATTGTTGGAATTAGCAGTGTTATTAATACGACGGAGCTTATTTTGTGGTGTTCACCATGACGCCCGGATAACGCTATGATCAAACCAAATTTAAATAAATGAATCACACTTTCAAAAATTGAACAAATTTAAATCCACGAACTTACTGGAAATTAATAAACCACATTTTATTATCCTTTAAAAATTAAATTCAGTTTTGTATTAGGCGAGTTATCGCAGACGATCTAAAATATCTACATTATAAGTTCGAAAAAAAATTCTAATATGAAATCGTATAAAATGTAAAAAAAGGTAACTAAACAAAACATATTGCTTACTCATTATTTCTTTATCACGCATTATCGATCCAGTTTTTTTCTTGCTTTTTGTCATACTTTGCGGAATAAACCAATTTTGATAGGATTTCGTTTTGCGAGACAAAGAACATTTGCATTACGAAAATGACATGAAAATCTCAAGCAAGCTTCGACGGCAACAGGTGGGGGTTTACCCGAAGAAGGTACTACATTGAGTACGAGCTAAGCCAAATCTCTCCAGTCGGTCACTGCGCGCCATGCAGCTCGAGTAGTGCATTCGAACAACTGCGTCTCAGCCGGTACACGCGGATCACGACACCCGCCAGTAAAAGCTCGCTCGCACTTAAAGCACCCCCCACGAAATAAACAAATTGATTTGCTCGTCATCTATTTAATTCAAACGGACATAAATTCGCGTTAAAAATAATCCGGTTAAATTGAAGTGGCCCCCGGTTGACCCTTTAAAGTTTAATAAAACTCCGCCATAAATAAATTAAAGTTGGCATCGATATAATCGCAACTTAATTCGCCCGAAGTGGATCTCGCATTCAGTGATGGTGAGTGCCTTCGAATAGAGAAAATCCAGCGAAATGACGAACGTAAACAGAATTCGTGTGGTTGTTTTGGGGGCACCGCGAGTCGGTAAATCTGGTAAGTGATCATTTCCTTGCTACAGCAAATTAGTGCGTAATTGTTGCGTATGCGTACCGCGTTTTAATGCCACAAACTAGTTTGAATTTTTCGCCGGGAAAATGTTTAATGAACCTTCTGTTTATGAGCTTTAAACACACGTGAAGCGACGCCAGCGGCCTGCATCTAGTTTATTTCGAATATAAACATGTTAAAGACTCGGCTCACTTAAGAATTTATATAATACTTAGTACGGTGGCAATTATATATTTTAATATAATGAGGCTTCGCGATTTTGTACGACTACGCACAACAAATTATAATGTTATCAGCGGCGCTATTTTTTTATTCGAGCGTTAATAATGTTTATTTTTAAAACCGTGAAATTGTTTATGACACGGGTGCGTATGCCAAGTTTGTTATTGCAACCTTGACCTGAAGGCGCGAAACGTAACACCATTGTTCTTATGGTTTTATTGCCGAAATTATTTCTAGTTATTAAATTAGCATAACAAAAAACATGCAGTGGTCGCACATAAATTATTTTTCAAATAGCATAACGTGACCACATAAATGATTGGATCAAGACATAACTTGATGCTATTTCACATTTTTCCCAGGTGTTTAGGTTACTAATTATTATAAACATGGACTATTATAAAACGATACACACGTCGATAAAATTCTCGAGTTGTCATAAATTGGTATTTTGTTATGACTCGAAATTAGTATTGTTCTTGTTGCAATAAAGTGTGTAATTAATGGCTTAATACAAGTACGTGTTACATAAATTATTGTCGTACAATTCGACATTCATAAACATATAACTTATAAATATGAATTGCAAAATAACATTATTATCCTAATTATAAACTGGGTGCAAAATCTTCGACATATTATTTTATTTTCAGTTTAATATTGCGTTTCAATTTCCTTCGTATTATTATTTATGTTTTAACTTTTAACTAATTTTTGTCAATAAAAGTAATTAAAACTAATTTAATTTTTTTGACTTTTTTGTAACGTAATATAGCACCTAATCGAATCGAATCTACAGTTGATATTTTGCGATATTTAAACATCATCGCAAGATCTTCACCAGCATCTTCTGCTTATGAGATTTCGTGTATTGCATTTTCACCCGTTTAACTTTCATTTATATTATTTTCACTGAAAATTTATGTATATGTATGAACCTTTCCAATCAGCTCATCGCTCGTGTACTTGTTGGATTTGTTGAATTTTTTTCATCATAATATGTATAAATTAAAAGGTAAAGCCCCGGTGAATTATAAATATATTTTGATCCCACACAAAGTGTAATTACTTAGTACGGAGGGTTCTACTTTCCTGAAGATGCCAGAGAAGAACTTTACAGTTCATAGCTAAGTTTCTGAATACCGGGCTAGTTTAGGTCAGCCAAAAGTGTTTTTGGTCGAGATAAATATATATCTATGCTAAGTTACTGAACAAATCATATAGGAAAATGATAATTAATATTAATGTTAATAACCTAACATTCCAGCAGAATAATTGTCAGCTTAGTATTTATCGTTAGTTTAATATCATCGAATAATTCGCACGAGACGCCTGCTAGATTCCAGTTGGCATCCTAGTACTTGCTATCATATGATCAACTTTCGACACTTTTAATATTATCAAATATCTTTGCATGCTAATGTACATGAAATTCTGCGTTTGACACGCTCGACGCCCTCACTGAGAAATGAGACGACCAATGGGCTTCATCCCCAATGTCGTGCCCAGGAATCATATATGAACCAAGTCGCAGGAAAATTTAAACATCAGATACTTTTAATCGGTCCACAAAGAACAATTGCATACTATTAGATTCTGGCTAAAAGTGACCCCAACGTTACAAAGGAAGGGGTAATACTTATTTGTTGCATACACCTTAGAGTTGACTACCATACACCTATGCATGCAACAATAAAATAGATACCATTTAATACATCAAGAGCACATAGTCAAATCTATCTAGCCAATCCTGCATTTCAAATCAAAACACCGTACATGGCTATTTCACAGTTTTATTTCCTACACATGTATCGACTGCTTAGGCTACCGCACGTCTTTGTCAACCTGTCTTATGTTTACGTTACAGTTTAGACGATACGATTCTTGCACTTACTTATTCGATGATAGAACACATAAAACAGTGTGGATTCTTATGAATTTTTGCCATTATAATTAAATGATTAATATATGTACTTCTATAAAAATATCCGTCCCATTCGGTGTTCGCTAAGTTCTTTCGTTTTCGCCCTAGTTGTTAGTTTAAGCTGTGGTTAGATTGTTTCTTAAAATTCCTTAGATTTCTGTTCACGTGTAAATGCAAACATATAACGGTTCGATTTCTGGCTATTAACATTTCCTAGTTGTCGTCGCCATGACTATTAAGATGGCACGTATGGGGAAATCATCGTTCTTTCGTTTTCGTTGTAGTTGCTATTTTAACTTGTGGTTAGATTATTTCTTAAAATTTGTTAGATTTGTGTTCACGTGTAAATACAAACATATCACGGTTCGATTTACGGCTACTAATTTTTCATAGTTGTTCTCCTCATGACCATTATGATGGCATCTTCTTTCGACTTATCTTCTCTTACTGTCGGGTTCACTTCATTTTTAACGTTCATATTTGAGTATCATTAACATGACTTGGATCCTCTGTACGTTCAATTAACTACAAAACTGGAAACATCTGGACGGTGCTTACATTAAACATAGAGTTCGAATTGGAAATCAAAGGTTTATTACCTCGTTCCGTTTCAACCATATAGGTTGGGATTGTGTAATATGGAAAAAATACATGTCTACAGAAAGCGAGGTTCGAATTTATAAAACGTCGGTAAAACCAATATTAAGCTATGTAGCAACAATTATGACTTCGACGTCGACAACAAAAAATCCTAATCAAGGGAGCAACGTTGAGAGATCAATTGGAAAAACTGTAAAACTGTAAAATGGACAAAGACGAGAAATATATTATCGCCAGGCCGACTACTTAGGAAGTGTCATGAGATTGAACATCTATATTAGGTTACATTAATGAAAGAAAGAAGACAAAGAAAAAAGGTGGAAGAGTATGAAGGGATTGTATCCGATTAGGGGGCTGTTGTTATTTCTCATCGTTGTGACAAGTCTACTAATTGTGGTTCTATATCGGTTTAATCATCATATGTTTTCTATAATCAAAAAAATCAAATTGCGATTTAAATATACCGTAATAATTATTTTGTTTAACTTTATAAGAAATAATCTCTTCAATATTTCGGTAAATAAGTTGCCATCTTCAGTAGAATCTCAAAAAATTGTTAAACTTAGTATCTCTAGCTAAGGTGAAGACATTCTCGTCACTAGATTGCGAGTAAAATAACACCAAAATTAAAGTTGAAAAGTGCCTTAATTTATACTCCTGAACCTAGTAGATAACGCAATTAATCGGGTAATATAACGTTCACATGGTCAATGGTGCAAAAGTAATCTAGCACGAAGCAAGTAATTCAAATAAGTTGCACTGAGGTATAAGTGCATTATCAGAATTCATTGAATTATTTTTGGCTTTGTATGAAAATTTTTTCTTAACTATCCAATTGCCGACAATTTTGTATATATTTAATTAATTTAAGACAAATTGTTAGTAATGCTTGACGTGTATCAAAAATATGGTGAGCTACATTTAATTTTTCAGGTCTAAAACGTGCTATGTGCTCCTTAATAATTGAACGTTTCGTTTGCCTGACATATTTTTGATTACGAACCTCAGATTTGTTTAATATTATAATTGTATATAGTGCGCATTGCGTCGATGTTTAAATTATGTTGTAAAATTCAGTTCGTCTTTATTTCTTGATAAACAATTGTGTTTATCGTTTGCTGTTTATTGAACACATTTAATTATAATTATGCACGACGCAAACTCGTAACTATGGGTGATATATCCGTATAAATACACTAAACAATGCAGTGGTACTTACCGAAATCCATTAGCTACCAGACATCGCGACTCTCATTTAACATTAATCAACTGTTGGTACAATCACACATACACACATTTAGTCAGTCACTGGGTTCTTCGAAAAGTCCCGGAATCGCTATAAACTACACTAACACGATAATTATGGCGCCGTTTGCCAAATCGCGAATTTGATGCCGAAATACACGAAATTTTTACGACGATTTCATTATGATTTGCTGGACATAAACAACACATCCGTCATCAATCGCAACAACGTTGTATAAATTCGCGACGAATTACACTGACACACTGACGACTTCTAGTTCTGCGTTTCGAAGCGAAGTAACGTATTGTTTTTTGTTTCGTTTTTTTGTGTGCATCCGATGCCACTGATAGCACAATCCATTCAATATAATACATCAAATAGCGCGCCTATTAAGTGGATGCCAATGTTTGCTATAATTTAACTTCCGTACTTCTTAATTTAATTTGTGCAGATTGCATGCGACATTCCATGTTAACAAAAATGTGTGAAAGGTCATCATACATACACAAATTAGTCATGAACAATAAACAATTAAAAATAATACACAATACGTATCTGTATTTATAATGTATCAGTCAGATATGCCGAAAGGGCATATCTAGCTCAAGTCCGCCAAAGAGGCTGATCAGCTAAAACTTTCTAACTTCAGATTTGAACAACTTGAAACTTGGAATATCTTTTAGGGCTACTGAATGATTTTATACTGGCATGTAAACTGAGCATGCATAGATGGCTAGAGTTATGAGTATTGTATTCAGGAATTGAAATTGTTGGAACAAACTATGGAGCTATGTTCTTTCTTTTACATAATTAAGACAGTTGCCGATATATATATATATATATATATATATATATATATATATATATATATATATATATATATATATATAGATGGTAGTATTAAAATCCAAAGGCGTAAGACGAAGCATAAGCCTGATTATTGATTATTGGTAAATGAGACAACCCCAGGCAATCACATTGCATGAAAGAAGACTTAATAGATGCTCATCAGAGTAATAAGTATTTAGATTTGTTCACATTGGTACAAACATTTTGAATTTGAGTGGCCTAGCCAATGTTGTAGTCAATCACTTTGCAAATTCAGATAACTTCCACCTTATTCCATCGTAACATATTACAAATATATCAGACAATAATTTACGTCTATGAAAATGAATGATTATTTTTTTTTAATAAGCATGAACCGATTTTTATAACAACAATCATGAAACTCTGACATAATTGCTACATCTACGTCAATTAATCATACAGCTTTCGCATTGGCTGAAGTTGCTAAAGAAGTGTGATCCGCAAACATAACCACAAGCCATTAAGTCCCTGCAGACGGAAGTATAAAAGAAATAACAAGGGCACAAAAACAGACCCTTGAGTCACACCAAGAAATATATCGTACTCCTTGGACATTTTATTGTTAAGATTTCAGAATTTTCTTAAACAATAGGTACGATTCCAGCCACCTTTCAATATTACTCCTAATGGCCAAAGTATGTAACTTGACTTGACTCCACTGAACGTTCCACCATACGGAGTTCATGTAAATAAATCGTTTTTTTTTTTATAAAATTGTGTTCACTACAAATGTACCATATACGCAGCCCACATTCACTTAAAAACCTAAAAAGCCTTCGTCAATCATTTCTACATGAGCAACAATGACGTCGACCAGGTGGACCAACTTTCAGTGAATAAAATACCATATGCGCTTTTAAAACCATACTAATGCCTCCTACTCACATACAATACACATACGAATACAATGATAATTAAAACCACATGGACTTATCAAGCATGAAATCTATACACCTATTTTAGTTTATTGGTACAACGCGCTATGAAAAGCACCCCTTTTACGGTAAATGTCACCAAAGATAATTATTACGTATTAATTATTTATGAATGGTATCAAATCCATTTCAAATTGAATTGAATTAGATATCGCCATCGATTTTCATTTACGATCGAATTTATATTCTATAATTTATAAATAATTTCTGCACTACATGGTTAACAATACTAATGAAATATTGACTGCAATATTTTTGATGTATATAAAGTTCAATTCCTCGACGGGCCAAAGTCCTCCCCCCGTGTCCATTACAGTAATACGCCACTTTGGGCTTTTTTAGACCTGTTAAGCCTGTTGAAATATAATTTTTAAACTGAACCTATTAAACCCAATGGAAGCAAGTAACAATAAAATTAACATTGATTTATGAAATTATTGCTTTTCAGTCTCCTTTTTATATTTGCCATTTATTAAGAAATCATATTAATACTGTATTTTGTGTTTTCATTTGTTTCAATTAAACATTCCACGTTTACTTTATTTCAATTATTTTACGTATTGTTCCTCAATAATTTTATTGCTTTAATTTTTCCTGTTTGGTACCAATTATTTTATATACACATGACCGTTTTTTGTACCTTTCACTTTCATTATGTACAATTAATCAAAATTACATTTAGGATGCACAGAGCAGTATATTTTCTTGCGCTACTGTTATATCTTTATACTTTATATCAAGAAGTGCAAGAATGGAGTGGATTATTTATTTATTTGAGATTATAAATACCATTATCCCCCTTATAATCTTGAATGAATTCATACTATTTTCTACGAAACTAGAATCTATGATTTATTCTACATATTTTTATAAATTTAATAGTTTATATGTTGTCCGTCTATAAATCAAATACAGTTTAAATCCATTGTGATTAAAAAATGCGAATAATTTCATCCAATTCGAAAAAAATACTTGTAAGTAATGACCTAAATAATTTTGCTTTGCAAATCACTATTTACCCAATATTAGTTTATGAAAAGCATTCAAATATTAAATAAATATAAAATAAATTAAGTGTATTCAAGTCTATAACATTAGATTGCCTTAAGCTGTTGCTTGATAACATGAAAGTAGTGGAATCACACAAAAGTGTTGGGGTGAACGTCACACCCCATTTTATTTACCGATTTACCTTGATTCTGGTTTTCCCGCAATTGCCGGTTGCGGCAATGACATTTGCATTAATAATATGATGTTTATTGATGATCTATTGTTACTTAATACAAACACTTCATACAACATTCGGCTCTAAAAATATGCCTACAAGTGATGTATCTTCAAAGGCATGCAGTTGAGTAACAATATGTGATGACTTTTGGTCATGACAAATAGTTTAATAATAAAATTACTTGAAGGAAATAAAAGGTTATATTTATACTTTAATTACAAATATTCACTATCTAATAAATGGTATTATAAGTCCGCTACTGTTGTTGTTTGGTAGACATTAAAAAGTATAGTCTTCTTCTCCGTAACTTGGAGAAAATTTTCCCGTCATACGAATGGATTGAAAAATTTCGTAGTTCTTATATGAACCAGCTTTTCAAATATCCTGGAAACACTGAAAATTGTAGTAGGTCGTTAATTCTGGATATCTATATTAGCTACTAACGTAGCATAAAGAAACAACTTTTTGAATCGTTATGTTATTGCATCGAAAACAACGGAAAATGATTTTTTCTTACTTTACATGACGTGGATATAAAGTTAGCTGCATTCACCATAAACCTGATGATGCAAATAACATTAATATCTCAGAATGTGGATAACGATTGACTGGGTAATCGCAGCAGATTATCTTCAAATGGTGGAGATATACACTGCCCAGTTCCTCTTCTATTTTGTTTGCGTTCAGAATTTAAAACCTAATTAATTGTTTAACACATCATCCAATGAAACGTTATTTGTTATTATAACATTATATAACTGCATCAAATGTAGGTACGTTATATGATATCGTAACTATATTTTATATTGTATATATTATCTTATTATTATTATATAGATTATCATAACAATATTACCAGTTTAAGCTTTAATATTGTCTATTATTTATTATTTATGATTACTCTTCCAATTAAAGATTGGTCTGCACAAGTGAGGCGTGGTCCCATTAGAAGAAACAAGTATACCGATTAAAGCGCTTTTGCAAAAGCTAGTTAGACTCCAATCGTTTGAAAGGTGACACATTGTACCGTAGAGACTTATCTTTGTATCGTGCTCTAATTTTACTTACATCCTTTATAAAGTTTGCGCATAAAATGTTACTAACAAGGTTTGAATTAATACCAAAGATTTTTAACATGATTAAAAAATACTCAACTAATTTATTGTATGTACGTTCGTCATTTAGTCATATTAAATCTGATTCAATATGCGTTATTGTTACAAATGACTATTATTTCGACGACCGATCGCCGAAGAGCGAGACAAACGCGACCCACCTAAGAATTTGTAACGGTTCGATAATGGTACGTCGATTTTTTGCGGAAAGCGTTAATTGCACAATGCGATGTTTGTCGATCACGATTTGCAAATCTCGCGCATTGCATATTACACCAATTATAGTTTCAGTTCTAAAGCACCGATTACACGAAGATTTATTTTTAAATTATTCAAATGAGGAAGCACTCGATCACTGCACACAGAAAACCGCATTGCAGCTTCGTGTGAATCTAATGCGTAATCGTTCTACATGTAGCCGGAAACTATTTAGGAGCGAGTTGCAGCAGCGTTTTAAATCTGGTGCGCTTTGGATTTCATTCCGGAATCGGAGCGATCGCCTCGAAATGATTCGAAATAGTTTGCAGTTGATTAATCTCCCGCATCTACATGCACGGTGGCAAATAATTAGGGCCACGCTGCCGTAATGATTTATGGTGAGTAAGGGAAAACCTTGTTCACTTTTTCAAACAAGATTTAATTTAATTTAAGTTTTGAATTTATGTCACAAGCTAGAAGAGACTGTTCCAACGTTCTGATCTAGGAAAAGCTTCAAAAACGGAGAAATATAGTACGGAGAGTTCTTCGCCTACAAGCCGATGGATTAGTACCACGTTGCTTAAAAAATATTTTCAAACGTATAAATCTATGGCATCTTAGTCGAAGGGAACAAATTGATCTCATGAACGTTACCAACCTCTATCTCACACGCAGGGTCGACTTATTCAAAGCAAATTTTGTGCAACCAGTTATTTCACGAACTCGGTCGGTTATTACAAATCGCCTTCAGAAATTACACACTTCCCTGGCGTTCCGTTGCACGTCTAAAAGAAAGATTAAGTGATTAAGATGACGGTACGGCAAATTAAAAAAGCGCGACGCTAATATCATATCATTACCCGGAGCGAAAGAGAGACGCATTGTAACTCGTACATTATACGGTTTTTAATTATTATATTAATTTAACGTTATAATGATGCCTGTAATTGACCGACCGGTAGATTTGGGATACGGATCGTTATTCAGCGGTTTCCGTTGTTATTCTTCGGTAGGCTAATGCATTTCAAACGAAAGAAAATATCATTGCGTATCATTAACCGAAATAACGCCGAAAGTCGGACAGGTGTTCCTCAAAATGTAGGCGATGCGTGGTCTTAATGTGTTTGTAAACCGTATTGCCAGATGACGTGTCATCGCTGGGATTTCTTAAAATCAATTAGGACCTGATCGTTGGCAAAAATAAAATCATTGTTCGTTTTCAAATCACAGTTTAAATTCTATGAAGAAAAGCAACATATATTATACATAAAAATTAACTGAAAATAAGAATAGAAAAGTTTTATGTAATAAATTATTATGTTCATTGCTTGATATTTGCATGTGAAGTCGAAGGCACCGTTAAAAATGGAACGAGAAACCACGAAATATTTTTCTATTTTAGTTTTTGTCTTTAATGAATTCTTGATTCGATCGATTCTTGTAGCATCCATTTTCATATTATTTTTTTCGTTTCGATAAAAAAATGTTCCCTCGTACGATTTGGAAAGTTACGATTTTCATTATTACATATTTCAAAAATGTTATTGTCTTTATGTACTCTCAACAACGATCCTTTAGAACTGGTACATGTCGTTTATTTTCGTTCCACATTCATAATTATAAGAGGCTGATACGCTGCACCAAGTACACGATATCGGTTTTGATTGTTACGTAAGGAATTTTTATTGTACTGAAGCAGGAAATCGTGTGTCCGCCAGATCTACTTTTCTCTGTGTCTTGACCAGCTGATGCTGTAGGTGGACAAGTTCATTGCCTACAATATTACCTACATTGCCTGCCCACTGACCGTTCGACTGCCGGGAAAGTAATTCAATTTATAAATGCATTATTTGAAGAGATTACCGTGATTTACGGAAATTTTCATGGACACCGGCCGTTGCGTTACCTGAAACACCACCCACAGTCGGTACCCCACTCGCTGTCAATGGTGTTAGTTAATTTATGGGATATCATATTCGAAAGTTTTTGTTGAATTAAATTTAAATTCCATTAAAAGCGGAGAATTTATTTTAAATGTGCAAAAAATATGAGAATCAAAGGGCTATCTTGGTTTTTGTTTCACTACCAGATAATGTACTTAAATAATATTCAATTGAACTATAACATGGTAATTGGCAATGTAACATAGAAACCAGGAGCCA
Organism: Geotrupes spiniger; assembly: GCA_959613385.1. Lineage (NCBI taxonomy): Eukaryota > Metazoa > Arthropoda > Insecta > Coleoptera > Geotrupidae > Geotrupes > Geotrupes spiniger. The sequence continues at coordinate 31,027,045 of OY390737.1, read as the reverse complement.
GAATCAGTTCTTGCGTTTGGCCCAAAAATGTGTGGATCAAAACATAACAGGTTTTGGAAAAGTACACTAATGATGATATAAATTAAATATAAGTGAGCTTTATTTAGATTGTTTTTCGAATTCCTGAAGAAAATTACATGTATCTTTTTAAAACGAAATCAGAAAATTTTTAGAAACAAGGCTATTGTTTCGGAGTTTCTACTCTCATAAATTTTTAAGTTACTCATGCCTTTCCTGCTCCATTCATCTACCAGTAATAAATGCAAACCCGCTAACATGCTTGCAAAAAGATTAACGGACCACAGCCTGGCGTGGTTTATGTTGAATGTAATGACTTCTACCCACATAAATTGAGCCTATCGATGTGGTAGTTGCTAAAAATAAATTAGCACTCTGCTGGTGCAACTGAACTCAAGAATTCTTACGAGATACCTATAGGATTCATAGTTGATTTCTAATTGATCAGACTGGAATATATAGAATAATCTGTCCGATTTGAATAAATTCACCTGGCCATTTGACTGGTCGAGGAGGTTCTCTCGCTACGCATTGGAAATGGTGCGAGGTACAAGAAAATGGGACATAAACGAAATTGTAGAGAAATTTTCTAACGGAATCCTATGAACGATATATGTCTATCTTTTTTAGTTTAGAAACAGGACGAGTTAAATATCGCAACAGTGCGTTTCGCAGAAACATTTTTCGACTTTGAAAGCCTAATGGTTCGAAATCGTGATAGATAGATCGCTGCTGTCCATGCGATTCCGTTAGAAAATTTAGCTCTGTACAACTTTGTTTTTTTATGGCGCGTGGCGTCCATTAACCAATCGTTTCAAACTCGCACTTTTGCGAATCGAAAGGCGTCGTTATTTGGCGGTTCGTAGTTTACATCGCGTTTGCCTCTTTGCGCGTGCATATGACGTCTCAAAAGGTTGTAATTATAGACGAATTGGTTATTTTTAATGATTTCAAATAATACTTAGTTTAAAAATTGGTTTAAAAAGGTACTTATTAGAATTTAATTCACCTATTATGAAAATTAAATATTCCTAGCACCTTGGGCAGGCAACCAAATAATCAATATCCTGATAATTTACAAATCATATTACTTTGAAATTAATGATTGCACGAAAGAGAAGATACCATTAAATGACTGGTCTCTGGCAGAGTAAATGAACTCGAGATCTTCGCAAAAATCTACATCCTTGCACGTACATACAAAAGCTACGTTGAACTGAAATATTAAATATTTACAACCAAAAAAATTATAATGCTAAAATAGTGAAATAAAATTTGTGCACTCGCAATCTAATGGTTCTGCGCGCCCTTCACTTATATTCTGCACATTTCTCTTTCGTTGTGAGGTGAGAATCTTTAAAATACTGCCCGTTATGTCAGTTGATTTATACTGTGTAATTTCTTACATTTGTTTCGCATTACCTGCAATGGATTTAGCTTGGTTGGCACTGCCTCGATTTAGGGACGGCTCATTGACTTTTTTTGTATAACGGCAGTACCAATTATAGTGCGATTAATTATTGTAGCTCGTGCCAATTTTGTATGTGTTACGGTTCTGTATGGATAGTCTTAGGTCTACTTATTTTGTTTATTAGAGCTGTTATCGAATGTTTCCATACATCGGTTTGATGATAGTATCCTCAAGATTGGATCGTGTGCAATGAGTTTTTCCAACAAATAAAAATTTAAAGCGCCAACTGCTAAATTGGCAAAACTCAAAATTCATTTCTATTATGTTCCTCGTGTCTGTTACAAGATGTATTGCCATCGTGCTGTCGCTCTGTTTGCATTTGTTGCCTTTTAGTGGTGGCCTAATATCGTTCTAATCGAGATATCTATAAGCCCTTAGAAAGGATTCACGGTAAACAAAGTCCATACAGTGAAGACGCGCTAAGCTATGGGCTTTGTCTGACCTGCTTCTACACCCTTTGCCAATGCTGTTTTCTGTAGATTTGCGAAATCCTAATTATGTACTAATTCTTGCGAATGAACACCGATAATGTTTCATCTATTTATTGAAAATTAAATTCTGGTAGTTGTATTATATCTCAATGCAGACCAGCTAATGCAAGCTAATATCCTATATCGAGTAATTAAAATATAGTATTATTATTTGGAAGTGAAAATGTAATTATTAATATAAATATTAATATCTAATACAATATAAATCAAATTAATCCAGATGCACAAACTTGGGAGGTGATAAAAATTAAAACTGGCAAATTAGGTCAGTTAGTGATTTGCGACGTTTCGTAGTAAAATGCAAAACAAATTGTATTCAGATTATGATTTTTGATAAGGCTAATATAGCACGTGCTTGGTAACACAGATGGGAATGTTTTATATCTAGCAATGAGATACATCGGTCGAGGAGGGATGGGACCGGAACACTTCTACAGCCACATAAAGAATTTATTATCCTTTAGTGTTCAGAAACAATATCTATTCACTCATGCCATTTTATAGTACTTTAGAACTTTGTAAATTTATTATTTAGGGGTTATTTAGTAGAAATGTAAAACTTGTTGGTGCATATAACCGACAACGTTCAATAAGACTTCTTACTTGTTCCTATATTGGAGAGATAGATAGAGAATATTATAAAATAATACATTAAATCATCAGTTAATTATGTTTTGACATAAGTACTGTTTCTATATTTATTGAATGTAAACCATAATAAAACACTGATACAAACACGTCGTTATACGCGAAGCTGTAAGCATAAATAAACCAAGATTTTTTGCAAAATTCAATTTACAATTCTATATACCATGCCAGCTTGCAAGTGTCACAAGCCATTCATGTGTTAATGCCACGAGCGCAACTAAAAAATGCAACAGTAGTAATCGTACACTGATTAATTCATAAGTACGTATTCGTGTTTATCTGAGTAATGGTTTGTTATTGACATATGGGTGAAATACACTGCCTGCTTAAATTTGTACATTAGTTAGATGTGGGTACAGCTTTTCTTACAAATTTCAACATTGTTTTTTCGACGTAACCGCCATGGGTTTTTTTAGTATCACTACGGGGACATTTATGCAGCTACAAAGTAGCGAGTGGACATTGAATCAATTTTAGTGGCTTCAAAATACATAAATCACGTGTCTGCAAATTGTTTACATTATTACAATCGTATTGTTATCGTGTACGTGCACTTCGTCGACATTCCAGATATGACGCTGTTTCTTTATTGAATTTATTACGTTGAAAAATCATTATCTGCGATTTACAAAAAAGATGGTAATGTGTGACACTACATGTAAAAATAATCGTACGACATAAATCTGGTCGATAGCGAGATGTAAACGCCTTTCTTTGCAGATATCGGTTATACATCAACGTCTTATTTTGTATTTGATGCACGTACGTATGCAATTGTTCACAATTTATTGATAGAGTTGGACTAATAGAGCCGGAATACGGTATACTGGCCTATTTTATTAATGTATGTCTTAAATCATTGCAAATTTATTGCGTAAACGTAATCAATATGAAATCAAGGTTAGCTGTGGTCTTATTTGAATTGTAGACGCGACATTTAAATAAGCAACTGTGCAGATGGATTTTTTAATGATTCGGTCGCAGATCAAACTTGTTAATTTTTGAAATATTGATTTGTAGATTAAATATTTTGACTATTGGTAGTGGAAAACTTTTGAAGATTAGGTTTTGTGCTGTGTGCGTTGTAAATAAACACAGTTGTTGGATTTATTAAAAAAAATCCGCGGTGGTCCGCACAAAACTTTCTTATACTCAGTTATACTACGTTTTTCGAAAAAACTTTTCAAATGAAAGTTGTTTAAAATATCAATATCTATAATTTATGTAAGAATATTTTTTCCGTAACGTGTACCGTTTTCGAGATATGGAAAAAGGTGATGAGAGTAAACCATCACTTCCGGTTGAGAGATTGCGTTCAAAATAGGACGTTTTCCTCCTTGCTACATACAAATGTTAAGTTTAAAGTTTCAGAGCTCTAGCTATAATCGTTTGGACGCTAGAGCGCGCACAGACACACAGACACACAGACAGACAGACACACACACAGAGACACACAGACGTCATTCCGAAAATAGTCAGAAACGATTCAGGGGACCTCAAAACTTGTATATTCGTTGAAATCTCGAGTTCGAAAATTTTCATGATTGCTATACTTACTTATACATAATGTATAAGAAAGTAAAGAACTCTTACACTCGTGTCTTTAAACCCGACTCACGTTCTCAAAAAAGGACATTAATAATTCTTAAACGATTATTTTAATAATTTATTTTTACAATTATTTATTTACATTTATGGAATTCATGTAATGTCAATATGTTATCTTCCTATTATGATTGACACAACTTTGCGTTACATTACACAATTATTAGTCGTATTATTTAACATTAATTATAATATTCGTGTAGCTTTTCAATGTCATGCGCAATAATTTCGAAAGACATCAGAGTCCATGTCATAGATATTTTTAAAACTGTTAATCGATTTACGCAAGCGGTACTGGATTAAGTTCCAGTGACCTGTCAATAATCCTGTTAGAGTCCTGATGTTGTCCTTGCTCATTTCAATCAGTTCCTTACATCATCTTTGGGCGATGTTACTTCAAACGTTTCCACTTCAAATGTGGTTCATTGGAAATCCCACTTACAACTACTTCATTTCATAATTAATAATTAAAAAAATCCGCGGTGGTCCGCACGAAACTTACTTATACTTCGTTATACTACGTTTTTCGAAAAATCTTTTCAAGTGAAACTTGTTTAAAATATCAATATCTATAATTTATGTAAGAATATTTTTTGCCGTAACGTGTACCGTTTTCGAGATATGGAAAAAGGTGATAAGAGTAAACCATCACTTCCGGTTGAGAGATTGCGTTCAAAATAGGACGTTTTCCTCCTTGCTACATACAAATGTTAAGTTTAAAGTTTCAGAGCTCTAGCTATAATCGTTTGGACGCTAGAGCGCGCACAGACACACAGACACACACACACAGACACACACACACACACAGACGTCATTCCGAAAATAGTCAGACACGATTCAGGGGACCTCAAGACGCGTATATCCGTTAAAATCTCGAGGTCGAAATTTTTCATGATTCCTATACTTACTTATACATAAAGTATAAGTAAGTAAAAATCTGTGATCTAAAAAATGTAAAATAACAACAAACCAGATGCGAGTTGGCAAATAGCAATGAAGCTATTTTTATTAAAACAGAATAACACTAAATTGAATAATATCGTTCGAGCCAAGTGGCATTTTTCGTTTTTGATGTCCGCTCGTGTTGTATCCATCCGCTTTTTAAACGACTCTCAACGAGGTTCTTGTTAGCCATATCGAATGTTCATCAGCATCGACGGAGATTTAAATAATTTAAGCGTATGTCTTAAGTTAACGGTTACGTTTTTCTGCCAGCAACGTTCAGGTTGCACTTAATAGAAACTAGATCATCTTGTTTCAATTACGGATAGTGGATTTTTTACGTTGAGAAGAATGTGGCGTCGTTTGATACTTGCACATTCGACAGATTCTATCTGTAAATAAATACTCTGTATCCGTCATAATCTAATTGATGTTTTTATGGGAAAATACATTTAAAAAATCGACCAAATAGTGCGATATTTATGTTTGTTTTAATTTCACCAAACGATTTAATATTTATCATAGTTTCCTTCTGTGTATATAATAATAATAATAAAATTCATTTGTTAATATTTTACTTTCAATATGTCGAAATTAATTAGTTCAGTTCAACTTGTTAAAAGGGATTACAAATTATAATTATAAATAATTAATAAATAAATAAATTTAATGATGCAGCGTCAATCGAAAGAGTTTTTCCATACTATTCGAAGAAGAAAAAATACTTTGCATCACTTGGTGAAAAGATATTTGAAATTTAACCAACAAGTGCTTAGAAACCCAACAGTGACCCGCCGAGGCGGTGATAATCACCCAAATGCTTCCAGTGCTGATGTGAGAATTATATGTTTAAATTAATTTCGCTATGTTGTATGTTGTAGAAGAATTTGACAAATATTTAACTCGATAATGCAATTCACAAAAACGCTTCATGATAAATCATTCACAATTAATAACAACTAAGTAAATGAGGACTGTATTCAGACCCACTTATTGCCACCGCATCAAAACCACAAAAAGTAAACATGAGCTTTAACTAAAATAAAATAACCACACAAATAAATCAAGTTGATTAATTAACTTACAACATACAAATCAATTTAAAACTAAGCAAAAAATTGATCCATATTCCACTGCCTATAAATCAACGAAAATTAATGCTAAACAAACCAGATTGATGAGTGGTGAAACGTTACCATAATAAGGTAATTTTTAAATGAAGATCTTTTTTAAAGTTCATTCATCAAAAAATCTAAATACGGTTATTAAATTATTAATTTTTGCATCGCGTAATTAAAACGAATTCGTTATACAAATGAACCGTTTACACAATCTTCGTAATCAAGACAAAACCAGTTTCCATCGGCCAAATAGAATTGTCTTATTTGGCCTCTTTTTCTTGCACAATTTAACTGCAACATTATTTTGGTGGTTAGTCTCGTAGTAGTTGTATCAGACGCTGCCGGATAGAATTTTCACGGATAACTGTTCGGAACGAGCCACTTAATTACTAAAACTGCTATTAATGTTCGTGACCCGGAGCATTTTATGTCTCATTAACCAGCTACGGTTCTAAATAAATCGCGTAATAATCTATCAACTGAAATTAGTCTTGCCTTGGGTTACGTATTTATTAGCGCGAATGTTTCGAATTCCTCTTAGCGTTTACGCGCGATTCAAGTGTCAAACTGAATTTGTAGATGTCAAACGAATATCTCTGCCAGTAGAAGAATGGTGGCGACTCTTGGAAGCTTTGTGTGTTGCATTTGTTGCTATTATTTTGTTTGAAATACGCCCAACATATGCGCAGTTTTATGACTTATTGGGCATTGTCTTAATGAAGCCGGTGTTTATAAAATAGATGCCATTCAGTCAACTTTGGCGAGAATTTACTTCGAACAATGCTATGGCCTGCATTGCTATAATTTATCGTCCCTCGTAACGTGTTTTATGAATAATATAGGTCTAATGAATCCATAAGTTCTTGTTCCATATTTGAAGTAGTTATAATTTCGCTCGACATGAAATGTTCCCTGTTACGGTAATATACTGCGATTTATTTAGCGCCAGTTCTTGACCCACGCTAACGGTACGATTGACTTGCCAAATTTAATCTGCGATCTTTAGTCTATGCCGCGTTCCGCCTCCGGGTGATGTTGTACTAGAACAAACGGTTTGTATTCTGTCGGGCGTGTACATGCCATTCATGTGTCGAATTAAGTTTGCACCGTTCGCATAATCGGGCAGACGACCGATTCAAGAAAAAAACCAAACAAATCAAATTGTAATCTCCTGATTCTATCGATCCATTCTTTGTTCGTTAGATTCTCCGTTCATTCATCAAAACTGTCGGCCAGTCTCGCAAAAAATCTAAACTGTTATATATTTTTTGTTGCGGATTAAAAATATGTAAAATGAACTTTGAACTGCGTCGTCGTGATTTTTACGGTCAATACAATTGTGTTCAATGTTTATAACTGAAATGAATAGATGTAATTTATTTTTACGTTAAATGCGGAGCTAATTTAATGTATCGCGTGTTTTTGATTTTACTTTTCTTTAGTTGTCTATGTTGTTTTAAGTTTAATTTTTAATGTTCCAAAATATTCTGCAACTCTTATAGTTTTCAAAATAATTGATGAAAGTAATTTTCTTCAAAGCAAGACAGTTTTCGATAGTCTGGAGTGTTCTAAGCTGCTACAGCCGTTCTAAACAATGTTCCAATTGCGTCTGAAACTCATAGCATTTTTGAAATATACGCAAAACTATTTTTCTCAGAACCCCATCGTTCGAATTTAACTTTTTCAACGTTGTTCTACTTGTTATATACAATCATGCAACAAATTCATTTTCTACCTCGTTTTGTTTTCGGAAAAACACAAAATTTATTTTTCCAAACGCGAAGTTTTTCGATTTTTACTTTTTTCATTGAATTAAGTTTTTCTCGATTTGTTATGGGATGTAACAATTTTGATTTCGTTTCGTTGTTCTTAATAACGTAGATTGTTCAACTTGTTCTAAACAATTTGTTTCTTAGCGACTCATTTTTTGTAATTGTAAAAAACACGAAATATTTTTTTCCCGACTATAAAGTTGACATCCCTTTTGCAATTATTAATTTTTATTGTTTTGTTCCAACTTGTACCAGATTTGTTCTAATATTATTCCTGTAACTTTTTTTTTTCGAGATAATAGTAAAGAAAAACGATTATCTTCATCGGGGTGCCGATTCGAATTTTTCGAATTTTGTTTTGTTCTCGTTGTTCTTAATGGAACTTCATTATTTATCTTGTAATGCGTTCTTGAGAGTACGTAGATGGTTTTTCTCCCCCCCCCCCTCATTTGTAGGCATACTTCCTTGGAACATTCTTAATAATAAGTATAGCTACCTAGAGGGAAGAAGAAAATCGTAAAATTCCAAAATGGTGTGCTCAGAACGAATCCTGTTTGTCGTTGATTCCTACCCTCCTTGGAGTCGAACCGTCCCATGCGTCTTGTTGGCATTAAGTGGTCCTCAATATCTGCTACGAAATTCGGGAAAAATTATTTCAAGATGTTTGTACACAAGTTTGTGGAATTACAGCAGCATGCATTTATGCTTCGACCGTAAATTATTTGTGGTACTTATGGGGAAAGTCGAAATTATTTGCAACCACTTTCAAGAAGAATGTATACCCTTTTACATTTACATATTTATTCAGCCATTTACCATTGTTAATAAATACCATTAAAATCTACAAAGAGTTAACGTTTTCATTTACCTGTTTCGCGGCAATTTATTCGTTATTGGTCGATGATAAGTTATAGTAACTAATATTTAATAATATTGCTGGTCTTAATCAAACTGTTAAGGCGTTGTCGACGGTGAAGTGTCTACATCAGTTGTTCAAAATATTGGTGCAGATGATCATAGACTTTTGAACATCAGTGGTACGCCAAAATACATCGATTAACAATTATAAACTATTGTGAACATACAAACTTAAAATTAGACTCCTTCTGTTATGGATTTCATGGCTTTCCATTTAAATTCAAAATAATTGATTTCTGAACTGTTTATATTTAAGAAATGTTTTGTACATTAATGTAAGGCAAATTTAATTAATAATTTTAATTGTATGATAAATCTAAACATTATTTTTAAATATTGAGATTTGTCCATGAAACGACTTTGTATTGCAAATCACTTGAATATATATAACCGAGCTATGAATCTCTTAAGTTTTTTTATTTTTCAATGTCTGGATATTAAATTTGGGAGTTACTCTAGATTTCCATTTCCATTATGTAGAATATTTGTTTGTAACTTTCATCCGAACGCCTTATCACAAACATTTTTTTTTCACAATATTACAGCAGCAATTATTACGTTTTTGTATAATCTAATTAGCGCGATAGAAACGTTTTCCAAGCCGCCAATGAGCGTTAACAAATCACGGTTATCAATCTATAAAAACAAATAATAGTTTCGTTAACAATTCAGACACAGTTTGGCAAAATAACTCAATTCAATTCACCATTTTTCACAAATAACATCACAATTTGTAGTTAATACAATATTGCACAATCCAGTAGTTTTTTAATGTATAATACTCAAAAAAATAGAACCAGCCAGTGTCAAGTTTCAAATTAATAAGTTTGTAACTTCGGGCCAAATTTGAAATTTGTTATGATTAAGATTCTTGCATAGATTGATAAATAAAAACGTGAAATATGTTATGGTATTTTATGTTATACTCTGTATATTTCATTCAATTAAATTGGACATAATAGAAAATAAACGCAGAATTTATTTATAAATACTGACGAATAAGCAACATTTTTTAATAAAATATTTCAAAGTACTTGTAATATTGGATAATTAGCTATATACTAAGTAAATTGTATTTTGCTTACAATGTGCTTGCTGGTAAATTGAGGTGACTCATAATGTTATTTAAATACTTTGCGTCAATGATTATTGCACAATCTGCAATTTCCCGTGTTATTATTTGCAGTAAATCGTTCTTTCAGTAGCACATACTTGACAGTAGAAAATTGGAAAACTAGTCGATCAATAACAAATAAATGCCAAAAACTAATATTCATGCAACTTGTAAATGCCAAACTGGTTGTCATTCGACGAATATGCTGGATAACTATTGTTTACAGCACCCAACTGTGCTTTCAAGTTTGTCTTTGTATTGTGGTTGAACGAAAAAAACCCACACATTTGACATCTGAAGCCCGATCCCGAAGCTGGTTATCGTTCATAAAATAATTGGAACCTTTGAATTTTGAATTTGTCGCGTTGCTGTTACTTGATTTAAAAATCATTACCTGGAAGTACTATGGCAATGCTTTAATTTAAGCTCGTCGTTCTTCGGCCACATGCACTCAGTGACAATATGACCCCCATGCGATCTTCCGGTTTGCTGGCATCTTAAGCAGGATCTGAATTTCCCACAGACTCTGTGCTTCAAAATTTTAAAACTGCTTCAATATTGTGTTTTACTTTTCAATCAATTTAATAGTTGTTTGCCTTGATAGAGGTCACCACAATTTCCCATGTTATGTTCTAATTGAATTGGAACATAAACTATAAATCAGTACACACTCATGGCCAATTACAAAGATTTCAAAATTAACAAGGCCGGTTCAAGGGATGCCCACTTCAACGATTGGATGGCGTGCTTCAAACTAAGACGAGTAAATTAATCATCGTTTCTATATTCTTTATTAAGTTCATATATTACTACGTACACAGGTAAATAAACGTAACAATAAAGTGTATTTAAAATAAACATACCAATGCAATTTCTGTTTTTTTTTGTCGCCAATATGTATGCAAATCCCCACTGGAACCTAATTCACGGTGTATTGTGCTATACTTAATCGTTTCTCAAAAAGGTATTATACATTTCAAAATTCAACCCGACTGAGACATAGATGGGAAAGTTTCCAGTCAAACTTATCTACCTTTGCCGAGACACAGTACTGTTGGGCAGCTTTGAAACCAACTGTTATAATATCTTGGGCATATGATAAATTTGAGAGACCCGCAGAGAAATGATTTTGAACAAAATTATTACAAATCTATTTAAAACAAATAATTTGTTGGTGGCATATAATACAATAGATACAACATACAGAATAAATGAAAACAGAAACTAATGTGCATGTATTGTAGTGTATGTGTGTAGGTTTGTGATACATTTAGATTTAGATGTTTATTATTATTGTTGTATGATTTAATCTGAAATTGATGACGTTGTTTACTTCTATTTTTATCGTGAATTTTATATGTATGGGTTTTGTTGTATTTATTTATTTATCTATGTTCTAAAATAATCAGACGGAAAATACAGTTTAAGAGCTTTCTTATAACTTTTGTAGTCAGGTATTTTAGGAATCTGTGTAGGCAAACCATTTTAAGGGTTTCTTTCGTACATTGAGGTTCTATGCACAGGAACACTTATTCTTAGCCTGGGGCCTCTCCCTGGGGTGTCTCTCCCTGGGGTGTCTCCTATGCCTTATTGATATCTTGATTGTGATTGTGATTGTGAGTGAGTCAAGGTTCCCTGAAAATAGAGCATATTCGTAGAGATACAGTGAAGGAAGTGTCATTATATTATTTTTCCTAAATACAGGCTCACGAGTATATAATTCTCAGTGAAAATATAATTCGTATATATATTTTTTGTAAAATAATAATCAGAAATTCCCAGTACTTTATTCCGAATTGCAGGTGTGGCACATGAGCATAATTCAAAATGCAATGCTTGTATGTAATACAATTTCTTTAGAGCGTATAATGAGGAACATGATTTATTACACAATTTCGATATGTAGCTTTTTCAGTGTCGATTGTTATCAAGGGTGCAGCCAAGGAACTTTATGTTATTCTTGACAACATTTGGCCCTTCAATCTCACGAGCAATGACACCAGAAAATTTACTGACATGGCCAAATAATATTAAATTGATTTTTATACAAGTTAGGCTCAATCGATTCCTGCCACGCCAATTTCACTTAAGGGATGCAGAAGTGGAACGACACGTTGAAAGTTCGTTCATATTCAACTCAGATAAGATAAACGAGGTACCGTCTGCATACTGAGTAATATCTTTTGAGCTATAGTTCGATGTTAAGTCATTAATGAAAATCACAAATAGAAGAGGGCCAAAAACGGACCAATGTGACACTCCTTGTACAATTGTAATTGGTTCTGAGAGACCCGTAACACCATTGTACGTAATACTGATAATGTTGTAAATAAGATTGCATCTATTTTAAGACACACATCACAAAAAGCTTAAGAGACACTGCGAACATATATTTTGTCGTCTAGTTGATAGATGCGGTTTATAGATTTATAAATAAAATCATAAGTCGATTTTTAATATTTCGTTTAATTTTCCACGCATTTATTGATGTTGGCTTTTGCTGTTGCAGTGGTATCAATCGAACTAATCCTAATTATTCGATTATAGTAAACCTTTTCGAAAACTTTTGTAAAACATGGCAGCACTGATATATATTGATGGTCTCACTGAGTGTATATCATATACATTGGGATTACTTTCGCAAGTTTTAAACTATTATGAAAAATTCCATATTGACATCATTGATTAATTAGAATCAACAGCGAAATTATTAAATGGGCAATAAATTGCATGAAATTTCATCATTTCCTGCTGATCACCATTGAGATATAGAGACCGATATGTTAAACACCTATGACGATGTACACGTTCTAAAAAGATCGTTTTGCTTTTAACTTGCTAAAACGTTTTTAGCAAACAATAGTCAACCCCAGATATAATACCCTTTTTAAGAGACCGTTCTTGTTTAAATGCCACCATATTAAATAATCTTTCGTTTCACCAATTCGTTGTTCAGGACGTCAAATGCGACCTTGACTTGTAACATAATTTCTTAATTTATTGATTATATGAATGTGAATGCCAATTTTGCGTAGTTGTGAGTCCGGAACGGAATTAATTATTCATGTTTTTATGACGCAGAATTATTTTGTATTGCAGTATATTAAAAACGTATGAATGGATTGTGTAAACCAGTGTTCCACCATGCAAGCATATCATAATTGGTAATCATATGGAAATGTTATGATTGCGCTCAGAAATTTTAACATTATACATCTAAATATAATCTTGTTTTTATTGTAAAATTACCAAAGAATAAATTTACAAGTATTTACAAATATTTATAGAAGGAATGTTGGATTATTCAAACGTATACAGCAAATAAATGCAAATTCTGAAATTACCATGTTTAAAATATAACAACACTTAAAAATGGCGAATTACATTATTTTAAATGTACACAAATCTAAATATTAAATTAAAATAATTTTGAATGAATTGCATTTATTAGGTTTGAATTAGAAAATAGCTTAAACGAATTAATAAAAATTGTTAAATACTTTACAAATGAATAAACTCAGCAATGGTAGGTTATATTAAAAGTAATACGAGCAAAAACAAACAAGAACAATTTTACAATGGTGAAACGTAAACTAATTTCGAACAGTTCGTCTTTGAATAGCCAATCGGATAAAATGTTTTGCAACATCATAGACTACAACTTAATACATTGTTGGAGCAAAAACACCTTCTCGACAGTCGCGGAGCTACAGCATTGTTATTAGATTTTTGCACACATGCACAAAATTAATTTATTCCGGTAAAAAATCAAAAAAACTCAATCAATTACCCCAACCTTCCGCCATTTACCACCAAATGTACTTTAATTATCCTTTTATTATGCTCTGCAAACATGTTTGATGGAAAACCTAGTAACCATCGACACACTCTCCTATCCATCTGACCACGATGATTGGCGTTCTTCGATTTTTAAAACTTACGCGGAAATACTCGTTTCTTATATGTAGAACTATGATTTGCAGATTCTTTCCTCGGAATTTTTACGTTTCACAGCAGATGCAACGCAACACGTGTTTTCTTGCAGAATCATCGCACCACGATGCTAATCGCGATCGCATTCGTGCACTTTCACTGCGCCATGTCATTGGCATTGCGAACCCTTCGCGTGTGCATACGGCATCAGATAGAGACCGAGAAAAAAATTAGTGCATCTCATTAGGATTTGCAAACATTTGTTTAATTGGCGCTTTAATTGCATCGGACACAGATAGCGATTAATTACTTTATACAGTCGTTTAAAAGTTCGTAAACGCTTTTTCGATTTTCCACGACTGTGTCACCATCGCGAAACGACTGCGCTCATTAGTAACCAATTAAGTTTGTTATATCGCACATATCATTTCATTAAGAGATTTCCAATTATATTTTGTTTCAATTAAAATCTTTGAATTTGAATTTTTAATTAGTTGCTAGAGGGGAGAAATTGATTATGATTAAAATTTAAATCGTAATTTTATCTCTGGCTTCGCGCCTTGGAAGCCTCCAGTACAATTTTTATTTATTCAACGTAAATGTCCTATTTTGCCAACTTCTCGAGCGTAGAAAGTGACTCTTTTCTTCGAATAACGCGAGTCACGACGAAGTCGAATACCAAACAATTGTGTACGTTTCTCAATGGATGTTCTATCCCGCGGAACACAATCAAAGTTGAACTTTAGAAGAGTTTCTCGTAGTCATTGCGATATACATTTAAATATTAAATAATTTCACTGCTTTACGTTCTATAAACCTTGATTTCGATCTTATTTTGTGTCATTGGCTTATTATTGCGCTTAAGGATAAAATTGCTGTAAATAAAATGGACCAGATCTCACTTTAGCAAAAGTACTAACGCAGATAAATTTAAATATACAACACAACCGATAAGATATGCCTATTTAGGATTTGAATGTTTTGTATAATTAAGTGAAGAATCTGATGTAAAAGAATTCGATAAGCCTATTATTTGTATTTAACACACCCAATATGAATTTTTAATATATGTTTATTGTTTATTTCCTATTGGTGGTAGACGTTGGTTAATCGTAGACGTCGTTTTTTAGAAAACGAGATTATGCAACTCGCTCGCTCGCAACCGAGTCGTTCCGGATACGTACGCACTTAATTTTGTGCTTAATTTGATATTCACGGCGTCACGAAGATTAAGTATCGAATTTATCAACTTTTTTCGTTGCGCGTTTCGTGCGACGTATCTGCAATTTGCATCTTGTTAAACGAAGCAACGACCTTGGGAGGATGCCCTAATTTTCGACTATTAAACCTTGCAAATTAAAACTGACGGCGGATCAAAATTCGTGTAACGGTTTGCGTGTTTCGAGCTTCGTGCGCGGATCGAGTGTGGGTCCACGGTATACGGCGATCTGGTCTCCGACTCGCCTCGGACGAATTAATCGATTTTGTTTATTTATCAGCCGAATAAAAATACACCATTATTAATTAGGGCCTCTTTATAGGTATAAATTGCAAATTTTCGCAGTACAGGTGTATCTTAATTGCGCTACTTAATGTTCGCATAGTAATGTTGGACTAATTTATCGCGGACGGGATATGTACCTATTAATTTTGTCTCGTTTATGCGGACTTTTACGAGACAGATATAAAAAGAAAGCAGGTTTTGTTGCATATTAAAAAGCAATAACAAAAGTATTATGCGTAGGGCATAACTTAAAATGTTGTGCTGCAAAATAAATAATACTTTACGGCAGTAATTTTTTTTTGTATAACGTAACGTTGTCCCGGAATTTAACGCGAACTCTATTCAATCAACTGATGACATTTTTCATTCTAATTAAATCGACTCGACGTCTTTTGAAATAATAGGAATTATAAATCGTTCTATATTTTGACCAAGCACCAACCAGAAATCGCTCCATTCCACTCATTCACCAACTATTTTCTTCGATATAGACATTTGAAAGAAGATACGATCATAGAATATTTTATTTGTCATTCTGAGCTGATTATCATAAATGCCATATTGGCGAAAAGATGATAACAAAATCACTATACATGTTGTAGTCTGTTAGTTCTATAAATTAATTTCTCCATGAAGTTCCAATTCACGGCAATTCTCAATTCAACATCACTTTATTTCCTTAATACATTTTCGTGGTTCAACACCCAGTCATTTCCATTAACAATAACAATATTTATGTGTCGTGTCTGTGTGACCCCACTAACGGTCATTAATCTCTCTAACCAACTTCTAGTCAGAAACGAGCGTAGGAAATTTCTTTATCTCACTGAATATTTTCTAATCTCTTTTTTCTGTGAATAAAATTGTTCATTCTGGTAATTCAATCACATTAATCTACATAGACGAATGTTGTTCTTTAATCTCTACAAATTTTATTTTAGTCTTTGTATTTTGCAACGGAAATTATATTATTTGATATTGAATTTGTTGCCGATATGTAGTAGAATTTTCGTTGAATTATATATGAAGACACTTTTGCAATAAGATACTTAGCTTAGGAAATACTTGAATAATAGAATCTATCAAATGAACCATATTCGATGTAGTGAGCATTAATTAAACAAAATCTTTAAACAGGCACTAGATGTAAATTTAGTGTACTTTTTTATTCCATAATGAGAATGATTGAACTGCTAGGTCAATCGTGTCCTTTTGCGGATTGAATACCAAAGATGAACAAAGAAAATGATGCCACGCAGATTAGCAACTTGTAAACTGAAACAACTAATAATTCCCATCAAACATAATCCGCAGCACGATAACTAAATAGGACATATGGAAGCAATGGATGAAAGATGTGTGGCTGTGGCGTTAAGTAAGAAAGCGAGAAAAAAGGGGAAACACTGGAGGCGATGTCTAAGAGATAGAGGGGGCGATATAGAGACACTGAGGAAGCTGAAGATATTGCATCACATGGAAATAGGATCGCGATGCTGCTTCAAATATCGTTCCCCAGAAATAATAAGAGAATATTTTCTTGTTATTAATCGGTAACTCTTACGAAAGCTTTTCTTTCACGAAACATATGCGTTAATTAACGGAATCCATTGGAATAATTATGAACGTCAATAACAAACGCGCCGCTCGCCGTCCCGCACCGTTCATTAGAACACAACATTAACTTTTTGTGCGACGCATTACGTAAATTGGATTGAAATATCGATCAGCGATTGTTTTCGAATTCGACTTAATAATGCTGCAATATATCTGAAATAGATGCAAAAACGAGACCGAACAAGTTGCACTTCGAATGCACCGTAAGTGAAAGATGCAAAGCGTTAGTTTCCGCACATGCATATTCAACCAAGCAACCGACCGACCGACCGGCGACGTAATTCTGCGGATTTGAGCGGAAGATTGTGTAATTTGAGAGAATGTCCCGCGTTTCTAGTGTCGACACGGAGGAGAAAAATGTTAAACATACAATAGATAGCGATAACGCTCGACGTACGGAGAATATTGGGAAACAGAAACACCTACAGCCTTTGAATACTTTGTTCCGTTATCAAATATGAATCTTCTCCATACAAAGTTTGCTCGCACGTATATTTTCACGACGGCGCTATCAGCTCGTGATCTATTATATAATAATCAATTGTTTTATCTTTTACAAGTCGATATGTTACGGCGCATTTAATTACATTATTAAGTCGACGCTTCACATTGCCCGGGGCTATAATTGCGATAATTCCTGCTTTTGATATTAAATTACATTGTGTATAATAGCGGACGTTAATAATAATTTTATTCTTTAATTACCACTAACACAAGGAAAGTGTATACGGGTTTGTACAGCACAGTACAGGATGGATAATTTCGATGCGCACATAGGAAAACCTTGATCCATGGTAATGATCCATGATCCATGAAAACGACTCATGTATTCAAGGGCTAACTTTTCGAGGCCACCGCAATGGTAGAAACATACTTT
The DNA here is from genome assembly GCA_959613385.1 of Geotrupes spiniger. NCBI lineage: Eukaryota > Metazoa > Arthropoda > Insecta > Coleoptera > Geotrupidae > Geotrupes > Geotrupes spiniger. The sequence continues at coordinate 31,009,017 of OY390737.1, read as the reverse complement.
TAGTTTTTTAACTGTTTTTGAGTTCCGGCGAAATATCGAAAATTTTAAGATTTTGATAAACGTCCATAACTAGTTGCAATATTTATAAATTGTATTAATTATTATTAAGATTTTTTGAGATATTTTTATATAGGTTTAGTTAATTAATTTAGTTAATAGGCGTAGTTATCTCAGCTTTTGAGATTTTGCATAAACATATCTTTTTTTAGATTTCGTGGAATTAGATAAAAATGATATTATTTAGTTTGGTATACTTATTTTGACAAATAAGTGAGTTGTCTTGCACAATACACAAAACTAATTAACATGTCTATTTTATACACCGCACCATTTTTAGGTTATACTCAAAAACGTACTGTGGCAGAATTTTTTCACCAGTTTTTGTGGTTTTTACTTTTCCACTTTCCTTGAGACACGGTTTGGACACTGAACTTAACACGTGGACACATTTCTTGTCGTGCCACTTCAGAGCAACCAAGTCTCTAGTGCAAGCACTTTGAACCTCTCCCCTGTTCAGTGGTTCACGAAATTCAAGCATCATTCTTCTGTTTGATTTAATTGTTTCACATGCACCAGTTTCTTGATTAAGCAAGTAAGCGAAAAGTTCTGGACTGGTGTACGAGTTATCTACGTACAAAATATGTTACATGTTGTAATATTGCTTCACGAGGGTGTAAACAATCTGTCCAGATTTTTCCAAGATTTCCGCTTCTAAGTTGCTACTTGAACCAGTGCAATGAATCCCAAAATATAACCACTTTCTACGTAACAAATTTCGAACAGTGATTCTAAATAGGTGCCTTTTTGATGGAATGTATTGTTTAAAAGAAAGCCTACCCTTCCATGGAATTTCGTTAATACGTTAATAATTTCGATAAAAGGCTGACAGAATTTAATTAGGTCCACTAGAGGACTAATTTTCCTCAAGGTTCCATCTTCAGAGTTTTAATTAATCGAAAAATTAAGTGAATAGAGTATATCTAGGAAACGATCACTTAAAGACTGATGAGAAAACTCGTATTATAATTATCTGATTTGTGGACTAGTAATCTTTCAGTGTGAGTTTTTCTATAATACCCATGGGAATACACAATGGGAAAAAACGACATTGCTTTGGCACTTCAACATCGTTCCAATCCTTAAATTCCCCGTCCCCATTAATTGTTGTTTGCTTTATTTTCTTTGCGTATTTGTTCGTTTCTTCAATAATTAGATTCGAAGTACAAACAAAACAAATCAAGTTCAGTAGGGTTTTGTTACAATATACTGGCTTGCACACCTGATTCGGATGTATCGAACTCACATATTTTTGAAATATATTCTTCATTGAATTGCCAACTTAACTTCGAATCTGTTTGTTTCCTTCTCTTGGATAGTGGACCTTGATTGTCGTTGTCGACATTGTTACCGCCATGGGCTGATTTATTGTCCGAATCGTACGGCTCCGGATGACGTACTAGCAGGACATCGGTCCCTCACCATTGGTTTACTGATCCCGTTTTACACAGTAGTGCGTTGGTCACACGGCCCTTCCTGAATGGGTTAAAAAGGATAACGACCCTATAATCTAAGAACTAACAATTACCTAAATCCCACTGATATTGATAGCAGGCTATATTTTCTGTGAGACCTGGGGACGTCTCAAAAAGATACAAAAAAATACAATAATATGATCGATTGAAGAGAGAATGATTAGTGACATTATTGTGGTGATCAAACATTTAGCTTTAATATTAGCTGCTTTTTAATGATAAATTCATTTCACTATGTTATTTACGATGACAATTTAAGCGCCATGTCATGCCAAAAGATTTTTCTGGGAAACAAAGAGATCATAACAGGAGACGAAAGAAATTAGGAGCAGGACCCCTTAACAATCAAACGTGAAACAAATTTATCAAATCAAGCTAGAACGATAAAAATAAAAGGATTACATTGATAGAAGAAGCGTTGGCAGTAAAATACGCTGGAAGGAGTAGCTGGGTAGGATTTGGAAGTAACATTAAAACATAGGATACAAACATCAAATGTTGTAAGTTTCAAAATTTATTAATATCACTACATAGGTTTCGCCCACACTGTGGCTTCATCAGGTGATGAAATACAAAATAAAATACATAAAATTTTTCCTTAAGTACTAAACTGGAGTTTTAAAGAGGGGGTTTGTTATTACAGGTTTAGATTTAATAGGGGGGAATTGTTTAAATCTACTTGCTCGTTCAAAATGATGCCTAATTTGTTAAATTTGTTAATTTCAACATTTTCAAGTAAATTTAGTTTTTTACTTTTTTCCTCAACATGTAGAATTACAAATTTGTTATTAAATTTATGGTTGTTGTCTAAACAGTGATTAGCGAAGGTTGAGTCTGTTTTCTTGAATTTGTAGCTTTTCTCATGTTCATTTATTCTAGTCTCAAAGGATCTTCCGGTTTGGCCTACGTACACTTTATTACAATCGTCACATATTAACTTAGATACCCCAGAGTTCGACTTTTTGTCTGTTTTATCTTTATTGTTTTTATGTGTTTTTGAATGGAGTTGTTAGTTTTAAATGCTATGGTCTGGTTTGTAGATTTTTTGATTATCGTACCTATTCTTTCCGCGCTTTTTCCTATATAAGTGATAGTACTATAGTTCGTGGGTGTTTTTTGTATTCTGGGGTAAATAGAGTAAAGTATTTTGGATTTTTGATGTTTCTTGAGAATTCCTTTTACCATGTTAATAGAATAACCGTTATTTAACGCTATAGTGATAATCCTTTTCTTTTCTATTTCAAAATTTTCTTTACTCATGGGGGTATTAATGAGTCTATAAATCATTGAATGGTAAGCCGCTAATTTATGGGATATGGGATGAAAAGAACTGTTGTGTATGGTACTGTCCGTGTGTGTAGGTTTATGAAATATGGAGAATTCGTTCTTATTGTTTATGTGTGTTATACTAAGATACAAGAAATTAATAGATTTGTTTATTTCCATTTCTATAGTAAATTTTATGTCGGCATGTATGGTATTGATGTAATTATGTAGCGATTTGGCTTGTCTGTCGGTCCCTGTGAAGCAGATTAAAATATCATCAAGATATCTGGCCCAGTCATTAATACCCCCATGAGTAAAGAAAATTTCGAAATAGAAAGAAAAGGATTATCACTATAGCGTTAAATAACGGTTATTCTATTAACATGGTAAAGGGAATTCTCAAGAAACATCAAAAATCCAAAGTACTTTACTCTATTTACCCCAGAATACAAAAAACACCCACGAACTCCATTCAAAAACCACATAAAAACAATAAAGATAAAATATACAAAAAGTTGAACTCTGGGGTATATAAGTTAACATGTGACGATTGTAATAAAATGTACGTAGACTAAACCGGAAGATCCTTTGAGACTAGAATAAATGAACATGAGAAAAGCTACAAATTCAAGAAAACAGACTCCACCTTCGCTAATCACTGTTTAGACAACAACAATAAAGTTAATAACAAATTTGTAATTCTACATGTTGAGGAAAAAAGTAAAAAACTAAATTTACTTGAAAATTTTGAAATTAACAAATTTAACAAATTAGGCATCATTTTGAACGAGCAAGTAGATTTAAACAATTCCCCCCTATTAAATCTAAACCTGTAATAACAAACCCCCTCTTTAAAACTCCAGTTTAGTACTTAAGGAAAAATTTTATGTATTTTATTTTGTATTTCATCACCTGATGAAGCCACAGTGTGGGCGAAACATATGTAGTGATATTAATAAATTTTGAAACTTACAATATTTGATGTTTGTATCCTATTATAATATGAAGTTTCAACAAGTAACTCCAGAATCAATCAACAATTTAACATTAAAACAATAAAATGAAAGAAAATACAACGCATATAGAATATAATATAGGACAAAAAACAATTGCAAACATTTACAAAAGAATGTAGGGAAACTTCGAAAATAAATCAGAGAAGGCAAAGAAGAAAGTAGTAACACGAAATGGCAAGAGGGTGCGTGAAAGGGAAAATAAATATACAAAGTGAAAAAGCTACCGGATTAGACGAGGTATTGCGAGGGATGATGATTTAAGCAGTGTAAACGTTAATGAATCGATATCGTGGCTATGTAAAGAATCAATGTAGAACGGAATAAAACAAAACAACCAGAAAAAAATATTATAATAGCATTGGACAGACTGAATAATTACGGAGACGAAACATATTTCTCATAAAAATATACACAAGGATAATAGAGGGAAGGCCAAATACCACGAAAACTAGAAGGAATTCAAATGGCATAGATAGTGGAAAAGCTAAGAAGGAATAGATGGACAAAGTGGCAAGATTTAATACCTTCTACAAAGGGTCACGCAGAATAATTGTTACAAAACATTAAAGCAGTTGATGTCAATATGTTACGTGATATTTACAATCAGGGCAATCCGATGATGAAATAGTGACTGTCAGTTTGAAACGCAAAACATGAGCACAGAAAATAAAGGAAAACGGTAAACATATGTACTTTGAACTAGAATACATTATACTATCCGCGTCGTTCTTGAACTGGGTAGATCAATAGTAATCTATTGCAATTTTCACGTCAATAATTTGTAAGCTTTTCTGTGCCTTAACGATTTTTATTTTTCCATTGGGTCGCGTTTGTCTTACATGTTTTGCTATCCGAGTTGCTGTTTTTGTACGACATTAGAGTGAAAAAATATTTATTTGATCTCTATATAAGTATTGTAGATTTCGGATAAGAAATGTTACCATTTATTAATAAAATGTACCCCTTGAAAATATACGTGGCGAATGTTGAGCCACGATTGTATAAATAAATAGAAACATTTTGGCATGATTTTCGTTGATTTTTTCAACATTTGCTGCGACTAATGTTCGCTTTGCAAACTCATTGCAATTGATTACTTGTAATCTAAAATATTTAAATATAAAAACCTGCGATATACATTTTTACGATTAGATATTATTATTATTTTCTAAGATTAACTGCATACGATTTTAAGAAAATAATGTATATTCTGATTGTGATTAGAACTAGCGACCATTTTAAATATAAGTCCCTTATGACTCACTTCGCGGAGTGGGTAGTTTTCCGGCAAACTTATGCTCAGTCCATCTGCCGTCTGAATTCTTGCGAGAGGTCACCTCTAAGAATCTAGGTTTATGTGTTCGGAATAAATTCGTTCGATTCATACAATCCGTACACATCTCTAAAGCTTATTTACCGTGTAATTGTTTTCATCAAATCTGTGTTCGTCATCTACGGGGCAACGGGACTGGCTGTCATTAAAAATAGTACACCGACCATTTAATCGATGTTGTAGATAAATCGCCCGAGCTCCTGGTACGCACGATAACTGTTCCATCGCGGCGCGCCCCCCTCACAAAGCTCGTCACTTTATCAAATTTAACATTCGGTCCGTAAGATTCGGATGGTAATCGCGTGTCGGAAGCTGATTAAAATAATTTTTAATATGCTGCGAATATACGATGGCAATCTGCTCCGTCGTGTACGTATTAAATAAATATGCCGCCGCGTTTTATTTCGTCCGTTTTTAACGTTTAATATGTATGTGCTCCGTAATGTTACCGTGCCTATCGAAAATAAACGAAAATGTTCCTGGGCCCCATGAATTGTATTAATAACGTTCGTTAAACGATTACATTTTTCACGTACGTGCACGAGACCAATGATGTTTTAATATACTGCAGGCTCAGGTCGTCGGCCACAAAATGTATTATCAGAAATTATTAATATAATGCGACCCCGTTTTTTGTTGTTTAAAAAGAATTTGTTATTTATAAATGTACGAGGTGATCGTAATTTCGTTGACATACATTAGGATTTGTTTCCATAAAATCAAAATATCTAATTCATATTTATGGTGATAGATAAAATTGTATAGGCCAACACGTATGATTCCACTGTTATCGAATAACCCTTTTCATAATCAATTACTATTATTATCTGTACTCTGTAATATAGTATTACAGTGTTAGAGTATTGGTAATTAAATAATTTTACAATTATATTGATATGTACACTGTCACAACGACAATTATAAATGCGCAAATAAATTTCTCATTGCTAAATTTTATAACGTGGAGCCAAGAATTCTTCAAGTACTTATCGGTTTCATTAAAATATCCCAAGAATACGAATAATTGTATAAGAAATAGATAGTTGTAGGATACTATAATCAAAATATGTGAAGGTCAGTTCCAATTTAAAATCGAAATGATTTAGAACAAGCAATTACCAAGTTTACAAGTTAGGGTCATAAGTCAATAAATGTCGTAAATGTTGGTAATGGTCCATGACGTATTACAAACATGTGGTGTGATACAAATGAAATGCCAAGAACTTTCGTTATAACTGATCAACTTTGAATGCGTGATATAAACATAAAAGACGAGATATATTGAGGGAAACGTGACGATAACAAGAAATCCCGACTATTAAAGAAATTGGTCCGAGTAGTAGACTGATATAAAAATTCCAGTGTGCGGTGATGAAATTTTTCAAAACTACTTAATAGAGACATCTGCGAGGGTTCAAATTTTACAATAGATGCGTTGGATCGAATCAACTTCTGTCCCCTAAATTGAAGCTAGTCATTCGCAGTCACGTGACGACTTTCAAAGTTATTATTTGCAATTTTATTTCATTGGTGATATTATATATAAGTTCATTTTAAAGCAGTGAAATTTGTATGAAAACTATTTTGATTTTTAACACAGTTGGTGTACTCAGCACTTGAGATATTTAAATTAAGTTCAAATATTCAAATAGACAATTTTTCGAAAATTTTAATTTGTATAGTTATCAGGACAGTTTAAAATATTTCAAATATTATATATTATATATATGATTTTTTACTTACAACCCTTCCTGGTATGAAACAACAATGAGCAATTTAGTTCTATCTTAGATTAATACGAACATTTTTAAAATCAAGGTCTTACTAATTAGTAATCCAATCTATTTGTTAACTAAGTAATACCAAGCGACACAAAAATCGTATACACTAAGCACGCACTATGATATTCTTTAATACTGGCACCTCACTAATTTAAAGGACAGTCCTTTTCAAGGTACTAACGACATCAATATTGTCAAGGAGTTGGAAACAATGTTCCCTAGTATTTTACTACTTATACTCTTGCGGGTGCATCCCCAAAGTTGCACGCCATAGATCCTCACAGATTTGAGTATCTGCTTGTATACTAGTTTATCACACATTTAACTTAGATAATTTTGAAATCTTTCCAAGTAACCAGTATCTTTTTGTAATAATAGCCAAGCTATTCTCGTTTTTTCTTTGCGTATACCTTCCACGTAGGCTAGCATCAAGATGCATACCCAAATACTTAGAAATGTGCATTTGGTAAACGAGTATCATTTAATCTAATTGAGAGATTTTGAATACATTTGTTGGTGAAGTCTATGTGAACGCATTTAGACCGGACTACTAAGATTCTCCATGTCTTGGGCCATCTAGAAATTTGGTCACCTGAGGACTTGAATTTTCTTGTTCATTCATCATATCTCCAATTCCCGAGATGTCATAAGCAAATATTGCAATTCTGTTATGTGCTAGGGTTGGAATATCACAAGTATACACCATATAGAAGGTAGATCCTAAAACACTTTTCTGAATAGGCATCTTAGGGTTTAACTAAGTTGAGAGGACTGCAAAGGCAACTTATAAAATAAACATATATGCCAAACATTGTCGAAGAGTCATGTGACATTTAGAAAGATAGTAGAGTATAGTTTCTTTTCTTCAAGAAATCTTTCTATAACATTGGTGATCCTGTATACTTGATCACTGGTGGAATGGTTTTCCTTAACATTAAGTTGATGCATGGTATATGAAAATTTTATATTATTTAGACATTACCAGCAAAAGTAATATAGGTGTGTACGAGGATACGTCATTATGTGACTCTTCTGCCTTATGGCAGTTGTCCACAGTTGTGGTACATATTTTAATCTGAATGAGGCATTAATCAAGTATTGCGATTCATTGATGATTTGTTTTGGTAATTATTTCAGAATTTCTCCTGGTATTAAATCAAAGCTAGAAATCCACGAATAGAAATAAATGTGTAAAATAACTTGCCGATTTTCATAAATTCAACCTTTTGCAATAATCAATTTAATAGTTAGAAACAATCAGTCCTAGAAACCAAGGCATTTTCCCTTTTTCGCCACATTTTTCAGGACTCAAATTGCATAAACTTAGAAAAAAACAAAATCCTGATGCATAAAAGCCAAAACAACACATTCCAACCCAATTCTGTTTCAAATTGAAAAACGTTATTTTTCAGATAATTACAATTTTTGTTAGGTTGGGTTGGTTTAGAATTTTTGGGTTGGGTTATTTTTGGTTTCGGTTGCGTTAAATTTCTGTTTATTTCGTTCCATTCAAACTTCATTTTTTTTTTACTTAATGTTACAACTTCTTATTTCCAATTGCAAAAGTGAAACGTGATAAGGAATAAAAATTTCTACATCGATGTTAATTATGCATACAATGAAGGAAAGGGAGCTCATAACGATCCCGCAAAATTCTAACCACCATTAAAATATTTTAATTGGATTTTATGTTTTACATTGTTTTCGATTCAGTTGGTTCAATTTTTATTGCCATTTATTTTGAAGTTTCTTTATTTTACATTGTTATTTCCTCCATGTTATTCACTTATGTTACTTATGGGGGGGGGGGGGGCAAAGAACTTTAGTCTCTTTTAGCTGTTTCATTCAAATTGCATAGATTTAAAAAGACAAATTGTAATGCAAACAAACAAAATAATAAATCCAAGAATTTCCAGTCGTTCCAATTTTAATACAAATTGCATAGATTTTTGTTGCTGCTAACATTTTTAAAAATAACATTTCGCATAACGTTGGGTTGGGATTGCTCGTATTTTGATTGAACGAGATCATATAATTTACCGTAGCAATGCTACACAATATTTTTCTATACCTGACAACATTTTCCACATTTTATTAGTTTCTAATTGTATTAAATTACGCTTTTTCCCTTTAATAATTCAAATATCTATTGATATTGTATTTTGTTCTTATTTAACGAAATGTCTTATTTTCATATGTACACCAATTTGATGGTTTACAATAAAATAGGTGATACATACATTTTTACTTTCTTATACTTTACGTATGAGAAATTATAGTAATCATGAATTGTTCGAACTCGCGATTTTGACGGAGATACACGTCTTGAAGTCCCCTCGCCGATTCTGACTATTTGGAATGACGTCTGTGTGTGTGGCTATACGCGCTCTACAGTCTAAACCACTGAAGCAAACATTACACTTTAACCATTAAATTTGCATATTGCAAGGAAGAAAATGTCATATTTTGAAAGCAATATCTTAATGATGGTTCACGTTTTTCCCTATCTCGAAAACGATACGTGTTATAAATGTTAAAGATATTAACATTTTAAACAACATGTTTAGAACACAATGTGATGTTAGATACTAACTAAAATTAACATTTTTCGCAACGTTATGAAATAACACAAGTATATATTTAACATTATTCCATACCTAGTTTATGCGTGACTTATGACGGTTCCTACTTGTATTAACTTTAGTTGTTGTTCCTTGTCTTCTATCGAGTTTTTCAGGAATTTATTATTGCATGATTTGGGACTTTAGTGGAATTTATCGCGACGATTTACGTTTGTTGTTTGTTGATTTACGATTTTGTTACAGTAGCCCTGCTCAGATCAAAGCACAGCATGGCTCGGGTACCTGCTTATGAATCCAAATAAATAGCTCCGAAACAGCAACGACATTTAGAGAGCTAATGTATATATTAATAATGGTAAAGTAGTCCGAAGAGCCCACAATGTCAGACCGGACTAAATTACTAAAACAGCAAACTTGTCTGAACCTAATACAACCCAACCCAATCTGCTTCAACTTAACCCTGGTAATATTTATCTGAGCGGAAAAAGGTACGCGGCATATAAAAACTAATGCATATATTCAGTGGGAACGTAATAAATTTAAACGCTATTTTTTCTCGTTGGTCTTTATGATGGTCTGGCAGAGAAAAAATGTATTGCATCTAATAATATTACCATTACGGTCTTACTTAAAACATTGTTTGAGTTTCATTTAATTTCTTTGTATAGCGATCTAAACTTATAATTATGGAGATAATGAACATTAAGTAAATCGCGTTGTCGAGTAGAAACTAAAGAATTTTAATCAAATTTAACAAATTGTAATAATAAATAAAAGCTCCCAAAGGAGAAATGCTCTTGAATAAATGATCATGAACTTTTCTATTGCAATAATAATAATAATAATAATAATAACGTGCCAAGTTATGTCTTTCTTGATTATACGACTACAGCGATGAATTATACGTATCCAAGAAAATAAACGGTTATGTAATGCTAAATATTCACTTACTCTTCATTTTCTCCGTAACTGTATACTCAAGAGTTTCAAAAAGGCCATTAAGCTGGGAGTAATTTACAACATTATATAATTACACGTAATATATGTACGCTGTGGATAAGATATCGTGAATAAATTTATTTGTTCGAAACGTAAAACAGCGTGGAAGTTACATCGGCGACTTCAGCACATCTACGGCCGCATCTCCTTAAAACGAACGGCGTCTCTTTCGCCGTAAGTCAACGCGGATGAAGTTGTAATGTATTCCAGTAAAATCTAATTATAATACTTCCACGTGTTAAAAGTAGGTAAAATTGTGTTTTAATCGATGTACATGTAACGAGATAGCCCATCTTCCTCTTACAAATTTACGTCTGTGCGAAACGGCACCGACACGCACGCAGATATGACTGAGTTAGAGATGCGCGCGCGGTAATTAATAGTTATTTGCGGCGAGCCTGGAGGCTAAGAGGTCACTTCGCTGGCGCCGCGGACTGGAGGTGTGTAATTTCATATTTATCTTGCGAGTCTCTCTTGCTTTAAAATACGCCAGGTTGTGGTCGTTGTTGAGTTGCCAAGAGTTACCGGCCGGCCGCTGCTAAAAATACACTTCGTGAAAATTTCTACTTCGACGAACATGAGGATTTAATTATCAGTACGTAAAAGTTGGGAGAGGATTAAGATACCACCTGTAACATGTATTGAGCGCTAAATCGTTAAAGACATCGCGCGTCAATTTTATTTATTTCGTTTTGCACGTGCACCGCATTGACATGTTTCTTTATTTGTCTGCTTCCGTATTACGCGCGGCAAATTATATTAAAATCCGCCGCTGCTATAGGATTACAAGCATTGGAAATTTATACACGTCTGATTTTTTCGTACAATAAGAAAATATTCGTTTAATAAATAACTAATGATATAGAATAATTCTTACATTGCCTCGGTCTAATGATGCATATATTTAGATTTGCATGATTAGATAGAGATACCTCAAATACAACTGGCCAAATGCAATTCTTGTATCGCCGCCTCTCACGGACTACAATGCGCGTTGATGAATTGTATGTAACTGTTACCACGCAACATAAATATTGTTTTCATTGGATTGTGCACCCCCGGATATGTAAAATACGCTTATCGTTAATTAAATCAACCTAGTATCATAATTTATGTGTAGTGCGAACGTATATTACTTTTTTGGCCTCCCGACATGTAAACATTGTAACTATGCACCGTTCATGTCACATGTAACTTCGTGTTTACGACGACTGTGCGTTTTCCCGCATAGTATGCGGGAAAGTAAATAATCCTTCTTTTTAAACTCCAGAGACGTAGGGAAAATACGCAATTTTGAAATCATGAAGCCGATGTTCAGGAGAACATATTAATAGATATATTAATATATATATTAATTTCTAATTCAATAAGTATAACAAAATACACAAAATTTAAATATTAATTTAATATTAAATTAGTCCAAACACTCCGCTGGGCATCGCGTTTAAGATATAAACTTCATGCAGCAAAATTCAATTTCCTACATTCGATTATAAATAGCTAATAATAAACGTACCTACCTACCTAATAACCATTAACTTTTATACAATTATTTAAATGTAACAAATCTGTCATAAACAATGCAATGTTGCCAAGTTGAATAAATAAAATATATATGTATAAAAATATGACTTATTAATTTAAAATAAAACTATCGGCCAAAAAATTTTATACAAATCTCATGCGTTAACTTATTTTACAGCGCTCCGGCAAATGAGGCACTCGCCCTTCGGGCTCGTGCCTCAAACGAAGCCGTCGCGCTGTAAAATTGAACTTCCCGCATTCGACTGTAAATAACTATTGTTTATAACAGTAGATTTCCTTACAAACATCATCGTATTTAATATAAAAATGTATTTAGTGTGAAATTTATGTGGTAAGTTACCTATACAAGTTACCTATACAAACACACTCGTTTTTCTGCCGTTGTTTTTTGCATCGTTTCTTTAAATTATTACATTCTGTTGCCGGATTAATGGATTTAAAATAAATGTTTTAAATCAATTTTATTTTAAATTAATCTTAAATTCTTCCTTTGTGGTCCTGTTGCTGAGCCCTTCCGTTGCATATGTAATTTGTCTGTTTTGAATTTGAAAGTCGCTGCGACGGGCACCGCCAGCGTGAAGGTTGTGTCCTTTGTCTAATTCATTTTCCAATTGTGTTTTTGTTTAATAAAACACTATGGTTTCATGTAAATGCTGTGGTAAAAACGCACCGGATAATGACAAGGTTTCTTGCTATGTGTGCAGAGGTATATTCAGCAATATTTCTGCGAATCTAACTGACTAAGATACGCGAGTTTTACGATCAAGAAAGAATATAAAGTGGACCTGTTCGAAATGCTCTTGTTGTGATATCATTGATCATATTCAGAGCCTCAAGGATCTTATAACATCTCTGCAGAGGGAAATGGATGACATAAAATAAATCGTTGAATTTAAAAATAGTCTAGCGACACCTGACAACAATTCAGGAAATGCGTTTACCTTCGAAGACGTTGTTCAGGAAATGGATGAGCGTAGATCTAAGGAGAACAATATTGTGATGTTTAATATGCCGGAAACTGAATCAAATGATGATGATCGCAACACGACGCTTGATATTTTAAAATTTATTCATGTGGATTCTATGATACAGATCGAGGGGGTAAAAATTTTGAGACTGGGAAGGGTTAAGATACCTACTAAATGTAGACCACTCGAGGTTGTTTTAAACTCGGTAAGTGAAGTTCAAACTGTTCTGCGTAATGCCAAGGAAATGCAGGATTATCCCGGTGTACAGCAAATATTTATTTCGAAGGATCTGACGGCTAGAGAAATTGATTGTAAAACTAACACGTTAAATGACTTCCGTGCACGTAAAGCTAAGGGAGAAAGCATAATATTAATATACATACTTGGTAAACCAAAAATCGTTATGCAAAAAAACGGGATTGCGTCCAGCAGTCGAAATTAAGTGTGAAATATTACTACCAAAATGTGAGGGGTCAGAATACAAAAACTTTTGAGTTTCATAACAACCTTCTGTCATTTGATGACATTGACATTGTTTTATTAACAGAGACCTGGGCGAGTGACAACTTGGTCAATTCTGAGCTGTTTACTCATGATTTCACTGTATTTATTTAACATAATGTGATCGTCAATGTTATAGTGACGTACATACCTCCATCGACACCAACATTTATTTCACAAACTTGAGTTACTTGCACTTTTTGACAAAAATTTTATATTTGCTGGTGATTTTAATATTCCCAGTTTGGGTATTGATCAATGTTCAAAATCAAATAGTGTTGCGGATTTTCTAGCCACTACGAATGCTATGCAAATTAATACTATCACTAATAAATTTAATAAATGTTTAGATTTAATTTTTTGTTCAAAGCATACCTGCAGTAATATTGAACGTTCCGAGAAATTGCTTGTGCCAGAGGACTCAAATCATCCTGCTCTTGTTTTCCAAACGTCGTATGAATTTTCTTCAACGGTTTGCAACCTCGTCCAACTCAGTTTATAACTTTAAACGTGCTGACTTTGTTGAGTTGTATAACTTGATATTGAATACTGACTGGAAATGTGTACTGGTTGCTACTGATGTGAACTATGCTTGTGAAAAATTTTGCGAAATTCTAGGCGGCTACTTTCAACTTACGGTTCCCTTAAAATCCAAGAGAAATTGTTCGTTTCCATGTTGGTTCTCTGCGGAGACCCGCAGGAATATAAAAATAAAAAAGCGCTACCGTAAAATGTCAAAGAAATCTAACTCGACATTCTACTCACTCAAATTCAAAGAGTATATGAAAATGGTGAAGTTAAATATTAAAACGGATTTCCGAAATTATATGACTGAAATTGAAGTCAACATAAAAAATGAACCGAAAAAACTTTTTTCCTTCATTAATGAGAGAAAAATCAAACACGTATTCCGGGATCCATGATCAAGGATGATGAAATAATTGACTCACCTGAAGATATTTCTAACTCATTTGCCGAGGTATTTCAATCAGCTTTTAAACTTGAATGTGATATTAATGTTGATGACTATGACAGTGCAAGTTTTAATAACGATATTTTAGTTATCAACAATTTTGAATCATCTGATTTCTTACGAGCAGTGAATTCTCTGAAAAGTGGATTCACTATGGCTTGTGATTCAGTTCCTGCGTTTCTTATAAAAGATTGCAAACATGTTATGCAGTTGCCGATGTTGCACATATGCAACCTAATTTTACAGAATCGTATATTTCCGGACTGTTGGAAAATATCACGAGTAACACCCCTGTTTTTAAATCGGGTAATAAAAATGAGTTTGTCAATTACCGTCCTATTTCAATAGTGCCAACTTCTCAAAGGTTTTTGAGCTAATGATGTTTAAACCATTATATTACTTTGTTGAGAATAAGTTGTCAACTCGGCAACATGGATTTGTAAAAGGAAAGTCTACTGCAACTAACCTGTGCTCATTTGTTCAATATGTATCTGATTCTATGGATAATCGTTGTCAAGTTGATACAATCTACACAGACTTCTTGAAGGCGATTGATCAGGTTCAGCACAAATTGATTCTGGTAAAATTAGATAAAATAGGCGTTGGATATGACTTGATTGAAGTATTCAGGTCGTATTTAAAGCATCGAATGAATTTTGTGCAGTATCGAGGTTTTAAAACATACGAATACATGTCTGTCAGTGGAGTACCACAAGGTTCCATTCTTGGACCTCTGCTGTTTCTGATTTTCGCAGATGATGTTGTGGATTGTATTTCATCGGAATGTATGATGTTCGCTGATGACCTTAAAATATATAAGAAAATAACTTGCGATAATGACTGCGTTGCTTTGCAAAAGAATTTAGGCTCCTTGTATGAATGGAGTAAGTCCAAGTCTCTGACTCTGAATATCAACAAATGTGCAGTCGTATCTTTCTCAAGAAAGAAAACCTCCATTCAATACTCATACAAAATTGATAATGAGACTTTGCAACGTAAAGAAGTTCACAAAGGTCTTGGAGTGTACTTTGATGAAGAATTGACTTTCAACTTTCATATACGGGAAGTTTGCAGACAGTCGTTTGGGATGTTAGGATTCTTGACCAGGAACACTAAGACAATTGTTGAAAATGAATCAGTGATTACTCTATTTAATGCTTTTGTTAGGTTTAAACTTGAATACTGTGCTGTAGTGTGGAATCCTGGCTACTTAAATTATAGTGGTGCTTTGGAAAGTATTCAGAAAAAGTTTTTAAAAACTTTATATTACCGAAAATATGGTATTTATTT
Source organism: Geotrupes spiniger (assembly GCA_959613385.1). Classification (NCBI taxonomy): domain Eukaryota; kingdom Metazoa; phylum Arthropoda; class Insecta; order Coleoptera; family Geotrupidae; genus Geotrupes; species Geotrupes spiniger. Next base: position 30,993,231 of record OY390737.1, on the reverse strand, counting down.
ACAACATGGTTACGATTATAACGCTCTATTAGCGGAGTTCGGATTTCAATCATTGAAAGTGCGTAGGACCGTTTCTGAAATATTGTTTGCTTATAAAATACTGCATGGTTATATTCGCGATCCTTATTTGTTGAGTTTGTTTAGTTTCCTGGTACCAAGACTTAGCAGTCGTGGCTCTCCTTTTTTCTATATAGGTCAAGCAAACACTCGCCATCATGATCATTCACCCATGTTTTCTATGTGTAGAAGTGTAAATAGTTTTTGTCAGGAAATTGATTTGTTTAATATCACCTTAAATTCCTTATGGGCTCATTTCAGCGTAGGGAGTTTCTCACATTAGTTATAATATAATGTAAGGTAATTTGTTATGTGTTTATATTATATCTATATATATATGTATTTTGTTTCTTCTAATTATTTTTCTACTGTCACAGTTAGCTTGTACATACGATATAAGTTAATTATAATATTATCCTGTAATCTGTAGTATTTGTTCTACCGTTGGATAATAAATTATTATTATTATTATTCGCATATATTTGTTGATAGTAATATAATTATGGTAACAGCGTTTTAATACCAACAGCAACGATACTCAAGAAGGACTACACAATGGATTATTGTGAGCAACTGTCCTACAACCATAAAATCCAGTGTTTAAAACCTTGAGGAATGAAATGCGCAAATTAGCGTAAAATTTTCCCGAAGAAAAGAACACACAAAATTCCATAATTCAACAGGGGAAGTGAAAAAGAAAGATAACTCGGTACATTGGTTCACGACGGCGTACTTCGGCGCACACAATGGCGATCCACAATTTTTGTAAATTGAATCTTATATCCCCACAGAACGGGATTAGTTTTCCAAGAAAATCCAAACTAATCTTGAACGAGGATGTAAATCCCCACATCACGCTTCGATGTCTAGAAAAGGTCTACTTCGATCAACCCAGAAATAGAGAAGAGAACGAAAGTTTCACAGTCCACGTACGATCTCCGGCGGCTCTGTCGATTGGGCGGTAAAGCTTGACGAGCAGGGAGCGCCCTACGCTAGCCACTAATGAGAGGCGGGGTAGGCATATCCCGCTGCTTATGTAGGCCTAACAATGCCTTCGAAATATTGCACCTAACAAAATGGCCTTGTAAAAGAAATTCAACACAATAAACTATTAAGACAAGTACAAGAATCCAAAGTAAAAAAGAAGACAAGAGAAAGACCGATAAGAACAAGGTAAAGTTAGCAGTAGCAAAGGGGGAGAAAACAGGAAACAGGACAGGAAGAGCCTGTCACAAGCTAACAACTAAACTCCACAATACCGTTAGGGTAGATAGGCAAAAACATTAAGTAAGTAAATAACAATCATAAAATTATATTCAAATTGAAAAGAATACGTGGAAATTTAGAAAATCATTCAAAAGAAAATTATCTCACAGAAATAATATAAATTATTAACACGAAAATGTGCTGTTGGGCGGTTCCCTGTTTTAATTGAACTTTCTGTGTAACATGAAATCCAAAAATCTCGATCGTTCAATAATAATATGCTGGAAGCTTTAACTTCTAGCTAGATTCTGACAGAGGTACGTTATATCTTATGTCCCCAAATATAAAGATACAAGGAAATGAACAAATGAATTAAGTAACAAATATAATTTGTGCTTCTCAGTTAGAAAATCATAAGTGTTATGTACTATATATCTGCTAAGCTACAGCTCTAGGCGGCTAAACACATAACTAGAACTAAAGGTATAATTTACCTGCTTCACCACCCTAAAAACGTACTTTTCCTTCCACGTTGTGGTAGAAAGACTCATGAATCTACTAAAAGAATTATTAGAAAATGAAACATAAAGTCTGACGACGTATTCGCCGAGAAAGCTAAAGCAATGTACCTGCCGATGTGTACAGTATTTGACGCTTTCTTTACAGATCCAAACAATGCATTGTTCATCCGATCACAAGTTCCAATTCTGGTATAAAGTTTAAATAATTCAATTTTATTATTTTTTAATATTTTTTTTTTTACTATTTTACGATTTTTTTGATTTACTATTTTTAATGTTCTTACGAATTTGTTACATGGTTTTATTATTTTTGCTATATTGCGAATTGATTTTATTTAATATCAGTGAAGTAATGTGAAGGATACATTTATTTGTATTTTATTTATAAATTATTAAGTTTTTATTTTTGAATCTATATTATATTTTTCAAGACACGATTTTTTCCGATTTTTGCAATTTATTACTGGTTTTACTATTTTATGACGTTTTCCGATGTTTTTTTACAATGTTTACATAATTTTTGTCATGGATGTTTTCCATTTTTCTTGGCCTGAAATAGTCCCCCCCCCCCATAAATTGTTGGGTATTATTATTTTTAAATAATTTTACGAATTTTTACGATTTTAAAATTTTTATTATTTTTACTTTGTTTACAGCATCATTATGAATTATTTTTAATTTTGTTTAAAACAAAATTTTTTTATATTGTCATGGCCGACATATTCGACGACCCGTCGTTAATTTTTATTATTTTTGCTAGGCATTATTTTTATTTCTGTAGACATGCGTTACATATTTTTTACATTATGTGCCCCGAAATATTTTATAACTTCCCTATGTTGTAATTTCGTATGTTTCAAGAAATAGTTTCGTCAACCATATTAATTTTATAAAATAAAAATATAAAATTTTCACCTAACCACATTTATTTACTATTCTGTCACGTAAATGTATAAATCTTCTATGTTATTTTAAGGTAAACTAACTTAAAATAAAATTGAAGATTTATATATTTATATAATTTCTGTCGTAGACTTCATTTTCAATGCATTAGGGTATTTTCCTAAAATATATAGAATATTTTGCTCATATACTTAAAGAATTGTATTGTATTGTAACGACATTTTGAAAGCCCTTTTAATACATGATTTTCTTAGAGTTGTAGATCAAAATTATCTTCTAGCTTAAAATTAATGTCTATCGTATCGTGAACTCATAAGATTCGAGGCCCTTCTGCAAGTATCAAAAATATCTCTTGAGAAATTGTAATAATATAATTTCTAGCTGTCAAACATAATTTCATATTCAAGCACAACACTTAACTAAGGTAAACTGACTTTAGCAAGTTTGATACGTTTTCAATTTTCAATTGTCAAGCATCAAATAGTTTATATTTGACCGTCACATTAAAATAATTAAATCTATGATAATGAGTTCCAATGTTACCACCTAGACTTATACTGACATAAACTTCACATTTATAAATTATTATACGACTAAAAATAATTCTAAACTGTGTACGCTGAACAAAATGAATATCATTTATGCAATCACATTTTGCATTTTTTATTGGTCCATTTATTCCATATCATGCGAACTCTAATGGTTAATACCTGCTCTGTCCAGGGCCGTACGCACAACATGTACATCCGCAAACAAATCACAAGTAACTTAATTAATTAACTTTCGACCCAGTATATGTAGAGATGGTAAAAGTCACATATAGTTTTATACCGATGTGCCCAGTTTTAAAACTCGCATATCTGTACAATCGAATATTAAAATAATTTTAAAATAACGTAATGGTATTAATACAAATAAATAACAATGCTTCTCAACGTTTCCGATGTACTGTAAGTACAATTGTGAAAAATGTACCTTGTTTCACGACATATATTTCGGACCAGTACTTCAGGATCGTGCGAACAAAAATATATCTGTTCCACAAAGCAAATAAAAACATAATAAAGGCATTGTGTGCAAACTTCACCACGTGCTGTTTCGGGCATGATATTCATAACGATGCCCGTCAGACTGTCATAGCACAGGACGTTTCAATTACGATTTTACGGAAATGATGTATGATGTAATATATATTTTATTTCAAAACATATTTTGATTGGCTTAGCTCAAACGTAAGTGATTTGAAATAAAAAATAACACATAATAATATGTTTGGAAAGTCACGCCAAATTAATATAAATTAATGGCGCTGAAAATTTAGATATATTTTATAGCCAATTATGTTGTCTAAATTGACACTAATCTGTTTCAATCAAGTAAATTCGTTGGTTGTTGATAATTATTGTAATTAAATGAATATTCAGTGTTTTAATTTGTTATGGAAACGATGGGATTGTTGGACGATTAGTAACCAACTATGAGAATTTTGTTCTTATTGATTGAAGTCATAAGTATTAAAAGTTGTATCTTATATTTTAACGACAATTCATGTCCGTCGATCTAAAAAAAAAAACAAATAATAAAAGGAATCAATTTTGTCCTCGCCTCGGTTTTTGGGAAGTGAATAATTTGATTGATGAGACGATATCTTATATAGGTGTGTGCAACACCGACAGCAAGCCTTGTACTTAGATGCGCCACCATAAGTGGATAATTTGAGCGTAACCACCGGCAATATTTAAAACGCTACCGAAAGTTGAGGTTCACGATCCAAATACGATTTCACGATCGTATCTCATCACGCTAAATCAGGAACGAAAACGAAAGTATCTAAACTGCGGTCGCCCATTAATTTCGAAAATAGCATCCGACCTAAAGTGGCATCACGTCGGCGAATTGGCCAAAATTTACATGAATTTCGCGCTAATAATAGCCACGCACTTGAGTAGAAATTTCAGCGCTGCGTCGGGGATAAAAAATCCGCTCCGTCAAATTACAGGTTATCGGTGAGCGCTAATTTAAAAAGGGGATTGAGATCAAGACAGCTTATATAGCCTGTTAATGAACTAGATGAATATTCTGACGTATTTTTTGCTCGCATAATGAATGGTTTTATCTTCGCTAATCGAAAAAAATAATATAAAGAACGCACCTATATATAAACATATTATTGTGCGTGCTTTCATTGCTTGGCGTTAGAAGAGGATACATTATAATAGTTATTTTCACGTCTTAATCTTTAACGTCGTGCCGGTTAATGATTCGTATACATTTACGCAAGGCGTGAAGAAATATAGTTTTAACTGTTTTATAATAATTACAGTCGTTTGTCGTAAAGTTAGCAAAATATCAGTATCAAGTATAAATAGTAATTTAAAGCAACACGTGCGAATGTTTCAGTTTCTGGTTATGTAGACATAGGTTTCAGTGTCGAACATATTAAGTTCCGACGTTCGTATTGATGATGAAGGAGACGGATATGCGATATTCCCAAGAGTAAAACGGGGTTTAATTTATGATTCTAATGATGAAATATCATGTACGAGCTAACAATGCAACAATACACGTGTTAAATTTTGTATGATGAAATAAATTGACAAAATGAGGACTCTCAAATAAAATAAACCTTGCAAGATTTTCTTTCGTGTAATTTTTTTCATATTAGTTTCTATCGTTTTCAATTCATTTCTTTTGATAATTTATATATATTTTATATTTATCACACATTTGCCTTTTTCTTGTTTTTACAAGTGAACTCGAAGAGTAGTTTAACAACCAGGAGAAAGTTTGATCGTAACCACTAATTATCAGTAATGTAATATATGAGTATAATTAAATTTACGATACAAGTAGCATTGGACATTGCTAAACAGTTTATAATTAATTTATTGTTAATGCTCATTAAATAATTACTTGATTTTATGCTAATTAATTGTTTTATTGACCCCATATCGGCGAATCATTTCTCAAATACTCGTGTTTTAAGTTTCAACTTTTATCATACATCATCACGTACCGAAACGTCCTATCGCCAGTGCCATAACACAACCAACAAGACACCGGGGCCATTAAAATCGACCGCGGCTAATTAAAAATCGGATGCTCACGTTACATCAAATTAATTCACTCGTAAGTATTATCTGGAATAAATTAGGTTGATATTTTTGGCGCGGAGCGCCGACAAAAGAATTGTTATAATTATAAAATACTTATCTGGAGTGTCATTGGAAGAACCGTCCATTTTGGACGATACGAGGTGGAAAAAATAAACTCCGTCCGGTGAAATGCACGCCGCCAGGTTAACGACATGGTGGTGCAGTCGATTTTTTTTCTTGCGCGCACAAAAACCGAAAGTGAGAGCAGTTTATGCTCATTTTTTCGAGAAGAAGAAATAAGAAACGACGGTGACTCGGCATAAGAAATCAAGTGTGACTTGAGATCGTAAATTTCATTTTACAAATTATTCACTCGGTGACGCTTAATTTAATCCCGTAAATCTTTTCGCGAATTTGTATTGTTGTGTTTTTTTGCCGGCACCTAATATTTTGATGTTGTTTTCCGAAGTCATACCCGTGAATTTTACAGAGAGAATAAACAATCATGGAACTAGTATTTGCGAACGACTATTATAATTATTTTTTTATTTATTGTGTTTTTTTAATCCTCGAACGTGGATTCTTCATTATTGCAGTTTACTTATTTCCTCCAATTTTGTAACGATTTGCAAATCTATAATTTCATTCCTATCTTTAATTAAAATACATAATTTAGATGAATAATTATGAAAACGGTGCGTTTGAAGACCCATGAAATGGAAATAAAGGATAAAGTAAACATTTATTGGAAATAAAAAATGCACCAAAGCAAGCATCAAATGTACCCTCATCAGTAGCCAATTTATCTTCATTAATATGGCTGCAGTATAAATGTATTTCCATTTGATTTAATTAATTTCTGGCTTGTGGGTTGGAGCCAGACATGTAACATGGGCCCAGAAAGTACTGCAACGTAAATGGTGACTAAAAGAAATAAGGTATAAAGTACATATTAATCAAACAAACACGTCACGCAAGAACTAAAGCTGTTATAGGTTGTTGGGTGGGTCTGCACATTTACGTTGATTTAAAGCAATAGACGTATTTTAGGTATAAAATATTTAAGGCAGCTATCGAGTGCAAAGCGAACCTTGAAAAAGTTCATTTATTGCCTCATATTAGAATGAAAGTCAACGCTTGACAGTCCAAAGAAGTCGAAAATACTACCTGCTACTATTTCTCGAAAATTGTACCAACCCAACCGAATCCAAGCCAACCCATCCCAACCCAAAACTGATCTTCAGTTCTATTTGAAGCCAAAATTGTTTTAAATTTCATCGTTTGGCTTAAATCAGAATGACATTCGACTGAAGAACTACACTCCTATTCAAGGCAACAATAAACAAAAACGATCGAGTCGGAGTGGAACCCAAAAATGTAAACAGTTCGTCAACATTTATTCGTTTATTTATATTATTTATATACTAATGTGTTTTACGTTGAAACAAACGTAATGTTTCGAAGAATGGAACCCAAATTCGGTTCGTCATAATCTGTGAACCAACATTTTTTTATTTCGTTAGAAGCTACGCTGCAAACATACATCGGCGTTAGCATTACTTCGAATTGAGCGCAAATAGTAATTTGTGAAAAAATAACTCGATATGGTTTGGGATCCAAATAGAGCCCTTTGGAAATAAGCAGTTTTCGTCCATTATTACTTTTAACAGAATTATACATCAAATTAATCCATGCCATGCTATACAATAATTTCGAAAATTAAAAAAAACTATATTTTGTGAATAAACAATTTTCAACAATAAGAAATAAATTTTTAATACACCATTTTAGTCTATGCAATATTAATTATAATCAGTTATGTTATATATTTTAATGCAAAAGAAATCCACGTGAAGCGAAAATAATTTAAAAGAGCGAACTTTATATTTATGATAGTTCTCTAGTTACTTCCTGCTTAGAGCGGATGCGCTAACTGGTCGGTAAAATTGATATTAAAAATATCAATATATAAAATATTAACCCAACCCAATCAAACTCTACCAGTCATTGATTCTTACACCCTTTATTATAAGTGCCATTGAGGTTGAATAATATTATCATCAAAAGTGAACCACTTTTATATTGTTACGAAAACTGGCGATGCCTTCGATGTGTAATTTTTGCTGTACATTAACCAATTGCAAATATAAATGTAATACATGTCACTGAAAAGAAACTTTTTTAATATTAATAAATAGGTCGATTTCGGTTGATGCTTCGACCAAGTGCAATGCACTGGCAAATCAACAACACGTGCATTTTAACTGCTCGTATTTTGTATCGACTTACGAGATTTGGTGACTATGATTTATTAAAATTTTGGTTAAAAGGAAAAAATTTATATCGTACACATACTAAAATTATCAGTACATTTTGTATTAGTACACCCATCATGAAATTATTACTGTAACTAAGTTCCCTTCGAATAGAAGAAAACTTAGATCGTTTTATTGCAATGTGCATTCAAAACTGAAACATTGGTTTTAATTTGAATTAAAATTTTTGTTATCGACTGTCAAAAAATACATATGTGTTATACTGACCCCAAACCATAAGAAAGTTCGTACAAATCTAAGCTCGATTATAACTAGAAATTTGGGAGGGTTACATGCAAATATAAATTATATGTATTTCCAACAAAAATGTAGATTGGACAGAACCGAACCCAACCCAACTCAATCCAACCCGTTCGAACTCAACCCCACCCAATTCAACCCAACCCAACCCAATCTAACCCAATGCAACCTAACCCAACTTGAAGCTCGGCCTTTGAATTGCAGGTAAATTTATCAATCCACCAAATTAGAAATAAAGGTTTCTAGAAATTGATAAACTTTAATTTTATTGTCTGATTGATAAATACTGGAATTAGAAAATAATTATGAGCTTGAAGGAAATATGAGAATCCAGTCTCAGTCATCGACATCATATTTGATGGTATATATCCGCTTAATAAAACATTTAAACGTATTACGCCTCGTCGTTGTACTGGGCATTTGTTGATTCCATAAAAACACATCACTGTATTCGGGGCTTTTAGTAACGAATTTGCAAATAATATTCCTTTACATGTGGCTTACGTAATATTCTTAACCACATTTCCAATCCTTTCATATTATTTAAAATTATTTTCATCCATTTATGGTCGTGTGATGCATTAAATGTTACTATGAAACAAATTAACACCGAACATCTGCAAACGGTATAAAGCAGTAAAAATTACTAAATTTAAAGAAGTTATCAATAATTGAAATCAAATAATTAAAATTGACTTAAAATTGACCAAAATTATTCAACTCAAACTGTACAATTAAAAATTACTACTGCAATAAAAACAAAGTATTGATTTCGTGAATACTCTTTGGTTTGTATTTTTTTCTATTTTACCTACTTATTATGTACATAAAAATAATTAAAATGGAAAGACAAATAAATACATACAAAACTAGATGCGTTGGGAAAAATACTATGTTTCCTACAGGCCAAGAGATTTTCTGAATTTCGCCTACAACCAGATCGTACGTTCGAGTAAGTGAAATAGTGTATTTCATATCCTCTTTATTGTCGCACGCAGTCATATTTGTAATAAGGTAAGTAACAATCATCGAAAGATTTTTGAAATTAGTTTTAAAACTATTACCATGATATTTACAAAGCATTAGAATTGTCCATCAAGAAATGCCGCAATGCGGCAATACATTGTGAAATGTAGTTATTTTAACTAAAACTATGGAAATAAATTTACAAATTTACATATTCGTGTTTATGATTGCGTTTTTAATTGTCACGCTTATTAATTTGACCTTATTTCTTGAAAAAATGTTTATTTCTATATTTGTATTTGCTATATTCGGCCATCAACGTGCTGCATTCCAGTCTGCACATTCGTTTACTTGCAGTTGGCATTAACTTAAACAAACATACACGTCCTCCACACATGACATAATAGTTTACACAAACCTCAGTTGCATAATGATATATAAATTATTCCTTGCATTATTTAAGATTAATTGACCTTCGAATTATCTTCCATCACCAGCCCATTATGCACAGATTTGAAGGTTTGTTTAAATTCAAATTATTGTTTACAGAACAGGTGGTGTTTCAGAAATTGGTTGATCCTGGAATTTATTACCATACTCTTACTTGAAACTGAAGAGCAACGCTGGCAACAAAATAATCCATTTATAGCGCGAGTATATGGGTCCGCAACCTAGTACATATTATATTTGAAAAGAATTCTGTTGTAATACTCATCTTGTTGATCTAGAATATCTCCCATGGATTAGTGTACTTATAAATGCGAGTAGTAACTACTTGAACAAAGATTTATTTTTTTATCGTAGTTGTTTATTTTATATAAGTGTTCATCTTGGTTGTCTTATAATTTATAGTCGATAAAAATCAACGTACATCGCAATTGTTATTCAAAGAATACATGACACGAAGAAATTTTCGTAACCATTACAATACCCAACTGATGTGTCTATAGTTATCCTCTAAATAAGAAATTTCTCTTAACGCACGAATGAGGGCGTGGGACGTTTGAAGTGTCCACGACGCTACAACTTTTACATTCTACAAGAATGTTATGATCGTGTGCCTTCTTGCGTACGACCATAAACAATACGCGTCCCATATGTCAGTCATTCGAAATTATTGCACAGGACGAACGATACTTTTATCTGTTTCGAGAATACATCAGCATACTAATGCGGGTTCTAGGCGTTCGCCGTGTAAATTATGCAACGCCTTCGTGCCTGTTATCAAATTAACAAATTTAATTAACAAACGCCCTCTATTAGGCCGTCGTCGAAGATATCGGGCAAACAAAGTGCGCGTTTTTTACCGCGTCCCGCGTACGAGAGGCCGATACGTCGCTGGTGCGTTACTCCGGCTCGGCCCCTTCGGCGAGAACGTGTAATTAAAGACATCAACGCGACTACACGACACAAGATCTATTACCGGTGTTGTGATTATAGTTGTAGTGGTTTATCAAATAACATGCTACAAAGGTTCTATATTATGGTCTTTACAAATACGCTCTTACAATGTCCGATCGACAGGGTCGGCGTAACTAATTTTCAATTAAATTCAGGCCTTCATTTGTTCAAACATACATACATTTTAAATTTGTTTATGTGACACGCTTTGTTACCCGGTGAACTTTCGTTCATTCGGTGTATTGTTCGATTCACTGTCAATTCGATTGGCATACAATAAATTTTAACTGGCTTGGGTCGATATATCCTCGTATTGGATGGTTAAGGATGGTAGAGGATGCTCGCTTATGATTACATTTGTGGCAGATTCCAACGACGCGGACGACGACTCTGGACGTGGCCTCGTAGGCGATTGTTAGGTAGGGAGACATTATGGCATCAATCAAACTACACTAGGCTGCACGTGTTTTACAGTATAATACTGAAAATTGGGTGCTTTTCAAATACCACTAACTCAAATTAAAAGCACTAGTCATGTAACACATTGAATTGTCTTAAACAAGCCGTGTATGTCATTTGAATAGCAGAGGATTATGATATTAATTTGTGTGCGACAATCCAGGCAGTAACATAAATACCACAGATCGTCTTCTGCGTACCACTAACAGAGCATTGCATAAACCTGCCTTAGTGAACTGTACCGATTTAAATTGGCTTGTACAAGTGGCTGGAATCACAAATGCGCAACGTAGAAAGGCGGTGGCGGTTTCCAGACCGGCAAGTACCTGTAGTCATATTAAATTTGGAACACATAATCAGATCGTAGCGAAAATATGAGCTAAGTATTGAAAAGTGTGAATATCTACGCGAACTTTTCAACAAGGACTGTATCTTAATTTTCGGAATGGGCGGCGGAATTTTCACTATTAAAAATCCTAGTAAATATAAAAAATACACCAACCTATATTTTGGTTCAGCAAGGCTACCAGTGACCGTTGAATAAAAAATCAGTGAATCAGGACATCTCGATTATGTATAGCTCATATAATTTTTATGGCGATAAGAAATTCTTCGAACATTGGTGCATTCGTGCGGTGAGAGAAATTGCACGGGAATATATAAGCAAAGGTTTATTTCACTAGTTTAAGAAAATTGATCCGGTATGTGAAAGACTTTACGCGGTTACATATACTAAATTAACATTAGCTATGAATAACTGAGAAGTGTGATACGTACTAATAAAAAATCAACGGTATTGTGGTTGTTCATGTTCATATATCAACCTCGTACTTTCTGACAGGTCATGAAGATACAAAGATAAAAAAAACGTCGAAACACAATTTCCTTTTCTAAAGAGAAGAAGTAAATAGTCGACAATCGCTGTCGCCGTTAATCACGCCCATAGCCCGGCCCTGTCGACCATCACACAATTTTATCGTTAAGTGTGTAAAGTATGACCTCATTGAAATTGTCTCGTTAAATGTGATGCTTCGACGCGATACGGACAACGAAAATACTAATTCCGCAAATAAATTGCGCACGAAGGGTTTTTTCGCACTTTCGCGGTATGATTTACGGGCGGCGCATGAAAACGTACGGAAAAGCAGACTTACCTGATCACGAGTTCCAGTGAAATACGACCGGGCGCTTCTTAACCCCTTATTACGCCGACTACGTAACTACCTGATGAAAAATTGCATCCTTTCCGTCGTAAAAATTCTCGAAATTAATTATCGCATAAATTATAAATACGTGTAACGTTCCGCTTCTGCGTTGTTTACTCATAGCCGAATTTAATTTAATCACTCAGAATGTAGTTCATAGTTGTAAAAAAAATATAATTTATTCGTCGGTTCTTAGTATTGGCGATATTTTAAATAGTTTTTAATGCCGTGTTAATACAGGACATCGCGAATGTGCCGAAGGCCCCCGTGATAGTTTACGAATTTCTCCGTACCATATTTTTTAATAAGAGTTGAAATTTCAAGCTCATGTCAAAAATAACACATTTCGAATAAAACAATTACTGTGTGTGCAACGTTGTCTCCTTTTGGATAGACAAGTTGCGCACACTTTGTTCGGGATCTAATGAAACTGCAAACGGCTCATTAAAACCCGAGAAAAATTGAATATTGAGAAATATTCAGTGGCATCAATCCGTTCTCGTGACGGTCGCGTTATGCAAACAAAGAAATCTTGAAAGTAGCTCAAATTAACGTCGCTGTTTTAAAGCGAATTATTACCTTACGTAACATTGTAATGCATGCTTTCCCTTAAACTTGCGGTGGGATTATGATAATTAATGAATCGGCGCCAGAAAACTTAATAGTTCATGGATTTTCTGACATACGTGCAGAAGAAATGCGTTGTAGAATATGCGAGTTAACGAGTGCAATGCAAATCGTGAAAACAATGCATATTGAACTATGTTATCTTAGATTGCGATCTACAGATTTATTGAATTCTCATTTAAATATTAATTAATATAATTCATTCCATGAATAAGTGATGTTGATTTATGATACATTAGTAAGCAACCTTGTTATTTTATATGCATTACGATTTTGTAACTGAGACGATTTTCTTTCATGCACGAGGAAATAGAATTGCTTTGCAATTCCAAACTGTCCAAAGCGTTGTTGGTGTTAATTGTGTCGCACCTTTATACAAATACAGCTCATTTAATGTCGTCCGCAAGGGTTGACGAACAGGAGTAGGATTTCACACCTGTGAATTGTGATCACGCAATTACCCATCATATGAAATTATGTACAACTATCGATAGGCAGTGTTGGACAACTGACGTTAATACCTACACTCAACCATCATTCAATATTTGATAACATTTATCCATCAAATGTTTTAATCACTTGTCATAAAACACATATTTACCGTAATTTTCTGTCAACTACTTCTCTCGCCAGTTCTGTAAAAACTACCAGCAACTTTTATATCAATCATTCAGTCCTTCAAAAGTATATGATTTTCTGCTTTAATGAGTAATTGCTAATCCTAATATGAGGTTCCATTACTTTCACTATGTTTTTCTTGGAAACGCTTTACTTTAACGAAGAACTGTACATATAATGCATTATAAAATTCTTGAATATTATACGAAAATTATAGCAATATAATCTGGAAATCTATGAAATCTAAACATTTTATTAAATTTAATAATCAACTATGTTTCATTCGTCTATTATTTGATTCATTAAATTGGAGTGCACAGTCAACCATTATTGTTGACTAATTACAAAACATCGAAATAAAATGTTTTAACTACATCTTTTAGTAGTCATGTTTATATTGACCTCCTGCTTTTTCATTGTATGTATTGACCTCCTACTTTTATTGCCGGTGTTACCGCTTGAAATAAAACATTGTAAGCCGGAGCTAGGAACTTGTACATGTAAGTTTTTTTACCATGCTAATAACAGCTGCATAGTCCGATAATTGTGACTGCACGTGAATTTTCATTACAGTGTGTTAGGAACGCAAGGCATAACTTCCCAGAGGAACTGATTGTTAAACACAAACTGATGAAGAACTTATTTTTTTTATTTAGATTCTTATTTTGGCGTATTCTATTGGTTCTTTATTATTATATATATTATTATGGATTTTTTAACGATCTGGCAGTCAAATCTATATCGAAAATGATACCAAATCACGAATAACATTTTTAATGGTGTTTTGTTAATTTTACATTAAGACGTATATTAATGTGCCTTGTAAACGTTAAACGTTATTATATTTAATTGAAGTCTGTTTGCGACATATTTCATTTTGACGGTGGACTTTGAGTAATCAATGGACAGCAGTTGCAATAAACAAAATGTTTTTGGGTTTTAGGGCAAGAATTATATAGTCTACAACCCAACCCAAACCAATTTCAGCACTGATTGACTTCATAATGTGCGACTTACATGTTCGCTAATTTTGGTACAGACTTGATACCAGTTTAAGTTGGATAAAGGTTGGGTTGGGTTCAGGGCAAGAAATATTTGGGCTGCAACCCAACCCAAGCCAAGACACACTAACCCAACCCAACCAAACCCAATTTTTTTCTTATGCTATCCATTTTGTTATGTGTCGATTGTATAACCTGCACCAACATTTAAAATATCTAATTTTGCTTTTATTGTGTTGTTGCGCAACTTATAATCTGTCCCGACCAAACCTAAAACCCAACAATTTCAACTTTATTAGTTCAGAAAGTGGGATTTGCATGTTGGCTACGTTTGGTACATACTTGAAACACTTTAAGTTGGGTTGGGTTGCGTTCAGCATTCAACTACTGAAATGTGAAGTAAGGCTGCTGAGCTCCAGAAAGCCGAACTTTCCGTTTATTACGTTTTTATTATTATTCCATACGTTCAGATATATTTACAATTCCATTAAAAAAACAAAAATGCAAAGTGAGTTTCTATGCCTAAAAAAACTGGCAAAATCCATTAGTGGGAGCCATTAAGGCTTGTCAAAAATATTGCTATCTCTTATTCTAAATTCATTTTCTTCCAGCAATTAATTTTGACTTCTACGTTCGTTCTTTCGTATATTCCACATGCTTTTAATGTCTTTAAATTGAATTCAATTTAACATCTGTTGTCTCTTTAGTACCGGGTGTAAATTAAGTTGTTTACAACTACCCTATGTACATGTTCCTGATGATAAATGCATTTTAGTGTCAACGGTATCATGTTTGTGCTTATTCTATCTTTTAGGGATTATAGTCCATATGGTTTCATGGGCTACCCTCAACAAAAATCGCACACAAAAATATTGCTTCCCTAGTATCTTCTTAAACAAGACTATATAATATTTTGTTACCAATTTCTAATCGAGCGATAACATATTTGTCTTTTTCTATATTTGAACTCATAAATGAAGCTACAATTAAAAATTGATCAATTTCAATGGTTGATTCTTAGCTTCCTCTTCAATTGTGACATTATCAAACCATCCAGAGGTGGATCTATTATACCGTCACCATCAGACCTCCTTGCATCCATTCAAGGTACATTTTTTTTTATTCATAAATAATATAAAGGGGAAATTCATTACGTTCTCTGGGGGAACATTTTTTGAACATTGTCGGTAAATGGATTCCCTACATTTGCAGCTAGAACCAACCCTGCAATTCTAGTACCTCGCCTGGTATTCAAAAATTGTTAGCAACATTTATGTTATATTCCATATACTTTCTTTTTAGTATACTTAAACAAGCATATAAGACATGTAAACATAATTTTTTTTGTTAACGTACCCCGAGCGCGTCATAGCGCTTCATCCATTCGGAGTGATGGACGCCGTGCCCGCTGGGCTCACGAGTTTTTCATGAAATTTCGTCAAAAATCCGAGAACGCTGTAACAGATATTTTGGCAAACATTTACATTCGTGAATACTCTTTGAACTACGTAACTGTTATCACATCGACCTTACATTTTATACTTAAACTACTGGCATTTCCGTTTCAAAGAGCGTCCAGATTTAATTTTTGAGAAGCTGATATTTTTTGTTTTGTCTTAACTCTCATTGCGCAACTTTCTCCTGGTTCTACGTAGTGAAATGTTTGGGTTCCTGATATGGTTTTATAATTCTCAAATCGGATTTTCAAAAATGTATCCGTTGTTTTGTAAAGTTCTTCAGTTTTTGAAACACATAATAATAGAAAAACATCCGTCTCTGCTGGCTGGTTTTGCGTGCTTTTCTTTTCAATGCCCCATCAGTTACATCGCAAGGACCTCTTGTGTGCACCGTAGCTTGGAAATTCAATTTTTGAATTTTGGGCATGTTCAATCGGAAAAGTAAATATAATTTACGTATATGTGGATGATCACTTAATAAAAATTCGTTGAATTCTTTCAAAAAATACCCGTTTCTTCAATCCAATCCAAACTGAAAACAAGAGTTTTGTGCTTGATTGACACCCTATGGTTATAAAAAAGCAATCGGGAAAAGTGTTGCTTCAATCAAAC
Organism: Geotrupes spiniger; assembly: GCA_959613385.1. NCBI lineage: Eukaryota > Metazoa > Arthropoda > Insecta > Coleoptera > Geotrupidae > Geotrupes > Geotrupes spiniger. The sequence goes on along the minus strand of OY390737.1, from coordinate 30,976,527 downwards.
TGATCACTCTGCAAAATTTTCTTCGTGTTTTTCTCACACGTCGCATAAACATGCGACGTGTGAGAAAAACACGAAAAAAATTTTTGGTGTAAAGGTAAACACCTTCGATGAATGAGTGCTTAAACAATGCATTTCCAGATTTATAAAAATCGAATTAATTCCTAGAAAAGAGTTTCTAGAACTGTTCTATGGGGTATCTGGGTTATGAAAATGCAGCTTTTGTACTTGATTTTATCAAATTGATACTTTTCCAAAAAGGTTTTGTTTAGGGCATATTTGACACTCGCCAGTGAAACATAGCTTAATTGGATTCGGGCATTACAAGAGCAACGAAACATCCTGATAATTGCTGAGAGGATAGTTTGCTTTTTCAACACGCTCACGATATGATTCTCGATGTAAATATTATTCTTACAAATACAATGTTTACACATCAAATATATATTTCTGGGATAGAACTGTTTAAACGTCAACTTCGTCAATATATTTCTTATCTGCTGCCATGATCTCCATATTTTCGTGTATTGGACAAACACAAACTATGTGTGTTTCTCCTGAACCAGGTAATATTCAATGAGCTGACCTGAAGGAGTTGAACTTAGATATACCAATTTTGACATCAGGGTTTTCGTTTTCGAAATTTCACAAAAAGTTCCTTCAAGTTTCCCAAAAGCGAACGTATTTGAAAAGTCACGCAATAAACCGAGGACTGCATTCAGCGTTATTCTAAAATGACCAATATTATTTTAATTTGGTGATTAACTAACAGAAGTTAATACGAACATCTAGACGTCAATAAATTAATTGAAGAAAGTAGTATAATTTTGCAAGTATTAACGTTCTTCTAACTCATAATCATACAGCGATCACTCTCGTCTTCATCTAACATTTCGGAGTCTTGGAGATTGGATTGAATTTAATTTGTTTTTTCGTCGGGGGCAACTAAATGGTTTAATGGTTTATTTAAAATAGAATTATATTAAATGACAGAATTATATTATTAATTAAAAACGTCAAGGTCAAACATCGCTATAAATTTCAATATGCATTTACTAATTTCACTGTCACAGATGTTTCCAATTTTTTTCTACATTAAGCATACACCATATAGGTTGGTTTTAGGAGGAGTTTAATTTTTCACAAATTAAATTCGCATAGCATAGCGTAAATTTGCTTTCGTACCATATGTTATAATTTTCAAAAATGTATGTATTCCCGCCATATCTGCTCATAGATCGTTATTTCAAATTAGAGACCGTTGCCATTGCATATAAATCAAAAATTTCCGATTCGTAAAATACAACTAGATCCTGATTATTAGCGAAAACGTTGAATAATTGTGACCATCAATCAGCAACTGCCATGTTTTATGTGTGAGTAACATTGATAACATTGTCCGTGATTTAAAATTAGTTTGTACAATGCTTACTGTGCGAACACGAAGCATATTACATGTGTTATGTGCATGCAGTATTTCGTTCAAGGCTTTATTGCTTTAAGTAATAACAAAGTTGTCAAATAGACTTAATCAGAATTGAATCGTCTAACCAATACATCAGGCAAAAAATAATTTCAGGACTAAAAGTACGCAGGTTGACTGTGTGATTTCGGGAGCAACAATAATCGTTTCGACCCTTAGACTATAAAATTGGGTAAACTGATTGTGTCCCACTAAAACGGGGTTAATGTAACCAGCGGCAATTAACATATTGACTAGCAATTAGAGTACGTTAAACGCAATTTTGTTTAATGTGCAAAATTATAAATTGAAATCATTTAAATATCGAATAGACATAAAACAAAAATAGTCAATATGAAGTTAACACACTTGACTCAAAAGTAAACAGTAAATTTGATGGAAGTGATTGTGTGGTGTTATCATCACCAACACAAGTTTCGCCAAATCAACGTTGATTGAACCGGTGGCAGTCAACGAATTGAATATTAATCCAGTTCCCTATAAACGCATTTTCGTTTAAACTTCTGTCTAGCAAACTCGTATAAATTTCACTTGAATGATCTGAACGTATAAATGATAATCCTCTGGAAATAATGTCCGATACTTTTGGGATTACGCTGCACGTAAATCTAAATATCAACACTTTAGTTTATCCGCAGTTAGGAAGTGTTATATTTAAATCACTTAACATTAAAAAAGCGTTTATCTGCTTTAATACCTTGATCCCTACATAACGATCCTCAAGCCTCAGTTCTGTATTACACATAATTTACATCAATTCCTTAGTCATATGCAAGGAATATAAGAACTAAAACGTTATTCCGGTCACGTGGTTATAAGCACCAAGCTAACTCACAAAACATGTAAATTACCATCCTTTGGTTTTTTGTGTGGATGTAATCTGAATTATTGTGATCGTTATTATACATATTTATTTAACGTGGTTTTATTTTGTTTAAATTTCGAAAATTTCGTCTGATTATTTTTATAATGAATGTAAATTAAAAATATGTATTTATTACTATATTCCTTCAATGTCATTCAGCACTCAGACATTATAATCCGGTGTAATTTAAACGCCATATATTACACTAATTGAATTCCTTATTACTTTTATTCGTGCGATACACGGCCAGTGTAACACGGGTAACTTGTAAGTGGATTAACACCTACACCTAGCGCGGAATTACAAGAAATAAGTTTGAAATTAACTCGCCTCTCTAATGGCCGGTAATCTTTTATAGATTAGGAAGTAAAGCCTTAACAACTCACATTGTCATTCCAATAAATTTATATGAAATAAACGTAAATTGTGACCGTACTACATACATTACCTCTATATATCGTGACTGCAGAATCAGAATGGTAATTATTATTGGGGACTTGCAAATTTATGGCGTCGTTTTTTCTCGTTTTAGTAGGACATTCCGTCTCGCACGCTTTACAAGAACTACCACATTAATAACAATGTTCAAATGTTAAATGATACAATTTCAAAGTCAACGCGATAAATCGCTTTTTATCGTTGCGTTTGGTTAAATTGTACATAGCTTTAAGTGTACGACTGGTTTTTGTTGCGGTATTAGCATCACTCGTAGTAATTACTATATTGCAAATTGAAAACCCGACATAAATGTAAGTACTGTAATTACATCTCATGACTTTATTTTTACCGAAAATAATTGTGTGTGTAATTTAGGTATTAAGCCAATGAAAAATGATGCTATGGCGTATGTTTTGTAACCGTGCGTGCAATTTTAATTTAATCGTTTCATTTTTGCATCTAGCGACTATTACACAACGAGATCGAAAACCGCTGATATGATGCAACTATGATGCGACTATTATAATTAAAAGATTACCTGCTTTACATTCTATGAGCATTTACGTCGACGGTTTGTGAAAAAATCTATTTTGTGAATTAAGTCAAGGAATTCATTTTAAGTTTCTTATGTGGTGGGACATGCAAGAACACATGGAGACCAATGTTTCAAGACCAATGCAATTATTAGGGCTTGTTTAAAAATCCATCAGATTTTGCTTCAACACCAGCTTATTTTATGACATCCGGGTTGCGGCATTGCTGCGTCAATTATATGCTTGAATTACATGCACCGTGTAACTACTAACATCTCGTCGATTGGTTTCCCCTATATTGGTAAATTGGCTTGTTGGAGTCGAAAGTTAAATTTTAATTTGCTCATTTCATTGGGTATTATAATGCATAATAAAATATAAAGTAGCAGGAACTTCTCGTTAATTAAAGAGAAAACGATCATAAAATTTTGTAATTTAAATTTAATGTTGTGAATTAACTGCATAGAAATAGCTGTAAAGGATAATAACAATTAGGTTAATAGCAGGTTAGTATGAACCGTATAAGATGGTATTGCGTGCAGAGGATATATTATTACATACATATGGGCGTGCATGATATTCTACGCCAATCACATTAATTGATATAATTGTATAAGTGTTAGGCATAAGTGTAATATTATAAGTAATATAATAAAATCCATTATCCAAGATGGGTCTGATTTCCAACTTTTCATGGAAATGTCGTAAAATGGCCAGTACCAACTATTATACACCCACAAATATTCGAGAAAATAAGCTACAACATCGACGACAAATTTCCTTTACCCCTAAACTGAGAGCAGTGATCAAGAAGCGACAGAAAAATTGATAATTTTCCAACAGATTAATAATGCACAAGAAATTTATATCTGCAATTTGATAATTCAGCAGAATCCAAGGAGTGGAATAAATTCAATTTATCAATCATATTTGACAAATGCAAGATAACTTATTCAAATCGGGTTATAACGAACTTAAAGTTTTCGATTTTGCACAATTAAATCTGTAATAACTTACTGGCTACTTTAGTTGTTTGATATTAGCTTAAGTTTTTATGCGACTTAGTTTCAAGCAGATTTCAAATGTTTTAATTTCATATTTTCAAATTACTACACGTTTCAAACAAATTAACTGCGCTCAATCGGTTTTTATAATTAGATAAGTAGATAATAAGTGAACTATTTATCACCTTTGTGTAAAATATTATAATTTCATTTTATTTACAATAAATAGAGTTGTGGTTAATTGTGTTGTTATATAAAAATAAATAAGGTTACATTCCTAACATTACATAATTTGTGGTGTATTATGACAACCTTTGAACAACGTAGTTTCCCCACGTTGGACGTTAGGACCTTAAAAATTTGCCTAATGGATAAAACGATAAATTTGAGCTAACGACTGACAACGTAACTGTATGATAAACTTATATCTGCGGCCGGGATGAGCTAATACCAGCCAGGGGGCAAATAATATATCCAACCCACCATTCGTTGCTTCTTAGAATATGACTAGCCCTCTTAAATTACGAATGTTAAAATTGCTTTAGCGAACGAATTTGCAACTTGCATATTATTTGTAAGAGTGCGGTGTAATAAATAAAACACAGCTTAGAATTGCACATATTCTAATCATATTGAACAAAATTGAGAGACCATTTTGATCTTTGCAAAAAATACATAAAATGGATATAATAGATATAATAAATAAGTTTTAGAATCACTTGCAAATTGTAAAATATTGGAATAAATCATTCATAAATTTCTAGGAAACCTTAAATGGGGAAGCACACCATTAGGGGCATCGCTCAAGGGAAGCTACAAGAATCATTAATCTAATATATAATATATTGATCAATATAGTAAACATAACAAGCTGACATTTGTATGAAGGAATAGTACTTCATCAGGAAAATGAAATAACAACACCGCCGAAAATTGTTATGGGGTATAAATATCAGCAAGGATTTTACGAAGTTACATAAATTTCAAGTCAAGTTCAAGTATTATAGTAACTACGTACCTGCGAAATAGCAGTAATTATGGGGCAAATTAGTATGAAAATACCGAATGATGATGGCAGAAAATACGAAATTAATAAAGTACCCGATTTATATACCTGCGCCCTGAATTTCATTGAAAGAAACATTTCATTTCGTTTAGCAAATGCCTCCAAGCATTTTGGTCACTGTAGTTGGATAACAAAGTTATAAAGTTGTTTTGTAAAGTATTCTATAATTATTTTGTAATTGAATTAATTTGTTTTGTTTTTCTGTCCGTGGAACTTCTTTTTAGTGTGATAAGATAGTTTGAACCACATTGATATATTTCAAGTTGAAAGTCTAAATTAATTGAACGGCCCATAATTTCACTTGATTTAATAAAACAAATAAAATTATTTATTGCATTTTTAATCTGGTAATATAATGGCAGATAAAAATTACATTTAATTTATTTTATTGATTTTCATGGCACATAAATATCCTTCGGCGAAACTTATATCGACATTTCATCTGACATCCTTGCTACACTCATAGGTTTTCTATGTTTCCAAAACAACTGAAATAATGGGTATATAAGAGCGGAATTTTTTCCTGATGTAGAATTGATTGCTCAGTGGTTTAGACGCTATCATATTCTTTTATGTTATTATGTTCCTATTGCTATAAATATCAACGTTTTATTAATTTACAAGATTTTATTACTGTTCTATCCTTTTTATAAATTGATTTGCTTTACATACTCAGATGTCTATATTAAGTATATTGCTCCCTTAAAATTAGTTCCGCTTTTCTTCACTGTCACATTAGAATTGTATCTCGTTTTTTTATTTGTTATTTTAACTAATAGTCGTACTCGTATTCTGTGGCTACAATTTATTTATTTTCAACTATTTACGAAGATTTACGGTGGTGTAAATCATAATATGTTAATATATCTCGCATCTCGAACGAGAATTTCTATTCTATATTGCAAATGTGTACTTATATAATATATGTAATGGGGGCATAAACTAGCTCAAAGTAACTGATCTATTACACATTCCCCTAAAATTTAACGTGCCAAATTTAGTAAAAATAAATAAATAAATTAATTTTAATTATTTGATGACGAAATTATTTACTTGCCATATTACCATTTAATACAAATAAATTAATACATTTCAACATTCATAATCCTTCTCCGGGCGTAATAAACACTCCTGCATTTTTAACGAATATTCCGTTGAACATTTCCATTTAGCCTACTTATTTCAAAATTTCTCTTGGAAATATTTTAATGGCTCGATGACAACTACGAGATGTGAGAAGAGAATAATTCTGTGCTATGTTATATTAAGATCAAAAAAAGCTTACCTAATTTATGTTACCCAAAGCTGCATCGTTGCAAATATAATTTCTACCATATTAGTTTATGTGACACTGCTTTGATAAATCACGCCTAAACTTGTACCCGTCAAAAAATAAAAAAACCGTAATCAAGTACATTCATTTTCGTAAATACAAGAATATAAATAACATTAACATATATTAAGGGATTTTAAAGAACCGTGTACGCGCATATTTTAACTTCCCAAAAAGACCCGTCTGAATCCGAGAGCCAGTATTTCATAAAACCGGGCGCCACTGAAAAAACTAAAGTACAAAGAACACGCAACACTGTTACAATTTTTAGCTTTTATTATGAACGGAGCGAAATTCCGCCGCTGTTCACTTCCATAATTGACACAATGCATTTCTTGCCTACTGCAGCGGCCGCAAAAAACCAAATGAAGTTGCATTCTTATTTACTCCGATGATTGACGTAACGCATTTGTTATTGTTATCTCGCGATTTTGCCGCACAATTACTCTCGGAAAGACAAGGATCTAGATGCCTTTTAGTTCATATTTATTACAAATTCAGTCATGTGTGCACGAAGAAAATATTCCGGGCAAAATGAAATAGTTGATATTCTTAGATTTCTGGAGAACGATATGCATTTTTAAATAATACGATCTGAAGGCAGCCAAGCATATTATAGAAGCAATGTCACGATTTTAGATAAATATTTAGATATGCGCAATGTTAATAATTTCAATGCGAGCATATCTGTTACCAATTATGAAAATGTTTGTTAGAGGTGTGTAATATTTTTCATCACTTTATTAAACATATTTTTTCCATTAAATTAACTGCGTGCGTTTAAATTTCAATCACGTATGCTTTTAAGTGTTTTTCTCGACCGCGGAGGTCCTCCATATGTACTTTCATTTCAAGTTCGAACAACAAAATGTTGATATCCATGGCCCTATGACCCACTATGTTTATATGGAATAATGAGTATAAAATTACCTGTAATACACAATTCTATAAAATGTTCGTTACGTTCTAATTTGATTTATGAGTTAATTAAAGTTAATTTAACGCTAACAGAATTTGTCAATTATTTACTATACTGTTTTATTTTATAGAATTAATTTGAAATACATATTTTCAAAAATGGAGGGTGAAATAAGTTGCAGCTTTCCAATAAAAACTTAAAACATTGCAAAAAATATTTCAAAATTCCATTCCAAAATACCATCCATTTGCAACTATTTTTATAACTTGATAATTGTTTAAGTAAATATATAATACAATTATTTGGCACCCTAATATAATTAGGTCATTCATAATTCCTAATATAATAATACGGTTGCTGGAAACACCTGGCAATAATGATGTACTATGGGTGAGAAATGATGGAACTATATACTGACAGAGACATATAAAAGGCGCTATGCTGGAAGCTAAAAGGAGAAAAGATGACACACTATTTGAGGAGCATATATATGGAACTAGGCAAACAGCATCTGTAGAAAAATAAGACTTCCATGAACAATAAGATTCGTCAGAGTGGTGTTGAGAAAAGTAGCAAAGAATGGATTTATCGATGTCGGAACGAAACAGGATAAAGAGTTAGGGGAAGGCATCTGTGTTTCGGGGAGGGAGGGCAAAAGCATATGGGTGGAATGCACGGAGCAGTTGAGAGTCACGGACACGAAAGACGTAAGTGAAAAATGATACAGTTTCAATTAAGGCAATAACAATTACACTATTGTTGCTAATCATACAATGTCATTGAGTTTAAACAGATTGGATCTGGAAACCGTGAATGGATTTTTGGGTCGTTGTTTCACTAAACCAGATATATCTGGTCAGGTTCTTAAACACATTTTGATGAATTAAATCAAAAATGATAGAATATGGTAATTAAGTTACCATTCGCATAGTTTATCGTCAATTATGCACTTACAATTAGTAGAAGACATTTGAATAACAAAATCCGATTTAACAAATCGTTATAGTCAAGAACGATTTATTATCCAATGTCGTATATGAAGCCACTCAACTCAAGTAAGTGACTTCAAGGATCGAAATATTCTTAGGATCCAACTTGTGTAATTTAAAATTTATGGAATTTTATGCAATCCTAATCACATTATAGTAATAAATATAATGTTCGTATTCTTTGGATATTGGTTTAAGAGGAGGGGAGACAGTTGTGAATATAACGATTAGGGTGGAATTACCAATTTGACAAGAGTGTTACGAGGATGTGAAAGATGGACGGATCACTGAATGGCGGCGGAATCGATTCAAAATTTATATTCGAACAACCGGTGGATATTAAACAGTTCACTTATAATAGCAATAAATTTTTCTTTAGTTATGATTGTATGCCTTAGTATTAATATACGATGTGAAGATATTTGGCACGTGGAGCCCTACTTCTTACCAAACGGTAGCCATCGTCTTGCTAAAAAATAGCCATCGTAAAATATATTTAACGTTTTCATTATTAATAAATGCCTCTGTCGAAATCACCTCATAGGTGGCATTCGAATCCGTTTATTGGTATCCGCGCGACGAATCCGTATCAAACAGTTTATTTAATAACCCCTAAATTAAAATTAAAATTGCAGAACTCGTTGCCGTGCAATTCAGCAAGGTTAATTTACTTGTCCCCAAATAAATACAAAACTGCAGACACTAAATTTAAGCCACGAAATTTATGATCGCATTTAAGTCTAGACATCCATGCTCACGGTGATTTTATTTATTTTTTAAACTTACTCATTTGGCACCGCACATATTTATGATGTCTTTTTTTCAATTCGTACGACGTACTATTTTTCACACTAGCATTAAATCAATCGGCCGAGTCGTATTTCATTCGCGATTCGCACGGCCGCAATTTAAAGCCGATTCGATTATGTTTTCTGTTACGTTCCATTAGCGCAAAAAAAGCAAAACCTGAACGACTCCATTTCACTTTCGATTGACATCGCTCCGTAGGAAAAATCCGCTTCTTCCTTTGAGTCGATCCACCAAAGAAAATATGCAAATATAGTGCGGTGAAATTCTGAAAAGTTTTTCAAGTACATGCAAATTAACTTTAAACCACTTAATTTCAATTAGAAACTCTTTCATGGTGCAAAATTAACATGTTAGATTAATTGTGATAGAACTATTTCAAAGAGAGGTTTCCGCGCCATTTCAACACCCTAACCAGTTTCAAATTACTAGAAAGCAGGATTTTGCGAATGTGGCTCTATTAGCGTAGTTGACGGGTATTAAGATAACTATGTGCATTTCAATTAATTTAGTATGACAAATACCTTTTAATGGAGTTGTACACATACTTGCTAAGTATTTATTTATTTATTATACTACGCCGATTAATCTATAAGATATTCGCAAATTCAGTAAATGGATTCATTCCATTGAAAATTAACACATTATTGCACACACATTATTACTTGCAATTTTTTAAGTTTAAAATCAGTAAACATTTTAACTTTTTATGAAGGTAGCCTAGGATGTCTCCTATCACTAGTGATGCTTTGTAGAAAGCAATAAATTTGATTTTACTAGTGATTTTTAAAAATTTAATGTCAGTAAATGCAATGAACCAGTAGTTCTAGTTAACGAGAACATAGCCAGTGACATGTGGCTAAGTTGTTAGGAGATGACAAACAACAGTTGACAATTAGTCGAACAGTTAAACTTTTGAAAGGAATTACAGTTACTGTAGACCCAACCCAACTCAATGTAATAAAATCCAAACCAAACCAACCCATCCTAACCCAACCCAACCCTAGGATAATGCCGAGATGAGATGATGATATCTTATGCAAGTGGAACAGGCGATCTACTAATGTAGAGCTAAGCAGTGCCCTATCAGACTTAATGGAGGAAGATTTACTAGAGAACACCACCTATTGCACCAATGCCCACTAGGAAGAATAGTTACTAGACTACGTATTTAACACGTAAATTAGACCATTGACGACTGGGAAGAGGGTTTTTCCCTACCAAATATGTAGCTTCACCAGAACGACGTCGAGTCTGGTCGAGGCCAGGAGAGTTGCTGCAACATTTCATCGAGGATCCTATTTTTTGGTGGATCAATAATGTTCTGGCGAGGAATTTGTTTCGATGGGCGCATGTATTTGATTTATATGCGGTGGAAACCCATAAATGCACATTTCTACGTAGGCAACATCGAAGAAGAACATGTGATTCCATTTGCTCTATTTGTTGTGGACAATTTTTTTTATGCAGGATAACGCGCGGCCTCATGTTGCTAGAGGGGTAATGGACTACTTCGGATTCCAACTATGGACTCGTTACCACAAAGCCCAGATATGAACCACATAGAGCATCTAAGGGATGTACTAAAACGAGCAGTTAGGCACGCGCCACATACCTGCTCCTATGATCTTAGGGAAGTCGAACAGGTCGTTTTCAATCAGTCTGCATTCAGGAAATATTATTTGACCAATATATCGGTTTGAAATTTCTTTTTTTTTGTTATCTTTCAATCCTTTGCTTCCCATACGTATCATTATATATCTCCTTTTTATTACTAAATTCTTTGTTTATTTTTTTTATTGCCTTCATTCGTTTTGAATTTGAAAGTAATAAGTGGCTGTAGGATAATGAGGCTTTAACGCTCTAATTTCCTTGCATGTTTCTAATGTGCAATGTGATGAAAGTGCAATGGGAGGTCTAATATACAAACTGATCAACGTGACTAAAAATAATTAAATATGCATGCGTTATGAATTATAAGGTCAGAGCTCGAAACCTCTGTAAATTATTCTAAACGATTAGATGTTTTTTTCTTGTAATAAGTTATGCGGATGTTAAACAATTTATATTCTCGCTTTAGAATTTCTTACATACTTTTTGCTGTGCTTTTATATCGATAATATCGTCTTTATGTGCCATATGTCTGGCGCCTAACAATATGTTACGACTTCAATTACTAACATGCCTTTGCTTCGAATAAAATAATCTGTGGACTGTAATATTTATCATGGATAGCGGTGCAAATTTAAATAAATTGCTATATTAAAATGCATTTAATGAAAATATTTTATATGTGTTATTTCATGAATTTTCAATTATAAGGACTAAAAGATCTTACCTGCTTAACCGATGAACATTTTGTGTAGCACAAGACGCGCATAAAATGCTTGCACAGAAAAGTTTAATACCAATATTTCAATAAATGTATGGGCCACTCTCCTTACTGGTGTAAATCAATTTATATTTGAATCGAAAAAATCATTAACAAGTTAATTTTTAATAATTGCGACGTTGGCCTAAATATATCATTCTTATTGTAATTTTAATTAAATTAAGGAAAGCATGAATTCCGCATGACGGCGTAATTGCGTTACGCAAAGTATATCAGCAACTCTGCACGAGTTACATTGCATTTTATTTGCGTCGAGTTTTTGTGCGTTATGTGCAGGAGGAGAGTAATGCATTTCTTTGTGATATTCCGAAGAATGCCCTTGATTATGCACGGATTAAAAGTTGCCACTCACGGTATTGTTGCCGATACGTGCTGAGTTAGCTGCATTCTCCTTATTACACACACACAGACACACAGCATAATGGAATACAAGTGCGTCCACTGTACGAGTGTTTTATCAAAACTTGATAGCGTTATAATTAAGCGTAGCGTATGCAACAAAAACGCTGGAATTGCGACGACGCCAGAGATGGTCATTTCTTACTGCAGGTTCTTTTAAATTGACACATGTCTTTAATTAAACATACCCATACAATTATTTTAATTCACTGTTCTTGGAAAATCGCAAAGAGGTTTGTTTTTCAGTCGTTGCAAATGCGCGCACGACGCGATCGACGAGTTTGTACCGATAAAACGTTTGTTATCAATGTAACATACTAATGATGCTTGGTGTGTTGGTTTAGTTATAGAATACCATTTGCTGCACAGAAGCTATTATAAACTTTTTCAAAGCGATATCTATGCTGGATTCGCGCGAGATTTTCCAATTGGTGTTTCGAAAAATATTTGTCAAGTATTTACTCTTAATATGACATATGCCATGAAATAAATTCGCGAAACTTATGTAGTGGAGAGTTCACAAAACAATGGATGGAAACAAATATCTTCTTATGGCATATTCCTGCTTGTCGTTGGTAATAATAACCAGCTTCTCCGTTACACCTGCCAATAATAATTACTATATCAGCGAACGCATGATTTATTAGATTTCTGACAAAATGTTTTACCGCCTGAATTTTTTTACAACCCTCAAGCGCAGTTTGGAAATAAATGTAGGTATAACACAAGGTTGTCTAATTGAACAGAAGAGAAGATCGAGGACGACGATGTTGATACATTTGATCACGATGAGAAAATTGAAAAGTCTGGCTAATGTTTAGTTCACTGTTCAATATGGGCTTGAGTGCAAAACAGATCATATCGGCTATACGAACATGAAAGAGAAACATTTTCATACTTTATTATAACTATAGATGGCTCCATAATTACACCAGTGAGTCATGCAGTGGAAACACGCTCACTGTCATCCGCCACAATCAGCAAGAAAATTATGATTATTTTTTTAAATACACAAGCAATGTACTCTATCTGGATGTTATCATACAGCAAATAACTATCAATAATAAAAAATTCAAAAATTCCAGCTGGAAAGGTATCACCTGTTCTAAAAGATGAAGACGGCAAGGCCCTGTTTGTTTTTCTTTAGGATAATGTGGGTCATAATGCAGCTAGTTGGCAGCACAGAGAATCTTGAAATGGGGAGTTCTGTATCATCTTGCATACAGCATACAGTAATGTTTGAATGTTTCTCGTACATGAAAGTATAAATTCGCAGATGATCTGGTTCTGGATTGTTAATAATGAAATTAATCTACAAAACATCTTAAATATATGGAAATGTACTCTAGACCTTGTACGTCCCTGCAATACTCGTATAACTAAATCAGGTATCTACTTTACTCGTACTAAGTAGCAAAGTAGGAAATCAGGAAATAGATAACGAAGCAAACCATATGATAGTAGCTACCCTCCAGCCCATATCACTGTTAGGAAGCGAATTTGAATCCTGCCTACATTTACATCAAGTGTAAAGTGCAGGTAGCTGCCATGAGGTACTGGTGTGAAAATACAAATATTGAAAAAAAACACTTAACATCTTAACCCCACCAAACTCTAAAATAATAAGAAAAGTGTGCAAAAAATGACGTGTTAGAATCAGAAAAATGCCGAAACACTAAATATATGTTCTATCAAAATTGCAAAATATTCAAAATTGCAAAAATCTAAAGAATAATTACCAACCAATATTATTAAAATTGACAAACATTTTCAAGATCTTAATAATCGAGACTAAATCATAGATTCGTACATTTTCATTGGAAGGATCAATTAAGTAGTAAACTTCAAGACAGTTAAAGTGCATCATCAATCAATTACGACAGCTCATGTTGTCGAAAACAATGCAACTAACACTCAAAGTACAACAACCAATGAGAAGCATTACAACCAGTTTATTGGATTTTTTCTACATAAAAGCAAAGCAAAACCATTTAAAACTTGTAACCGCCCGAAACGAGCTGAAGAATATTTAAAAACAAAAATGCGAATCACAAATTTTTCCAAATTTTACAAATTTCAAAATTCACAAATAACGTTTAAGAAATTTTCCATGACCGTTCAAATTGAAAAATCGACCAATTTAAATTAAATTTTAAAATTAAATTATTGAAAGATCTCTTGCATTTTGCCACGACTAGCTAACAAATTTAAGAGAAATGATCGACAGAAATAATTTACCATCGCACTTCGAAAAAAATTCAATCGCCAAACCATTATATTGGAATAATTAGTGTTGACAGGGTGATGGATGACTTTTCTGAACTGCAGTCAAAAACACAGTATATTTATTAAAAGAATATAAAAAGTGTGAAAGATATAATATGACGAGTAAGGAACTAGGAAATGAAAGCACATCCTGAAGGAGGAAGAAAACAATTGGGGTGGTGTTGTCATTTGCCAAGAATAGAGAGCTACGACCATTGAAGACATTTTTGGCTACGACTTGAACAGCAGACATACTGGCAGGTCGAATGTAACGTGTAATTGCCTCTGTAATACATTGAAAAGAACTGTGAGAAGACAACAGTCTTCCCCATCCCTCCTTGCAATTAGTTTTGTTGGTTGTTTGCGTTCTTCACGTAACTTTGGTACATGTCTTAATCAATGTTGTATTATTTTTGTATATTTTATCCTTCTTATCCAGTGCTCGCCTACTTGTTCCTTTCATGTAGTCTTAATAAGTTTCTTTAAAAAATTCTAATATATCCTTTTTCAAATTCCACATTTGGCTAGTATATATGGTTCTATGTCTAATAATTGTCTTGAACCATTTTCTTCAGATATCTTGTGATGAATTGCGAACCTGAGTGCTCTGAATATATTTTTAGCCCTATTTATATCTTACATAACATTCACATAAAAAATCTAGAAAGTATAATATTTACAATAAACGGTTCCAAAAATACGAATGACGCAATAAATGGAGAATGGTGAAACTGGGTAGACTTGACAATCCGATACGTATAAATGTTCTAAAGAGAATAGAAATATTAGGAAATAAAGAAAATGAAACCAGTACTAAATAATGAGAAGACCAAATCAAAAATGTTGTCTTCTGAAATATTAATTGGCTTCAACTTATTAAGCCTTGACCCAGCACAATGATTTACATTTTTCTCCAGTTTAATATATTGTCGAGGTTATAATAATCATAGTTTCTATTTAGTTAGATGTGACTATAAAAACTTTCATAAAGCCAGTTTGATAACATCTCTCACATAAACAAATATTACATGCGCCATTAATTATTTTTTAAATTCTAAAATTAGAAATTAAAAATTCAAAATATATGTTAGTGTCGTAAAGTAAAGAAACGATCGCAACATAGTCTTCTCCGAAATATTGACAATAGTTTGTACGTTCAGACTAAAACCTATAATTACCATTCGGGCAGAAAATAATTTTAATACTGTTTTGTTTGTAAACTCCATGGCGAACTTTTAGGCCAATATCTTAAATATCCATTAACATTAACATTAACCATAAGTGACTCAGTATGATCGATAAATTGGCCAGATTGGACGAATCATTTCCGATATTTTAAATTCTGTTAAACTACGAACTGACCCACCCAAGACAAGGAGACTTTCCATAGCAGATTATTTTTTGTGAATATATGCTATATGTGGTCTAATGTTAAGGAGAAATTTGTGTTACCAACAAGTGCTATCTAACGACTTTGTAATATTTAATTTACCGAATGAAAATAAAACCTGAAGGCAAAGAAAGCTTGTAAGATGATAAGTACGCAAAAACGAATTTCTTAAAAGCGAACTAACCTGTTTTTTCCGTCAGCCGCTGCCATCCGTAATTATCACAATTACAATCTTAATAATGCACGTATTGTACCAGATATGGCGGTATACATTTTTGGAAAGTGATTAAGTGTATAAATAACCGCTCATGTTGTGTAAGCACTGAATTCTTCACAAACAAGTTTATATTAGTCAATGTCAGGGATATATCTTTCAAGGCCGTTGTCTTATATAAATCACAAGGAAGTCGCATAAATAAAAGAAAAGCGCGTTCGAGAATATCTCTTATCCGACTCGTAACAGAGATCGGGACGGATAAAGCCGTCAGACGCTTTCAGAAGTCGCGTCTGCCCACGTCACCGGCACACGATGGCCTCGCACAAACTTCGAATTAGTTAGCGGTAGTTTTGATCTTCGCCTCGTTCCAAACGTGACCGCGTTTATTACTTAAAGCACTCGGCTTTTATTTGCGTTTTTGTAACATGAGAACGTATTTTTATTAGTGGCCGCGTGAGTGTAGTGCAATGTGTTTGAACAACTGAAGCGGATAATGATATGGTCTTGTGCGTACTCTGGAGGTCGGGATTTGTACAAACAACGAATTGTCCGCGTGTAGTAATTATTTGTTTACGAGTTTAACTGTAATTAACTATTGGGAAATTGCTGTTGCCCGCCAAAGAGCTCCATCAAAAAGGACCAGTGCGGGCTGCTTTATGGCTTTATGCTGGAGGCTATTACAATGCAAAACGCCAATAATGGGGTTCGAGGACCCAAGCGACAAAAGACCGACAACTCCTAATTATGAAGGGAAATAATCTTGAGCACCTGTTAACAAGCCAACCCACATACTGACCCCCTGTTGTAAATGTAATTCCGAACCTGATTGACTTTTCAGTGATAAAAGACTTTCCTGTTTTAAACTCTGGGAGAAGGTTATGTTTAGACCACCCGACAATTTTAATTATGTTCAATTGCGTACAATGGAAAAAAATACCAATAAGTGGGACTTCAAATATTTTGAGAAACAAAGCAGTTCTCCAATCACAATATTAAAAGGACTGTTTTAAAAAAGCTCATGGTTGAAATTTACCCCGAACTAAAAGCTCAGACACCAAATCAGCTTTTGAACGGCTACTCTCAGTATGTGAAAAGTAGCTCAAATCGTGATAATAAATAACTTCTCCTAAAAATGTTTCAGAAATCATTCCCTGAAGTGTAGAATAATGGAAGAAAATCGTTTAGCGACCAATCGATTCAGATTTATATTGGGACGAAGAGCAGTGGAACAATTAAAAAAACTTAAATTTTGCAAATTACGAGGGACGTGTACGTGACGTCGAGCACCGGATTCTTGCACAGATTAAGGAGACTTGAAAATATTTCATGGAATTCCATGTGAAGAACTAATATTATAATACAGTAGGTTGGACATGGTTACTTTCTAGAAACCGGTTTGACCTTTCGCAAACTTCAGATGCACCAAACGAGATTTAGAAATGGCCGAGGAACTTTAGAGTACAGTCAAAGCTCCCCAAAATAATTCATCAATACTGTCCCACAAATCCATTACACCTTAGGTTTCATGAAATCTGAGCCCGTCTTTATCGAGTACCCAATAGTAAAATAACGAATTTGAAAATAAATGTATTGCCAACAAAATAACGAAATAAGCAAAACAAACATCTTAACAATTTTAATTTTTAAACTTGCACGATAATGAAATTTCCATCTGCAGAAATAGTTTAATAATTAGATGTGTTAGGCACTTGGACGCGTACAATTAATGACATTTGTGGAACATTTTAACCATGATTAATAGACGTCAAAAGAACAAACAAAATGCAAACTAGGAAGCTTGCGAGTTAATTTCGTTAAGAAGTAGCAGGGCAAGAGAAGCAAGCAGCACATCCATTAGAAAACTAATCAGCGTTGTAAAAAATGCGAACTCAATTCCTCGTGAACCCAACATTAATTACCTCCCCGTCTTTCGCCAGGTAAGGCACCGCCGGCAATGACTCGCCGTCGCATTTGCAAGCGAGTCACGGACAGCTGACTCTGAGCGAGCAGTCGAACAAGCAACTGTCTTGTTCACAAATTTTCAACAGTGATTTTTCAGAAAAAGCCGCCAGTCATCGTCTGCCGGAAACAAACAGCAACGCGCGATAAAAGTGCTTTTAATTTTCGAGAACTCCGTCGCCGGTTAAATGCGATCCGAGTTATTATTTGCTCTCGCTGTATATAGGTTAACAAGATCGGAATTGAGTTAAGTGGAGCGTGCCGAATTAAATCCCATGTGAAGAATAATTAAAAGTAATCGCTTCGGTTGTGTTTAACATCGATCGTATTAAAACGTTTGCGATAAAGATCCTAATTTATAACGCAAACAGTAGTATCTTTCAACGAGGGATTAATTTATGTGACATCGAATATGTGCATAAGTATATATTAAAATCGCAATATAAGAAAACAGTTAGATGTATCAAGGATTCTATCAAAGTAGATCATATTGGTTGAAAGTGAACCACTCTATGTACGGAGTAGAGATGTTGCTAAAATGATCTCACATGGATTACTTACAACCTTATTTAAATTTGTCAATACTTGGTCATCACGAAATATACGCACACTTCAAATTGTTCTCTTGCTTGAATTTCCATGCAATGTAAATCTTAATCGATTGTTAGTTAGTTAGATTTTCTTCCATTATTCTACACCCCAAGGGATGATTTCTGAAACATTTTAAAGAGAACTGCCGTGAACTTTTTTGTAACTATCACAATTTGTGCTACTTTTCACCTATTGAGAGCAGCCAATCAAAAATGCGTATAATTGGACATGTAGGCTTGTATGGCTACATAAATACTCCTTGTTTATTGAGGTATTATACCACTTAACCTTTTTTTCTAGCTATTGTGATTGGAGAAGTTTTTTTCCCACTTATTGAGTGGCCCTGGTATTTTTGTCCATTGTACGCATATTAAACGTGATTAAAATTGTCGGGTGGTCGGAACATAACCTTCTCTCGGAGTTTAAAAGAAGAAAATCTTTTATCACCGAAAACTCAATCAGTTTCGGAATTGCATTTACAACAGGGGGTCACTATGTGGGTTAGCTTGTTAACAGGTGCTCAAGGTTATTTTCTTTCATAATTAGGAGTTGTCGGTCTTTTGTAGCTTGGCTCCTCGAACCCCATTATTGGCGTTTTGCATTGTAATAGCCTCCAGCAAAAAGCCATAAAGCAGCCCGCACTGGTCCTTTTTGATGGAGTTCTTTGGCGGGCAACAGCACTTTCCTAATAGTTAATTATGGTTAAAGTCATAAACTAATAATTACTACACGCGGGCAATTCGTTGGTTTTACAAACTGGACAATTTCGTTGTATTCTGTAAACAAATCTTTGCGTCAGACATCAACTTCATATCTGCGTTGTAAAAATTTGAATTTGCCGATAGACGTTTATAGCAAAGCTCATATAATGGATAATATAATATCGTTTCATAGTTGGAGGATCGCCAGTTACCATTCATGTAAGATGCCTAAAGAATTGTAGATTGACGGTATGCTGAAATTCATGGCAGCCTGCTGCTTAGCATAACAGCTCGTCTACCAGACATACGATTTTCCATCAGGAACGGTTCATCTATTGATGAGTATCTCCATGAATCCAATGAGTCGAAACCTATCGTTGTACTCGTTTGACTTTGACTTCCACATAAGATCTTCACCGATAACACTTAATTGTATAATAAACCAACTCAAAAATATAGTCATGACGTGAGATCCGTTTTATCAAAAATTAATATTAGCTAGTAAGAGGTTAATAGGTATACGGTTTCGGAAACAAAAAAAATATTTCAAAACCCACCTGCTAAAGATGGTATAAAAAGTGATCGAGACCGCCTTCTTCGGTTTATCAATTCTTTTTTGAATATTTACTCATCACTGTTCTACCCACGGATAAACAAACAATCAACAATCAATTTTAGTGTTTTGCATATTAATCGAATCAGGAATCAGAAACGTGAAACCTGAAATGAATTCAAGATCCAACCAAATTCGGTAGTTTATTTTATAGGACAAAGCTTCTCTTTTCTCTGTATATCGATAATATTAGATGAAGCTATGCGCATAAACACTAATTTTTTTTTACTGAATATCATTTGATCTAACCTAGAGTATGGTTCGTGTTTTTTGATATCATGTTGTTCTTATAAACAACCTTCTTTAGGTGTATCGAAACTACAATAGTTACAGGCATGAAAACTTGCATACGCGGAGGCATGCGTGAAAGAAAGCGTACGAGATATTCGCAGGAATCTATATTGTCACGGTGGAAGTCTTCTGCAGAATATGTTAAAGCATAAGAATTCATCAGAGATTCATAAAGGTAAATAAATGCGCATAATTTTACAAGTTCGACTGTATTATTGTCACTCTAATTGATTTCTAAATGTGTACGCTTGTTTAAAATCTTATGATTGTATGAGTCTTATGCTTAGGACCATTGCGTACTAAAAATATTAAAGCGGCATAGCTAGACACAAAGATCATTACTTGATAGCTTCTAACAATAAGTCCGGGTACGCGCAACCGATCGACCACGTGAAGTATACAATGTACACAATACCAAATTTGTATATTGCTGTTCAAAAGAAAATTACATTAATAATTGTCAACCAAGGCAGTGTACAATTTTCAGCCAACAGCAAACAACTTGAAGCAATCATTGGTTAGAGACGGAGAGATGAGACGCATGACTGTTGTTGCAAACAATGAACAGTTAGATTACAGTCGCAAACTTCAAACTTAACAACCTCTTTTAAAAGTTTGAGGGGCGCTTACCGTAGTTTGGCGATCCGTACGGTGTCTTCTCGTTTGAGGTTTAACACCTTATTTTCCCCAAAAATCAAAACATCGGTAACTGATAATAAATGTAATTGATATTTATAATATTTATAAAATACAGTCCGTGCAATTTGGTAAATTTGCGTTATTAATACTCTATCGACCTTGAGAACTAGCATCCTTGAAAATGCACCAGCTTTTATTTCAAAGTGACTTTTGCACGAGATATAAAAAAATAATCTACATTTACACGAAGCTATAACTTAATGTGCTTACTTTTTTCTATATCTGAAAATTGCTACTATAATTTATATCGGCGCAACTAATTCTGTAACAAAATTAATGGATTAGTTCAAATTAGAGTGGTATTTTTATTTTAAGTACCTCCCATTGATGTTGCATGTGGGACGTGTATGGTAACTCTTCCCTTTGAATTTATATCAAAACCAAAATCGGTTTTTGATGTATGTGCGAAATATAATTCAAGATTGTTTCATTATAGCTTGGTTACCATGGCCTAAAATTTGGCATTACATTAAGTTGTAAAATGTAAAAAAAACGCCCGCTGTAAAGAAACTCCGGTGATAGTTATTAATAATTTATAATTAAGATAACATAGATAGATAGATAGACTTGTGAAGAATGTTTCTGTATCTCCATGCTGCGAGGTACATCAATTTTTGGAAATAGTACCAATCTTATTTTTTCGCTCAATAGAGTCTTCAACAATCGAAGAACTTTGCCATCCTCTTGTCATCTCTTCTGACGGATGTAATATCAACCCCATTATCTGCTAACAAAATGTCCGATGTTCGTCGAAACGTGTGTCCCGTGTATTTCTCTACATCAAGAAGTTGAAGAAATGTACACACAATTTTTTGTACTGTAGAGAAAACTGAGGCACGTTTCCTGGACGTAATTCAATATATTTCTTATACAAATCTAATCAAGAGACATTATCATTCACAACAGTGAACATTTGTTTTCGTTTTCGGCATGGTTATGACAATTACTGATCCTCTATCATCGATATCAGATATTCTCATATTGGCAACTTCTTCTTTACGACATGCTCCATAGATTCCAAACACAAGATCATTTTCAAAACATTGATTTAAAAATATTTAGATACACTCTGTAAACAAAAACTTTATCACATTTCCTTTACTCACGACTTTTTTGGCTCATGTCCAACACTTATTTTTCAGAAAAGAAATCAATTTATTACACTTGCTAATGTCAATATCTTTTCTGACCGAAGTCTTTTTGATCATGGAATACTTCGACCAAAGAGAACTGAAGAACTATAATTAATATTTTGTTAAAATACGGCTAATAACATACCTTTTCGCCAAAATACGGTAACAAAACAGTTTTGTCAATCTCATATACCATTTTCTCCCGGATCCAGCTTCAAAGATATAATATTCGCCTTCATAAAAATATTTAGTCTTGGAAGGAAGCAAACTATTGAAGAAGCTAAAGCTTCTTCAGAGGTTTTTTCAATTTCGGACAGAATTTTGAATCGTTCCATTTGGCATATTTTCAATAGTGTTTTTTGGTCTTTTTAATGTGAAAATTTTTACTCCGAATATAAAAGAAGGGACGGAAATATGAATTTTCAGAAAAAATATGTCAATTATGCAATTTTTAAAATTTTTAACAATTCACAAAAATCGTAGGCAAACACAGAAACGACCAAGCCCAACACAACACAATCCACCCAACACAATTCCGCCCAAGCCAACCCAAACCGATCCAACCCAACCCAACTTCCACTCCCTCAAACGGCGACGTAATTTATCCCGGTCATTTTCAAAAATAAAAAACCATTTACACAAGCCTTAAAAGTAAATTTAACAATCACAAAAATGATAATAGGAAAAAAATGACTTTTACGTTTTTCTAGGTTACGTGATAGAACGTGCCATATTAAATTGCTAAAGCATGGATCTCAGCACGCTGAGCTGTACATGATTTACAATGTGCAAAACTTCTCTCAAAGTATTATAAAGAAACAATACCAATACATTTAGGGACTTACTCACAGTGAACTACACAACATTGCTTTTCGTCCTGTATACTTATTAAGCTTTGTCCAAGATAATTTCGCAATCTTTCTCTTCGGGTCTTCTATACGCAAATAAATACTAATTATTGTATTATTTTTCCGGCTATATTATTATGGTTTTCTATGGACAAATGTATGAAATAAATAAGTAAAGTGAATATTTAAATATTACCACCCAATTCGTTTAAGTTTAACAAATTTTGAGTAAGAGGAAATATAATATAATATTTCATTTGAACCTTTAAATAAATGTAAATAATATAGGACAATAGGGAAGTTCATAAAGTTAATATAAATATATATTTAGTAGCAATCACTGAGATGTATATACAGACTGTCCCTAAAATGCGTGGACATCACTAAACCACAGATTCCTGGTTCGAAAATAAGGCGATTTAACTAAACTTATCTACATGCAATTACGTTTCGTTTAGCTAGTATACTGCTTCAAAGTTCTTTCAAGAAAAAAATATTTTGTCCATAACAACAGAACGCTTGGATCGATTTGGATAATATTCGGTATTGTACTCCTCACGGATGTAGGTCATCTTTTAAGGTGATATTAGTTATTATCAGTAGACCATTAGTGTACGAAACAATGGTAACCCGGCATAAACCAGTCAAAAACTTTTTAATGTGAAGGCCAATAACTTTCAAAAAAATAGTTTCAGAAAGAGGCGTTCAATAGTATTTTTCTTGTTACTTTGTAATTGATGATATCTGTTAAGGTTTGGACACAAAAAAATAAAATCTGAGGGACCGCGCACTGCATTTCTTAAAACAAATGTAATCTAGCAGTATGATATTCTAAGAAATAAATGACGATAAGGAAATTTGTTATGATATTTATTAGTATGTACTTCATTAGATCTACAATAAATGCTCAATGTGACCACCATCTTCCTGGATACAAAGGTTGATTCGACGCAAAAAAATGAATTGTACTCGTTGTAACAGTTGTATCAGCTGGCAAAAGCTCATGGACGTTTTGTATATGGTAAGGATATAGCAATTGTTCTTTAAGAACTCTATGAACAACATTCTTTGAAACGCCTGCTTGCAATGCTAAGCATCGACTACTTATTTCTGGATTTTCTTCTACTATTTCCAGAATTTCTCCCTCAATTCTGGGTGTGCGAGCACGTCCACGATCAGCTGTGCTCGGTGCAAATTTTCCCGTTTCGCGAAGGCGTCTTTCAATGTTTCCAAAAGTTTTATGATTGGGCACGCGACAAAATATTTTTTTCTTGAAAGAATTTTGAAGCAGTATACTAGCTAAACGAAACGTAATTGCATATAGATAAGTTTAGTTAAATCGTCTCATTTTCGAACCAGGAATCTGTGGTTAAGTGATATCCACGCATTTTAGGGACACCTGTATATCCACTATGAATCGTAAGCCAGGATGAAATAGTTTCGGACATAGATACACAAATATATATCTATTTATTTCATTTGGCCTAGAATTTTTTAACTGAATAATGTAATGGACATGTTTAGATAAGAAATAACTTAGTGAAATTAAAAATATTGATCATAGGGTAAAAGAAAATTTTTTTGAAAATTTTTTTCGTCAAAGAATAACTAAAATCGGCGCTGTTTGGAACTCAAATAGTATGGCATAGTTCTTTATTGGCTTATGGCCGTCTTACAATAATTATTTTGCGTAAATATTGTGTAGTTACCATACATGTCATATATTTTGTTAGACATGTAAATTTGGGGCTTGAAAGTTTTAATGTAAAATGAATCTTATATGAGGAGGAAGATTTTGAATTTAGATTATTTAAATGATACTTAATTTAAAATGGGATGGGCTTGAAGAAGGTCTCGATTGGAGTTTATTTATCTGGATGAAAATCATTTTCCTAATAATATAAAATTTGAGGAATTGATTAAGTTGCTAAGTTATAATATGTCACTTGGAAGTTGACCGTAACGTAGGAACTACTTGCCTCAAGAAATTCGAGGTCAGCTATTTTTCACTAGATATGAATCGTATAATGAAAAAGTAGGTTACATGCGTTCCTGGTTCATATTATTTATACACATGTTATAATTTTATATATTTTATATGTATATTTAAAACTCTTGACCAATGTAATTATTCCACGAGAGATAAATAAATAAATAAATTCGGAGCCTTTGATTCCCAATGAGAAATGCCTCCGAGCCCCACGAACAAAAAATAACGAAATTTAAATCATTTTATATACGACGCCCATGTTGAATATTCTTGTATATGACGCCCGTGTCAACATAGACTGCCCAGGGCCAAATTTACTTCATATTAATCAAAAACCACATATATATGTAAATGCGTAACAATATAAACAATATCGATGAAGACGTAAACAAGGTTACTCAGCAAAGGAATAAACTTTTTAAATTAATCCGCGTTTTTTTCCTCTTTCAGTATATCAACTTATAATTGCTTTTCCGAGAAGTTAAATTGCTCGCACGTTTTTTTCACTTTAGCGTTGCTCCTTTGTACGATTTCGTTTAATTAAAAATTGATAATTGCCGCAAAACGCCGGTTAATTGGTCCACTTTTGACAGAAACGGAAGCCCTTCTTGCGCGAACGTAAGTGAAAAAATTCGCAGAGTCACCCGAAATATTACAATTCGACGGGATCGATCGAAAAAAAGCCGTGTTTCTAATCAGTGTAAAATCGGCGGACGATTATGATGTTGTACGCAAAAAAAATCGTATTAAAATGTTAATTTTTTGGGTACGGAATGTAAATATGGATGACGGTAATGTGAATTTTAGAATATAACATAATTTGGAGCAGGTTTTTTTAAACAAGGATGTGTTGTATTTGGTGGTTCGAATGCAATTAGTATCTAGTTCAGACATCAGGGGAATGGTGCCAAAAGAAATTATGGTTGGACTGAAAAAATGATACAAATTTCTAACCATGATGATATATGAGGCAAATTGTGTACTTGTAAAAAGTGGGGATTGTGCACCTGCCTTGTTACATTAGTGCATTATTCATGACCAGACATAAAATGCTTGTGTGTATGCAAAGACTATCGTTAACCAAAGAACAATTGATTTTATATAATTGGTTATAAATATTTTCATAAATAAAATAGTCGTAAATATATTTTATTTGTGCATCTTCTTACAATGAAGGAAGTAATCAATTAATGTGTAAAAGGCCTTTAAATTAAAAATAAATAAATGCAGCTGTGATGGAATAAAATATTAATTAAAAAAATTACTTGCATGTTACGTAGAGCTGTGTCTGCGTTTAAATACAAGAATCCAAACAATGTTCTGTTGGTATTGGATATTCCTTAAGTGATGTCTCATTTTAATGAATGACACTCATATAATTTTTATATTAAGATTTCTCTTACATTAAAAAAAAATTTCACGATTTATTCTGTCCTCTTTTAAGATTTGTATTTTACTTTTACCCCATCTTAATCTGTTGACGATTGTTCTTTTTTTTCTCTTTTTAAAATTTTTAACATGGTCGTTGATTATTGACCCTTGTATCTATTACTTTGTTGGAGACAATGATTGTTATTTTTGTTACGATTGAGCGGTCATGTAAGCCATAATTGTTATGATCTGTAGGTTGTAACGTTACGAGCACTACTTGGTCAGTTGCTATCAAAAATGTGTGTCTTTAATCGTCGCTGGTTCTTCTTACTAAAAATATGTGATATAATCATGTGAATACAATGCTGAATATAATGATTAGTTTACATGCTACGAAACTAGATTTTGCAAAGGAAAATACTAAATTTAAATGACCAACTGGGTTTTATAAATAATTATGTAAATATAATTTTGGATTTCGAGGGAACTATGCATATGCGCACTGACACATAATTGCAATTTGTAATTGCTTCTCTATGATTACAGATTTTTAGATGTAATTAGAAAACTGTGATGAATTAGACTTTTAAGAGCTTGAAGACGCAATCGAAATAGAGCTGATGGGAGTGTACTGGAAGTAGTGCAAATTTACTAATTATATTGCCTGTGCATTCTTTTAAATTCATAGAAGCTTGTTTACGGAGACGAGCTTTTCAAATCAAATATTATTTCGAATAAAAAAGTGTAATTTTTTTGTACAGTTTTTTTTTAGAATAAACTCCTTCAATCTGTTATTCGTCGACTTTTAATCAAATGAATTTGTTCTTATCTTTGTTTTTCAAGTTCCATTTATTTTTCACCGACGAGTTATTAAACCCAACCTAGATCTTGCAGAAAAACGAATAGCAATAAATTGGTTTCGTAATGCGAGGGCTGGCAGGTACAAGACCACTTTCCACCGACCTCCATTCATTACGAAAGGTCCGAAATGATCTTATTTCAATGTTTTGTGTTTCCTCATCGTCTCCTATCTCGCAATAAAACAAAGCACTCGCATTATAATTTTGCAGGTAATCGAGTTAACAGCCAAACAATAAAGTTCACCAACGTCTGCGTTTTAAAATAACGGATGAATAGCCGCAGAAAAAAACAAGCGCCTCCTTTAACTTTCCAACAATGCAACATCGAAAGATTGTTGTCCGATACACTTTTGTGATAGTTGTAATTGGTTTTGACCGTAGTCGATGATAATACGATACGACGACAGTACCGGAGAATGGTGACGTCAATCAAAAATTTACGAACAATAAACTTTGGTAATTGTGATCGCGAAAGAAAGCCCGCGGTGAATGGATGAAAATTTCTTTTGTACGAAAAACAAGCACGAAAAACGCAGATAGGACACGATCGATTGTATTGTTTCTTCGATAAATATTTGTGATGTGTTGTTGGGAATTTAGTAATAGAGAATAGCAGTATTTAATTAATGTCTTGTTTACCAGCATTGTATGCAAACTACTTATTGTTATTTTGATATTTATATATTATATATGAACTAATTTTGTCGGTACAATTATGTTTTGTCTTGAACAGTAATTATTATAATTAAAGAATTTTAAATTTCCTAAAATTAAAGTTTTATAATTTTATAGTATGATTGTGAGGGTGTACTTGCGATCATATGACACAATCCTATGCAATTCGTACAGGATTATATTTACAGATATTTACGGTACGAATCTCAACAACAATAATTGTGTTGTGTTGTAAACAACTGATATGTTACTAAATGTTGTCTACTTCTTGTTTCCTTTACTCACGTGTACTGACAGGAATCGCGATTTAAAGAAACCACAGGATTTCATCAAGTCAGATAGGGCAATTTATTTGATGCTACACGTTACTTATGTGATGTACAAAGTAGAATCATAAATTAGTTTGGGAAATGTTCAATTACGTAGACGTGCATTATGCGTTCAAATAAACGTCTGTCATCCACCTGTTATGAAAATAAAAATAAATTAGTTAGTAAATCTAAACCCTAACGAGGCACGTTACAAAATCCTCAATTATAGCAACACGAGAACAAAATTGAGATACGTGGGTCGAATTTAAAATTTAAAACGCAACCTTCAAACTTTCTTCCCAAAAACATCGTTGTAAGCCATCAAGTAGGTTAATTCTCGAGTGATACAAATAAGGTCCGAATTGATACTTAGAGAAAGTATAGAAAAACGATATTGAATTATAACGAAGATCATTTTCTAAAAAAAATTGATATTATACAGTCGGTGACTATAATTTATTCGCACGTGTTACAATATTATGCTTTACGAGGTGCCGGATTGGTGGCGAAAAGTAGGCTGAGATACTAAAGTTACCACTTTGGCAATACCACTATAAAAGTGTAATTTAATATATATGTTGTAAATTCACATGTCAATTACATCGGTTTATTGTTGCCATCGTAGTTTATTATTTGTTTCCCATAAATCAGAAAGAAGCAGCATGTAGGAGTGATGTTAAGTTAATAAAACAATCTAGTGTTATATAAGGTCGTATATAAATTATGTACACTTAAAATTATTTTTAAGTGCATTTTCAAACGTTATTTTTAACGTTCGTGTGTTCACATACTAGGAGATTTATTTGCATGTAATGATGATTTATTTGAAACTAATTTATATATGTGAGTTTCAAGATTTCCTGTCGACAAGTAATATTATTATATATTATCTTATATAATATTACCTGTTATATACATTTTAATAAATAAATCATTTTCTATGCAAAACTCGACGTTTAAAGCAGCACCCTTTAAAAGTTGGGAATTTCATGATTTTTTATGAGCAGTGTATGTAGATTTACGGAAGAATTGTTATTCAAAACATGGGTCTCACGGAAGAAAATCGCGTGAGCACCTTCAAAATAAATTTCAGTTTCATAATAAAACTAAAGAGACCCACAACTAGAATTCCGTAAATAAATCAAAACTCGATTCACTATATCAATATTCGTAAAAAGTAGGTGTGAAAATTATTAAAATTTCCGAATTCATATCTCCCACAACTTTAAATCACAAATTTTCGAAATTACTTACATTGTGATGCAATAGTTCTCAATAGTTTTTCACATTGTATGCGTAATTCTTATCTGGTGTATTTAACATACGTGACTCGTGTTCACATAGACAATGTACGGTTTAATAATCGAGTGAAAACTCGCGTACGTGATCTGTAGTTCCACTTGCAAGGTTTGCGAGGTTTCGGTGACCAAAGTTGGAGCCACGCCCATATTTCAGTTTCGGTTTAACACCGTTCAAGCTAATTGATACAAAGTTATTTCATTTCCTTTATATCCGCTCTCACGGATGTAAATTATTATTTGTACATTTCGTTTGGCACCTTGAATAATAGAAAATATATAATAGAGAATGTCGCAAAAAACATCAAGGGAAGTCGTGGCACATATGTCTTTGAAAGATGTTAAATATTTTTATTGTAAATAATACAAAATATTTTAAGAACGATAGTCAAATGTCAAATTGTCTATGTGGGTATTGAATTTTATTTTCCACTCACCTTTTGCATCTCTTCTCGTTGTATCTTCCACTGAAAGTTGTAAAGATAGATTTTCGAGCCGCTGTCTTTGCGCTGATGGTCCTTTCTTCGACAAACGTGGCATAGTTGCTGCTTTTCTTCCTCCAGCTAACATTTTTGCAGCCAGGGGTACTAGAAATTGCAGGAAAGGAATATTTGCTTTGCAATCTCTTTATAGATAATCCACCCGACACCCATCATATAGCAGGCGATAGAACACTTCCATGATTTACTTGATTTGCGTTCTACTTCATACAATCCCATCTCGTCCATCAAATCAACACTTCCCATAATCTATCTATATGATGCAACAATTTCTGGACAATCAACACTGATTTTGCAGCCATTTTTCCACGTTTTATTGACAAGCACATGATTAGGCTTATGGCTATTGCTCAATATCCGGATTCAAAAAACAGCCCACCACTTTGTTGTATCGAAACATATATTTGCTTCTTTTCAGTGTACATTTGATTTTACGTATTTTTTTAAATTTCTGTTATAAGTCCCCACTGCTGCATAAGCTATATTAGTTACTTGGTATGCATCATATTTTAGAGATATTGGAAAGTTTATTTGATATTTTAAATTTGGGATTTGCTACTTGACATCTATAATTTAATGTATTGACAACTTGGAAATTGTTTACGATAACAAGACGTCTTGAGAGGTCTTCATTTAAATATAAAAAACAATAAGTTAGACGTTTCGAACAAAGTTAATTTGTTGTTGATGAAATTAGTCACGAGGGCGATAGAGTTATCATGCATTGGGACATGCTACGAAAATACAAAAGTTTTATCACCAGGTTATATTGAATACAATATATAATATAATGTGCTACTTGGGAATACTGAAAAATAGTTTAATATAAAGGATGGTTGAGACCTTTACTATGTGGTAGTCCATATTAATGATGAAATAAAACAAATGACAACGCTTATACGACAAATAATTTATTGTTCAAAATATATATTACTAATGAATATATATCCAAACAAACACTACACGACTTTTTACGGTCATTGTCAATAGTTAATAGTTGATTGTTAATAGTTGATTGCTTAAGCATGATTCATCAGTATTGTGAGTATCATGATGAATAAACTACGTAATGAATAATTTTATCATTATGTCAAGAAAATTGATAGGATGAATGATTTGAGACGTTTAATAATAACTTAGTTGGCGTATTTTTTGAAAATATTTCAGACGTGACTATAGTTTCATGAGGAGATACCAACGGTACGTTAGGCGACGAACCCGATATATTTTTTTTTATCGCCAACGTAATATAAATATTTGATGATTTGAGACGTTTAATACGAACTTAGTCGGCGTATTTTTTGAAAATATTTCAGAAGTGGTTATCGTTTCATGAGGAGATACCAACGGTATATTAGACGACGAACCCGATAATTTTTTTTACATCAACGTAATATAAATATTTTATGATTTGAGACGTTTAATAAGCACTTAGTCAGCGTATTTTTTTTAATATTTCAGATGTGGTTATCGTTTCATGAGGAGATACCAACGGTATATTAGGCGTCGAACCCGATAATTTTTTTACATCACCAACGTAATATATATATTTTATGATTTGAGACGTTTAATAAGAACTTAATCGCCGCATTTTTTTAATATTTCTTACGTGGTTATCGTTTCATGAGGAGATACCTACGGTACGTTAGGCGACGAACCCGATAATTTTTTTTTACATCACCATCTTAATATAAATATTTGATGATTTGAGACGTTTAATAATTACTTATTCGGTGTACTTTTTGAAAATATTTCAGACGTGGTTATCGTTTTATGAGGACATACCAACGGTACGTTAGGCGACGAACCCGATACTTTTTCTTTTACATCGCCAAAGTAATATAAATATTTGATGATTTGAGACGTTTAATAATAACTTAGTCGGCGTATTTTTTGAAAATATTTCAGACGAGGTTATAGTTTCATTGGGAGATACCAACGGTACGTTAGGCGATGAACCCGATATTTTTTTTACATTACCAACGTAATATAAATATTTGATGATTTGATAAGAACTTAGTCGGCGTATTTTTTGAAAATATGTAGACGAGGTTATAGTTTAATTGGGGGATACCAACGGACGAAGCCAATAATTTTTTTTACATCGCCAACGTAATATACAAATTTGATGAATTAATAATAACTTTGTAAATTCTCATTTTGATACCAACTACCTTGATATTTATTCATATTTGTTAGGGTTGTAGTTGTGTTATCGTTGAGAGTTGATTTTTTTTCACATTAATTTGTTAAGATGAAAAAAAATGGGCAAAAAACGCGAAGCAAATAGCAAACCTTTTCCCAGAATATTAAAGAAAAAAACATCCAACCCAATGATCCAGGCAGATAAAATGATCTAGTGAAAGGGACAGTAGAAGAAGATGATTGTATTACAGGAAATTGATGAACAATATATTAATGCAAAAAAGCAACGGGCTACTTACAGTAGCAATCATCCTGAAACGAAAGGGAAAACGAAATCATATCGACCAATTTCTACACTGACAATAAAATGAATACTGATTGAGAAACTGCTGTCGAGGCTCAAATGAATCTTAGAGGAAAACTTAATACAAGTTTCTTAGAAGTGTTTTAGTAAGAACGTTGTTGGAGAAATACAGCAAGAATGGCTTTGTGCATTATACGTCTTCAAAATCCTGTAAGTTGCAAACTTTTAACGATTCGTTAACAAGCCGTTAACGACCGATTAGCGTTTGTGAAACCGGGCATAAGTCGTCAATATAATAACTTTTGGAGAATTCTGCTGTTTTCGTTAGTGAAGCAAAATACAGTTCTGAAGAAATTATTTTGAATCTATCTCTTGATATTGTATTTTGTATGGATGTATTGCCCAACGAAGGATGGGTGGACTGTAGTCACTAATTTGAGGAATTTGATTGTAGTACATAGCCAGTATACTCCCAAGCATACCTTCGAGTTCATATTTATCACTTTCTTTCAAATGAGCGTTTCTCTGGGATAGTTTATATATTTGAATTCTTTCATTTATACATTGAGATATGTATAAATATAAAGGAATTTGGAGGTATTAGACAAGAGGGAGAGGACGGGAGGAAAGTTATCAGGGTGGGAAGTAGCGAGGATAAGGCTTTATGAGAAGGCGGGGCTGTCGACAGTAGAGGTGGAAATGAGGAGAAGAGAGGGGAGAAGGGTGGAAAAGGAGGTGGTAGAGAGGTGGAAGCAGGCGGAAGCGCAGGAAAGAGAAGGGAAGATACGGGATGCAAGGTACAATGGGAAGTACAGAGCAATACAGACATTTGGGAGGAGGCCAAGGTATTTGGGTGGATGTAAAACGGCGGACGAAGAGAAGCTAATAGCAAGGTATAGATGCGGGAACGAAGAGAAGGCAAATAAATATTGGATGGGAGAAGAATACAGAAGATGTGAAGCATGCGGGAAGGGAAGAGATGAATGGAAGCATTGGTGGGAGGAGTGCGAAGAAATGGGGTGGAGCAAGGAGGAGGAGCGGGAGGGCAGAGATTGGAGGAAGGCATTGGGAGAGAATGGGGAAGGGATACAGATATTAGGGGAATTAAAAAGGAGGAGGGCTGAGGGTAGGAAAAGGAGGGTAATTGAGAGACAAAATTGACATGTTACAGGAAAGGTGAGCACTCGAGGGCTGGAGAGGGAGGTAGCGGACGAAACGAAGAGAAGGTGGAAGAGACGGAGTGAAGAGGGAGAGAACGAGGTGGACGAATAAAAATAAAAAGACACAATGTAACATGAGTAACTAGAAATGCCAAATAAAGGTTGTTTTTTTTATATATAAAGGAATTTGGAAATAATTTTATAACACTTATAAATAAAGAAATCTCACTTTTAGTTTTTAACCTAATTATTTTCGCACTAACTAATGAAAATTCACTAAATTTTCTGCTTCACTCAACGTGTTCGAATAAAGTGAGGTGGACACTTTATTGATGAATTAGAAGACTAATGTGTACCATACATATAAACCAAATGTAACCAAATTAAAGGTGTTTAGTCCTGACATAAAACTTAGTGGTACATATACCTACCAGGCGCCGCGAAAGACTTAAATAAAGACTTAATTAAATTAAATAAAAATTAGAAACATCAGTAGATTACCGTTTCAACATTTTTATTTGTAGCGGTTGAATGATTTTTATCGTGCGACTACAGGCACTTGATCAATATTTTGATAAAGTGGGTCGTCCTTTGACAACGTAATTTCCAACGTTAACAATAGAGAGAATTGACGCACGAATAAGATAATTGCGATATTGGCATGAATGAAAATAATTGCATTGTCTATATCGGTGATTTTATCGCGAAGGTGCGCGACGACTCAATCTCTTATTTCTTACATAAATGTATTTTGTGCGATATCGGCTAGGCGGTGCGCGCGCTAAATGAAAGTTGCAAATGCACGACTTACGTAAGTTTCGCGATGCCTATTTCCAATTTTGCAACAGATAGATAAGCGTACTCGATGCAAATCGTGGGCCATTCCCGGGAGGAGAACCGGAGAAAGTTCGCACAGCACGCGCTATGTCCGCTACGCAGGGAAAGCTCGTTCGATGTTCTGTACGTTCGCACAAATATCGCACTCCTCTGCACGATACGTAATACGGCTGTCACTGGTGATGGAAACAGTGCAGTTTGTGGCACGTATCTCCATCATCTATCCTCATAGATTGCTATTTTTTTAATGTAGATCGTTTTCCCTATATGTATGCACTGACTTCCAATATGCATTCTCAGCCATATCTATGCATGCAGTTCCACTTATGGACCCACTCGAAAATTATCATTATACGAATCTAGCTCCTGCAAAATATAATATAGGTACGCGATTTTTCTAGACTTCGCGAAAGTATATGTAAGCTAACCGTAAATTTATAGTGTGTACGCCGGGTACGTGGTTTGAAGCTACGTGGAAAGAACGCACGATATGTAACACTTCATTAAATTGAAATTAATTACAAGTGTACTTCGAAAAATGCAACTCATTTGCATTATTAACACTTTCTCTGTGAAAAAGGTGGCATGATTTACTTTTAGTAATATTAAACTGATTTGTTGAACGGAACAGGAGTTTCAGTTGTACATAAATTTGTCGTGAATTGACATTCCTTTAAACTCGTACTTTCGTCACTTTCGTCTAAATGCACTTTAACTGGAACGGTGATATTTTACCGAAAAGGTGTGTCCTTTCCTTTTTCTGGTGATAATTTGGTATGTGTCTCGGCATCTATACTTATAATTGGGATCTTTGTTGATGCGAGAGAGGCAAGTAAGCATAAATTATCAACGTACCGCGCAATTTAACGAACGCAAAGATTTAATCGCTTCATTTACTTACGTCTTGGGCGCCAATATATTACACAACTTCAAGTGTCTGCCAAGTGCACGGGTGACCCCTTGAGCAAATGCCTAACCTTCCGTTAAGTGGCACACACATATATTGACATTGAATTGAGATGACTTATTAATTAATAGATTTATTGCATCGTAGTTATGGGCAATATTTCATTCCATCGCTTATGCATTTAATAAACTGGTCCTGCGCTCAATTTGTCAGTCGGTTAAACTGGTTAATTCCAATGGGAATTTTTACGTTGTTTGGCTTTAATTCTAATTTTACATGGTGCATTGGTAATTGGAGGACTATTGCGGCCATAGACGCAAATCAATAATCCGGGATACATGCAGGCAAATAATTAAAACACGTTCGTGTGAGCAGTTTACTCACAAACTACTTCTACAAACGGTCTACATACTTTGGAAAAGCGAGTCATATTCCACGAACAATTCATTCAGTTGTTTCGATTAGTTCCCTAGCGAATCAACCCTACTACATTTGGTGCAGTTTGCATAATTTCCAATTCCGATTCTTGTATTCTTCCCACATTTTAAAACTGATGCAAATGGATCCAACGAAATTCATTCCAAATCCAACGTCTGCAGAATTCTTTCAGAATTTTCAATTTCATTTTGCATTGCCCAACTCATCACAACCTAACCCAACACGAGCGAATGTATTTGAGTTGAATTTAGTTTAATTGGAAAAATATAATCTGGAAGAATATCACTGACTTTTGTGCCAATATTGTCTTATAATTAACGAAATAGGCAGACCATAAATACAAATTTATACCTCATACAATGTGCATCCAGTTCTATACAATTCAGCTCCACTTCATCGCAAGGCTCTTTCGTCGTACACGATCATTATTTTTTGATTCGAAAAACTCGTGTGCAACGCGTATAGCAGCCTTAATTTAATGTAATGTAACGTTACACAAAACTTTTTTTTAATTACGTTAGTGCAATGCTGCAAAAAGTAAGTCGATTACGCAACCCAACCCATTCAGTCAGACGGTGCTATGTCTTGACTGTAGGGTTGATGCATCAAAACTTCCCAACCAAGCCCTAGCAATTTTTGACGGGTATCAAAGAAGTGTGTGGTCGGGGGTTGTCATGATAGAAGACAACACCTTTCCTATTATTCATTTCGGGCCGTTTTCTTTCAATTCCCTCGCGGAATCTCTCTAGTTATTCCTAGTAGAGTCGAGAATGAATCGATTATTCTAAAGCGGGCGAACCATTTCCGTGCAGAAGTTTAGATAAAGTGTCTTCACCGTACACATCACACAGTGTTGTTCCCTTCGTAATAATATTGAAAATATAGCGCAATTTTTCGTCACTTTTCTCCATTTGAAACGCAAAAATTTTTCCAACCACTGTACCAATTTCGATGTTTAATCTAAAATACAACCAATAACCAACTTCGACCAAGTTCGCATATTTTTCCATTTAAATCGCAAAAAGACATAATTATTTACGACGTTTTAAAAGTTATTTCCATAAGCAATTCTAATCCTACATTTTTATGTATAAATACAATTATTCTATTACATTACACTATTCGTATACGAAACTTTTTCGATCAGGTACGGGAAGGAAGGAGCGGACCTGTATCATGAGCTCCACATCATGACCGCCCGATTTAAACGCCCTTGATTTCTTTCTTTAGTCATATTTGGTGAGCAATATTTCTTTTAATGGTTGGCCAACAATGAATTTGGAATGCTTTGAAAACTTAAGACTTAAAGTGATTACAGAAATTTTGTATTTGACATCGAGTTTATCTTGTGTGTTTTGGTTGTGTTGGGATTAACTCATTAGGCTTGCTTTGTGCATACATAGAAGGATCAAAGCTGGTGTATCTAGAATATACAGCATGAAGTCGTTACAAATTGTTACATTTGCTTATAGGATGTGTTTGCAAATATTTTGTTCCGCGAAACATACATTCGTTTTTGCAATCACTTCTAATTGTGATTTCACCTGTTTCGTATATAGAGATTAGTGGTTAGTCTTGATGGTCCACCAACACATCTCTATGGTCTGCGTCCTATTGGAATTTCTAGAATGGAATTCTAATCGCGGGTGCCATCAATGATGTGTAGCAGAAATTTAATCTCCCAAATTTTGTCATAACAGATTTTGCACCGTAGTAATGATATCTGTTGTTTAGGGAAACGATTTCCTCAACGAGATGTTTATTATTTTTCAATTTATTAGCAAAGAGAGATTGATTGTCCAGTTCGTAATCTGCGGGTGCCAGTTCAGTAGATGGGCTGGACGAAAATAGTCAGGATACCGTTGAATGCATAAGAAGAAGCGGCCTCCTTATCTTACAGGGGTAAATTTAAATGTTTGCCAGTCCCGTATTTAAAGGATCTCGAGCGGCAGGATTATGACATTGTCTAACTCTTACGTAACTATGGATGCACTGATCGGGAGTAGTAGACCTTGAATAAATCGGTGGGTTGTTAACGGATACTATACCCTTTGGATCGATGAGGTAAATGTGCGCACTACATAGCTGTGTTCAAGGACATGTCAATAACCAGACCAACATGAACTGCCAGCATCATACGTAGTACTACGCCTAACAGTAACATTAGATAAGTTTAATGCATTATTTCTACGATAAATCCGGAATTTGTTAACGTATTTTTCATAATGAACCTGTGAGTTTACTAGTTTCATCAGCTATGTAATTAAAACAAGTAATTGCAATATTGCCATTGGCATTTAAAACGTACATTCGTATGATATAATGTGTACGTATGAATGTTGCATTTGTATGAGTGCAGCGTTTGATAAAATTACATACTCATTATGGTAATAAATTAATATAACAAATTGATTTAACGAAACGTATAATTTCTATTCATAAATATTTTGAAAGTTATCCACTTATTAATTATGAGAGCGGTGTCGATATAATCAAACGGCGCCAGCGCGAACTGACCTTAGAACAGAAAATCCGAGGTTTACATGCATACGATTGTAATAGTCTCGGCATAACTGTAAATTCTATTTATAGATTTGATTCTTTGTCTGGCTAATTACACCCATGCATCATGCGAAAAGGGTGAACGACTGCAATGAAGCTGTTATAATTTAAATTGGTCATATGTCTTTCCTTATTATCGGGCCTGTTGTCTACGTCAAATATATCAAAACATTTACAATGCGATATTCCATTCGTACAAATGAAATAAACAGTATTAGACTATTAATAACGCTGTACATGAAAGAACTGACACACTTGATAGTATGATTTAAGTTATGTGAGGTAAAGGTACTTCCGTGCATGTTGCTGAGCACTCACCCACTGTGAGAAAATGATAACGGTTCGTTTCAGGTCCAACAATAACAAAGCAGACCTTGACTTTCAATGTCCACACATTAATATCCTTTGCAGAACCAATAATTTCCACTTGTATTGATCATAACTTCAAATAATACATACTCGCACATAGCGCAATTTTATTATAACAATGTCGTAAATTTATAATATAATCGAAAAATAGTTTACGCTATATTTAAATAAATATCTAGTAATATAATATATTTTGTATAATTTCAT
Source organism: Geotrupes spiniger (assembly GCA_959613385.1). NCBI lineage: Eukaryota > Metazoa > Arthropoda > Insecta > Coleoptera > Geotrupidae > Geotrupes > Geotrupes spiniger. Next base: position 30,937,661 of record OY390737.1, on the reverse strand, counting down.
GAATTAGATATAATAGGTAATTAAAATATTTGATACCAACGGCGACCCTTTTTACTTTCTTATACATTATGTATAAGTAAGTATAGGAATCATGAAAATTTTCGAACTCGAGATTTCAACGGATATACACGTTTTGAGGTCCCCTGAATCGTTTCTGACTATTTTCGGAATGTCGTCTGTGTGTGTCTGTGTGCCTGTGTATGTGTCTGTGTGTCTGTGTATGTGTCTGTGTGTCTGTGCGCGCTCTAGCGTCCAAACTATTATAGCTAGAGCTCTGAAAGTTTAAACTTAATATTTGTGTGTGGCAAGGAGGAAAACGTCCTATTTTGAACGCAATATCTCAACCGGAAGTGATAGTTTACTCTTATCACCTTTTTCCATATCTCAAAAACGGTACACGTTACGGAAAAAAATATTCTTACATAAATTATAGATATTTTAAACAACTTTTATTTGAAAAGTTTTTTCGAAAAACGTAGTATAACTGAGTATAAGAAAGTTTCGTGCGGACCACCGCGGATTTTTTCTTTACTCATTCGTACCTTCTAATACCACGATCTAATTGGCATAACAACAACAACAACAACAAGAAGGCAGCACTGTACAAGCGTGAAAAATGAAAGAAGAAAACATTAAATGGATAACACTAAATAATGTCGAAGGGTTACATACTCCCATAATTCAGATCAAATGACTACAACCTGTGCAAGCAAATATATTTTACTGTTTATTCGATAATAAATTTTAATTCTTTTATGACTAATACAGTACTTTATTATTTCAAATGTAGTCCCTGGAATGGAGAATTCTGAACTTATATACTTCTATACAATTTTTCACAACATATAAACTGTTACAAACAGATCTTGCTATGTTTTATTCTTTATAAAGTGCAATCAATTAAAACTAACTTAAAAATCAACAGTTTCGGAAAATGTGGAATTTACGATTTTTCGTGCGCCGCGCCGCTCCGGTGCGTTAAGTTTATTGGTTCGAATTAACATTCTATCGCATTAACTTAATGTTTCTACTAATTAATTTTATGAATGAATTTTGTTCGTAACTTAGGTTAATAAGATTCGGAATTAGACAAACATGTCTATATATCAACGGTAGAAATTGCGATTAAATCGACACATAATACGAAATTGAACGTTTAATTTCTGATTTCTCCAGAAATCGAGGCAATTTTCGCTGATTTACGATTGTCCATTAATTTAACTGTACGCGAGACCCACTCTATTAAAAGTGAAACCAGATCGAGCTCCGAAAATGGCAATCCAATGTATTAATAAAGAATTATCTGGTGCCTTGGACTCTCTACGCTGTAAATGCAACAAATGAGGCAAAATTCTCGTCATTTGCCTATAATTCTTACGTATTTTACGACAGGTTTGTAAATAAAAACCGTACGTCGCGCAGTTTATAATTTATATGCTAATTGGACATTGAATAACTATTGAAGTTTAATCTGTTTAACCTGTTTATAGCATTAAGGTCATTTTTCTTTGATTTCATTTTAGATAGAAACACAATACATGGATCGCTTTTATCACAATAAAATATTCTGTGATATTAATAAGCATATGGGGCAAATAGTTAGATATGGAAGTTGTTTACAAATGTGTTTAATTTACTGTAAAAAACTTGATTTCGATTTTTTCTGCGATTGTACGTACGATTTTGCGATGAAATTTGGTTGCTATTGTCCTTGTTGCAATTCTCTACAACAAAACAAGTGTTAAACTTATTGCTAGATAAAGGAAAAAGCTTAAAAGATATTGTCCTCATACATGATTGATAGGATATCACCATTATGTAATATAACAAAGAACAATTGCATGCACCACGTCATAAATATCAGAATTGATTTACAATAAAATTTAAGAAAATGCGGTGGATGTAATATAATAATGCTTGCGAATATTTCCAAGGTTGTTAGTCCAAAAATTTCCTTTTTTGCAAACAAATGTGCGATATTATAAAGAATGGAAAATTATAGATTAGATTCTTTTATTTTAGAAGAAAATGTGCATACTATTCTGTCGCTCCAAAAATAATACTTTTTGGCACAAGCCAATGACAAAAATAAACGATTTGAGGACAACGATCAAAAATTTATTTCAGAATAAACCTTGAAATATTCTAGTTGATGAACTCGGTAGTTTTAAAGTATTAACTCGCCGGAATACGTCCAAGCTTGCGCACGGGAATCAAGTATGTAGACATCGCTACCGGAGTGCTGTTAATTGTAGACACTCATGACATGCGCTTGATAGTTGAAATCTATTAATACGCTATTTATAGTAAGTTGAAAAGACTTGGGTAATGCGATCACGACATGTTAGTCTGATATTGCGGCGGACTTCATTTTAATTTTAACATCCTGGCATTTTTAACGAAAACTTTACGGTTTACCCGGAAACGTTTACTCTAATTGGAAATCTGTTAATGAACATGAGTGGGGAAAATGCCAGTGTTCCGTCCGTAATTGAAACGTGAAACGTACGACTGTGCTACGTAAAGTTAAACATATTTGAGAAAATATCTTAATTCAAAATTAATTCACATAAGGATATAATCCAAAGTACTATGATGAAATTCACTGTTAGTTAGAAGTTCCAGTAAAATGTAATTTTGTAAAGATTGATGCCATGAAGCAACACACAGTTGTAATCAACTATTTTAACTTAATGAGTGGCGCCACATAGCACATACTTTCCCTCTCACACTGCAAGATAATGGATTATTTCAAAATCACGTCCATGAGTAACACTGCAAGGTGAGCATACCGTCCGCCAATCAAATCAAAGCAAGAATCAACAATATACATAATAATTGTGATTACTAACTGATCTTAATTATTATTAATATATCGGGTGCCTTCCGCGCCCTCGCTTGAGCCCTCTTTGGATTACGCCTGATTTGTCGGCTCTTCCATCGGTAAAGTATATCAATACGTTTGTACCTAACGACAATTAGAGTGGTTGGACAATTTTTGTGTTGAATACACTTGACTTATCGGCTCTCCATCGCCTTTTCACATTTCGCTCGTACTGTAAAATGTTAGTGACTGGACTTAAATCACGTAAATTACTATTTTACACATTTATACATATTATTTCATCAAACTTACATATTGGTTTTACAATTTAACACGTATCTATACAAATTAACTTAAAATCTTTTTTTAGTTTTGTCTGTTGTATTTGGGGTCCGAAACTACCCATTACAACAATGATTTATGTCGTGAACTCATACATAAAAATAAATATATACTTAACAAGAATTACTCATTTGCAATCAACAAGTAAAAGATTTCTATCGGTCTATTTTCCAGCGTTCTATATTCCACTAACAATTTCTACATCGACTGCGTTACAAATGAAATAATTAGTATTGTAAACGTAATTACCGAATGTAAATGTCACTGGCTGAAGAAATCCCACAAAGAGGAACTTTCTTACTGCACATAAATTAAGATAAGAGTCGTGTAATTCCAGATGTGCCCCGATCTAATTTACTTCCTATTGGTTTCCCCTTCACCGAGGTTTGACGCTAGAAATCGGAACAGGCCTCTTCTTTCGTTCGTGTGACGGAATTGCCGCTCGTTCGGCTTATTATCGCGTTTAACTGTCAGTCTTTTGTGCATAATTATTTGTCGGGATTAAACGCACGCCTTGAAATTGAATTTCTAATGGCGAAATTAAACATCGCCGCGCAGTTTTGAATTGTTTCCGATGTGGCCGGAGATAAATGTATATTGTTTACAGCGCCGAGTCGTGTAATTGGATTGTTCGGTGTAATCGCAAGTAGATTAAACATGCTCAAATTAATAAGAGGAAGCGGTTAATTGTTTAATGCAGTTTGCCTATTAAGTTTATTACTTTCTCGTTTTGTAATTATTTTCTATTATAATGGTTATGCAGGATTGTTTATTGTTGTATTTATTTAAGTTAAGGTGATAACGAACTTTAATCTTGAAATTCTTGTGACTCATTATGGTTAATAAATATAAATAAAATAAGTAATGCATTAAAATAACTATATTTTATTTAATCCAACACGCGATAAACAAAATATTAGAAATTATATACGTACAAATGTATTTCCATGCGCAGTTCACTTGCCAGGAATACTTATATATTCCTTACCTAACGTCTTCACAAATGCGCATAACCGATCAAGAAGTTCACCCTGAGTGAAATAAAAACAACAATCCTAATATACATTTACACAATCAAAGCCCCATTTACTAATGAGAAAATCCATCAAGACAAAATATATGACAGCTATCTTGCCAAATTTTAACGTGGTGTTAAAATATCCTATTACTATTACCTATTATTAAAATTCCAATTACTAGCCAAACGGGAAGTTGCTCGAAAACATTTACCCCTAATCCTCACAGAAAACCTTTGACATTTACACATTACATATATGTGTACACTACACTAGTGTTTTTGATTAATATGAAGTATATTTACTGTTAATACTTCCTAGTTAAACAGCATGAAGAGTACACGAGCTCGAATAACTCTGCCTCTTCCCCCTTCTCTCCAAATAACCATGTTCAATATCTGCTCTTCCCCTCGTCCTCCTTGTTCAACCCCATTTCTTCACACTCCTCCTATCAGTGCTTCCCTTCGACTTTTCGTTTTCTGCTTGCCTCACACTTCTCACAATCTTCCCCCATCCAACACTTGTTCGTCTTCCCTTCATTTATGCATCTCATCTCTTCTTCTCTTCTCTTCTCATTGCCTGCCGTTTTGCCTCCTCCCAATTACTTTGGCCTCCTTCCATACAACTCTTTGTGTCTGTTGTTGTATCTTGGCCTTCTTATTCTCCCCTCTCTCTACCTCGCTTCCACCGCTTTACATCTATCCAGCTGCTTCCCCTTTCTGTCCCCCACCCCCCACCCCCATGTTCTCATACATTATTATTCTCGCTGCTTTCAATTCCGCTAATCTTCTTCCCATCCCTCTAATATCTTACCATCCTTTTCTTCTTGTCTAGTTCGTCCACCATCTTTTCCCCTTGTACGCGATAATAACCAACGTCCACTGGTGCCCAATCGTATCATTCATGGCGACTCATACCTTTAGTGAAGGACAAAATAAATTAGTTCAATTAGAAATATCACGACAGACTTTATGCGGATCTATACGAGCTGTCAATTAAACTGTTTATTACAAGATCTCCCGTTGCGGCACTAGAAGATTGATGTGTTCAGTAGTGCTATAGTTTAACGTTTTGAGCTACTCTTATGATCCGGCATAGATGTAAAGAAGTCTTTCATGGCGAATTTTAATCTTTGGTTTGATTTACCTCTTGGTATCACTTACTGACGAGCCCATAGTACGATTGAAACGATTTAGTCCACATTTTATATCACTTTAGGACCAAATTGTAGTCGACTGATAAAATATTTTTAGTAGTAAATCTTATACGGGGCAAAGTGACAGCTGAAGTTATTGACGTGAGTTGAAGTTCATATATTTTCTCCAAATATGTTCAATATTTACAACAATTTCGTTCTGACGAGCTCGTAATAATAACGAATCGTCAAGTGTGCTGGTGTGTATAATTTTATATTCTTTTAGATATTGACGCGTTGGTGGTGCCCCCCAAATCAAACTCTATTGCTATTAGTATTCAGAAGGAATGATATGGAAGTTGTTTTCAGAACTATGTGATTCTAGCTTACATATGCATTGTGCGCCTACGTGTTCGAATGCTTTCGTGTACTTTAGTTTATTGACAGTAGGTATAAAAATATCACAATTTCTCTTGGACTCCGCATTGTGCTTGGTTTATTTTTGACGAAATATCGTTTTTCTTAAACCTGAGATCACTTCGTAATATTATAATAAAACGAATTTGTCTGGAGATTTTCATAATTTATTTTAATTATTCAAATTTGTTATGGAATTATTGTCTATAATTATTACACAGATTATGTACATACAAGAATATCTGTATAATTCACATTTTGTCAGCATGTTGCAGTTGGGACATAACCGATGGTTCGCAAAATATGTTAACTGGATGTTTATAATTCAAATCTTTGTGATGTAAGCAGCATTTTTCTGCGTCATGATTTTATATAAGCATTGTGTGGAAGAAGCGGTTTTGAATTTATGTTAGTCATTTCATTTTCGCCACTAATTATCGCCGAATGATTAATTATACTTTGTATATATGGCGTATTATTAGTTATTAGCATGATAATATGCAGATCGTAAATATTACATTAGTTATGTACAGTGAAGTCGACATCTTTTGCGAAAAGTTTTAGTAACTATTGAATTTACGACATGTTATTTTCATACGGCGCGTAAGTAATAATACCGAGATTATGAATAAAATTCGTCGAATCATATCCGTAAATCGTGACCGTACTCGTACCTTAATATAAATACGTCTTAGCCGTAAAATAGAGCTGCATTTGCAATGCTAATTTTGAAAACGAGTTAAGCCATCTTCCTGAAACCGCTAATAAAACGCACAAACAGTTTATTTTAGCACATGACAACTCAATATCGACCAGCGGAGATCGCTCGCTAGTCTAACAAACGCGCTTCTCAGTAAAATCTTAATTTCCGCACGTGAATGTTAATAGACTCGCGAGCGTCCTCATTATGCGGCAATCACAAGGGGTCATCGCGTTGACCCCATCCGGGTAGCAGGAAGCGCGAGGTGTCGAAAATCCAATCGCCCGTTCTCTGAAATTCATTAGCCAGCCGGGGCTTTTTAATTAAAACAACTCGGATTGATTTCTCGGCGTTTCGATCTGATCGTAGACCCGACCATTGTTATTTGTTGAGAGAAAGGCGAAAGATGCGATCGGGCCTCCGTCGTCGATCAATCGGGCCATTCATTCACACTCGCACGTCACGTTTCTAACCCCACGTTTCTTATTACTACATCGATTTGCTTCTGTTTTCTGTGTCGGTATGTAAATTTCGCGATTCTAGAACGACTTTTCTAGACCAAAGATGTTGTTTCGCAAATTTATTCGACAACGCGAAACACAATAGTCAAAGTTTGATTAGATCTATCGATTGCGGATTAGATTGATCAGATAGTCGGACATGTGACACCAGCTTAGGTAGATTTATGTACGTAATAAGCAGCAGATATTGAATGGCATATAAACCAAGTCGCGGAAAAATAAACGTACCGTTATAATCGTGATCGGTATATTCAGACGTACTTGCGTAGTTTTTCTGGCGCTATTTATCGGTGTCGTCCAAATAGAACTAATTTATTAACTGTAGGAAATTTATTTGTTCATACAATTATTATAATTCCTCACTAATTTGAAACAATAACACAGCACGTTATTAAACAATGGGCATAGATGCTTGATATTATTGATCAAATAACCAATGAGGCTAACGAGATGAACTATAAAAGGTATTTAATTTTAGAAACGACAAGTTAGAACATAATCTCATAAATCTTACGAGACACTGCAAAGACATGTTGTAAAATATAATCAACAAATGAGAGAATGGAGTTCCTTTTAATTCTGACTATCTCACTCTCAATGCTAAGACATAATCTGCAGATTTGTAATAATTCAACCTCTAGTAATGAAAATAATTGCATATATCGAGGACGCCGTTGATATGGAATAGCATAAAGATATAATTTTATTTAATATTTATTTCCATTGCTCTATGTTTGTAATAAACTAATAAAGCTGACTTCACGTTTCACTCATTTTAAAATAACATTTAACTAATTAAGCCAATACAATTTTGACTTAATAGAACATTGTAAAATGAAATAAAAGCGCGCATATCCCCTGTAATATTTATCGACTAACCGTTAATACCTTGTTTTTTTGCCTCCCATTTACATGTTCACATTTTCATTAAGTGGTCTATACCGTCTTGCTTCATCTTCTTTGATTATGAACACTGATTTTATAAACACTTAATTTCCAGCTTTGCTTATTAATTATTATACTTGTTTATTTTTGCTATGATATTTATTTATTTATATGGGGACATTGCACTACTGCAGAGAGGATATTTATTATGCAAAAGAAAGTAGTTCAAATAATTGCAAAAGTAGAATATAGACATTGCTGTAAACAACTGTTTCGCGAATTAAATGTACTAACATTCCCATCTTTATGCATATGCGAAAGTCTATTTTACATAAAAAGAAATTTTGGTCATTTTATTACTCATGGCAGCGAAACAATGTGAATACAATGATGTCGCTTCAATAACTATTACTCTGTAAAATTTTATAATGCGGCTAACCTCGTTTAAACAATAAATACAATTAAAGTCTGTGTGGTTTGTGATACACTAATGACTATAATATTATTTATTGTCCATTTATAGGATAATAAGTGAAATTAATGTACGAAAACAAGCAGAAATTGTAATGTACAAGTAAATATATATAACAAAGAAAAATGAAACTAAAAATAATAATTAGAAAAACAAAAAAACAATAATATTAATAATAGAAAGAAGAAGTATTGCTAGTTACTGAAGAAAAATATCGTGAAAGAGTTGCTCACAATTACGTCACATGGTTGTAACAAAGAGGAGCTTGCTTTTCTTTAATAACAAAATTATTTCGTTATTATATATTTTATAGTTTATTTAACATCTTTTTAAATTATTGTGCATAGTTTGCATAAACATTTCATGCTTTAAGAATTAAGAATATATAGACGTTATTACCATTACATAATATTCCTTTATGACTTTCCACTACAATATAAAAATTTCAGTCGTGTATTTAATGAAACCGTTTTTAGATTCACAAGTTTGTTCCAAGTATTAGTCTCTTCCATCATGTCTAGACCTTCGTTAAGAACTTTCGAATTGTCACATGACCTAGTAATCCTAAGCTTGTAGCATTTAAATAAGGTACAAGTTGGCCATTACTCGATTTGGCCGATCAATTTTTACTTTTCGATTGACTTTTTGTGTTTTCAGATATTCGCTACAATGATGTAGTACTTTTCCATTGTTGTATGGGTCTCATATATTATATTATTGCAAGTGGTTAACTATAAACCAAACGTCTTTTGGAAATTTTACTTATTTTGTTTTACAAACGTTTCGCACGAAAATTATGGTTATCGAAGTTTCTTTGTTAAAAATATTACTTACAAGCGGCATTACTTCACTAATTGTCTGAAATTAATTAATATTGAAATATATAAAATATTTGAAGCCAAATTCACTTCAAAGTAAGAAATTAAAATATTTGTGTTATAAAATAATGTGGCCTATCTTGCCCATTTAGTGGCACGATGGGTCACAAAGCCCAATACGCAGCGAAAACCGCCGTGCTTGTGAAAAAATTATATACAAAGCTGGTGGCGTCCAAGGTTGAAAAATATTTTTGCGATACGCTGTGTTGCGAATTTGATCTCGTCCCGCTTCTAAATGTACCATCCATGCGGCTCCGTTATCAAATGTAATTCTCTACAATTGCATTTATGTGCAATTTTGCCGTATCTTGCACCGTTGGGTCGACATTTCGAAAGTGTGTTGCTTTCTGCAGTTTTGATACTATTTCGTTTTCATTACTTCCAAAACTTAACCCCAATTTGGAATGAATTAGCAAATTTTCGGCTACTGAAGCTCAACGTACTCATATGGTCAAATTAAATGTCTGCAGTAATAATGTGTACTATTGTTGGAAACGCAGCAGTCCACACGGCGATTGCCGTGGCTCAAGCTTGGGTACTCAATGTGGATTTGTGCCAAACAACACCCTTGCGCACATTATTAATGGCACAGCATGTGGGCTTAAAGTGTAACTGTAATTAAACTAAAACTGCAATAACGTCACTAGACGTTTCACGAAGTTCACCTGACATAGCGAACATAATTTCACCAAATGTTAGTAAAATATATTCGCTTATGGATTGCGTGAGGGAGTTTCAAATCGTACAAGTAATTATCCAAATGTGTCCTTTTCTACCACTCATATTGACATGAGCATCAATAAGAAGATTCGACTATTCTTTTTATATTGGAAGTATATTTTATTGGCCTTTTATTTTCATCACTTATTTATATAATTCATTTAACATAATTTGCTAAATTTGATGCAAGAAATAACATCAATATTTTAACATATTCGTATAAATTTTTCAATTGTCAAGATGGACTTTAAAAATTTCGAACATTTAATTTATTGTGTTAATATTTTTCGTTGAGAGTACGTTCACCAAGCTTGGACGGAGCTGCACACCAGATCAATTTACATTTATAATTGTAGATACGAAATATGCAAATAGATTATTTTTTACACGAAATGGGCCTGACCTACTGATGACTGCAAAATGAAAAAGAAACATATATCTAGACCTCCTGTGTATATTGGCAATTAAATCATTTAATCATTTAATGGTCGCTGAAGATCAATTCCTTTCTATATTTAATATATTTATTAATTTAATATATTAATTGTTTGCGTAATTTATAAGTTAAATTTCCTATTCTTCCTTTTTTAACTTGAATCACTAGATTCAGGAGCATTTTCTCTTAAAGCATTTTGATGTAAGATGTCTTTTAATTGCCGTGTTAATTTCTGATGTATGCCGAACGTACTACGAACATAATGACTAATACAAATATTAAATATATTAATTAATTTCTCTTAGGAATTATGTTTTCAACGAGCTGATGATTATCTGGTCAGTCTATGTAGAACAAACTATGGGCAGTTTCTTTTCTTAGCGATTAAACGACATAAACAAATACAATGTCTTTATTGTAACCGGTGATTAACGTACCAGTTGAATGCCGAATTGATTGATAGATATCAAAATAAACGGTTATAGACTTAATAGATTAGAAATATTTGCAAATCATTTACGGCGGATGGATCCGATAGATAAGTAATCAGATTAATCAGAAAATTTAACATTAACAGATAAATATCAAAATTTGTATAATTACATTACACGGCTTCCGGCATTTTTTCTCGTTGCACATTTTCGATGACTATCGAAGCATGTTAATGATTGAAAGTTGTAAGTCGCTTATTGATCGAGTAAGTTTCGTTTCTTGAATAAATTTTCGTAAAAATATGCATATTTACTGTTATGACTTGACATTAATGTAAGAATTTGTTGTTGCAGCTGTGACAGTGCGTTACTTAACAAAGAGGTACATAGGAGAATACAGTTCAACTAGTGGTAAGTAAAGTTGTGTATAATTAATTACGTCGATTTAAATCATAATACGATACCGCATAACGTGTAGGCAGATCGCGCTCTCCACAATAACAGCGATCCTTTTGAAAACAGCAAAGAATTTCCGCAACTAAAATAGCAACAATAACATGTGTTCGTGCATAGTTACAAGTTCTAGCGTTGGTACCCAATTAGTTACGTCTGCTAGTCCTACACGTATGTGTGTTTCAATTATAGTACTAGGTAGTTTATGAATATTCAACAACTCCAAAAAGAGTACATGGCCCTTTTTTGATTATTGACAATTCATTTTAATAACTTGTTGGATATTTATTAATATTTTCACTAAGGTTTTCATACGTAATTAATATATCTAACTAATTGAGGATATGGATTGAATTTACAAAAATGAACAGCATTTAACATGGCTGGGTACCTCCATAAACGTTACTTTCGAAATCGTGTCGTATTCATTGTGAATTAAACACAATGAGTAGTTCAAAAAATCCACATGACATAATTGCCGCAGTCCGTAGTAGTCTAGAATTTAATCTAACTAGAAACTGTGTCAGATAATCATAACATAATTATAATTACATGCCATTCCTACTCTTTAAGTTCGATTAAGTCACACCCGGTTTACAGGTGTACCTGACATTCACTAACTGCTGCTTATGCAGGGCACATAGACTATTTGTTTTATTAGATTGTTTTTTAGAATTTTCGATTTGCGAAATATTTTTTTAAACAAATATATTTATTATGAATTAACGAAAACTATATGCGTATGGATTTAGATAATCTTTATTTTTTATTTTGTAGTGCATTGAGTAAGATATCAAACAAATTATGTACAAAATGGTCCAAAATTATACAGAATATCATAGGCGACAAGTTACATCGTTCCATTTCTTTTCCACTGAAAAAAAACAGAGATCCTTTTTAATAGTTTATTATTTTAATTAAATACCAAATGGATCCTCGGCAAATTTTATTATATTCTTTATTGCTTTTTGCATATTTTCTTCGATGCAGTAAATAGTTTATATATCTATGACTAACATGGTATTTGTGCATGCTATGGTAAGTTACTACTATACTACTGCACTGTTATTACTGTTTTTACAAAATCTCATCAGCATTCTGGATATTTTACATTCTAAAAACAATAACATACAAATAAGTAACTTAATTGTTATAACATCTTCTTGTAAGAAACTAAATTAGTAGCTTGTTAAGATACAGCTTTGAACTAGTTGTTGCTGGTCGGATGGTTTGGTGATCAATAATATACTTATATGGGAAATTGTTTGTGACTCCAACCCACAGAACAAAATTAATATAAAATTGCGCTTTACCTGAAATGAATAAAATAATTGTGGTTATGCTAATTTAAAATATAAACGTATAAATTAAACGTATGAGAATTAATAACAATAAGGCCACTAATTCCATTAACCAGAGTAATGGAAATTTTTTAGAAATTATAAAGAAAAGAAAGCGCGATGCAATAAGCACTAATAAAGTGCAAAACAAGAAATTAATAAATAAATAATTTATAAATCAATAGGTTTTATACAATTTGTACGTTGCAGTGTAGCATTTATTAATTTCATCATTTTAAGGTTAAATACTTTGTATAACTCTCCGTAATACATCGATACGCCATATACGATTAATCTGAAACTGGATCAATGAAAACTACACAACACTGGTTCAAGGTTGTAAATTCAGTACGTGTATACGTAAATCGTGCACGGTTTTATTTATCATTATGTCTCATCTTGGTGTAAATATAGACTGAAAATAACGAAACTATTATAAAAAAATGTCGTTGTGTAATTACGAACGTCCTATTTTCAGGATTTTCAAATCACTTTATGACGTATTTCATGTTCTACAGATTTCAATTATTAGATAGGTGGTCGCCAGGCTGCTTGCTCGTTATTATGCGATTACAAAAATATTGGGTTACGTTTTCTTTTTTGGATCGCCGTTTTAATCCACTTTCTTCTTGCATTGATATCTGATGACCTGCATAGTAATTTGTTTATTAATATGCGGAATGAGAGGCTATGGAACTAGTTACTATTTAATTACATTATTAGTGTATCAGTCGAATTATTGTGTATATTTTTTATGTTTTAGCAAAGTAGGACGCCGCCGTCGTAGTCGTAGGAAACGGTTCCGAAAATGGTTGCGTCAATTTTTTTTTTAAATTGTATAACAAGACAATTGGAAATTAACGCGGTAATTGACTTTAACATTTGGGCTAATTGGCAATTTCGCAAGTCAAAGATTATTAATCCCTGTTCGTCGTTAATTAGAACGCGTTTTATCCTAATCGAGCGGACTTTCTATTATTGATATGCTAATTATAATTCGAATAATCGAGAAAAAAACTGGCTGTTTAAGTCTACTTTTGATTTCTCGAATTTCTTGCCAAAACACACCTGGTTTAAGAAACTGGGAACGTTTATTAAAAAAAAGTAGAGAAATTTCATTAATTTTGCAAAAATCGTCCTCCTTGGGGGTTGGAAGTACGACCGTGTCATCGAAAATGTTTAAGGTTTTGAAGATTATTTTTTTTACTTTGCGCGTACATCGGATGTATGACAAGATGGCGAGAATTAAAAAACGCAACTAAAAATGACTTTAACCCTTATGTGCACACCCAACTTTTACCACGTCGTTACTCACCCGGGGTACCACTGGATTTTCACGATTCCTGAATTTTCGTATGAACGGAATCGTTTGGAATTAATTTTCTTCATTAAGATATTAAAAGTAGTTTTCGTCGTGCGGTTTTAGCCACAATTATAAAATCGTCCCACAGCGAACTTTCGCCAAAGCATTGACCGGCCGCGTTTCAGCCCAGCGGTGCTCGCCCGCCGACGCAAGGAGAGAGTTGTAAGAGAATTTGCGGCAGCATTCAGAGGAAGTGGTAGAACTGGCACTATGGCTAATTATTTCACTACGTTACCTCTTGCTAAGCACGTACTCTCATGGAAATTAACTATTGTTGGTACTCTAAGAAAAAATAAGCCTTACATTCCAAAACAAATGGTTCCCCATAAATCTTAAAAAGAATACTCTATTCTTTTTGGTTTTCACGAAGGTATTACACTCTGCTAGTACGTGTGAAAGAAGAACAAAACCGTACTTTTACTATTGACAATGCACTCTGATACTGCTGTGAATGACGATAGATAGAAAGAGAAAACCTCACATGATCTCATGTTATAATAAATATAAAACCGGTGTAGATACTATGGATCAAATGGTTACTCGATACACCACGCACAGGTGCACTCAAAGATGGCCGCAAGAAAAAAATCTTATCCCGTACTTAATGTTTTATACCGGTGGTCAGTTACATCTATTGCAGGTGGTGGATCCTCCCTCACCTCATTTACAAACATTATTCCGCATTATGCTCTTCCTGAGATAAATTAGGCAATTAAATTTATCTTGCTCTTCCAAAAAATCACTCCAAATGTCGTGAGAATTAAGAGACATGTTTGTTCAACGTGTTTTGAACGTTAACTAACGAATGCTTTTCTACAAAGAAACAAACTTAATGTTCAAAATTATCTGCATTCGTTCGCCGGTTCCTGTTTACAAGATTTTGAATATATTTTTAAGCGGGGTTTCCATCTAGGGAACGTCTACTCTTCACAAGTGCTATTATTAAATTCACTGCAAAAACAACATCATCATATCAAATCGGGGCAAGTTCAAATTCGCTACTCTAGAGTTTTCGACTCCAGCTTCGAAATTGCTGAAGGCAGATAGGTGTCGTCGGTTCGATTCCGTTAGCAAATTTAATTATCTACATCTGTCAATTGCCTATTTTTTCCCACATAGCCGGCGCGCCACTAAATCGACTAGTGTCGGGTAGGAAGTAGCACCGCGAACCAGGCGAGATCCATTGACACTCGCACTTTTGCACATCAGATGACGCCGTATGGTGGTTTATGTGACGTTGATCTTTGCGTCTATCGTTTGACGTCACAACGCGTTAGAATTTATGACGAATTAGTTGTTTTAAATATAACACTTAGTTCAAAAATAACACAGTCTGATAAAAATTAAGAGCTTAAAATGAAAATGAAAATGTTAGCCGCTCGAAAGAACTATCCAACCGTCTTCACTGAGCTGATCTGACTGAACATTCATGAGGAAATTACATGTAACGATAGTTTACTACGCATCATTTAGATTATGAAAGTCAATGCTTATAATGTTTTCATTAAAACTGTTGTGTTAAGAATTTTAGCAAATTAAAGATAATCACTAGAGTCGTATTAAAAATAAATATAAAAACTAATTCACATTCCACAAGTGCCAAATTATGAAACTAACGTCATTGGATTAAAAATAAAACCCATTATAATTAAACCAAATATTTAATATTCTGAACAAAATTAAGTGCCATGCAATTACTGGCAACCACAATAACCAGTAAATGAAACAAAGAGAAAACACAGGGGATATCTCAACAACATAGTACGTATAACTATTTAAAATAAAATGGAAATAAAAAAGAAACGCACTAAAAACTAAAAGATATTGAATTATATTCAATATATAATATAATATAATTTTTATTTAATAACTTTACAAGTATGTATCGAAATTTGAATTTTTTTCACATTTTTGGACATTCTTGAATGTTATATATTCTATTCAATGTTTCATGTTGACATTAAAGTAATTTGTGTGTTAGTACTAGTCATTAGAACTTGAAATATAATATTAATTATTAAAGAAAAAGTTTTAATCCCGTAAATTTGGATTCACAAATTAACGTTAACAATAATTAAAATTAAATGTACATTAAAAATCAGTTTAATTTGTACATCGGATGAAATGAAAAAATTGCGTACAAAGAATAGATTGTCCTCAATAATATAAAATATAGCCTAAGGTCCTTGTATTATGTTACACCGATTATGACCACGGATTCGAATGACAAATTATTCAAATTAAGAATCAATAGATTGTATCTCTGAAGCGAAATTTGTTTACACACCTTCGTGTTTAAATAATTATCGTGGTGACATTGGTTGTATTTTGAGCAAGTGAAAGTGTGATGACTTCGATTTATTTTATAATACATTTTGTCAATTGGATTACAAGACACGGAAGTGCAACCCCGATAGCGATTTGACAATATATTCTATATGTATGAATAAATGAATAAATATAAATAATGACCACATAACTTCCACATCTCGTATTAAAATGCATTAATTATTTATTGTTCTCTGACTGATGAGCAATAAATATTTTGTAATATTCCTATGCAATTATTATATGATTTATATAGAATATTAAAAGTTTTATAACAACTACCCGAATAAGGTTACTGGATATCATTTATATCACAAAAAGTGCTGTTCAACATTATAAGCATGTTTTTATTTTTGCAAATTCAAGAAGGTTTGTTATATTTCGCCGCATTTTCAATACAAGGAGAATTATTAGGGTGGTTTTTATTTATAATTATGTATCTTAATTGTTGTTATACGTTATTCGAACATTTCTATAGGGTGCAGAATTTTGTTTCATTATTAGCTCATTAAGTGCATCGATAAATTGTGTTTTGTGTAAAACGCCAGTATAGCAAGGTATTAAAATATATTCACACTATGAAAGCAACAAAATGTGCATATTTGTAATTTAACACACTTTAATTTAACATAACTTATGGAGCATTAGCATAAAAAATAAATTCCGTTTTACACAAAAAATACCATTAATTTATAATAAATGGCGCACACGATTGCCCACAGCAATCGCATCGTCTTTGGAAACTCACCGCGGACTCAATGAATGCGAGTATTGGTGCCTGATTAACGTAAAATGCTCTAGGATTTCTAATATTCGATTCTTTGAATTCAGACCTGGTCAGGAAAAATCTAATTTTCTTCGGACAGTATGTTTATTGGGGACACATTCGCATCAATCAGATTGGGAAATAGCAAAAAATGTATTATCAGGAAAATGGATACTTATGAAATAGCATATGGCAGTCTATCTTTTGTCAACTGTAGGTTATTATAATTTACAAATGTTAATGCAATAAATAATTCATTTATATAATTAAAATAAATTAGAAAATTGTAACACAATTTCATAAACAAATAACAGCGTTACTCACTTTTCAAAAATAAAAACTTAAACAATTAAATGCAAACCATTAACTAAAACGATACGTCAATTTTAATCAGTATAAACCTTTTCATTTTGAACAGTAATGGACGTATATCCGCCTGTTCGTTTGATTATCATGTATTCATAAAATACGATAAATTAAAAGATTTGCAATAATTTTCATGTCCTTCCAAGACAAATTGGACAATTTGATAAGTTGCTTCTCTGCAACAAAAAATAACGTTTGTTTTGAATGTTAAATATTTAAAATAAAATACGTCCTCGAGCACACCCAAGCACTTACCGATTACAGCACATTTTTTTTACATAACGTTCTAATTAAAATTCTCGTCAGAAATAAGATCGTGTACTACGATCTCGGTTAAAGTTTTGCTGTGTTTTTCAACAAGTTGTTACATTGATTGGTATTATTTGAGCATAGATGGTAAAGAATGTAGCCAGTTTGAGTGTAGCGTTATGTCACGTCTGATTTAAGGGAAACGAAATCTACAAAATTCTCCGATTGTTATGCAAGTGCGCGTCAGCAATTACATTTCGTAATACCGAGTGACTTTTTATCAACGGCCCATATTTAGGACGGCGAATGCACGATGCCTCGCCATTTTCTAAAAGCGGTAGTTGCGAGGTATATGAACTAGTAGGTTACACCGTACGCGTGAAGCATTAGCATCGCTTTTAGGACGCCGTTTCCTATTAATAATATACTTTCCAACAATTGTTTATAGAAATCTGGCTGTAAATTTATATATGGGAATACCGTAGTTTTTCGCGGCGCAAATAAAATAATGGTTGCTTTAGAAATTGATATATGTCCCAAGTGGTAACGATTGTTTAAATATTTCGAGCCAAATAAGGAAGTTGAATATTGAAAAGGGCAGCTACACTGTTATTGCAAGTGGTAATAAATTTTTAAATAATTGGCTTGTTCGGAAAACCAACAACCGATTCAATCGTGATTTACAAATCCCGGCTATAACAATAAATAATTTATCAATATATCGAAAGATTTGTGAACATTTTATTACAAGTTTAATGGCACTATGATCATTTTAATATAAACTGATACTTTATCCATCAATATTCTATTGAGCAGATATTTCCCTCAAATAAAATTTCATAAGTCTTCCATATTCTAGAGTGACGTTTCTTCTTTTTATTATCTTCGCCTTCTTCTTCTTCTTCTTCTTCTTAGTTTATCTATAGAATAACATTTTCCTCGGGTTGAGACTGCATTAGAATCTCTTCAACAAAATCCACATCCTGATCTAAAGAAACCCGATATATATATTCGTTTATATTTTTGACTTTTTATTAGGCGGTATAGGGGTATAGGTATATGGAGTAGAGAACGCCCCACATATATGTAATTCTGTTCTTCACCATTCTTCTAATCTATGCTGATGAAATTAGATTCTCATCGCATTAAATATTTGATTATTACTTTTTGCTTAGTAGCAAATAGGTGAAATGACCTTTAATTCTAAAAAAATCGCAAAAAATAGAAAATATACTCATCGAGAAACTATTTTCCGTGGTTATTTTCCACACATGGACGTTCATGTGTATTATTTAGGTTAATCAACAGTCATGTATTGAAATAAACATTAGATAAAAAACATCTATTAATAATACAATCTAATAAAATTATAATCGTAAATGAGGCAAGGGTGTACAGGTTTGTAAATTTAAAATTTAATATTATATTATATGATGTGAGATCTCAGAATATTGTTAAACAGATAAATATTTAGCATCTCTCTTATCGAGGCTTGGAGCACGAATAATCATTGAACATACTATATTTTCATCACCAATTACACAGCCACAGTTTCTTCATTAGTCTAAAATGTTTCGCCTATTGTCACGTGCTTAGCAAGAATCGATGATTCGTTCGCCAGAATACCATGTACTGGAACCAATTGCTGATGGTTATTCTGTCTTTACGATTCCTCTATTATCCAATGAGGATTAGAATAGAACAGAGGAATCAAATGAATGCATTAATTTCAGAAACATCAGTTGGTTTCACCATACTTTTATTTTGAGAAAGAATCGATATGTGCACTGTCGAAAAAGCGGCTGTTAACAATCCAATGCACTATTTGATACTTTTCCGCATTGTTTCACCCCTGGAAGCGACATTAGCGTAAGAATATTGCTTATTCTTGATAGAACACCTAAATTTGATGAAATAGTGTTTTTTTCGACCAGTCGTTTCATCTTCGGTCTCGTTCTCGGTACTCGGTACTTAATAGAAGCGTAATATGAATCGATTCTTCGACTTTAATCTCGTTCACGGTTCTTAAATTCGTTCTCGTTCTCGTATTTATTCGTTGTCATGCATGCTCGTTGATTACTACCAAACATACATTTCTGTACTAATCCCCCCCCCCCGCCCGCTTTGGCCCATTCAGTGAAAATGCAATTTTTAGAAAGTGTATGATGGGAATGCGAAAATATTTAGAAATAATTATTTATTTCACATATGTTGGAAACTTTCTATTCATTTTAATATCGAATTTTATGATCACTAACGATTTTTGTTTTGGTTACCATTGCGTAACATCGCCTCACTAAAGCTTGGCACTCTTGTGGCGTGAATGCATCACAAATTTGTTGCAGTATGTCTTTTAATTTTGGTAAAGTGGCACAGGATAAGTACATAAGCATTTTTACATTATGTTCCATGAAGTTGCGATGGTTGGGACTACTTGCAACCATTGCCATTTTATAAATTTCTGTGTGACTGGCTGCACCGTCTTGTTGGAAAATGATAGCTTCTTCAGACCCAACAGCGTCACTAATAAAGATTCTTCCAAGATGTTTAAATATTTTTCCGCATTGACAGTTCTATTAAATAAATAAACTTTTCACACGCCCTTTGCAGATAGTAATTCCCACACCATCACAGACGCCGGAAATAAGACTTTCTACTAAAAAAATATGGTGATAGATTTCATGTTTCTGTCGAATTACTCTTTTGCGACTATCGCCCACATAAACCTCGAAAGGAGACTCATAACTCCAGTGGATAGAATTCCACTGTCTAGTGAGCTAGATCCTATGTTCTCTATCCCAGTTTGCCCTGTTCCTCTTTTTTTGTTGATAACAATGGTTTCTTCTTAGCCTGAAAATTGTGTTAATTTTACCAAATTTTTACTCAAACAACAGCTGAAAGTAAGAAACTTATTATTCGAACATAAATCCCAACTTTTTAACGACTTTCGATAGCTTTATTTCATAGAACGCTCAATTGCCCGTAATCGGCACGTCTGTTTTCAATGCTAGCATGTTGATATTCGAATTTTTGTTTCATTCACACATCGTCGCTTATTCCACTTGTTCAGTACAATTTCACGATATTTTTAACGCTGCGTCGTGGGAAACCAAGCAAGCTACCTATTTGCGATTTGGATTTGCTAATTATTATTTTGATGTAATTTTGCATAGCTACCGTCATAATCTTCGAATTTGTTAGTATTTGGCCAATTTAGTAAACCTTTTTTTGTGGAAATTTTTTTAGATGGAGAAAAGTAAAATAGTCGCATCTGGGCCAACTGATATGGAAAGGGCTCGTATATATCTTGCTCCATAGAGTAGTCGTCTTAATATTTATCAGTACCAGTTGATGAATGGTAACACGATGTTTTATTTTTCAGAGTTTATTTATTTATTTTATTTATTTTATTTATTTTATTTATTTTATTTATTTATTTTATTGGCAATTACCGATTGTTTAGTAATACAATGCAATATTTAAATAAGAAGTTTCTTGTATCTCAATATATCAAAAATTATATTTTTAAATAATAATTTTCAATTACTATCTTAGTCGTTTCAGAATTGTTTTATTTTCATTTTTCCTTCATGAACATTGTTTACTTAAGCATTCATTCTTTTTGTCATTAATTTTATTATTGATGAAAAGATTTAGATCATCATCGCCGATTGCTAGATATTGCTTCGTGAATTGTACAATTGTATAAAATATTATTTGCTTATACCACACCCCCAATTATTACTGGATTAATACTTAAAACTGAATACGCTGAGCGAACGATAAACTAGAATGGGAATTGAAAGAAATTAAATTACTGAGATATCAAAATATACCTAAAGTTGAGCAATATGTAAATTAATTATCAACATATTTGGGAGGAAATTATAAACTTATTGCAACTGAAAAAAATTATACTAAAATTTTCCTTTTCACTCACACATGCTTTCAAATCGGTCCCACACACATATCAGTGCGATTATTTTCGAGTTAAAAAGCATGCCCGAATGCTCCGCCTAAAACTATCGAGCTTTATCAATAGCAGGCCTCGATCTATATAGTAAATGAGACAGTTTAAAGTTTACAATCTAAATTTGAATAACTGATTGTCTGGCCGTAAAAATAATTCAGTGTATATTTTAAAAAGTATTCAAAATAAAATCACATTTTCCTTGAGTTTGGAGACATTGTAGTAATAACACCGTCGCCATCGATCGAATCCGACGATGTGGTGGTTCAAATTGAACCGTTGTTCATTACCCGTTCGTAGCAGCATGACTCATCGAACGGCTCCTTCGATTATGACCAGAGACTCGTTCAAAAAGAACGATTCGTTCATGAACGGTACAACTCTAGAAAGCATGTTATGTTCGCTTTCATGATCAATGATCAATGGTATCTTCTCTTCCTGATTCTATTATGTCGTCGTCGTTCATTGCTAACAGATTGAAGCTTTTTGTGCCACTCGTTGTAAGACGTGTTGTGTATATACAAACTAATATAACCTAAATATAAACGTCATTGCAAAACTGGTATTTGATATACTCTAAAACGTTTCAACCGCGTACACCTTCGCTCATTCCAGCACTGCATTAATTCAGGAGTTCAATGGTTTATATGAAACTGCATAGCAAACATGTAATATGATTCGTATTGTCAGCATCGACGCTTTCTGATATATGGTCCAAACTTTCACGCTGTGTATTTGCGGTGGCTTTACGATTTGATGACCATGAGACAGTTATCTTTTAAATTTACTTATTGATTTTTTAGAGACTGGCAGCTAAGATTTCTGTAAGACCGATGGCTATAGCTTACATTGCATATTTATTTTGCTCTAAAACCGAGTTACAGCGCTTCCATAACGATTTTTCATATGTATTTGTGGTGACCTGAGGATTGGGTGACCGTGTAATATCAGTCATCACTCGTTAATATTTCAACGAAATAATTTAGGTTGTAGTTTATATTTATTTTCAATTTGTTGCATTGTTAGGTTCATCATCATTCTTTAATGAGTTTACTGAAACATTTTATGTGGTACTTACCAACAATTGCTGCTTGCGTGAGTATATTTCGTTTAGTAATGAAACTTACCATACTGTGATATCGAAACAACTACTTCATGTCAAATATCGTATTCTTCTCGAAAGTAGTCACAGGCCTATGAGCGAACCCGAACAAAATAAATTAGTAACTTACGCGATTCACAAAAGTAATAATACTTTCCGTGACACCCAACGTCATATATATTAATATTTAATTACTATCACCTTTCATCGTGTCAGTTTCGTATCCGTGCCTTCGTAGCTAATAATTTATTAAACGTGTCTCGCGGAATATTAATATTTATAACTTCTAAATGGAACCGAGATTGCGGCACAAAAACTCGAAAATAATTACGGTTTATAACGTGTATATACGCAGATTAAAATTGTCACGTTTTATCTATTAGTCGGGGCAATTTTGTGGTCTAACCGCAATGTAGTTAGCCAGGCACGTAGTACGTACACCGACAATGGATTGAAAGCTGTGTCGCGTTTTTCGGTTTGGAAAGTGATTGAGTCAATTAAACTGGATAAGTGTTTATGAAATGTGTGCATTATACTTAATAATGAAAATCTGCTTTATTAACCACTTTATTATTTTAATTTTAACTTATTCTTTTATTTTGATTTATATTATTTTCGTTTGTGCATGTGTACGTTTTGTCGTTGCATTTATTTTGTAAGAAATTATAATTTAACATCACAAAAAAATTGATAACGAGATGTCGACACTACATTACTTACCTGGAAGGAATGAAACGAAACTACAAAATCTGTTTCACGTACAAAAATGGGAAAGTTTCTAAAGTGAAATTAATGTCCACGTGAAGTAATTTTACTGTAAAATTTCCGCGTACTAGCGGCAGATAAATGCCATTCTTTTAAGATTTGCAGATCGCCCGTTATTCTCCTTTTATTTCGAGCCGTAGCATCGGCCGTTGTTTTCAGCTCGAAAATTACTTAATCTGAAATCGCTATTACTCAACATTGCATTAGCTGACGGTAATAGAATAGAAATCCCATTTATTAAATGTTTAAAGAGCGCGCCATACGTTGTGTAGTATAGTTGTCTGCTCTAATATGACCATTTACCATCAAAGATAGCTGCGTTGAGTAACTGCATACTTTGTAGTAGCTCATTACGTTTGCATACAACTATCTAGACCGCCATTAGCATTGAAATAGTCAGACGAGAGAACACGTTACCTTTACCCATAACGCCTTGCCTGGCCGCCGTTGGCATTGAACTTAGTCGAGCTTTACGGTCTGCGTTAATGGCACTTCGCAATCAGAAGAGGAAGTGAGTTTCTATTTGTTTTCCTTGGGGTACATCTGATATTTATATCACATACAGTAATAAACCATGCTATTATTAACTCTCTATGCAACAGCGTAACCCACATAAATATGAATGTGATACAAGGTATTGTTATATTTTTATAACGATTATTTTAATCTGTTTTATGTAGAGTGGAACTAAACTCAACCCGGAAAAGCAAATATAACAAGAAAACTCAAACGAAAAACTTAACTAGGATGAGCTGGCTTTACTGGTGTAGGTCCTACGATTTTTATTATCGTATTTACGCCATAATAATAATCCCTTCACACAAATCCACTATTTACAAGTGTATGAATAAATCATCGACCTACTTGTCCGTAGTGCTCATATTTGTCGTGTACGGATTTTTTTAGGTAGAGATCGGTAGCCACCCTAACACCGGGAAACCCAATAACCATTCTACGCGATGAAAAACTATTAATGTTATTCAAATCTTTTGAAACAGTTCCACAGTCGTATATTTTAGACTTTAATCGCCATGCATCTTTCATAATGTCCTGATCGCCAATGAATATATTACAAATTGATCTATTTCCGAAGCTGTCGATTCACGACACGTGTCGCAACGTGAGCAATCATGTCGATGCAAATTGCAAGGCTTGCCCAACGAAAAACTTTTATCGCATTCCATCTGTAAGTAATATTCTGCCCCTCAACGCCCGCCGTTGCGAAATTGTTATTATTTATTAAATGTTAGGAGTATCGTTGCGTTTGCGTTGTATTGAAACGACACCTTCACAATGGCAGAAACGTGACCATAAATAGAAATGAAATCATCTGCGACACAGATATTTTCATCGTGCGACGAAATGCTCGAAAACTTTTTGAGAAATAAATAGGCGACCTAAATACGATCGTAAAGCGTTTTATTAGTCAATTGTATCGCGGCGTATGACGTGGTCGACTGATGGTAATCTGTGAATTATAGAAATAGAAACTGGCGATGAATAAAGCTACCAGTGCACTTGTATAGATCGTTGTGATAAAGCGGTGTTATATTATTTATAGTACGTGAAGCAGACACCGAATTAAAATAGATCTGGTAAATAACAGACATTTTTGTACATTTGACCTACAGATATACAAACTACAGAACAATTAGGAAATTTTCAATTGCATTGTGATTCCTGTCAAAATATATAATAACAATGTAACTAAAAGTTGAGTCGAAGATGTACAGTAAATATTACTGGTAACAATTACATAAGTCAGTACAATGTGGGTAATATCAGTAAGTAACAGCTTAGTTATATTTCTGCTATACATTAATAGTCTATTCATGATTAGTCATGCAATAGATGCAGCGAACTATTTTAATAGGTTGCAAATACATTCACTCTTCACTTCAGCAAACCAAACCCATTCTCTTGAAGGCATAAATGTAAAACAAATAATAAATGAACAGCCATAGAATTAATAAATATCTAATAAACAAATAAATTTTACCTTGATGGCCCACATTTCTTTGAGACATGGACACGACAATAATTTGATTTAAATTATCAACTGTGAAGCAGAAACGTAACAAAAAAATAGCATCGAATTTAATTGCCAGTTAGTTTACAGTTGAATTTTCAGTGTCCCTCTAATTAACTGATGTAGAGCATTACAAAATTTTTATCTTTTATATGTTGAAAAATGGAATAACATACATTCCTCTCTCTAATAGAGTTTTTTTAATTTGAACAATAGTATTTTTAATCGAGACAATATAATAAATATAATGGCAACTTGTAGAATTTACATACATTGTTTCCAACGTAAAACTTTTGAATAATGGTCATTTGCATATAATCATCAAACCGTATCATTCAAGATACCATTACGTTTGTTACATAAATATTAGCATTACGGTTTTTCGATTGATGTAGAAAATGTGTCGTTGGGAAGTGCAGCTATGTCACATTTATTAAAAATAGCTTCTCTTGTTCGTTCATTCTGCAAATGCAGGGTAAAATTAATACTTCGTTGTCGTAGATTGTAACGGACTGTAATTACTTTTCACGTTATATTCCTTGTCAGTCTATATGTAGAAGCTTCCGTCGTCCTTGCACTCAGATTTCGGTTTGTCATATTCAGAACAGTTCACGTGATATGTGCGTGCACATGAGTTTCGAAGTAGAAGTTTGACATTGTTCTGACGTAGACCGTCTAGTGCATAAAGAATGCTGCACTGCTATATTGTATTCAACAAGAAGATTTTATTTCTCGTCATATAAAAAGTATAATAGAAAGTATATAAAAAGTATAAAGTTTCATAATTTTATCTACAAAAATTTGGGCGCCACACACACACGTGGTTCCTAAAATTAGTCATAACCGATTCAGGGATAGTAACAAGGTGTATTTTTGCTAAAAGCTCAAGTTCGAATGTTATGATCACTATACTGCTTTATAAATTAGCATAAGAAACTAAAAAGTTGTCTAAGAATAAATTTTGTTCGGAAAGTCGTATTTTCAGTTTTTTAAAAATTTGATGGAGTTTTTTTTACATATGTTTCGGGAACATATGTAACAACAAAAAGTTTGCATTTCGCATCAGTTTTTGAACAAAACGTTAAATTGGAATTGACTATCGTTACTTTATCATATCTCGAAAACAGTACGAGTTATCGAAAAAGTGGTTCCTACAAAAGTTAAAGATAATTTTTGTTAGAAAAGCTTCTCCAAAAAAATGTGCCATTTGTAGTAAAATCGTTCTCGAAAAATTATTTCTCCTTTGATTGAAATTCGGATGACAGAAATTGATCTACCGTAGAAAGATAATTCTGAACATAATTGTGCCAGTATAGCTATAGCCGATGTTCTCATATGCAGTTTACATTTTGAGTTCTCTGAATCATACTACTAATATTTTCAGTTTACTACATAATTCTGTTTGGTGGTACGTTGCCCTTTTTCGTGCATTTTGCACTGCTTTGAGACCCGTAGGTACTGAGTCATAAGTTTTCTTATTATGTTAATGCGTTTGTAATTCAGTGTGGCTGAAAACTATTAACTGACTGATAGTCAGCTGATTGTCTTTGTTGTGTTCTCTGCTGAAGCATAACCATGAAATATATCATTTATTAAGAGTGGGAGGAACTAAAATAACGCGTGAGTTGTATGCCAGTCCTAATTTAATTTAATGAATGTGCAACATGCCACAATATCATCTTCCAAAGTGAACTCCTTGAAGTTACCATGATAAAGCAAGAATTTTCTACCTGAAAGTTGACCTTTGAGTACTGGGAATTGGTTTGCTTCTCTTTTCAGTTCGAAGGGGTTCGCTAGGTCTTTTATATAAGTTAATGTCAATTTGAGAATTTTGTGTACATTTAAGTATTATCTAATGCAAGTGCCTACAATCTTTTGACCCGAAACTAAATCAATACTGTTACAGGTAAAGCCAACTTCAGTTGCTTTTATTGTATTGGTGTCCTTAGAAAATTTGTCATAATTGTAACTTGTAACCATTTTAGTGGTACTTTGCTTTTTAAAAAAATTGAGACAATATACTAAGGAACGAACCAGTGTTAAAATTATGTTGGTTTTCTTTGGCATGTTTTGCCAAAGCGATATTATCCCCGGTATCAGTATATGTCATGCTACGTTTATACTCTATGTGTACATTCGTTTATGCAACTACTGTTCAGAATGGCCCACATATATTACCATGCAATTACATTTCAGAAATATTTTTCATTGTCATTCGCCTGTTATTGATTTGAATTCTCCCTGAGTGGGTGTTTGGTAAACCAATCAGTGTATATTTCCCTATTCCTGTGTATTATTTTGAGATCTAGAAAGTTTATTGACTTATTTATTTCTCATTCTGTTGTAAATTGTAATTTGGGGTGAAATTTGTTCAATTCGTTGACAATTATTGCTTCTTGCTATTGAAGGTCACTAGTATGCGGTCATCTACATAATGTTTATTTCATTTTTTTTTTGTTTTTAATTTTTTTTTAAGAACGGATGTTTCTATCTACAGGTAGAGTAAATCGTCCATTACTAGGTTGGCAATTGTGGCTAATATAAAAGAACCCATACCAGTTACAGATTTTTGACAATAGAATTTGTCATTGTAAGTGAAATATGTGAATATAAACATAGAAATTTGGCTTCTATAAAATAATCCTCGGTCACTAGGGTGTGGGTTTTCAATTTATTCCATTTCTTTTTTATTATGTTTGTCGCTAGATCTATTGATATATTAGTATACAGATACTATATACCAATATATACCAGTATATAGAGATGTAAGTAACATATAGGCTAATTACTTGGTGATTGTGATGAATACGATAATTATTTTTACCCAATATTTGGTACTTTGTTGTTTTTCTAATATAATTTTTTTTCCAAGATCCAACATTTGTTGCACATTTTTAGGGATTATCTACTTGGTTAAGTTTTCTATCCAGTCTTTATTTAACATGAATGGGGCGTTATTATTTATCATTTTATCTATTAATTTATCTATTTTATTTGTTGTTTTACTATTTTGAGTTTCTAACCATTGGGAAGCTTGATGTCGAGAAAATGTAAACTTACAGGTTCAAATCTCAGACGGAGACATAACTTTGCACATTAAAGATTCAAATATTAATTAAATACACAATTTGGAAGAGTATTAACGTCTAATTACATGCAATTGATCTAGTTTCTAGTTAAAACACCTTTTATCCCACACAACTCGTTACTTGCTTATAATGTGTATTCTTGTTTCAGATTTCTTGTACAGGCATAACGTAACATTTGATAATGTCACGACGGAAGTTGAAATATTGGATACCTCGAAATGTGCTGTAAGTATTTTTACGATCATATATCAACGCGAGAAACGTCGCCGTGTATATAAATTTACTTATCTTGATTACCGCATATGCTTAAAGTTTAAGTACATTTTTCGTCGGATGCAAATTAACAAAAACAAAAAACATTTTTTACAGGGCGCGTATATCATGTAAATTTTGGCAAAGCCAAACAAATCGAATAAATTGATTCGTTGACGTCCTTAATAACGCACTTACGTATCGGATGTCTCAATAAACAATCGCTAAAGTGCAATTAGCGTCATGTTGTAGAAGTATTTAAATTTAATTAAAAATGCAAACAGCGCTCGCGGAACGTAAATAAGCGCACGACAACGGAACGTTTCGCGTCTCAATGAATATTATTATGCGTTATGTCTTACCGTTCGTTTTTATATTCGTCGATATTCAGTAAATTTCGACGAACACGCAATAAAATCCTCGTTGAAATAACTAGGTTAATGCTGGCGTGGTCTGTCGGCGCGAAAAATAAAAATAACTGTACGTTTGATGCGAGGACACGTACCGATAATTTCAGAAGAAAGCTTCGGTTGCATGGCGTTTCAACACTTGTCAACTCGTATGCCATGAGTGTATAATTAGTTTTTAATGCATTAACAAGCGTCTTACACCGAAACGTGCACAGTTAGTATTATTAATAGTTTCATTTCCAAAAATTCATAGTTGATTGAGGCGTTGCAATTTCGAAAACTCTGTCAGCTTGCCGACAATAAAAACAACACATCATAATATTATGAATTTTATTAATAGAATTATATAATCTACATCTTAAAATGAGCTATTTCTTGTGGTGTTTATTGAAATACGCATCTAGGTTTGAAGTGTTTTGTGGTAAGGGTGTAATTGTAGTTTTGATGAGTAGGTTTGATGAGCTTGATTTGTGTGACGTAGGAAACGATGATACACGTATCCAAACAGCATTTGTTGTTAAATTAATGTTAATGGCAATTTCGAACGCAATTATCATCATTATGAAAATGTTTATGTTTATGTGTTTGCGACGGTGATATGATTTCACCTTTATTGGGAATGCTGCAATGGTATACACATTATATTAAAGTCCCGAAATTATCGTAAACAACAAACACGATGTTGATGAGCATTCGGTAATGAAATTCGTTCATCGACGTTTGAATATAAATGTCACTGGCGTCATAACTTGACTTCTGATCGGATACTTAAATATACTCTTAGAGAAAACCAAAGGACCTACTTGATGATGCATAAAAACTTGCACCATCTTTACTGGACTACATACTACAATAGTGGAGTATAGACGAGACCATTCTCTCGCCTGGAAATACGTAATATCTTTTAAAAACACAAGTTTTGAATAGTCAGGTGTACCAGTAGTTATGACTTTATGAATAAGTGTACACATATGAAGCGTTTTACGGTTTTGCATATTTAACCACCTACATGATCGTTCCTTCGGAGGCCGTAGACAAACCGAGTATTCCAAATAGAGAATTGATAGTATTACAAATCACATAGTACATAGACACATTAAGTGTTCAGCAGGATTTCTGTATTAATTTGTTTGCAGGGCCATGAACTTTTAAATTAGAATCAATATACAGTCCTAGGTTTTTAATATTATTTGATTTGATATTGTATATATTACCATCAATCCTATCTATACCATCCATGGCTCCATAGCTACAAACATTCAGAACAAACAATTACGGCACATTTCTTATGGGTTATGCTGAGACAATGAGCTTTTGACATTGGTCAGTTGTGTTTCAGTCACACACCCAACTGTAGTTTAGGTAATATATCTACTGTTTTAAGGTATTGTGTTTGCACATTATTTTTTCAATAACCTTTGATAATAACTACTACGGGCAGGACGCTTATTGGTCGCGGATCAGAAATTTCTTTGGTCTTTATTTTACAGAGTGGAACAAGCATTGTTTGTTTCCATAACTTAGGAAAGTTACTGATATATTTAAAAGTAATTACTATTGCTATTATTCCGGCCGTGCATGTAAATGCACAATTTCTCCTATTTGTTGGAATATAACTTAACACTTGGTTCAATCATTTATCCTCTTCTATTTTCCCCATCTGGCCATACTACAGAAGCTGTTTTGTTTATGTTCTTTTCGTTCTGTTCGTTGCCATGTATATTGTCGTTTTGTCTTTTGTGTAACTCACTATGTGCTACTTCGCCTAATATTATCCACAAGTATATGTTTAGTCAAAAATGTATTGCTTATGTTATTTGTATAGTAGAGTTTCTATTTTTCTGTATATATACCGTCTATCGTTTTCATACCCCACAATGCACATGGCTGACTTGGGCTCCTAATCAACAATTTGCAACAATTATGTAATTGTCTGCGTAGAAGAAAGTCGATCTCAATACCTGAACAATATCTCTTCCAATTGTCAACTGCTTCTTATACACATAACGTTATTAAGATAAGTTTTGAAATGACAAGTTAGAAAGAAAAGAATAACTAAACTTGTAGTGAAATATATGGCGTTATTCGTGCAACAAATGCAAGAATTGTGAAACTGGTTTCTCAACTCTGATGGGGGGGGGGGTCTTCCAGTGAGAAGTGGCAAAATTATAGCATAGGTCACACTTCATATGTATTGATAGAATTTCCTTTTTTAAATTTATTTCTGAATGCGATGTTGTAAAATACTTTTAGTTATCACGCTATTTCTATTATGTGATAACACTTTAATTCACTGCATTATCTGGGGATTGTCTCATGCTGGTCCTTTTATGTATTTGGGCCACCTCTTTCTCATGGTTTGGGCTCGACCACATTTTGGTAAATTTATAGATGGCATACCTTCTTGACCTATTTTGTTCGATTAATGGTCGAGCGTCGACCACTTTTTCCAACATTAGTAACGTCGTGTTTCGTCATCTGTACAACTAAGAACTGCGTATTTCGAGTTTGTGTGATAAACCTGTGTCTGAAAAAGTTGTCGTATTAAAAAAAACTATTCGTAATTATAATGGCTGGTAGTATAACTTGGTTGGTTGGACTTTATTCGCTAGTAAAAGTAAACAACTAAAATATTTGCAAAAACTGTTGTTGCAAAAATTACTTGAAACATATCTGGTTACATGTCTTCCTATGTTCTGAATAGTTTAAAAATATTATTTCAGTTAGAAGCTGTGTGTTAGGATAATTTACGTCAAAACGTCAAAAAGCTTCATTAATTTAACTTTTTTTTTAATTTGCGGACGAAAATATGTTAATCAAAATACTATATTTAAAAAAACTGGTAACGTATTTTATAAAAAATATAATTAAAAAATTAAATAAATGAAATAACAAAGGCTTCGACGTTTCGGCAACTTGATTTTTGTATTCAGGTAAACTAAAACTAAAGTTCCTCACTAATTGAGCTATATATTCAAAAAGAAGAGATAAGAAGAAAATTAGAGAACCCACACAACAACAAATTGAACACTCACTCGTCATAGGAAAACACTTTTATAAGCATGTGTAAATACTCGTTATCATGTGAAGAGATTGCACCCATTGCACCCAAATACGTACCAGTATTGGAGGTCATAGTTGAAGTGGAAAATACTGCCCGCCGTATGGAAGAAAGAGAAGCAGAAGAATACAGATGGAATGTACGAACAGCATGGGAAAGGGGAAAGAAAATTGAACCCAACTTAACGATAAATGAGCTAGAAGCAATAAAACAAATGCGATAAATCACCAGTATAAAAATCCTACCAGCAGTTAAAGGAAATATGACAGTAATCGTGAACAATGCAATCTACAAAGGAAAAACAGAAAACATATTAAAGACCGACTGCTACACAAAACAAAAATGAAACCGACTGCCAATATTGAGAAGATTGTGAAGGAACTACTGAAGAAAATATAAAGGTCACCTATTGGAACGAACTTACTGGGCTCTTAATTCGCCACACGGACTGCCTCTACGGACTGCTGAAAATTCACGAGGAAGGAAAGTATTTAAGACCAATCATTAATTCAAGAGATTCACCATGCTATAACCTAGCGAAGTTCCTCGTTCCAGTAATTTCCCCGATGACAAGAAAAACTAACACATTCATAAATCCAGAAGATGAATTGATGAGTTTCGGCGTAGAAAGCCTCGTTGCTAACGTGCCCACCGACGAAGCACTAAAAGTGATAAAGAAACGACTTGCGGAAGACGATCTGCTAGAACTCCGCACAAATATGTCTTTGGACGCCAACATGGAAATGCTGATGCCTTAGAACATACATACATATTTCCAAGCACAACACTTATTATCGACAGACAAAAGGATTGCCAATGGGCTCGCCCTTATTTCTCATTTTTTGCAATAGCCCATTTACATGTAGAAAATTTTGAAGAACGGGCACTCGAAGAAGCACAACGCAAACTAAAACATAGCGGCGGTATGTAGATGACACCTTCATAGCTTGGAGCCACAATTTTCTTCAATTTCTCAATACTAGGAATCAATCAATTAAATTCACATGCAAAAGAGAGAAGAAGGTGGTTACCTATCGCTTTTGGACGTCCACATATAGAAAAATAGAGGCTGATTGATCACCTACCAGTGTATACCGCAAAAAAGACAAATCCAGGAAGATACCTGCACCACGAGCCTAACCACTCCAACCAAACGAAAACAGGAATAGCAAAGATGTTGCTCCATCGGACAAAAACCAACTGCAGCACCCAAGTTGCAAATCAGTAAACGATTAAAACAATAACGATGGGACGAATTCATTCGGCAAACTTATATACAAGGATCGTCCGATAAGATCAGGAGGATTGGACAAAAATGTAAAATAAAATCGTACTTCCCAACTACGTAAATCATCCACTTCAAATTAAGACATGAAAAATTGCATATACGAAATACCTTGCCAATGAAAATGGAAACATATAGCAGATACGAAGAGACCACTCCAACTAAAAATAAAATAACACAAAACCAACATAGAAAAAGGATGTTGCAGACATGCATGGTCGAAACAACACCATTTACAGTCTGGTATAAGAGGAAATTTAAAGAAACCTACATTAACTCCAACTGCCAGATATTCAGTATACCAAGCGTCTACCAAACTGCTTTTCATTTTGTAATTATATTTTTTATAAATATTTTTTCAGTTTTTTAAATACATAGGCGAATGGAAGTCCAAAACAGTATTTGTAGTCTTTATCGCCATATATAAAGTTGCATTATATCATATCATTTTTTCATATCTGTAAACATGAGAATAGATATGTCTTGGACCCTTCGTGCTATTTGTGGGTAGATAAGGATATTGTCCATGATCTTTCCGTAAACAAATCGCTTTAGTTTGCTATTTCCCAAATATGCCACTTTTTAATATCCTGCCGTACGACCTCGCTATTGTATTAGCTACAATTTTCCTAAATAGTTATGATTTATGCTACATTTCAGTCTATAGTATGCTTCCCCTCTAATCAAATACTTAATAAAGAGTTATGCTGGATTTCTCAAAGGAATATCAGGCAAATTCTTTATTGCTTCAATGAGAATATCATATATTTTAATTCTCTTAATTTTTCATATTTATTTCACGTACATACATGTTTCCATCTGTTTCGGTATCGATTAGTTTCTTTTTAAACTGCCGTTAATAATTTTCTTTCCATTCTTCTCTAGTATTAATTTAATTTTGCATTATATTCTATTTCTTGATTTTTCATGTTCGTCGTTTTTATTTATACGTTCCCATTACCATAATGCACTTGTTCCTCTTAAAAATCTCTTGGCCTCTTCACACCCCACCATTCATTTCGTTTCTTTATCGCATAGATTTTCTTTACAGTTCTAGATGAGCAACCTCATAAGATTCTTGTATTAAGTAATATGTTTAGACTTCTTTTGGATCTTTTATCCATTGTTATTTGTTAACTTATCGCTAAGTAGTAAATGGATCCATATTCTGCGCCATGGTAAGACCTTATATCGTTGATTTTCGTCCTTGCGTTTTCGTAGAAAACTATTAATTCCTTCAACAATAAATCTTGGCATTGCTCAATACTAGTTCTCTCGCTTTTCAATCCTTATCTTTCGTTCATCTCTGACACTTAAATCCCCGAGTATACAAGTATCCGTATTCTTTGCTGATTTTAACCAGTTTGCCGTAAAATTCTTGTTTTATACTCCTGGCAACATATTCACGTAGGGTATGACATATTTCTTATTCCTCTCTTGTAGTAGTATCCATTCGTTTATCTCTTCCTTGACATCACATCTTCTATTTTTGATCGTGCACTCTTGTGAAGTTTGTATTATCTTATTCTTGCTTTCATTTGCTAGGTTTAAAAATGATTTTTTTTTCTTTTGGGTTTGTTAGCTCTTAAGCTTTTATGTATTAAGAGGTTAGCTGCATGGAGTATTCCATGCCGCTAACCTTATATTTTTTTAAGAAAACTTTGTTCGTAGATTGTTTCTTGCTTTGGAGCAGTAACACAATCTGTACTTTTCGGTCGAATATCGCATGGAGTTAAAACACACACAAAAGCATAACATAAACTTCTTAATTAGATTATTTTAATCTAAGTTTTCAGTTACTGTGCAAAACGAATGTTTTCTGCATATGCGTGACATTTGCAGTTCGATACGCTGTTGTGTTGTGTTGTGATTACTATCCACATATGTGGGAAAAATCAAAGAACATATATTTCTATAACATATAAAATAATTGAAAATATTCTTTGACGATTGAAAAAGCTCTTGCAATAGTTTTATAGAATCAAATACCTACGTTGCAAAGCATAAACATTCTAAATTAGTTTCAATTATAGCACTAGTGCGAAAAAATGTTCTGGACTGACAAGTTAACCATAGAATCAATATTTACATGATTGTGGAAAAATATTATTACAGAACAGTATTCTACTTCAGTTTCGAACGATGCACTTGGTCATTGCATTTTAACAAAAGTATATGTATGAGTTTTCAGCCTATTATTAAATTTTAAGAGATTTTATATGCATAAACCAACGAGTTTACGAGATCGTCCGTGCATTTCTGCAAATTGAATCGACGAATAAATTATCGGCAACAAAAATGTAAAAAATATCGAAATTGCCGTAACGGTCAATGGTAATTTATCGCGTCGCCGCATTCATTTAAATAACTTTTTGTTTAGAATTCTCCACCGGCTGATTACGAAAACGTCCGTCGTATCGCTGAACATTCTAAATTACGGCTGAAAATCTCAAATTTATAATATTGAAACGCATAATTATCAGTTTTTATCGCAGACGACTCGAGCCATTTGCATAACTGTTTAGGTGGCTTTAAATCGACAAATTTAATTACGGTTATATTAAGTCTTCTCTAACGAGCTTGTGTGAAATGTGGTTATCGCTGGTTGTGTGATTAGCGGGACCGCTGGGCGCAGAAAATTCAACCTTTTTTCACGCGCGCGTAACTGCGAACGCGGTCGTAATTGGTAAACAATTTTCGAAAAGATTTTGCGCGTAAACTCGTGATAAACGACTTCAAATTTCTAACAGCGTAAAATTTACTGTATTAGCGGTTAATGGTTAACAGTTGTTGAGCAACTTGGTGAAGCCAACGTCAACATGTGGTTTACACGTACAGATGTTCCACGACTTTGCGAGTACATATCGTTGTTATTAGCAAAATGATTGGTTGGTACAAGTGGTGCCGCCACAATATTATGTTAAATAGCAAATAATAAAAAAACATCTATAGGGAATTTGTTTATTGATTCATAATTTCAAAATTAAAAGAAAAAGTTCGATTCGGGCATTCTACGGGTATTTATTAGTAAGGCGCCATGAAAATTGGTGATCTTCGTCTTATTATCAAAGCTCCAGTCACATATAAATAAAATTATTTTTCTCGATTGATTACTATCGCGCGCAAATTGTTAACTCCGTGTATATTAATTATACATGCATCTCGAATTGAGTATAATTTATCAATGCACAAAAACGACTAGTTCTTCTTGCATCAAATGTAATTTTCAGTGAATATCCGTATGAACACATAATAATAATTTATATTTATAGTTCACAAAACTCCTCAAGAATTATAGAGTGTCAAGCAAACGGTATATTTTTATGGGTATCTGGAATATAAGGGGCACTTTTGCGCCAGGGAGTGTGGAATTAATAATTAAAATTAAACATATAAGATAGGCAGCACCTACCATAAGGCCATAAATCAGAGATTAAAACAGATGTGGCTATGTCAACAACCGACTGGAAGTAAATCGTTGAAAGGCAAACTTGATACTATTCTTATATTTGGATCGCAATGCCAAATACTTTTTATCTAGCATGGTAATTTTCCACACATCCTCGTCGTTAACGGTGTTATGGTCTGCGATCAATGTTTTCACGAGTTAGCATTTATCGACCAAACGTGTAACACCCATGAAAAATAATCGCGGATGATGATACATAATAAGAGTGAAACAATTACAACTAATTACATGATGTTTTCGTGTTTTGTAATCCAAAAATGGCAACCGTTATGTTTGAAGCACTCGCTTGGAAATGTTTACAACAATTATTAAATTTATTATATCTCGGTCCTTTCATTTAAGCGACACGTATCGTTCAGAAAGGAATAGGAAAAATCTTGTTAATTAAGTCCACTCTCTCGCGTCATCTTCACACCCGAAAAAGGAACGCTGTAATATAGAGTGTAGGTTAAAGTGTCAAAAGGCCAGGCAGTTTACGTCTAATATATTACAAAGATGTTTTGCCACAAGTGCGTGTTTTTAGATGTGAAAGAAACACAACACGGTTTGGTTTAAAACGAACGGTATTGTAAATATGTCAAGCGGTTAAAAATGTAGATTTCTCCATTTGCAATAATGCAATTCGGCGCACCACATTGTAAAATGGTTTTGGTAACTTTTTTATTTTTATTGTAATTATAAAAATGATTTACTCCATGGCGGTGGATTTTGGTTATGTTATGGTACTCGTATTTACTCATCAGAATTTAAACTTAAGTGCAAGCAATTGAAGCACCGCAGTCGAATACCCGGATCTTAGCTAGGTATCTAGTGCATTAATTAACCGGAAAGTGCATGAATTTTACACGAGTTAGGTCATTGCGCACATTTCTTTAAACATTGATTGTTATTTCTGTTCATGATGTAAAAATGTGTTAGTCTATAATACATGTGATAAATGTGATAAAATTCCAAATTAGAAAACACAATCAACGAAAGAGAACTAAAAAGATAATGAAATCGAATTAAGTGATAACTAAACAGTTGGAAACAGACTGAAAGTGTGAACTGACCGTGACTGGATTTGAATAGTTTGAATAGTTCAGTTCGCCATAATTGTAAATGAAAAATAAAAGCCTGCAAATCATAATATGTTTATCAGCGTTTAATAACTTTAAACATTTCTTTGAAAGTATAGCAAAAGACTAGGCGATTACAATCGCCAATATGTAAATATTTTTAATATGTATGTTCATTTGTCCGCACAGCGTATAATTAAATCTAGTGCGCATACAAAGTGTGCTAAACGACCGGTTAGGTATAAGTTTTATAAAACTTTACGTTATCGCGATGTAGTTCCGAGATAAACGCTAAAGTAGCGAGACGTCTGCCTTTACAATCGCCAATTAACTTCACCGCAAGATGGAGCAGATAACTCAGAGGCGTCTGCTGCCAAAATACGCAATAAAACAACAAAAGTAATGCGGTGTTCTCACGCACGCCTGGACGTTGTACATGGTTTTTGTAATTCGGAACAACGAGGTGTAAGACACGTACAGTTATGCGAGATTGTGGACTATTAGCGAAATGCTACGACCGTGCTTTCATTAAATATTATCATAACTTATGCAAGTTGTAATTTATGTTAATTGTATTTTTAGCGCTAGCAATTTACGAGGTAAGAAGTTAAATAAGCGATATTTATGCATTTTTCGCATGCGATGTCGTCTTTTGTGAGCCGCCGCGGATAAATATTATTACATATTAGTTTCACCTTTGCTATAACACGTGTCTTGAAATAATTATATATGTATAGATTTTAATCACATTTTAGTTTTTTTACAACGGGTTTAGCGATTTTTTAAAACTATCTCTGCATGAGGGTCGCTGCTGTTATGTGGAACGAAAAATTAAAGAAAATATACATTCCCGCACTAGATTAAGATTTTTTAGACCGTAGATGCTACCTCATTTTTATTTTCAACAATTCCCTCCGATCCGTTAACGTAGCTGTTTTTAAAACTAATTTTGTTATTTTACATACGTATTACTAAAGTGTCAACAACGCAACGTTTATCTCAGAATATTTCACAAAGAGAATAGTATAATAACCAACAAAATATTGTAAACTCGAAGCGTAACAAAGAGCCATCTAAGCCCTTGTAACCAAAACTGAACAAGTTTAACTTTAAGCTTTTACGTCTTTCTTCTTGATTAGATCCATTCCTGAAACGAGTTTTTAAACAACGACATTAGGAATACTTTGCAGTTTCCTAAAGTCTCATACTCAAATGTCATTTGCAGCAATATTTATTTATGTATCAAGTTCTAAGATGTGGTGCCCTTTGTTACTACATTTAAATAACATGTACTAAACGGGCACTTTAACTCTAGTTTTGTGCTATTTTTCCAATTTCGATATAAAGTTTAAATAAGAAAATGTGAGCTTCCCTTGCAATTAAAATGGATTTTCAAAATATTGAGATTTTGTAACTGAGTTGAAAATTGATTACGAAATTGCAATTAATATTCATCCTGAAATGCCTTACTTTGTTATCCTTGTTACACTATAAATGTTACCCCTCTTGAAAAATTAACAGCATTGAGTTCTTATATTCATATACATTTTTGCGTTTTTGGAACAAATAGTTGTGTTGGGTTGAGTTGGATTACAGAGACATTACATAATTTGAAAAGATTGGCAAGTATTCAAAGAGAAGAACAAATATAAACAAATTTTACAAACAAACAAATCACTGCAGAAATATATATTATACAAAATATAATACATTGTTCGATACATTCTTAGACAATGGTTTTGGTTTGATATGTAATAGGTTAATGACAAGGTCTGCAAACTCTGACTTTATCCCTATTTTTTGACCGTTTCACATTTATTATAAAAAGAAGAGAAACCATCGCCCAAGATAAAACCTCTGTTTTTATGCACATCCAACTTATTCACTTAATATCCAGAGCATTGTAATGCACCAGTAACAACAATTTAGTAATTATATGTCAAAGTAAATAATATAAATAACATTAGCATATTATGTTACTTGATCTCTAACTAACAAAACGTTACTTCACTTACTTGAAACTGGCCCCGTTTGTAATTTTTTAGAGTTATGAATGTAGCTTTATTGCAATACAAAATAGTCTCAAAGTTTTCAATAAAATTCTGATTATGTATAGGAATTTGTCCCCTCACATCGTCTATGCTTGGTTGTAGCATAGCATAGCATATCATGTCTTTAGTCACGGCAGCTGCTTATTTAGTAATAGCTCTAAATCGGAAAAAATAAGAAAGTCACGTGGTCAAGCGTTGTATATTTCATACAAAACCATGGTTACTGACGATAGCTTTATTTCGAAATTTTAATGTAATCCATGTATCTATTTCGGATATCTAAGCCAAATTCCAAATTCCAAATTATTTATTACCATAAAATAAATAAAACAATTACAAATTAAATAAATGTAACATAAACATATTTGATGAACATTGTAAGCCCCCATGCACTTATCTTACAGGTAACATGAAAATTTTTTATTGCTATAATTTCGGTACGCCTCCCTTGATGGAAATGTCCGTGTCCAGTGTCTGTCATGATGACGTTTAGTGTGTGTTGGCGGGAAACTTCAAAAAACCCGCCCTCTACGGCCTGCCCTACTGTACACAATAATGTGGGCAATTTTATTTTTAATGCAAAATTGACAAAGAAGGATACATTTGGAAATATTTACAAATATTCAAATAATTCCTTGGAATGTTAATGCGTGTGTAATTTTTTAGAGGTATGGATGTAGCTTTATTGCAATACAAAATAGTCTCAAAGTTT
Organism: Geotrupes spiniger; assembly: GCA_959613385.1. Classification (NCBI taxonomy): domain Eukaryota; kingdom Metazoa; phylum Arthropoda; class Insecta; order Coleoptera; family Geotrupidae; genus Geotrupes; species Geotrupes spiniger. The sequence goes on along the minus strand of OY390737.1, from coordinate 30,896,766 downwards.
TCAATAAAATTCTGATTATGTATAGGAATTTGTCTCCTCACATCGTCTATGCTTGGTTGTAGCATAGCATAGCATATCATGTCTTTAGTCACGGCAGCTAATAGCTCTAAATCGGAAAAAATAAGAAAGTCACGTGGTCAAGCAACTCAGCATATTTCATACAAAACCATGGTTGCTGACGATAGCTTTATTTCGAAATTTTAATGTAATCCATGTATCTGTTTCGGATATCTAAGCCAAATTCAAAATTCCAAATTATTTATTACCATAAAATCAATAAAACAATTACAAATTAAATAAATGTAACATAAACATATTTGATGAACATTGTAAGCCCCCATGCTCAGCACTTATCTTACAGCTAACATGAAATTTTTTTATTGCTATAATTTCGGTGCGCCTCCCTTGATGGAAATGTCCGTGTCCAGTGTCTGCCGTGACGACGTTTAGTGTGTGTTGGCGGGAAACTTCAAAAAACCCGCCCTCTACGGCCTGCCCTATGGTAAGGGCAGGACGTAGGAATTCAAGTAGATAGAATCACATCAACTACTTTCATAGTTGTGATGACTAGGTGTAATCTCAACATCATATTTGCCCATAGCTGCTTCAAAATAATGTATTATTTATTATTATTATTTATATGCTTAACCATTAAAACCATTGTTCGTACTCTAGAACTTACATTTCGCCGCTCATTAGTCACATGTTCTCCATATTCATCTCTCTGGCAAGAATTTTTAAAAACACTATAAACCCTTCTGTGTCTTTGTCAGGGCAAAATATTTCTCTCGTTACTCTTCATGCTTGGTCGTGTAGAGTTTATAGTTCACTTCAGTTAGCGTTCGAGACTTATTGAATTCTGCTTCAGTAATTGAGTATCTCATTCTTGTTGTTCTTCCTGCAATTACTAGATAAATATTATTACTTTAAAAATTTTTGAAATGATGTTCTGAAGACGAATGGAGAAAAATTGCAAAAGGTTTCGAAGTTTCGTTGAATTATCCGCATTGTGTTGCAGTTTGTGATGGAAAACAGATTCCAATCCAAAACCAAAAGGACAGTGTTTTTCAATTACAAAGGGACTAGCATTGTTTCGATGGCCATTGCTGACCCAAATTATAATTCCATATACGCTAATGTTGGCTGTCAATGTCATTTTATAAGAAGTTAGCTATATGAAACCACTCACCTTCATAAGTTTTTGAGTAGGAGTAAAACATCACGATCAGTACACTGTGCTTAAGAAACTTTAGACAATGAAACACAAAATGAAAATATTATGTCTGGATTATGGTGGGCAGTTTGCAAGGCGATCCTGGTCTACAGGATTTGAAGCACACAACTTTTGAGGCTAAAGATGTGATAAATGAATTTATGAGATATTTTCGATCAGATGAAGGACGTGTACCTTCGCAGGAGCTTCACGCCTTACTTTTATATGTTATTCAAATATATATTTTATTTAAGTTATTGTTAATCGCAAAGTTCTCATCATCACTGTTGCCAGCAGTTGGCAATGTTTTGATCTAGATTTCTCAACTGCAAAGGAACTCTTACCATTATTTTTTACGCTAATGTTTCCAGTCATGGCAGGATATTTAACGGAGGTGTTTTTCGAGAAACGGCATTTTATAAGAAGTTAGGCAAAGTAAACCTAAAATTCGCCCTCATAACTTTTTGAGAATGGCTAATACACCACGATTACTGCACGTACTCCTCAATGAACTTTAGACAATGAAACGCAAAAGTTCTCTCACTTTTGATCTGGATTCATCGATGTCCCATAAAAAGCTCAAATGTCCCATTTCCCTTTTTTGTTGAGAGATGAACCACTCTTTTTTATTGCAGTTTTTTTTCGTTTACGATGGAATGCTGAGCGCAAATTCTTGATTTTATTTTTTACCTCAGCCACCGTACAATTTTATATGCTGGCTAACTGCTTTAACTTCAATGCAAATACTGTATAGCATGCGTCAACTACATATTTCCTAAAAGTTGCATCAGGGAAATTGCAGCTGATTATTTATATTTATCTGCATATTTGATGTCTATTTTGTTATTATCATATCAATATGATTGGCGACCTAATGGTCTAATTCGTCAAGTTAGGTTAAGTTAAATATCAGTGATTCTCATTGCATTTCGGCGATAAGCTCATTGATTGGATCTCACAATTACAATTACAAACATGTTTTTTTAATTCACTCAAAAGTAAGCAGATGCGCGATTTGCTAAGAGCTGCACCGGACCTATTTAATTCATATTATATAAATGCTAATGCAAAATGAAACATATGTTCTTGGAAAAATGCCGATTGTAAATGTAAATGTAAATTTTCGGATAAAACTAGGTGCTAAATATCATCGAATTTAAACAACTTATATCCAAGCAGGAGGTAAAAAATAGCTCCAGGATGCATCTGATTCGTGCTGGTAACGACGAAGCCACATTAAATAAATAAAATTATTAGGAGCAACATTCCGAGTTGTTTTATAAACGTGCTTCGGAAAAAATAAAAGCATTACGTTTTGTTCTGCGTGCACATTCGATACCCATTCTGCTCGTTTTGGATCAGCACGTTGCGGTTCGATAAATTCATTTTAATGGCGAAAAAACCCAACGAAAGCGTGGTTATTAGCGAAACTAAACTGGATGCGAATTGCACAGATGAAATCGACATAATTCTTCCGCGCCGACCACGAAAGATGTAGAAATTTGTAAAAAATGGTTATTTTAAGTAGCGCTCGGGGCTCCTCCGTTTACGATCAATCGTTTTCCCGGCTGGAAAAAGTCGAACCAGATATCGACTATAAATAAGAATTACAGGCGCAATTACATAGGAATGCCGTAAAATTATCCCGGCGGAAAATGGTGTAATTAAAATGCGTTTTAATGACCACAATTTTAATAAGCGTTTATATAAAATTGCAGAATAATGTGCAATGTAGTATCGCATCATCGGAGGCCGTGCAAGTTGGCCACGCTTTGCCCGAGGTCGCTAGAATGAATTGCTTATTTTTAATTTATCGCGCAATCAGCCGGTGCGAGCTTATTTATTATCATTATCTTTGATTTGATTCAAGGCGCCGTACGTGGCCACATAACTTGTGAACTTACACTCTGTTATCTTCTCTTCTGCGGTTTTTTTTCCTATTTCCCCATCAAAGGCGACCTCCTCACTCACAAATTGCTAGCCTATGCGTGCCTTTTTATGTTTGTGCACTTCGCTAACGAACGACGCGATATCTAGATGAAGCATTCGTTCTCTGATGATTTCTTTGAATTTTTACCGTCAATCTCGGCGGCGTATGGAGATATTTTTCATGCGTACCTACCCATGATCGGTCCTTATCAAGTTATTTAATCTTATCACGTTGCTATCGACACGGCAATTTAAGATGCGAGAAAGTGATGTAAAACCTGCGTTTAACAAAAACGAAAAACAACAGAATTATCTGGTAATGTTTATTGCTCCTTTGATGCAGCCGCCGATTGACATGAAAGCAATTAATTACCATACTAGTAGGAAAAAATACCAGTCGTAAAATATGTGAAAAAATTCCAGAATAAATCCAAAAATATTTATTTACCCGTCTTGATTTTCATGCTAAACTTATTTTGCTCAACACACCTTTCGGTGAAAGTTTAACAAGATAATATTTCGCGGATATATAAAATTTCTTCGATTCAAAATTTAATATGAAATGTCCTATTTTTATGCAATCAACTGAATAGAATTTAATTTAATTATTTGGAAAGTGTTTTATTTACCTGACGGTTTCAGATCAATGTCGTTATTTATTCATATACACAGTGGATGTGCAGTTTAACGTGGTGCCATAATAGCTCTATTTTATATAAAACAGAATATGTACAAGAGGTTGTTTATACTTTGTACGTACTTTTGGTTTTGCTATCGAAGTTGTCCACATGCACGATGGCATTACTCACAAATCATCTTCACATGATCTACAGATTGCTCCAGTAAATTGGCTTCAACTTCACTTCGGTTCTACGTTTGTATGCACGTCTCCGATGTCGTCCAATTCTAATACTGTTACAAATATTTAAATTTATGAACAGCCCGTGTTTTAAATTGATTTAGACTCATATCTTGCAATTCATAAAATCAAAACCGCACAAACAAAACGTTTATTCAATGCGTTCCGTGCCGAAATACGTGTGATATTATTTTGAAGAAATTTGTTTTCTTTATGTACGAGTACTACCAAGTTTACGTCATCAATTAGGTATGTGTGGTATATTTTGTTGTATCTAGAATCATATGTAGCTACTTGTGCACACAATTTTCCAACCTCACTGACTCCCTGCCCAAGATTTTCGTTTGGAATCTCCTAAATTTGTACTAATCAGAGTAAATCATGCAAATCGTCATTGGTGTATCTGGTCGGTGAGTATGTTCTAATTGCTGCCCCAAAATATATTAAACAATATTTAACATTACAAGATACGTTTGTATGATCTTGATCCGGAGGTTTGTTAGGGTGGCTGTTTGACATAAAACTTGAGGTTGGACGGTTGGACATGCTAAATTAATACAAAGTAATCCGTGAAATCAACTGGATGTTAGCGTTAGTAGAAATCAATGCGTACGACAGGATGTTTAGGCGATGGTCGTAAATCATATAACAGGAGAAGGTGATGTCGACAGAACTTGGGAGGAAAGAAACAAATGTAACTAATATTGTAAAAATAATATGAAGAGAATATGGTTCACAGATTGGTCAAAGACAATAACGAATGAACAGAAGGAATAAGAAAACAAGAAGGCCAAGAAATTATCTGCAGAGATGGAATATAACCTATATGGAGAATTTGGAACGTAACAACAAGAAGAAACGTTAGTAGCGAACAGCTACAAGTGAAGTAGTAGAACCACACGTGCAATCGATATAGAAACACAAAGAGTAGTAACGAACACACAAACATAATAACACGACGAAGAATCTTCTCATGGCGAAAACGCAACTCAAGAAGAAGTACATGAAACAGAAGAGAAAGACCCAAGGACCAATAATATTGCAAACGAAATTCTTAAGTAGGGGTCGTAGATTGGAAGGCTTTAGCAGAAAAATATTACAACTGGAGGAAACCCAGAAGACAAGCACCGGATGGTAATTCCTATTTACAAAAAGCAACCTGCTCATGAAGGTCATAGCAAAATTTGTATTTGTTTTCCAGCAAACAAGATACAAGTAAGTTAAGAACAGCAGGGATTAAAACAGAACATATGGACATTAAACGCAATATTTATTTTCTGACAAGCATTTGAAAAATAATTAGAATTTAACAATATTAACCGGATGTGATGTAACTAGCAGACGCATTGTCGGGGATTCGTTAACGCGAGAATATAAGTCCTTCGCTCATCAATTTATTTGTTGAAAAAATAAACCACAGCTTTACCGAAGGCAGTGATGTATATAAAACATACTGAAGCAACGTTTATATCAGGGAACGTACAAGATGCAAATTGGCAGTTTATAACGAGCCCATGAATCAAGTGATGAGCTGCACATACCTTGTAGTCGTAAAAAAATAATGGAAGGATATTATATTATTATAATATTTAATTTGTTTTAAAAAATATATTGAATATTTTATCTTTATCTTATATGTATAATGCACAAAAATAACTCCCTCAAAATTCTAAAAAACCGTTGCCATGATTTTGCCTGCCGAAGAAACAACACGAAATTTTCGAGGAGAACCCCTTATGCCGCCATTCCATACTTTTGCGTTTCGACTCGGTCATAGTGATGAACCCAAGTTTCATTCACTGTATCAAATCTTTGTAAAAAATCATCAGAGTCTCTGTTAATGATTGCCAAATTCGTCTCTGCGGTAACGTGTTGGAGGTCGCTATCATTTTTGGTGCAATGTGCAGAGACTTTGTGGAGACATATACCATACATATGTCTCCGCTATGAATCTGACGCTAATTCTTCTATTATCATGTACCATATCATGGATCAAATTAATATTTTCCTTTGTAACCGCAGTTTTTGGTCTTGCACCTGGCACGTCTTTACAGGCCTCTCTCCCCAATTTGAAATCTTGTGACGAATTTTTAATTAACTGGTATTAGGGCACAGAATCATTCAATACTTCAGTCATGTCATGAATTTCTTGCCGTAATTTTTATAGAGGTATTTTATAACAGCTCTCGTCTCAATTTTATTCATTTGATAAAATGACCACACATAGAACTAATATTTCGAGCAAATAAAAAGCACAATTTTACATACACTAACGTCAATAAATGACACTTCAGATGACACAATTTTTCATGTGTCATTCAATGCCTATGTTAGGGACATTAAATGACAAACCGCCCTATATGTATATTTTGGGGTAGGCTGTCATGATATTACTTTTTCTACTTTGCGTTGGTAATAACTTCATTTTAGCACCCAAAACAGTGGTAAAATGAAAATTCGAGTGTTAAAATGAGTGTGGTATAATTTTTTTCTTCATGTTGGCAGCGGTTTGGCTGCGCATAACGTCAACGAATTGTCAGTTATAACTAATAATCGTTGCATTGTTTTCGTTGCACCATTCATCGAATTTTTTATACTTTTGTTGGTATTGAGAACGCGACTTGTTCGGAAGTAGATTCCCAATCGTAGTTTGTGCAATTTCCCGTATTTCGGGTGGAGTACATTGCAGGTCTTCGCAACTCATATTACGTCAAAGAAAACTGACATTTCAAATTAAATGTACGACCGCCTCCTTATTTAATTTCACACAAACGTTACCAACCCGCGCAAATATCCCTAAATGTTGAAGTACTTAACACAGTTTAATTTTTCACGTAAAAAGGGCGCAAAGTAGAAAAATAGTATAAAATACTCGTACAGAAGGCTATTCGTGGCTGAATTTCGGACTCATGCCTGAATCAGTGCCTTCTGTAACTTGTTTTTTAATATACTATTTCAATACTTCTTTTATATAGTATACTTTGTGCTCCCTTGATTATTAATTTTATTACTATAATACTTTCAAAGCAAATAACAGTTTGTGTATTTATAAGAACTTCATAGTAGTTTTGTTGTATTAAGTCTGTTGATTTACAAACTACATATGATTTAATAACTGACATCGTATATATTCTCCATATGAATTTACGATCTGATTGTACTCCTTGAAAAAATGTTGCATAAACAAGATCGAAAACACTTTGAAGCTTAAACCAAGTCGACTGTATCCGTTTAATTTCTTATTTGATATAGTGCTTTACTAACGATGTTACACAGCGCACATAAATTATACGAGCGAGCCAATGCACAAGAAAAAAAATCTAAAAAGCAAAACAAGAAGCTTGTATTGTTCGTAGGCACCTGATTATTCTGATAAAACAAAGGTCTTTATGTGGGAGGAGTAGAAGCAGCACATTCACTTATGTAAATGCGAGTGTAGGGTAGCGATGTGGAGCAGTGTGTTAGCGAGCACAGCGTAGCTCCTTCCTCTTCCAGTCACGACGCGGTTCCGCTCGAATTCGCGGCCATCTAATTCCGAATTAATAATGGTCGACATCATCAGTCCGGACGATATTCAATCAACGATGTTGGCGTATCGTATCTTATCAGCGCGCCAATATCGTCGGAGTCACGAACGAAGCATTTAACTTGAACTTTCTAAACTCAAATCGCGTACCCCCTTCTTCGCTTAACACGAGTGTTAATCCTCGAACACGATTGTAACATGTTAAGTAGTCGCGCTAATGTACCGTCGACTTTCACGTGTTTCCGATTTGCACCGTCGTCGTCCTATGGTTTGATTATTTCAATGCAATTTGCACCACAACATGCACCTCTGTGAAAATGCGGCGACAATTAATTAAGAAAGTGAAATTGTATTGACAAGTGCCGAGAGCGTGTAACTGATGCCCGACTTTTTTTGGCTTTGACGAGAAAAAAAATTAATTATGCGCGACGGCGTCAATCGATTCGAAATTTCCGATAAATAACGACCGATCGTTCGTTATTTGTGCACAGAATCTTCGCGTATCGATTGATCGCATTCCAGATTAATGAAACGAAAATGAATAATGGAATGAAATGCGACGTTTCACTTTCCCCCATTAACGTTTTCAATTAGAAGTGCGAATAACGAAACGAAAATTATAAAAAGTATTATTCAGCAGTAGATGAAGGGCATTAAAATTGACGATAAAAAATATACAGCCCCCAAACATTATTCATTGGCAAATTTCTAAAATCAAATACCGGAAGTTGTAGAATAGAATAAAGGAATATGTTGAGGATTCATGAAAAAATGATGAAGAACATATGAAGGAGATTCAGGCAACCAGCAGATTATTTTCAAAAATTGTATTGTTAATGGTTAAAGATAAGGAGGACGGATAAAATTTATTGTGAGGAGAGGAAATTAAAGACACAAAAATAGAGTTTATGAGTCCTGTAATTATTGAAGGATACATTAATCTATATCAAAATAAATTCTAAAATGAAGGGCCCTACAATTTATTGCAACCATGATCTTGAAAAGTGGACTTTAAAACATAGCACTTCATAACCAACTTTGGTAAGTTGGTTATGAAGTGCTATGTTTTAAAGTCCACTTTTCAAGATCATGGTTGCAATAAATTGTAGGGCCAAGTTGGTTGGCTACCTTGTCAGGTATTTTCATTTATTTTATCCTCATACTTTACTGGTTGTACACGAATTTTACAACGATCGATTACTTTTGAGGAATCAAGTTGCACATTTTAGTCGGGGATCTATACAACTTCATTTCTTTTATTTTGTGTGAATCGCTTTATACTTTTATATTTAACAAAATCTTGATTGATTTAAATTACAAAAAAATAAATTAACGTTTGTTATGATACCAACAAATAAATAACGGTTCAAAAATCCACCGAAATAAAATCAAATCACATCCACTGCTATAATTCAAATACGTTCCCATTTCACGTAAAAAATAATTTCTATAACATAAAACGCACTCATGTGCAATTTGCTCTTTCGATCTAATTTCTATTATTCCTAAGGCCACATAATAATTGACGTTCTACAAAGAATGCACTCGCCACAGAAAACAGGATACGTGTACAGTTGAGCTAAGATTTTTGTTAAACGCGTTCCTTATAGAAATTGTTTAATTAGTTTTAATAGTTTTGATTAATTGCACAGCACGGCGCAGCTCCGATGCTAAAATGTATCATTTTATAACTTCGCGTGTAATTTACAGTTAAGAGCCTTTGGGCTGTTAAAGGAGTTTAGTGTTGTTATCTGAACTACTATTCGGTATTTGGTAAATGAGTAGGATGAGATGAGTTGCCTTTTTAAATATGAACAATAAAAATATGTTGTCACACGTGGCTTCGAGGGTGTGGACGTCAATATTTAATGCATAAAGATGTAGATTGTGTATTTAAATATTCGAGATTTTGTGTGAGTATTAATCCCACACGTAGAAATATATTTAGTCTTTTAAATACTTAAGCATGAAATAGGTGTAAAGTTAAACTTTTTTATTACATCTACTAGTTCAAGGGGACATTTTTGCTTTAATTTAACTAATCATAGTTATTTATTTTTGTTATTGCTATTTATTGCTATTTATTTTGGTTATAAATTAATTGAGTTGCAATTTACTCATTATTAGTTAATTCGTGGCAATACATTGTGAGGTTAAAGTAAAAAAATAGTAAATACCACTACTTGGCATCGCCAATACCACTCAATTTTTTTACAAATTTACAAAGGTTGAAAAAAGTCTAAATTTATTGTAGATAAACTTAAAATCGAATAAAATACAGCACACCATATAGACAATTATTACGAAACATTAACACAATTATGTAATTCGATCCAATATTTTAATGCATAGGCATTAAGTTGTAAATGTCCGTGGAATGCATGTTACTCGTATCAGAGATTGTTATCGGCTCCGAGTAATTACTTCTGATCTATTTACCGCAAATCGTTTTTGTATAAATTAAACAATAACAATAATAGTTTTTTTCGCCGGTGCGCCAAGGCACGGCTAAGAATTATAAGCATGCAGACACTGCTATATCGAATTATGTATTCAATTCCATTTGAGCGTTCGCTATTTAAGATACGCTGTCATAATAATCATTGTCACATAAACAGCTATTATTTCGATACATTGTGCATTACAACAACGTATGTAATTGTCTACGCGTTTAAAATTGTAGGAAATTCCTCATTAAGACTTACATGTTTTGATGTGATGATGGCGAGGAATTACTTATTCAGTTACGTACACGACTGTGTAATGTGGAATCTTTTAGTCTATTAATCGTTAATCGTTCTACCTTATACGTATTCGTCCTTACTATATTAATAGTTTGTAATTTTTGTTTCAACTTTATTATTTGTATACTTTAATGTCTTTAAGGAAAGATTAAATGTTCATAGAACGCTATAACACAAATCCCACCATTTCGCGAGCTATATTCCAGGGAATTGCAATTTTTCATTCATATTTGATATCACCATTGCCAGTTTTTTCCTGCTTCTTCATTAGCGTACGTTTGGTTTTTGAAGTTATCAACATATGTGGAGCTCCAGGAAGTGAAAGACAAAGTAAAGGCAACCTGGCGAGGATGTATACAGAAGATGTGACGAATGAAAACGCTACAGCCCGATGCAAAAAAATTTAAACAGCTGAAATCTCGGCTTCTTGGTGGCCAAGATAATACTCCACTGCCACGACCAGCCCATCGTTCTGGAAATTCTTGATTTAACCATTTAAAAAAAAACATATTTCCTCTTAAATCTAATGACACATCGTCTAATAAATCCCTAAAAATAGTGTCTAAAAATTCAACAAAATTATTTACGTTTAGTCGATCAGGCAAAATGTGTGGTCCTATAAGCCTGTAAATAAAAAAAACATCCGACACATTAACGTCACACCGAATTTGATGATTCGTGGGGGTTTTCATCGTTACATTTGTACATATTATGGATAAATGTGCTATTTCTGGTGAAAATAGTTTCATCAGTCTCCAATAAAACCACAAAGTAGCCATCTGCAAAATCCGGCTCTGCTGGTAGTTTTGTAGCTATGATACCTGGACTAGTTGGTAATGATACAGCCGCAAGCCATTTTGCTGTAATAGGCGATGAACAGCTCCTTGGATAATATCAAACATCCTGGCAACGGACCGCATACTTTGTTCTGATTCATTTCCGACTACATTTATAATATTTTTTCAACCTGTTGTGACACTCGACGAGGACGGCCTCTGCCAGCTCCTGAAATGGGTACAGTTCTTTCAATTTCCATTCGTTGATCCAGTCGTCAAATTACATTAGGATTTGGATGCCTCTTTTTTGGATACTGTTCGGCATAACATTAGCAGCAGCGTACAAATTGCCTCGATATTAATATTAAATACATGTCTGCATACTCCATTATGCCAAATATGAGTATAATGAACAGGAAGACAACTACGCATGAAATTACTTAAAATAAAAAAAATACGTAACTGCTCACGCTCGTTCCAAAATATGAAAATTTATTTCAAATTGTTGCAACATATTTGGAAAACTCAAGCAGTGCAGAAACTTCCAACTTATAATGAAAATACTATGTAAACCAAGAGATAATTATGACTACAAATACAGATTGGTAAATCCTTTTGTTGATAGCACTACGATAAGCAACCTGTAATCTAACTTAAGGCAGTCCATAACTCCTCATCCATGAGCTTAACAGCAAATTGGTAAGACTCTACTGCTCCAGGCATGATGAAGAATCGGATGACATGTCGAACATAGTTTAAAGTATCAGTCAATGACCAGCAACAAATTCCTCTGCGTAATATTTATGATGCGAACAATATTCATGAAAAGATTTCCGGATTCAATTTTAAAAGTACTAAAGTACTAAAGTTCTAGAAACATCTAGCTTCTTCTGTGCCTTGGAAGGAATATTCTTAATTAAATCTATTCCTACTCAAAACAATATTATTAAAGTACCGTGAATCGAATATTGTCAAAATAATATCAGGAATCAGAATTAATTATTATCTTTAGCCAAGTTACCTCAAATGAATGTATTATTTAATCTGGGCGTGCATATTGACTTTAAGTTGCATATTTCTTCTATCCTATATTGGTTTTGCTCGCAATTCCTTTACGTTAGAAACATGCGAATGTAAAACTACGTCTCAACTATTCACACCTCTAGAAAATGGGTCTGGTTGATACGCCGGACTGTCGAGGTTGCGAAAGTGCAAACAAAAACCGCTGTACATATCCTCATCGAATGCCTATTCCTATCAATCACGAGAGCATCCATCATAGGTGACGAATATCGAGCATGGCGGAAATTAGGGTACTACCACCCCTGACGGTACTAGCCTACTTTTATGCCGTAGGCTGGGTGATCAATGATGCGGGATCCTGAAAAGGATACAGCTCAAGTTGCCAATTAAGGCAGTACACAAGCCTCCATATATCCAGATCAGAGAGAGAGGAAGTTACAAAAGTTAGATCTTATAATGAGCTATAAATCTCTGGCTCATTAATATTATTCTGGTGATGTCCACAATGCTAGAAATAGTTATGGAAAATCGATTGCGAATATACCTTCAGGGAAATGGGCAGGATTGCTTTATGACTATGCTGAGTATTTCCGATGATATCTGTTGAGATGTAGACGAGGGTCAATTAAGCCGTAACTGGTAGACGTTTCAATGGCTTATGATTGATCATGAATTAAAATCTGCCGCACTGAAAATTATCGGATCAAACAAATATTTCTCCTGTGAGATGCCATGGATGGTAGATATTAACATGTTTTAAGTAGTGGTGGTACGATTTCGAATTTATTATTAAATCTATTCTAAGCAGTGGTTTGAAAAGGTAGAGTCCGTTTCCTTGACGTTGTAGCTTGTTTCGTGTTCTGTTATTCCTGTTTCAAAGACCCTTCCAGTCTGTCCTACGTAGACTTTTTACAGTCCTCACATATCAACTTGTATACACAACTTGTTCAACCTTTTGCCCCACTTGTCTTTGTTATTTTTAATGGAATTCTGTTGTTGGTTTTAAATGTGATGACTTGATATTTTATCTGAAATATTCCCGATATATGTAATGAGGTTAATATAATTATTACAAGTTTTGTATTGTGTTCTGGGGGGGGGGGGTATATAGTAGTAGCTTGCGTGTAAGATTGTGATAAATTGAGAATTCGTCTTTATTATTGTTGTTGTGTTCAATAGTTAATTCTATGAAATTAATGGCTTTGTTTACATCTATTTCTGTCATGAATTTTATGTTAGGGTGGATGGCATTAATGTATTTATGTAAATATTTTAATTGTCTCTCTCGGTCCCTGTGAAGTATATCATCAATGTACATAAAACCGATAATAATGTGCTTGAATAACGAGTGTGTAATAATGATGTTTTCAAAATTATCCATAAAAATTTCGGGTAATAACCGGCTTAAAGCGTTTCCCATCGCTAATCATCTCGTTTCATTGTAACATTTTGAAATTACACAATAGTTTTGATCTAAGCATATAGATAGTTCTGTTTTAAGACGGCGTTAGTGTTACTCTCCTCTAGATTTAAAGTGATTAAGTCTATTACATCCGTGGAGGGTATACTAGGGAACAGATTTGTGACATGAAACAAGCGTTCTATTAGGTATTTCCAAAGTGGAGATTTTGTTATTTAATTCGTAGGAATTTTTAATAGGAAATTTTGGTTCAAATTTGTTCAAGTTCGTGTATTAAACTGATTATGTGTTTCGAATATTTTTTGCAAGGAGATTTTACATACGAAACTATAGGACATAAGCAGGTAGGTGAGGAATAGCGAAGTAATCGCATTTAAAACCAACTTGGGGTATGTACAACATGACATGTGGGGACTGTAAAAAGTCTAAGTAGGACATACTGGAAGCGCTTTTGAAACAAGAATAAAAGATCATGAAAGAAGCTACAACGCAAAGAAAAAGACTTAAATAATTTACTCATTTATTATTATTATTATTATTATTATATTTACTACAATTAGTATTGTACAGGGGATAGGTTGACGAGGAGCTAACTAATGAGGTACGTCATCATCTAAAGTAGTCTGGAGGTAGTAATCTGATCTTTCAACATAGGGCAACATTTACACTTTTCGATGAGTTTTATTTGACTTTAGGATGGGAACATTCCAATTCGCGGCATCTAAAGATTTGTATTAGCGCTAATAGCTCGAGATCAAGGTTATTAACAGTTGGTAATTTTCCAAAATAACCAACCCAACTGAGCCCTATCTTACTTTGAGATTACCACCTACGTAAACATGCACTGTGAGTCGAGTGAGTCCTCAGAACTAATTAGAATATATCATAAATAATAATAATGAACAACGCACCAATAATTTATAATACTGGCGTGTTTGATGATATCAATATTTCCTTGAACAAATTTAAAAAGCAACCGAATGAGTCAAAATAACGAATCGACAGTCACGATGTTCATTAATCTCTGGTGAATTAATTCTCTAACTCGCTGTAAATATTCATATGGATTTAGGGTTGCTGGCGTTAAAATCCAACAACCCTAAATACACACGAATCTGTCGACCTCAGCCCCTTATTGTTTAAGTTGAAGTTGTCACCTTGGCATTTCGATTAATGCATTTCAGCGCGAATTCGTCATATTATTTATCCTTTTACTTGGCTAAAATTCATTTGACTACATCGTTTATTGCATCCATTTAACAAGTGCAAAATCAACCAAATGAATCAAAAGAACGAATCAACAGCGATTGTCATTAATCAGTAGTAAATTAATTATCTAATTCGTATAACTGTCGCTGTCAAATTTCGTGTGTATTTAGGGTTGGTGGCGCTAAAAGCGAACAATCCCAAATACACACAAATCCGTCAACTTCAGCTCCTTATTGTTTAAGTTTGAGTTATCACCTTGCTTTCCGATTAATGCATTCGTACACGAATTGGTCATATTATTTATCCTTTTACTTGGTTAAAATTCCTTTGATTTCATAATTTATTGCATTCGTTTCATTGCTGATAAAGTCACTAACAATATGATTGCCAGCAATAGGGTTTTGTTTATTAATTTTATGTATTATCCATATATAGTGGTGGATTAGGCTGGTTGGGTCGACTTTTACTCGTCGTATTTTTCTACATACGGTTTCGGTAGTTTTCTTGACTAGTTTGTCGTACTAGATTTTCTTTTCATCTTAATGTGTTTCGAGTAAATATTTTCATTTTTGTTTATCGTCTCGTCACTCCGATTGCCGTGTATTTTTTGTTGCTGTTTAATTTGAAATATTATTTATTATTATTATTATGTCTATATTTTAATTTTTTGTATTTTGTATTTGTATTTATTGTTTTTGTTGTTGTTGTTGTGTTGTTTGTGTTTTTGATACAACATTATTAAAAAATAGCATTTTATATTATAAATTTGTATAGTTAAATATTAACAAATCGATAATGTGAACATGATGCAACTTCGCCATAATTCAACAGCTTTTACTTCCTAAGTAGCGCACATGGAATGGAGGAGACACACATTCAAAATTTTAAATGAAATAAAATCTCAATAGAATACAATGTCACAAGACAAACTAACACTCAAACTTTTAATTGATTAAACGGGCGATAAATGGGGAAACAGGAAGAAATTGTCACCAAAAAATTTACGAGGGGAACCTAAGAAATATATCAACTGCAGACAAATAAGCAATTTGCAAGCATTAGCAACAAAGCTTCGAACTATCTTCATAGAAAATTAGTTCAAAAATTTGCTCTAGTATAGTATTTGAACTAGTATATATATATATTAGTATCGCTGTTTAACGAAAACAGCAGTTAAAAAAACATTCCTGCATATGACCACGAATCAATCTGACGAAATATTTTTCTTTTGGGCTTATTTTTCATTGCTTTTCTGCAACAATCATGTAATTTTTTAGAAATTTTCCCAATATATCTTATTTTCATTATGCAAAATCTGGGTGTATATAACAAATTTATTATAATGTTGTTCGAAACATACGCAAGCCTTAGTTGTTAGCGTTGATGCGTTAACTAAATCTGTTTAAGCTTTTGCCATTCAGAGTAATCGTTTTATTGTAGACGCCATCCTTCGAACCAATTACTAACTGTGTTCTGTGTTATGGCATACATAAAAGTGTCCGGATAACAATAACTACTTGCAATAAATGCAAATAATAATTTTATATAATAGCATTGCCTAACATGCAGTAACGTTCGCTCGAACAAATCTCTGTAGGAAACTCAGGCGCGTAAATCATAAACCGGGAAATATTAGTTACCACTAGCAGTGTTCAAAGCGCAGGCTGTGAAATTTACTATTAATATATGCAATTAAGAATAAAGAAATAATGTTCTCGTTGACGCATAAAATATTGAGTTTACAACCGTAAAGTATTCTAATGGCAAACGGCGAATATCGAACTGTTTGAAGCTGGTTCGTGTGCGGCGTTACGAGCCGCGTTTCCGAGAACGGCAAAATATGCTTTTAGCGAAAAGCGCACTAGAAAGCTGGAACGCCGCGAGCCGTTCATTTTAAAGATGTGCCATAAAAAATAACGTAAAGTAATTGTATCCACGATCGTGTGCAAATACACGCTTAAGCAATTTTATGATCGCAATACGTTACAATATAATGGCTTGTTATTTCGCCCGTTCGGCTGATATACGCAGAAAAGTTTCACTGGGACAATTTTTACGCTGAAATTGTTTGTTTATGGCGAGGTTGCTCAGGTTTAAAGCTGCAAATGGCTGAACGTAATTGGCATGCTATTCAAACAGACTATTAATTGCGATCGTGTTTGCAGTTCTGGTGGTATTTAAAGATTTACAAAGCCAGCAGTGTTCCAATAACTATAACGTATCAAATTGTTGGACCGTTTCCATGAATTTACTACACCTTCTGTTATGACTAAGTTTTATACAGGGGAAATTAGATTTAATTGAAGAAAAAAGAAATGTAGTATCAAAAAACTGTAAATGGGTAATTTTTGTAAAGTTAAAACAACCTCCAGCTTCTCACATCACATACATGTTCTATGGAAGAAACTGGTGACATCAGCTAAAAAAATATTTTACCCAGAACCATAGAGCTCTGTTGCCGTTAAAAAGATATTCTAAATAATATTCAAATAGTTTTTGATAGAAGCGATATTGTGTAAATTTTCCATAAATCAAGCCATTACTAAATTGGCCTAGTGCTAACAAATTGGAAGGTTATCAAAGCACCTGTGCAAAATTACGTTAAAATAACATTTACTTTATGACATTATCACAAGACGTAAATTGTCTCTTATCTTTGAACAATGAGAAGATGAAAAGCGATAGATAAGAACGTTCGATTAATCATAGCTGGCCTATCACGAACTGGCAAAAGTAATCGTGAAATTGTAGTGGTTCCATTCAAAGCGACGACATGTGAATGAAACCAAAATTTCCAATATCAACAAGAGAGCAAACAAAGTGCCAATTACGCGCAATTGACAGACCTATGGAGTGAAGCTATTAAAAAGCGTGTATCAAAATCTGCATGTTACATAAATGTTAGAATATTCAGATTTGGACCACACAAAGTTGGGTTTGAGTTATTGTTTGAGTAAAAATTTGCTAAAATCAACAATTTTGAATCAAAGAATAAACCATTGTTGACAACAAAACAAAAGATGAATAGAGCAAACTAGGATAGAGAACATAGGGACTGGTTCCGTAGACAGAGGAATTCTATTCACTGGATTGATGAGTCTCGCTTCGAGGTTTGTGTGAGCGATAGTTGCAGAAGAGAAATTCGACAAAAACAAGAAACCTATCATCCAGATTTTTTAAGCAGAAAATTGAAATTTCCAGTCTCTGTTATGGCGTGGAGTTCAATGTCTGCTACGGGTGTGGGAAATTTTTATTTTATTAATGGATCTGTCTGTATGGAAGAATATTTGAACATCTTCGAAGAATCTCTATTGCCGACCTTGTAAGATGCTATTGACTCTGGAAAATTGCCAATATTTGTAGTGAACGTGAAATAAATGAAATTTCTAACTATTTTCGAATTCTCATCATTCATTTTTTAAAAATTGCGTGTTCACTGAAAGGGCCAATTGATATGGGGCAGGGCTCGTAGTGCAGTACGGGGCCTGGAATTATCTTGCTTTTTCTAGTTCCTGGAGATACGTCCGTGGAACATGTTGCAAGATATTGCGAATGTAACCTACGTTAGAAAAACAAAATGAAAATTGTAACAAACGAGATTACCACCAACTATTACCGGATACATGGAGACCAGTACTGAAACAACACTATATAATTAGTACTCAAGGGACAGCGCTACAAGATCGGCTACAGATCGAACGCAGCTCAACCCTAATAATAGACCGAAATATAAGGATCGCTGAATAACCCCAAACGTCAGTTCTACCAAGTCAATGAGACCTAAAAGATGGACTCTGTCCCTTCAGGAAATATTTCTACGACGCGCAAGATTTACAACGACGATGCAAAATAAACTATTGTTTCAAATTCACAATATAATTTTTGAAGAGCCAAATTTCTTTGACGAATCGGTTAGCAATACCTTCACCTTCACAAATTTGCCAACACGGTGCAATACGCAACCTTGCGAAGTTCGTGCGATTAAAACAGTTTATTGTACAAATCAGTAAAACATCGGCGATGCCATATGACTCGTACAGTAAAAAGTTCAAACGGCGATTGATACCAACTTAGTAAAGAAAATGGTTCACGACAACCTAATTTCATGAAAGTGATGTTAAATATATCCATTACAACCAAACAATATATCTAGCATTTGCAAATTAACGACATTCTTTGCATAATTCTGAAAGGCGTAGAGCTGAGTAGTTATGGTTGTACGTTTAGATAGACAAATGGAGCATGGTACTCTATCTGTACAATTCAATTATATTCTTTCGTTGTCATCAGTTGGCAGCCCTGATTACTCACTTCCCGCTCGTGGGTGGGAAGTGATGACTTTCCACCCGTGGTATTATCATAGCAGTTAGGAATGACGTATATTACTATAGTGATGTTGAAGAAACAAATATATAAACATTTAATTTAGTAATCGAATATAACAATAAAAAGCTAACTTCTATTAATTTCAGTATTACTACTTAAATTAATTGAAGTTTTTCATCGTCATTTATTAACCTAAGGCCAAATACAAAATTCCAAGTTAATATTGATCTTTACTATTTGCTGTATTAGGTTTAGTTGGAAACAAATTAAAAAATCATAGAGGTGGAGTGAACGAGATACACACACAAGATATTTTATCTTTATCTATACACACTGCTTGGACATATTCGCTAAGAACAATAAACGCGCCCCAAATTTTATTAGCCCTAGCAGCGGAAATGGAGACGACAAATAAACGGGGCGTACTTAGAATATGTAATGCCCACTAATACACTTACATCGTTTGTATTTTTTGTGAAAGAACATCATTCCTTATTAATGATTTTAAACTATGGATACCATTGACGGAACTAAAAATGTAAACAACTAAACAGTTTAGAAATAATTATCATTCGTTACTACGTGTGTTGTAATATATGTGACTAATTCCTAAATTATACACAGATAATATTTGTTTTAATAAATTTGTGAATTTTGCAAAGAACCGGTTCATACTTAAATTCAGTCGAATTCAGTACGTTCCTTTTCCAATATTTGTGCAATTGCGGTCCTTTGTTATTCCTTACACCTGCTTCCAAGCAATGAGTCGACATAATTTATTTTCATGGAAACTTGACGATACTCGTAAACGACCCTAAATTTCTACAATAATTTTATTTTTATTTATTAATTATAATGATTTATTTGTTGTCACGTTATGAAATAGTTTACTAATAATAAAAATGCCGTTAAATTTACAAATTCACTACCAAAAATAAACGTCCAATGTATTGACGGCTTAAACACGTCAGGGATTGGTCATGATATTGATTTATTTACAATTGTCCAGTTCTTGTTTAACCATTCAATACGACAATAAAATAAAATACATATTCCCGTCCACACACAACACTAGTCGATCTGAATGTATATTTCGATCTGAATGTATATTTGATATTACCTGGACCCCATTACAACTGCAAACAAACTTATTACGTTAAGGGTGGCTGGTCGATGGTCAGTTATAGTCAGTTATGATTTATAAATAATTATATACCTATAAAACTGAAATATATATACTTTCCTGGCCATCTAATTCAATGTTGCTACTGGTTTAACTAATTTTAAAGATTGTAATCCTTAGGCATGTAAATATGTTGAGCCACACCACATTTCCGGTTCATCGAATCTAAAATTAG
The DNA here is from genome assembly GCA_959613385.1 of Geotrupes spiniger. Taxonomy (NCBI): domain Eukaryota; kingdom Metazoa; phylum Arthropoda; class Insecta; order Coleoptera; family Geotrupidae; genus Geotrupes; species Geotrupes spiniger. The sequence goes on along the minus strand of OY390737.1, from coordinate 30,876,383 downwards.
CGATTTACTATTTACAACGCGTTTTTATGGAATGTCTAGTTTGGCCAATATATTTTTTGTCACATTCGTTACAATCAATTTCCGATTCCGAATTAGCCTCAATGTTGTCTTTTGGATTACCTCCTAGGTTTCGTACCGTATTATTTGATCTAAGAGAAATCCTTGGCTTTTAAAGATACAATTTAAATTTCTAGTCGCGTGATGAAACGGAAGCTTAATTTACTTGACTGTCTTTCATGACTTCTTACCTCAGTCGTGGAATTTATAACATTCAGTTTGAACTTATTTTCTTAACTATATTATTGACTATTTCGTCCGAGAAACCATCGTATCATGCAATTTCTTTTATAAATTTGGGTCCTTTTTCATATTTGTTTTTTATAAGCGGGAAATTCAACAAACGATGCATAAGAAAATTTTGTGCACAAGTTCAATAGTCTGTAGCAGATAAACTTAAAGTAAAATGGATGGGTAGTACGATAATACAATTACATTCGACGACAAAATTGAATACTTACTTCGAAAAAAGGCACCGTTTAAAGGCACCACTTTTTTATCATTGGTAAATAAACATATATTTCACCTTAAGAGTGTAAAGTACATCTTATTATCATACTTTACCAGGTTTATCATAGAAAAACTGGAAATGATTTTATAATTTATTAGAAATATTTATATAATTGGCGCGAATGAATCACATGATTTTATGACTAGTTAATACGTGTTTTAAACTACACTTGATACTTTATTTACGTGCAACTGTATTACAAACAAAATATTAATATTTATTCGTTTAAAGAAAATGCAAGAACATGATTAATAGGGTATTTAGCGCACGTTATAATCCTTTATTTCTTCTTTCCAATGCCTAGTTCGTTGCAAAGAACGTGCAGTCGCAAGACGTACACGTTTTGCGACTTCATTGTTGCCGCGGATCTCGTCCCGTTACACACATGCACACATTCTAGCAAGACTGCATTACTTTCAAATATGATCCACATTACCATAGCGCGATTCTAAGTGAGGCTCTGAAATGTGCGAACCCAAATGCATATCGGTAAAATATCGGGCTCGCATAATCCGGAGTGCATATAGGGATGTACAGTTATCGCGTAGCCGGTGACAGGTAGGAAGCCGGAGAATAAGTTAGGTTATATCAGTCGTTCTGTCAGATCCGGAGTCACGTTCTAACTATGTTTGAATCCTCGTACGTATTCTGCTCTGTATAAATCAATAGACGACATTCCTGCCACTCTAAAAATAGCACTAGTTCGCACTGCATATCTTTTACCACGAAGTTGACTATTTATCTATTTAAACTGTTTTACGTCTCGGCTATTCAAATATGTGGTTTCAGTTGCACACCGTAGCTAATGTATGGAGAATAACGTAGATGCAAAATCAACAAGTTCAAATTTAAAAATATGTGTACTTAACATTTTAGTACCATATATTGGTCTGTTGCTTCGCCGCTCGTATTATTAATAAAATTGTCATAAACTGAAAATGAACGTTACAGTCTCCAATTAGATTGCTTATTTAGATATAACTATTCTACTAATCAAATTTGAAATTAAATAAATCTACAAAATTATGAACAATAGAAAACTATTTATTGACACCTAATGCTCTGGGTGTACATTGTCATACCACATATCCACATACTCGTCATTTCGTCCTTGCACAATGTTTCAAATACACTTATCGTACGCGACTCAACAAAACAATCGATGTGTTGATTCAGCTGATTCAATATACGCTTGCAATATGCATGTTGTTGATCGAACGTTGCATACCAGTTACTGACGAGTCGTTGACTTACCGCTATGTACTTTGCGTCAATGTACGCCCGGCCTAACGCTGAAAATATTTGTGACGAAATAGTTAAATCGTTTCGAAAGTTGAACGCGAAATATCCTCAGGAAACAATTGATACACATTGATAGTTGTGCGCCTTGGACGTCCTGCACATTTACGTCGAAAAATTAGCAATTGCTCGGCCGGCTTCTCACAGCCGCTCGTCTAAAAATTCATTGGAAGTGCCCACACGCACAAGACAAAGCACACGAAGTAAAACGACTAGCAAATAATCAATATTATTCCACTAGAAAATCACACAAAAGGGCTTGTTCGTGTGTGGAAATTTTATTAGCGACGTTTGTATGCGGTCACGTCTCTGCGAAATCACATTGGAGCGTAAGTCTAGTAATTTGCGATGTGCCATTACGGGCGTATAAGGAAGATACAAACTACGATAAATAATACACACGTCTGCTATGCGAAGGTCGCGTTTACATGTATATCTGTGTGAAAATATGTTAATAGGTTTGGCCATTTATGTACCGTCTTTTATTAAGTTTCCCGATTGAAAACTATAGTACTTTGGTGTAATTAACTGCGTTGTGTGGGTAAAATGATACCTTTGTAACATGGTACGTTTAATGAAGCATATATGGAAAAACGTCCAACATAAAATTATAAGCAGAACATAAATGGAACAAGAAAAAGGTGTTTTCCAAAATCAAGCATGGGAAACAAATATAAACAAACTTAAAAAACAACAAAATAAAATTAAATTATAAAGGAAATAAAATATGGCGAATGTATATGAAAATGGGATTAGTGAAAAGTTAATTAAAACATCAATAGGAAATTGATGAATACGAAATATTTATTTACTTCGTCCGATCCGACCAAGGCATAACAAGTGAACTGTAGCAAAAATGTATGTAGTTTTAAAATTTCAATATTTAATTTTAACGATTCGAAGCAATCATCATCTTTTGTGAAACAGCCACCCATAGCAGCAGTTTTCGGTCTTTCTTCGGAACGGTTAAGCTGGGGTTCCCCTGAGATTGGTTACTCATCAAATCGGAACCATGTTTCATCTTCGAATATTCATTTGTATTCATAACACCGAATTACACGACCTACCACTGAAACGGCACCCCAAATCTTAATTTTAATCAAAATTACTTCAGTGGGGGGCAGACAATTGACAATTGTCAATTTATGGCCCAATGAAAAATTTTAACATACACTAACGAAATATAGCTAGTAGGTACAATATATTCTTAATTTTCATAACACATTTTCAAAATAAACTTTTCATATCCTATTACTACGTTCTAAATTGACAAGTGTACAGATATTGTGAATTAAGTGGAAGATATTTATAACATTATTATAATACAAGTGGAACAAGAGTGTTATTAATATAACTTATCAATTTGAATGAAGCAGAATCTATACAAGGAAATTACTATATTCTCCACACACGGAAAAATTCTCTAAAATACGTTAAACTGACTATGTCTTTAATGTTGAAGCTGTGAGGAAAGTGGGCACTTTTCTCATTAAATAAGGGAAAATCAGATAGTCTCTAAAATAATATTAGACCTTTTCTTGGGGGTGTTTTAGACTACAACTAAAATAAAAGTACATAATATTTTTACATAAATAGGTAAAAAAATTGTTCTCAAAAACAACTAAGAAATTTTTAATCTTTAATCAAAGACTTACCTGGCTTACATCTCAAATCCAAAACCTTCCACTTTTGGAAGACATTTACTTTTAGAGAACAAATTGCTTATAACATTGGGTTATTAAGATCAAAAATTTCCAACCAAACGGCACACAATAGTCTTGCTATCCAATTTATCTGGGATTTATGCAAGACAATAGTACTATACATCATGATATGCCTGAAGCCTGCATCAACTCACTTTTGAAACCTTGTCGAACAGCAATACACCAAAGACTAAAAAGATGTTGGCTAATTGATTTAAAATGACGATTAGTTGGAATCTTCATCCTGTCATATGTCTTATTTAAGTTCTATTAAATGAAATAGAAGACATGTTTAATATTTTTCATTCAATTTGTAAATCATTATTTTTCAGTTATTCATCCTTACATAACATCGACAGATATATTTGTTTGCTAACACTATAACATTAATTCTGATTTAATGAATATATATTTGAAATATTTCTCAATCAATTCACTAGCAACTGGAATTTTTAAAATTATTGTTCTTGATTTTTTGCCAAAATTATTATATCATATTTACCTAAGATATCTCGATGACTTAATTTTGGGAATTTAAACATTGTGATGTTCTATATTAGGAGGGTAGAACGATTAGTACCTAGCATTGGTAAGATTATTAATTAAATTCAATGAAATTTTTCGTTAATACCATCCTTCAAGAGACTACCATCTCATTTTCAATCATTTGCGTAGATCAAGTTGGATGGATCAAAACATCTCAGTCAAGTTGTAAAAGTTTCTGTCAGGTGACCAAATACACGTATCTAGTATTGTCTTGGTGAAACACAGTGCCTTTTCTGTTGGCTAATAAGGCCGCTTCTGATCGATGACTTGCTTTAATTAACTTAGTTGTGAATAGTATTTCTCCAAATTAATGGTCTGGTTTGTAGGAAACAGCTCACAATAAGCGTTTCCCTTCCAGTCCCACCAAATGCATAGGAAAATCTTCTTTGGATGTAAACTCGGTTTTGCGCTGGACCATTGAACTACTTGCCGTGCAATTGTCAACGGCATTCCGACCGTACACAGCACATCTCTTTTGCATCTGTGAAACATTATTGCCTTTTTGGAAATAAAAAGGCATAATATGTCGAAAGTGCTCTTTATTTTCTGCCATTTATAATACTTAACAGAATTAAAAAAATGTAAGAAAGTAAAAAACACAAACAAATCCCATAATTTTTTCCCAAGTACTCGATAAAATTCCTTCTGTCAAACAACGTCAAAAGTTTACACGTGAGAAGTTGCGTTTTCTGATGCAATTCCATCTAGCATCAAAAACGAAACCAACTTTTGCAACTGTCTAGTACTACAAATGATGAACCAAATAGAACTTCAATAGCTGAAGAAAAACAAAGTTGATTTTGGATGATCAAAGTAGGAAAAATATGACCACAATTTTAATCGTACAACAAATCAGTGACAGGAAGAACAATAGTTGGCGAACAATATTCTACCATTTCCACGAAAGTTTGTAAAAATCGGCTATATATGGTGAAGAAAAAAGTTATGGAGACATGCACCAGCTCGTAAATCCAAGAGTGATAAGCTTAATGCGTTGTTCTACAATTACTTCCATTTTTAATACGATGACACTATTCTTTTAAAATACTGTTTCGTTCTGTATTATTTTTAATAATTGTCAAATACAAACTAATTTGTAATAATTTTCGAATAATTTTGAGCATAGTAAACAGGAGTACGCGCGCAGTTTCATTACCACCTAATTTTCCATTGCCTTACTGTCTATTTCGCAACTGCATTTATAAACAGTGTCAACGGTCTGATTTCAAAATAGCGGGTCAAGTTCTAATTGGCCAGAACTCGTCATGACGAAAATGTTTATAGAAATTCAATTTCATTATTTTCGATGATGTTTGCTAAATCCACTGACATTAAATTACATGTAGAATCTTTTTTTACAGCTAAGGTGCCAGGTGTACCGATTTATAATGCGTTTTTTTTCAATAGATTGTTACAGATTTGTTGATAAAGGTGTGATATAATACTTTTGCTATTTTGTTGTATTGACAACAAGCTTCATAGCCTTATATATAAAATTTTCTGAAGATGCTAACATTGGCGAATTTCGTACCAAACAAAAGCACTTGCGGAAAGTTTTAATTCGGTAGATTCCTTTAAAGAAATGTTTATGGTGAACAGGCTCCATCTTAAGATATTTATTGACACTGCTTTAAACACTTTCAATGTAAAATACAACAAACGTAGAGGTCAACCTAAAAAGTTTCAATCATTATTGAAGATAGGTGTCAAACTCGAATAATAACTTGTAGAAAGATTATTCTTTGATCTGCAAAAAATGCGATAATTAATGAGACAGACTTTAAAGCAAGGAAATACATGCCACATCAACGAATGGATTAAACAGAAAGGAAAAAATTGAAATATTGATTCCATCGCATGAAAGTGTTAATCGACTTGTTAAATGATTAACACACCTGATATATTCAACAGACACAGGCTTTCTGAACAGCTCTTCAAAACGTACAAAGAAGTGCAAATCCGGGGTGAAATATCGATACTGTGATTTTAACAATTTCCGAATTGGTTCAACTATACACAGAAAAAGGGGACAACAACATTGGAAAACTAATCAACATGGGCATGACAATCAACAATTTAATAAATCAAAAACGTTCTTAATCGTAATCGTTTCTGAAGAAGACATACATTTTCGAAACGATCGTAAAATAAATATTATTATGCGAAAATTTTAATATTAATTAAGCAAAACAATCTCGAGAAGACAATTTAAAATAAAAAAATTAATGTTTGGCAGAAAATTTTAACAAATGACAACATTATCCGGGGTGAAATATGGATATTAGAATTGGTAGATTTCCGAATTGGTGCAACTATACACAAAAGAAGAGATCAACAATATTTAAAAACGAAACAATAATATATATTTACGTTTTTGCAGATGATGATCTAAACCCAACTTACATACTTTTTAATACCTCATTATAATTACACGTATTTTTAAGCACTTAACATCTGACGATGTGTAGTTTTAACGGCTGTAAAAGATTATAATCTAATTAAGTTTACGTGCGAAAACTAATTTAATTGTTAATTGTGCCATTAAGAATCCTAATACATAGGTTTAAGTACCGTGGATAACTTGGAATTTAGAACACTACATTAAATTTTTAAAGGGCAGCGATGGACTGTATTTTTTTTTGCTCTAACTCGTAATTTGCAAGTCGTCTGCAGAGCGATTCCCTATTCGAACCAAATTGATTTCCAATCAATATCCTTCATGTCTATTTTTTAGCAAACAAATAAAAACGACGCATGGAGCATAATCTGATTAGTAGTTTTGTACATTTGCATGCTGCAGGTGCCCATAATTGCCAATATTAACAGCGGGATTTATCAATTAATGTCAACGAAGTGTTATCCGATATACTTAACGTAATTATAGAAAACAAAACGCAAGACATTAATAGATACGTTCGCCGAGTTAATACTTCAATCGGCATCAAGATTTTATACCAGATCTGTCTGATCGCTCCGTAGAAAATTTTATCGGCCGCATGATAGGAGAGATACATTATCTTTACATATTCATGCCGTATGTTAATGGCAGATAAATTAAAAAGCGCTCGACGTTGAATATTCATGTTTTCGTTATTCAGTTAGTCATAGGCTGAACCGTTGAAATTATAATTTTTGTGATATTTATCGCGAGTTTAAATGGTTGTAGTGTGAGTAATTTTTGATTTGACTCATTGATTTTGTAGATCCATGGAAAGATTCAATTTGCAGAAGCAAAAATTTCAAATATTTGATTTCAAAAGTTCTGTGCCAAAATTTAAATACGTTTGTTAAATTCCCTGTAAAAGATATGTAGGGGGTTTCTACATCACTTGGATCGTTGGATAGTAACATAAAGATTTTCCACCCAAGAAAATCCGAAAACGCCCCTTAATGCCTTTGTTATTGTACTGTATATATTACGCAAGTATTTGTGAATCATGAATTAAACAATATATTCTAAATTAATTGATAATTTCATTACAGATTTTCCGATCTCAACCGTACTTCGTCCGATTTGAATTATTTCTCTTACACTTTATAACCAGGCAATATTTTAGGCATATTTTTAAATAACTTCCTAAATAAAAAAAGTAGCTAACAATGGCTGATGCTGAGGATATTGACGCGACCAAATGACGTTTCACGCGACGTTTAAAATGGCCCGTGAAAAGTGGGGCACGCCACACAATTGCACGCCGTACAATAGAAAGAAATGTCAAATTCTAGTAACCCAGCGCGACTAATGTAACAGTAACAGTCGAAGACACGTATGGCAAATTTCATAGAATTAATTTGTCGTCTTTTATAAGTTGACAGGCATATAAAATGCATGGAAAGCTACGTCAAGTGCGATCGAACGTGACCGTTTACGAAAATCTTACCGCGCTCAAATAACGAAAAAAATCGGACTGGTACACTCGGAGTAATAGTAAAATATTGAGGAAGGTATCGAAGCATTCACACAAAAGCAAAATTTCTAAAATTTCAATATAATATCAAAAATGTTATTCAAATATTCCCCAGATATTTATGAGATCTTACATCTGAGGCTGCTCATGAATTTGAATTTATATTGCTCCAATAACACTTAATCTAGTATCGAAGGGTAGGACGGTCGATTAATACTCGATAGTTAAAACTCATTGGCGACATCCAGAGCATTATGAGCACAATACTTTTTTTTGTTATCACTTCCATTACTAATACGCAACAAACCCGTAATGTAATGAATACATTAACTAAAGTGAGCATCTGCTGAAATGGTGCTGAGACTATAGCTGGATTATTATTACATCGTTGTAAAGAGTATGTTATGTGATACATGAAAAATTTGCATGCAAGTCGGTTAATGAGAGACCTTTTAAAAAGTATCCTAATAATGCGAATGCAAATGTAAATGTCGCTTACGACTTTATTGACAATGTGGAAAGTGGCTCCAAAACAAAATAAAAAAACATAATTAAAACACAAAAGTTGTTCGTTTTACGTCACACCAAGCTATAAACTCACAATTGCTTGTAGTTTAAAAAAATATATATCAGATGGTAATTTTCAATTCTAGTTTTTATTTTGAAGCCCAATGAGAATGTTGTATCCGGTATAACGTCGATATATAAATTTCTGAGGTGGACCAGAAAAATTTAGATATGTATTTGTTAAAAAATAAATGATGGGGATGAAGAATTGACATTGCGCCATAACGAGTAATAAAAGTTCATATAACCATTCATCTAACCCTCTATAAGAAAGTCACAAGGCATTCGATAAAATTTAAATTGAAACCCTTATTAAATACATCAAATTTAATAAGGGTTTGGATAATAGACTACGAATACTAACAAGGACAAGTTGGACAGTGGAACAGAAAATGATCGAATTTTACACAAATATACGGAAATATATAAATAGAATAAAGAATAAATAGAATAAGAGAAACTGTCAAATAGGCTCGTAATGAACATGGACGTCAAACCAAAGGAAAAACAACATATTTGTAGAGAGAACTGAAACTAGTTATAACAAAGATACGAAGGAATTTAATAGAAAGGAAATAGAAATTTGTACGTAAGTTTCTCCGCTCTTTCAACATAGTAAACAAGATATTAATGTGGCACTGCTGGAACTGAAAGTACGAAGAAAGAATTTACCAAAAATAAAGGGCATATAAAACACGAACACGAAAAATCTATGCAACTAGAAACAGTACGCAGGCGATATAGTATTAATAAAAATGGATGAATGATACTATTGAAGGAGAACGAAGAAGTGATGGCAGCAACGGAACTGAAACCCCTAAGAAAGAAAACCAAATGGAACACAAAAATTATACACAACTAGTGAATGGAGAACAACTCACAAAAAATAGAAAAATAGAAACATACTAGACCAGAAAGAGCCAACACGTAATCGTCAGGAAAGTTGTTTGTGAAAATCCGAAAAAACTAGAAAGATCTTACAATTCATCGTACATCATGGTGAACTAAAACAAAAAGAAATTGAAAGAAAGAACAAATACAACATAGTTCAAACCCTACGCCAATTGATCGGCGCTATATTAATATAACCCCAACATCACCTAAAATACGAAATATTTGAACTAAATCAATTTCCATTTCATTGGTTGTAAAAGTATCAATTTATTTCGTCCATGTCTGTCTGAATGGTGATCATTGGATATAACTATTTATTAACATTTGTGAGGAAGATTTTCAATTATTAAATTTGCAAGCAAACATTAATATCTTTAACATTTACTTGCACTTTCCTGCCTGCGGAGTCTTGTCCAATATTTTGACATATTTATTTTTAGAGCATTCTACTCTACGTGATTCCGGCCAAGACTTTATTTATTTCTTTTATTACTGCACTTACAGGTACAACGGATGTAACTTGGATAGTTTTTTAAGATTATTTTAGCATTTGCAAATCGAATCTATGTGGAATTTATTTCGTTATTAATTGCTATGGTGTATTTTATTTTACTGCAAGTGCAAGTTACGCCAATGCGTTAAACAGGCGATAAATAAATAAATGTATGTTCGCCATTGTTACTAATCGTCTTAGTAACAAGAAGGAAGACAGTAATTATCATTAATGATCGCGGTTCGTTTACAGATCACTAATACATAAATCATCACTTTTTTATCACCATGACACACGTAAGCAGAGAAAATTGCAACAACTAACGATGGAACGAGACGAAACTCGACTTGCGTAAGAGTTGAGTCTTTCCCTGGATTATTGATATTACAGTGGATGATTTACGGCAACGTTAGCGCGCGATTAAATTAGAATGCAATACAATACCTGATTAATATTCACGACGCTTCGCAGAACACAAATGTCAACAATGGAACTTAATCGGCGCCGAACAGGTGAGAGGAAAGTGCAGACAGTTCGAACTTATGCAAAAGGCGTACCCCAGATATTAATAATCGTAAATAGCCATTTCGCAGTTATAAAATTATTTCGCGAAATCGTCACGAACGAAACGTACCGATAAATTTCGAGACCTGCGTGCAGACGGATCGTCGTTTTCTACGGTTTCGGCGTGCATATCAGTTCCTTAAACGTCCATTAGTGCCTATATAAATATAATTAATTAGCTGTTGGTCAGGAATTTCTTGCGATCGTTAGCGTCTTCGGGTCACGCTCCTATTTCGCGAATTTACTATTCTGCGACCAATTGCTACCCATTCATTGTAATTAAAGATATTGTCTGTGGTACTGAATTTATGGCCGTAAATTGTGTTATACAAGTAGGCTAATCATGTAATTTTTCTTAGATGGTCGATAGTATTGATTCGCGGCAATAATTTCATATTAATAAAACAAAAACATTGGATTTATTTGCTTGTTCGGCTTCGGGTTTAATAACAATAAGATTAATTAGAATCTCACAAAAAAGATGCAGAAAAAACAAGTGGAGTTGGATGAATAGAAAATGCCATTAAAGATTGAAGGCGGTGCATTCTAACCAGTTCTAATCCTAACGAGTCAACATTTATTGCATAGACTTTCTGTATGTCGATATAATGATTTTTTATCTGCCTTCTATCGGTTCTTTCATGGCGTGTGTCTTATTTGCGAAGAGAGACCATATCAATATATTTTGATTCAATATGTTCGTACTTCTTTTCTTCCCATATGCTAACAGTAAAATATTGCCTTTGTGTTTCACTTTTAACATCAGAGATATTTGAAAAACTTGATACATAATTTAACTTATTGGAAAGTCGTTGATTGTTGCTCTCTTGCTCATCCTTGGATTTACAATTTTTTCTTCGACGTCCTTACACATATACATACGAAAATACTTACATTGGGGTTAGTGTACAACCGAATATTGTTAAGTATAGTTAGTTGCCTTTTTTAAGGTTTTTAAAATTGACTTCAACATCTTCTAGTTGATTTGTGGTATAAACGTTGTCATTTGTTTTATTTCATCATCTTCTAGTTGATGCTCCTTGATAGGCTCTCATTTTGCTTGCCGCCCTACACATTTTCATTAAATCATATTCCTCATCGGTATTTCAGGCTGTTAATTTTGCTGAAAACAAATGCTGAAGTTGCACCAAGTCATGCAAGCATGAGTGACAATGGGTTTTACAGTTGTAGCAGTAAAAGTGTGTGTATTGTAATTATGCAATTTAATATAATTCCACAATATTTGCCATATTTAAATTAATTTTATAATCTTTTTCCTGATCGTTTAATATACGATAAGGAATATACCAACTGTCTCGATTTAATTGAATCATGAGTATACCCAAGATATCCGTTGGGCATAGTCCTTCAATCTTGTTTAGAATTAAGTACTGTGAGTGAGGTATTTGCCATATACTTAATGTTTCGGGAGCCCAAAACATTGCTCCGGGAACACTACTATTCTTGTTGATTAACGCCATATGAACTTAGGAACATGTCCAAGTGCAAATATGTAATCTAACCAGTAATTTTAATGAATAATGATACTTATTATAAAACTTTGTTGTAGTACTTGTAATAAACTCTTATTCCATTTGTGTATTTTTGGTCCACACATTAGTTACATGAAAACTATTTTCTACAATTTTGACCAAAATACTCAAAAATTAGCAGTAAACAATTTGTAATAAAATTTCAATATATTGCCCAGTTTCGAACGGAACGTAATACATTTTATAATTGCGGCGCGACTTTCAGGAATATGCCAACTAAGAAATTCCGCCGAGTGTGGCGCTCCATTGTGATCGTTTTCTCGGAACGTTTTTAATGCGGTTTTTGCAATCGCGGCATTCATGTGCGCGCACCGCGGTACAAACTTGCAAATGGATTCACGATATTAAATCGTTGATAGACAGTCAGTGCTACCGCAGTAGGTGTCCATAATAGAGATGGGAGTGTTGAAGGTTAAAGGTCAACGGTAAAACAGTCTACAGTTACGATTTCAATGATAAATCAAGCGGTAAAATTAATGGACTGCGCTCGTGTGCGAGACGGCTGTGACATTATATATTATTAAATACCTACTTAAAACTCTTCTGTTTGATTTTGTTACTTTCATGAGTGATTGATGGCGATTGATTCGCATTTTCGCAACTCTTCGTTAACGCAGGAAATTACGTCGTGCGCAAGGTGCGATATTTATGAGATTATGTCATCTGCATTGTTTAACGTTTAAAAAAATTTATAGTTAACTTACCGATATTAATTTAAAATACATATCTTACGAATTACATGGTCCAAATTCCCAACATATATATATCTCATTCGTTTATGAGATACTGACAATTAATTATGAATTCCCCATTCTTATGGTTCCGGGAAAAAGAAATGACATTTGGCTGCTAGTATACTTCGGACATTTTTGGAGCCTTTAATCGAATGGAATATAGCTACCAAAAGACTAGAATACATATGCAAGCCACTCGGAAGTCGATGACTGAAGTGACATTTAGTGAAAAAAAAATGTTGCCCATATCTAAATCTTGTTGGAACGAAAAAGCTTTGTTAAGTGAGTTATCGGTATAGGTGTAAATCATGGAGAACATGAATGATGAGGAAGATGAGGAAACATAAGGCTTTTGTCATTGGACTGGACCGAAATAAACTGGAAAGAGCAAGACTATCTCTTTCTGATTTTTACTTTATTTATCAGTAATTTCAGGCAGTTTTTCGATACTTTCCATAATCCTTACGTTGCCATCCAGTAGAAGTAAGAATCACTGTGAAACCAAAGATATTATAATGTGGTATTGTTTGAATTTTGAATATAAAACGATAATGTTACTAATAAGATTCAAGTGATAACATTTTTCATATTTCTAATAATTTATACGTGTAGCTTAAATTTCCGCCACCAAACATTTTGAACTACGAATTTCAAATTTTGATTCCAGTTTGTGATAGGTAATGATGGGGACAAGTCGGAAGGCAGAAACAATAATGGTAATCAGCAACGAATGACGAACTATAAGGCAGATGGCATTTTGAATTTCAGGCGAAACTGACTTCTTTTAATTTGGCGTTAATTAACGATAATTATAAATGGATGACCCCGAGCCATTCCAACAGATTCCAAGAAATTTCCATTAAATTCCAAAAGTTGCCCGTTTTGTTGTAGTAAAATTGGCATAAATGACTTTGCTATTAACAAAATACATTACTTCAGTAATTCATTTAATTTCTTATTTATTTTTGAATACGTAAAGGAACGTAAAATAAAACTCACTATTACCAGGAAATAAAAAACGAAAACGAGTAAAGCAATTAAACTTCAGGTAGTTTACTACCACACTTTTTATATTCACCATTATTGACTTGCCTATACGAGCCATTCGAATAAATTAAGGCCAATTTGTTACACACACCGTTGAAAAATGTTAGAGGCGCCTTTGTCGGTCCGTCAGATAGCATCGCACAACCTCCTACCGTATATCCATTTATTTTGATAATATGGGAGAACCGGCTATCGTTTCGTTATTTCAAGTCTGTTTTAGATTACTATTTCACTGCAATGTTTTCCGGGTAATTCAGGTGACTTTATACCGAAGTGATTACGTTCGATATCATTAATGGCCGTTGTCGCAGTGCATTAGCATCGGCAGTGTAATAAACGATCCGCGTAGATTTATTATATTACGTAATAAAACCGTTTGTTTATTGCGTGGATTTTTAAGCGCGTGGATGTGTATTTTAATAACGCGAAATTGCCGGAACTAATTTTCTGCTTAAAATTATTGATGGACGCAGAGTTGGTAATAACTAATCTGAATGATGATTACGTTAACGTTTTTAGATTCTATTATTAGCATTCGCTAACACAAAACAGGTTATAATTAATTATATGTGGTAACCATTGCGAAAAAAATAAATATTTGCCAGCAAAAAAAACATTCTGGGCCATTTAAAACTTGTTTGTTGGCATCTTTAGTTCCTGTATTCTAAAACCCCTTTTATTTGTCTGTAAATGTTATTTCCTGTCGCTTCCATTAAATACCCCCGTTGTTTTAATCATCCACTCCACATACCTATCCAGTGGTTCGTAAATCTATGCCAAATAGTTGTGGCCAGTGTTCGAACCTTGCTTTGTCACAATAAATCGATTTACGCAAAGACTTCTAGAACTCATATTGGCAGCTCAATGACACCGAAGTGGTTCGAAAGTGCAGTTAAAATTGAAGACCTAGTCTATGACCAATAATGAAGTATATCCATAGACGTAAGACAAATTTATTGCAATCACAAGAAAAAGGTATCATATTTCGGCCAATGCAAGCTAACAATGGTACTAATGTTACCTAAGGAGCAACGAAGTAGTACAGATTATTTCGTTCATAAATACGAAGACAAGGTACCTGACTATCAAGTTAATTACAATAAAGGTTTTTGTCAATTTTATATAATCTCTTTCTATTTCGGTGCATTTTACAATTTACGAAAATAAACCATCAAGATTTTTTTCTTGCTCTGCAGGAAAACTCAACGCCCACGTTAAGTCGTCGTTGTTCAGAAATCTTGTCCCCAACTGCCTTTTCAACTTACTGAACAGAAAAAGTCACAGGGTGCTAAGTCAAGACTGTAGAGTGGATGATTTAATTCTGTGGACTTAAATCCTTCAGAGCATCCTGGACAACAACAGCCTTGTGCACTGGCACATTGTCATGCAAAAGCAGAATCCCATTTTTGAATTTTCCTTTACATTTTTCCGTTATGGCGTTTTGCAATTTGCGTAAAATATCAACATAATAGTTACCCTTAATCGTGGTCTTATGTGGTAGTAGTAATCTATTAGTCAAATTCCTTCTGAGTCCCAAAAAATAGTGGCCATACCCTTGCCAGCAGAATGTTGGAACTTAAATTGCTTTGGCGAGTCTTGTTCTATTGCATCGACTCATGTTTGCTTTGAAGATCATAGCGATGACTCCACGTTTCATCGCCAGTTACAATTTTTCAGATTTCTTCCTCTTATCCCTCACAAAGCTCCCATAATTGTTGAGAAATTTCAACTCGACGTTTTTTATCCAATGGAGACAACCCATCTGGCTTTTACCTTTGACATGCCAAAATTATCATGGATGATAGTCCAAGCAATTTCCCTGCTAAACTGCAATCTTTCAGCTATCACGTTGATTTTAATTCGTCGACCTTTAAGAATCAATCTCAAACTTTTCGAACGTTTTCTTCTATAATGGCTGAAATTGGTCGACAACTTCGAGGATCGTCTTCGATGGATTCCCACCCCAGTTAAATTGCTTTGACGAACATTTTATTGTCCTATAAGAAGGAGTAGGTTCACCGTAAATAGCAGACATTCAATTTAGCTATTTCCTTCTTTTGTGAGAAATTATATGACAGTAGAAAAAACTCCATCGTAGTTAGGTACCTTTTCCATCAGCTTGCCCTCGTATCATCAGAAAACAAATCAGAAAAATCTAATATAAAATGCGATTAATTATTTATTTAAAATGCATTCACAGCACGAAAATGTACAAAATAATTCAAAAGATTAGTACAAGGTTTTGAATCAGATTTGAGACACAAATCGTAAAAATATAAATCGTGGTATTTGTTGCCAAACCTAAGTCGAGACTTGAACAATTCGCCTACATGAAGACTCGAGAGAGCATAGCTTACGATTTAAAATCATATTAACGACACCAATTGCTAAAATATTTAATAGGTGCAAGTTTGGATTCACATAATTAGAAAACCTTTAAAAATAATGTAGTTTATGGCTTTAGACTAATTGTTGACTGTTGCAACTGTTAGCGGGGATATTTCTTAAAATTGATTTTCTTTCGATACACTTTCATATATTTGTTCACCAAAACACTAATACTAATCTGCGACATAGCACTGTGTTTATAAATCAGACATAGATTTATCTAACTGTCCAAACAATATAACTTGATTTCTTTGAATATCGAACTGTCGTGTCGTGAGTTGCCCCTACAAAAACTTGAGTGTAACTGAACAAAATAGCCTCCAAACAGCGCTTTAAATCCTTCTTGAGGGCCGAATGATGCATGAAAGCTTCGTCATCGGAAGTACTTTTTTTGCCAAAATTTGCATTTCTTATGAAGTTGTAAGTTGAAATGCGAATTTCATTTTAAGACGTGCTAATTATTAGAATATTAAATTCATAAATGGCATCATACACTGTTTATATTATAATATATCGTTCCCTAATCAAAAATATTTAAAGCAAGTTTTTCGTCGTAATTATTTTTCTACAAATATTTTTCCGTGATGATGTAAGTACTTTACATAAACGAGTCACGTGCCCATTAATGGATTTTATTTGTATTTTGTAATTTGTATTCAATTGCCTGCGTCTGACATTTGTAGCATCACAGCAATAAAATGTGTAATTGTTTCGTAAGGATCCAATTTGAACATTCAGTTTGTTTTGTACATGTTCTTCTAGCTGCGTTAAATGCTCATATCGTTACTTAGCATGTGTGTCAATTAAAATGTTCTTTTTATCGACGCAGGAATTTGTTCCATATGTGCATGTCTAATTGGAAATTAATGGAATACTAGAAAAAGCTTCTTTGGCAACAAATCGTTTAATGTGTTTATATCCATGACGGGCTCTAAACGATGATTCAGAATGTTCGTAATGATTTTATGCAACCGATGTGTCATTATGAATTTGTTCAATATGAATAACGAGAAATTGAATGAATTCGATATCAGTCACATTTTCGCAAATACATGAAGGAGACACCAATACAATCCAATTCAAAGTAATGAATAGCGTTTGGAGTAATAGAAAAATAGCGGAATTTGGATTGATTGTGTTGTTACGTGGAAAAACTTAATTCGCAGTATTATGCTACATTCGGTTTAGAAATCATGTTTGGACTCGGAATTTGTAAAAAAGTAAAAAAACCTGTGTGGTAATGATATTGTTCACTGACATCAACAACAACATCAAGACCTTACAAAATAGCATATACCAATAAATACTAAATCAAATATGGAGAAATTTCTGGATGATTGCATCGAAATGAGTTCATTGAAGAAATACAAACATTCCGTTCGTTTACAAATCATAAATGATCGTGCCAGAGCACGTTAGTGCCCACAATGCCAAAGCACAGACATTTAAATGCGTGGCTTCTATCCACAATATTTATTTGATAATGGGCTACCGTAATGGTTAATAAAATGCACGCGTAATTTGTTGCCTGTGCCCATTATGCTGGTAAAATCAATCAACTATTCATGCACAATAGCTGAATTGAATGTCGAGTAATACCCGGTTTATTTGAGTAATGGCTCTTATTGTTCAATAGTCAACTAATCAAAAAAGGTTGATTACGAGTAGGTGAAAGTTGCATTTACGCACAGGGTTCTCTTCTCTACGTGTAGGAGCAGCATATTTATTTTACTCGGACCGTGGAACCATGCGGCTTTGTACATGTTTGTGTTTGATCAATGATAGATAAGCTTAGTTAGCGCTGAAACCAGATTCGTATTCAGTTTTATTTGTCCGAGGCACATTCTAGGTGCGCTTTGTTCGCGGTCACTGTGTGAATTTTAATTAGCGCGAGACCCCAGCTGCGTTTGTTAATTAATCATTTTTGTTTCCACATTAAAAATAATTGAACGAAATTTAAATGAACGAGTGCATAACTAGGTACAATTCAATGAGTTATTGCAATCGCTATGTTAGTAGAAAATATATTATGACTTAAGAAAAACATATCTCCATAAAAAGAAAATCTCGATTAAGAAATATGTAATTGACATAAGTTTCGGTTTAGTATATGTAGTCAGAATGTTATGTAAGAATGTAGTTTTGTATTTAAAAGTGGTAAATTGTAGTAAGGCTCATTTATTGTTTTGGGGAATGTGGTGTGAGAGAAAATGGTTCGTGGGGTTTAAAAATATTCGTAGGTAATATAAGGTAAGGTAAAGAATTTGAAGCAAAGACGAGAAATTAGTGAATGTGTTTGGTTACGCGTACAAACTATCAAAAACAAAAAAAAAGTTTATAGAATTTATGAGCTTTTTAAGGCGTTTAGCGGTAAATAATAATAATAATAATAATGCCATTGTAGAAAGGAGAAAATAGTCAATTTCAAAACCAATTTCGATCAGATCATCCTTGGTGGGACTTAAGCAACGTCAAAAGACGAGTTTTTAGTGTCAATTTGCCGGTGGTTGGGGAGAAAATTAACAAAAACGTTGCTAGACAATTGACAAGTAACGGTGTATGCACGTCAAATATAAAGTGAAGTGTAAATACAAGTGGTTAGATTTTAACAAGAAATAAAGAAAAATATTGCAGTATTATACGAAACAGGTCAATACCAGGAAGCAGTCGTAAATGTTAAATTCATATTCCGTCTGTCAGGAAATACCGTGCATCCGAAATCAGTCTGAGGTAAAAATAAAGAAGAACTATAAAGAATATTTCTATATAATCATTGCACCACACAAACCCACGAGATATATTTAAAAGTTAACTTAAAATTTCAAAGACATTAATATTATATTTAATAAAATTTTTGTATTAATAGTAATAATAAAAGATTATAAGTTTGTTAATAAAATGTTAGCCTGTGTACTATTTTTAATATGCATGTATGTACGTACCAACTTATGTTTAGTCCATTAAAAATTGATTGTACGATGCATTAGAACAGCTTTAAAATTAAGAATACAAACGATGAGGTTACCATATGCGACAAAGCGTGCACCCAGAACTAACATATAAACATTTTCTAGTTAGTTGCTGACATAAACTAAAGTAGGTAAATACAAAATCGTATGTACTGAATACCCAAAAATACCATATTTGAGTGAGTTAAGAATATATAGACACAATACCAGTCCGGATACACCCAAAATGTATATATAATTGTAAAAATATTACATATAATTGGAGTACAATATAATTAAGTATATAAATTACATATAATTTGGGTATATTAATTTAAACCAAAAATTTATATACGAATTGATTCATGAGATTTCATAGTAAGAGGTAAAATGAACAATTAAGATGACAGGTTACGGCCATGTTACTTTGACACAAACTATCAATTGCAGTTTTGTAAGAAACGTAGAATTTTTTTTAACGCCGGCACCATATTTCTGGTCGTCAATTAAATAATCCTTCAGGGTTCAAATTTGCTTTACAGTAAAATAATCTTGGATACCAAACAAATATTTCCGCATAATTAATTAACCGGAAGTCGGAAAGAGAACTGGGCAATAGTTCAATCTACAATGAACTCATTCTATGTCCAAAAACTTAAAATGTCCAATGTGCAGGAGAATAAGTTTTCAGACGCCGAACAACGACTGATCGACGTAAATCAAGCATTTCACCTTATTTTTATTCGCACATTTCCGGTCTCAAAACTTATTTTAACTGCATGTAGCAATCAAATATGTCAGCGATCAGCCAGTTGCTCTTAATGAAAATAGCGAGGGCGAGAAGTGATGACTATTGACCATAAATTAGAACTCACAATATAAGTAAAGAGTTCTTCCCATTCCATACTAACAAGTTATTTCCAGATTGCGAAAAACAACGGCTATGAATATGCATATGTGGAAAAAGGTGAAACTAAAATAATTCTGTAAAGAATTGATGAACTACTTGTGTCTACCGAGGCCCAAGTAAATATACCCAAGTATTACTACCAATATTCCCCTTCCACAATAGGTGGAGATATTAGTATTTATTTTTCCAAATTAATTTAAATTAGTTTGTAACTGACAGTATATGTATCGATCGATTGTTATTGAGTTACATACATGCTTCGTTTGTATCTGAAAATAAGTGGTTCGTATTATAAATATGAGTCATTCGATGCATAACTTTTGGGACAATTATAATAATTATATAATTATATATAAAAAATAATTTTTCTGTGTCCTACATTAAAATAAGTGTACAGAATCCGAGGAAAGACTGACGAGTTCGTTCAATATAAATGTCGAGACATAATTTAAAAGGTTAACTTTTAACAAATAATTTTCAGTATATTAAATTTACATTAGAAATATTTTATTTCATACTTTCATACTAAATCATTATGAATTGATTTTTTTAAATAATTTTAGCGCTTCAAATATTTGACACTCAACGAAATTTTGCAATATTTGATAGGCTTCACCCTTTCAAGCAATCACAAAATGACTTTATACATCTTGCGTCGTCGAGAATTTGCAAAAATGAAATACATGGGGCGAAGAATACTACTCGACATATAGGTACTAAAACATAAGAGTCGATGAAAATTTGTCATTGTGAATTAATCGTAAAACCTAAAATTTAAATGCATTTGATTGAAGTACCACTTAAAATATAATCAATCATAGTAATCAATGAATCGACACGTTTATCCGGAATCAATTAACGAATTAACAAAAACTTGACATTTGCATTGCTTTACACGTTACAACTTTAGTTCAATTAAAATGCCTTTATTGTACACGTGTTTTAACACATTGCAATTAACTCGCAAGGTTGTTACCACTGTCACGCAGCACAAAGATTAGTTGAAATTACTCATTTAAAAATTCCTCGACAATAACGAACAATATTAACTTTAACGGCGCCGTACGTGCGCTTTGTGCGGTTGCATTATCACTCCTTTCAACGTATTCTAATCTGTTAATTACATGCATTCAGAATGGTGGAGCCCGACTCTGTTCTCTAATCTCAGTGGCCTGGCCGTATCCGTGGTGTACCCGCACACAAAAGCTTGACCTGCGCTGCAATAGTGCACCAGGACGCTGGTATTTGTATATAGGAACGGCCCATTTTTAAATGGACATTGGACATTCTTAATGAAAGTACCAATAGTTAGGTATAAAAATATGATCAATTCCAGATCGTGTTCGAAAAGATTCTATATTATACGAGAGCAAGTGATAAAAAGGTACCTGACTATAAAGAAGTTAAAATACAATAAAAGTTATTGGTCATTTTTCAATATAATCTCCATGTACTTCTATGCATTTTTACAATTAACAAGTAACGAAAAGGAACCATCAAAAAAAAAAAATTGCTTGCTCTGCAAAAAGACTCAACCGACCACGTTAGTTTTTTTAATTAATTAATTAATTGTTACTACCACAATTCATAATAAGTGGCAATGAAACAAGCAATCACCTGAATTTGCTGTAAATTAAATGTCTTCGTTTAACTGCCATATAATTAGCCTTTTAGGTATCGTTACAGTGGATTCATAGATGGAGAATTCAACTTCGTTGTCTAAGAGAGTTTTACTTCCAAGTTATTTTTATATATTTTGTTTTCTCGCAACTACAATATCGTTCTCAATTTGACTGTTCACACACCATTAATTTTTATATATTGTATTATTATTATTATTTTTAAACCATTTACTACATTAATTTGTTTGGTAACTGGAGTAATATATTTTATGTTATATCCCACGAAATCGAATATGTCCAAACAAATTTGCTGTTCACCTATTTATGATTAAAAATCCAATGTAGGAAATATACACCAACGTATGAACGGCGACGTAAATAGAATCCATTTCCTCCGCAGCAAGTTTAAAAGCCCCGTGGACAATAGTAGTTAGCATAGGTGTTTTACTGAACATAAAATTTAAATTCACGCGATTTATCTTTAAATAATATGCATATAAATCGAATATGAACCTAATCATGGATACATTGTGAATACGTGTTGACTATCCATTCACCGGACTATGATAGAACGATAGTGTCAATTACGTAATTGATATAAATGTTTATACATGCAATGAACCCGGACGTGCGCATTAAGACAATGTGAACAATGCATTAACGTTAGGAGTTTATAAATGTGTAACACATGATTTCTGTTCTTGTTTACAGTGTACATCTGTGAAAATATTAAACGTCATTTGCGCCTATTGTCAGTTAACCTTAATACACTTAGTACTTAGTTCTATACCGTTTCGCGTTTAAATCTATTGAGGCAGTTGTTAATATACTGTGATTTATGTCCATCGACACCAACTACATTTGATGAAAATTATTTGCATTATATGAGATGATTATTATCCAATTTATAAAATGATGAGGATGATATCCAAAATTACACCACTTCTCAAATTTAGTTACATCAAAGAGCGCGCGAATCATTTATATGATTATCGGTTTCGGATGCGTTCACGAAATTGCCGGCGAGGATCGGTTGCACGTCGCAAGAGCGAGCAATAATAGTTTCGCAATCTGTACTTTTCGCGAAGAAGGCGTGAATATATTAAAGCCTAAACGTGTAATAGGAGGGAATCATCCTGAGCTTCGCGACGTACATGCAATCGGCTGCTGCCCGAATATCTGATGTTATATCTGATGGGTGGTTTCGACAAGCGTAAGAATGTAATGACGTGCGATTTAAGAGTTTTGGTGGTGTTAAGCTAATTTATCGCGTCTCGGGTAATCATACCCCTTCACAGGTCGATCGTTGAAAACCGACACGGGTTGATGTCGAGTTTACTCGGTGCGAGCAAACTTTTTAGAAGGCTGCATGCCGACTTTGTGGATGTAACTATTAAACATTGATTGTAGATGTTACGTTTGTTATTAATTAATTTTTAAATCGCTATTATTGTTTTGTTTGTGATGTAATGGTATTTACACTTAAAGTGGAAAAATTTATTTGCTCGATGGGTGGATATGATTTTTAAATCATTTTTTTAAAACATATTTTATTTGTTTATGGCATATCTGAATATGGTACAATATATATAAAAATGCAATAATAGACAGCTAAATAACCAAATTAAAAAATCGGTGAATGAATAACAATGACGTGAATCTCAATAACTAAAATATGTGTCCTAGAATATGTTCAACAAGATATAAAGTATCACCAAAGATAAAAATACAATTTCGACACGAAAATCTTGGCTTTCGATGCGTCATCGCTGTCCGTTCTTGCAGCACGTCTGCGGTTCAAACTCCGCAGGGCAGCGCACCGCATAATTCATTGTTCGGAAAATATGTTACTGCCGAGGCGCCGTTCCGCTTTACTCGATGTAGCCCGGACCTGACGGCCGGAAAAAATTTACTTTCACTATTTTATTCACGCATAATGCAGCGACTGACGCATAAACAACCGCATTCAATTCCTCGCGAACTTCAAAATCCGTACGCAAATGACCGTGACCGTAGACTGAAATCCGCCAGGAACTCGTAATTACGTGTCAACACCATCCACCACTATTTTTTTTGTGGACCAAGTTCAACGCACGCCGGTTATCGATTTTTTCATGCATAATGGACCGTTTAAGCAGAAAAAAAATACCTCAAAGCGATGTTTTAATTTAAAAAGTGACGAGTCTATTTTGCTAAGCATACAGTGGAGGTTAACATCGCTGAAACTATTTAGATAATAGAACTGATGATTAGTTGTTTGAGAACAGGCTTGAAGAGAACGTTTTTTGCACCGAGTTGAAAATAAAGTTCCTATTTGTTTGCACCATTTTTGGTTCTATTTCGGTACCAAGAATAGTTACCGACAACTGGTTATTTGAATAAGAAATGGACATGACTAATCTTCAAAAAACTGGACGTGCGTGCATTTCTCGAATTTAATAAAAGATATGTTTAGCCTTGCTTCATTGACACTCCCAATGCTTGTCGGAAAATATTATTTTCATTTCGTAAGATGTTTCAAGCATAATTTCTACTTGATTGTTATATTGAGATCCGATGGATGAAGTAATTTCATTGCGCATTTATCATGGTTTGTCTACCAATTACGTTAATACTGGTGTGTTGACGTTGTTATTCGCCAAACGTGGATGCCTCCTTGTTTTAGTGCAGTTTTGTATTTCTGCAACATCGCCGCTTGGTGAACTATATCTTCAATATACGTGGCTGCACGTAATTCGTTTGTAATGTGTGTGACGATTTCACCCTTAACTGAGACTTAATTAATTCGCCGTTGATGTTAAACGCTATTTATGCCACTCCAACGTAACGCAGTTGCCCACACTAAGCGATATATGTCAAGACACTATTTTTGATGCACTGGTTTTTGAAGTAACGCGATTATTTATTATGTATTTATAGTACTGTAGTATAGTATTGTACGACTATTACTTTTGTATTTAGTTTTAAGTTTAAGTATATTTTATCTGTTGTAAATTTTGAACACAACACCAACCATTCATGTTGTTCAAATCTACATCTTTATTTTATCTTCCCGTCATGCATATTTAGGTTTGTGGCGCTCCAAGTTGACGACTTTCGTCTTAAACTCCTCTTCATTAACCACGCACTAGCTACCTAGTATTTTAGGTGTGAACGGGTTCCCCGTTGTCGTAAATAATATTTTGGTAGTTCGCTTCTTACTCTTAGGTGATTTAATATGATCCTAACTATTACTAAACCAACACAACTCAAACTTTTACTGACATTGGAATTGGAAGATCAAATGGAGCTGCACCATCCTATTCCATGCAGAGGGACAAGGACAAATTTATTGATATAGTTTCCCCATAAGAGCTAGAGGCGAGTGGGCGAATCTGAATGTCTCTGGGCTGTGCATCTATTCTTGTGCACTTACATATTTTTGAGGATCGTCTGCGGCGAAAGTTTTCCTTGATTGAATGGTTTTATTTGCCAATCTTGATCGAGTTTCTATCGGAAAATGTTTTTACGTATTAATCCTTAGCATGATACTCGTACTATCGAGATGTGGTTCGCCAATATTCTAACAGCAGACAATCTGGTGTAGTGAGTAAAAGTTGATTAAGTTACTGGTTTTCCATTTTGCCGTTTTCAGAGCATAAGGTAGCCAGTATAGGGTAGCCATGAGGAACTGTCATATTATTGCATGTGCTTCTGTTTGTTGTCGCCTCTCTTTTAATATCACTTCTCTTCGCTTCTGCCAACGAATTTCATTCCTACTTAACTTATTAATCGTCATCAGGACCCCATAGCCATAAATTCGGAGGTTACAATACAAACTGAGTCCACAACAAGCAGCTAACCACACACCGCACTGTTGCCATATTAAATTTTAATGCTTTTTCTTTTCCTGTCCTAACGTTTTGAAAGTTTCTTAAAAGGCTCAATACTTGATTCTCAAATAAAATAATTTCAGGGTTATTTTTATTTTTATAAACATTCACTTCATTCTGACGTTTAAACACCATTGATTTTCACTATTCCTTCAAAACACTGTTGCCTAGTAATGTTTGTATTAAATTTCTCATCAGAGCAACGTGCACTATAGAACAAAAAAAAATGACATCTCCATCTGTCATATGACTATCTTTTTATAATCACGGCTGGGTTAATACCATCATTCTTGGATCTGTTAAACTTTTTAAGAGCTTTTGCAGCTTTCTGAATTTCCTACATAATTTTATGATTCATAATTCTTTTCAAGCGGCCATGTTCTGCGCATTACAATGATGTGTTCATTTTCCCACTATGTGCCTTCATGCTCTCGTAAACTGCATAAGCATGTTTTCTTGATTTTTACAGTTCTTACACTTAACCAAAAATCATACATAATTTTCTATATTTTCGCTTTCGTGGGTTAAACCCACTGAACCTTTTACTCACGCCCCAAAACTCCTTATTCAACTCCTGATTATTATAGATTCAAATTATCTTGTATATTTTGGCTACTTATTGTCAACCGAGGGCTTTATATATGTAAAAAAATTTAAATTCTTTCAAGCTACAAGGTATTCTACCTGAGTTTCGTTATTTTTATAAAATATCAGATTACTATTTTATTTCTTCTAACGATCATCTATCCTATTTTCTTTCAATTTCGCCACGTCTTCACTTATATGTCCGTCGTTGTTCACCATTATAATACACTTGTTCTCTGGTGTACAAAATACAAATACTTTCTTTTCTTCAGTCAAAACACGTACTTCTTTATATGGAAGAGCGTTGTTAGCTATAATAATGGGATGAAATTTATCGCTATAACTGGAATAGCCAATTTAACTAAGTAAATATCATTTCATTAAACATCATATTACACAGGTTACGCACATTTTGTTAAACTGTTTTCGGTTTCACTTTATTTTTTAAGATAATTCTAACAAATCCATGAATAAAACAATTTGCACATAAACTTCAACGTTTTAAAATATATCTGCAACAACAAAAAACAGAAAATGCGATGAAAAGTATCTGTGGCTCAAAAATGCTGTGAAACAGAACCAGAAATAAACAAATATTGTATTTATAAAATGCAGTTGCGAAATATGTTTTTATAATGTGGTCCTCCGGACACAATTACTTCACAATATTCGATATATACAAAGTTGGCAGCTTCAATAATCAACACAAGATAGCCAGGATGATGACTTGCACTTAAAATTTCTATACATCAAATTTTGTTTCATAGATATATTCATTTCGGAAGACATTGTTAAAGAACACAAATATTATTTCATCCAGAGATTCATTGCCAAAGACATTGTTAATGTAAGTCTCATGGAGAGATTCATTGGCATTGATAAAATAAAATGAAACAAATATTCTTTCATCTAGCGGTTCGTTGCAAAATATATTGTTAAAGTACAAAAAATATTTTGTTTCATCGGGAGATGCATTGCTAAAGCAGAAAAACACGAACATTATTTCATCCAGAGATTCGTTGCCAAAGACATTGTTAAAGTAAAAAATCAATTTTTGTTTTATTGCGATATTCGTCAAAAGACACCAATATTTTTTCAGCCACAGATGTATTTTCGAAGACTTTGCTAAAGTAACAAATACGAATATTGTTCATCCAGATATTCATTGCCAAAAACATTGTTAATGTTACAAGTTCCATACGTTACATACGTTTTTCTCTACAACACGTATTCTTGTGAAGCTATAATTTCCTTGGAATTATAGAAATAATTATTATCCACAATCCACCAGGTGCTACATTTCATTGGCGCATGATATAACTATGAATTACCTATAAGTACGTAATTTGTTTGGTTTATTAATTTATATTTGTTCAATGACATGCTTTATCGAATTTGCCTCAACGCTTATTATTTAATTAGTGTAATTGCAGTATAATTCGTTTAATTAAGTTGCATTGGTTTTTCGTTCCATTTCAGATATTTCTTCTTTAATTCAATTTCCTTGATTTGTGTTGTTTCATATAGTTTACTTCGTATGATTTTATGTTTATTAGATCATTGTTGTTGACTTATGTATATTGCATAATTCATCTATTTTTTTATATTCCATTCATGGCTGTCTTAATTTCTATGAGTAAATTAATTATATTGCAATGAACAAAAATCAACGGACAGTAATCGAACTGGAGGGGAATTTAAATGACTCGGAGCGAGGCGAATAATTTGCAAGTGCGTGGATCAGTTAAAAGTGTAACATCCCGTCTGCGCCGTGGTGTGAAATAAAACTGATCATTCTTAGAACAGGCTCGCCCCGAGATATATTCTGTAATCTACGGGTTATAAACAGTCTCAGATGAATGGGTGTCAAAGTTAAAAATAAACTGATAAATTACACACAGACGATAGGAATCTACGGCTTACGTAATTTATTACGGGGCCGTATGCAAATTGCACTGTCATTAAAAATTAAGAAAAACAATACGAACGGAACGTGTCGAAGATACCCTAATTATAACGTGCGCGCGCTTTCGAAAGGTGAAGAGCAATTTGTAATTAAATATGAACTCGGACGTGAAATAAATGCTACGCGTGGTTACCGTTAAGTCCCTAACCAAATAAAGCGGTAATCGCGATGAACTTCTCGGCGTACACGTAATTACATAATTTAATTGTTCACTTATATTACTATTTTGCCTAATAGGGAACGTGCACCGGAATGGAATGCGTCGAGGAAACGATCGATCCGCTGATTGGCTGGAAAAAGATCGACGTTATTATACGGTAGCCGAACGAAATTCGTTACATTGTTTAATGAATGTAATTAGTGTGCGATAATATGTGGCGAAACCGACATTTTATTTATGTGTCACGGGAGCTTGTTTATCGTTGGAATACGGTCGAAACATTAATTAAAATCGCATTCACGTTTGTTGTAATGCATATTTTCGTCAAGAAAAGATCATCAGTAATATTTATTTCTTTAATGTGATTATAGAATATCCAGAATACTGCGTAAAGCCAATTAGTAAAAACTATCAAATAAAAATAAGAACCGTTTACAATTCAGCCAATATGACGCTAGAGTTGAATATGAATCTAACTATACAGGGCGGTATTCAAATACTTGGAACATATTCAATTATATCTATTGACCATATTCTGAAAGAATTTGTTTGTTACATTAAAAACAATCAATTTAATAATGTACAACTATTACAAAATTGAGTTGTTAAATAGGTCATTATCCGTGACTTCACGGTTGGTATATTTAGTTTTAACAAAAAGTGTTGACCATTTATGGCATTTTAAATTGATTTCCATGGCAACTATTAGCAAGTTATAAACTACGCGATACTTTACCATGCCGTTGTCCTACTCTATAATATTATCGTTGAACTATGGTTTTGTTTTCGCCACAATTTCGCCAACACCCAGTACGTATAGAACTATAGAACTCTGAATATAGTTAACGAAGTTAGATAAGTTAGCAAAAATCAGTTCTTTAAAATAAGACACTGGACTGCAGCAAAGAAATTTTGTTGGACCCAACCCAACTCAACCAAATACAAAACACAAATGGCGTGACTAATAACCGCACCATTGTGCACAATTATGAAAAGTATTAACACAAAAAGTAGCAATAAAATTGTGTTGGTAATTGATTGGTGGCTGTGCTGAACGAGAAATAAATCTTTTTAGTTAATTCTACACAAATATCTTAACAACTAGGCTTGATTTTGCTGGTATTTTCCTTGCTGAGCTCATAACTCACACAACAGCTGTTCAAACTGTATCCTAACACTATTGTGTGGTAAACCTGATTAATAATTCTTAATTACATATATGAAAAAATGTCATGCATTGTGAACTGGCAATTATGTTTATCGAAACCAATAAATTGTTTTTGAAATATGATTTTTTTATCCAAAAAGATAAGAAAGATAACAATAAAAAAATAATATGTATTATTATCCTATGAAAATTGTAAAGAATAACAAACTTTAACGACTTCCAGGTTTGTTGAGTGCAGGTAAATTCAAAAATCAACAAGACAAATTTGTACCACGAATTATTATCCAAATAAATAAATTTCAAATTCTTGTTTAGTTAGCTGTGTGTGAATGTTCTTGAGTTTGAGTTATGCAGAATAAAATGGCAATTATTTTTATCCAACCCAATCCAACCCAATGGGGTTGGGTTCAAATAGTTTAAATCTGAACAGACATTTTATAACATTACTGTGACGTAACGAATAAGTATTATGAAGCGAATGCTGCTTGCGAAAATACGTAGTTATTTTCTCTAGCGTGAGGATCTTGCATGAACTAACTTTATCTGCTTCCAACAAGGACATCAGCTGCATTATATCAAATGTCTTCGCGTTCAGGTTTTGAGTTTTTGTACGGAAGTAAAACCAGATATTTTGGTGGTGTTGGCCAGCGGTAGGATATTATTTTTTAGTGGTTGGAGTGGACATGGAGGAACCTCTAACTCGTGGTTGGTTTTTGGAACCAATCAATTTGTAGGATGTAGTCTTGGTTTCTTTTGAGCGTGTCTAAAAACGAAGTTTGTTTGAGTTTTCTTTTTCCTTTTTTCTCATACACAGCAGTTTATACAATCTGAATGTACCTTTCGACAACTATGTTATCATTTTCAGCAGAAAACATGGGATAAAATACCTTAAAATGTATTATTTCGCAGCCAGAGTAGGACTGTTTATAGTGTTAACTGATGTAATTGTGATTTGTCAATTGAGCTACACGAGATTTGTCAATAGACATGTCTGTATTAACTTGTCGAAGAATTTAATTATGACAATCAATGAAAAAACGGGAAGCAAGAGGCCCACGTATTTTCTGGGTCATGTAGAATAAAATGCATTACCTTAAAAGACCGATTTATAGGATTTTGCAACAAAATCCACGTTTTAAACTATTGCAAGATTATTTATGTTAAGTACAATTTGTTGGACCTATGCTCACGATGTTACATTTATATTTATGTTTTTATGTTTTTTTTGTATTTGGTATCACGGAAATTTATTAAAAGTTGTAATAATTTGATAATGTTTTCAAAAATGATGTTCAAATCTTAAGCGAAATAATTAAAATTAGAATATGTTTATGTTCAAAGGAATATTTTCACGAAAATGTAATAAATCTTATATAAATATAAATATGTATAAACTTTATCGTCCAAAAATAAAATTTTACAAAAATTACTCAAGTTTAGTTATTAAGTTGCAGCCGCATTTAAAAACCAGAAAGTAAATTTTAATCACCCCGTACACAATCATTACACCTTTTAGAGAAATTGCAAATGCCTTGGGATTCAACTTTCAAAGTAAACTTAAGGACAATTTCACTGAATACACTAGCGATTATAAATATTCGTTTCTGTCAAGATCACTACATCCAATATTTTGCAATTAAAATCAAATATTCATAAAAATGGACATTGAAGATCTAGTGTTAAGGCGTTTGCTCAATAGTACTTCACTATAAAAACTTTCAAGGGTAGGAAATGCGTGACTGTTTGATTCATTCATTCACCAATAGGTCGTTACACATTCCACTTCTTTTCATTTTTTTGTCTAGGGTTTTCCATTTTCTAATCCCGAGCCCGGTTTCTTGCGTCCCAACCTATCTTCTTATAAAACGCAAATTTTTGTTTCAAGTTGGTAGATCCCTTGTCACTATTTAGGATCACCTCTTGCTAACCATGTCTTCTCTCTTCTTGACAGAGAATAGCTTTGCCATTATCAGTCTGCTCTGACCTTATTTTTTGAGATGTTCTTAGGTACACACAATCTTATCCAACTTTTTCAATGTGAGTTGAAGTGAGTTGCTAAGAAATTGGTCAAGTAAATCTTCAGTGTTGTTTATAGTCAGGTAAACAACTACAGTGACTTTCATTTTCCATATTTTTAAAAATGTGATTTCCCCTTTATTATAGTCACCGTATCTTTATAATTCTGTGGGCACAATCATTAATATTGGTGTGGTTCATATGCACTGCAACTAGTCGTTGAAGCTGACGTAAAAAAATATAGGAATTGTTCCCTTCCCGATAAAAAGTTTTAAGTCGTTATTTCTAGTGCAATCTAGATTTATATACAGCATTTAAATTGTCCGACAACCCTGGGAAACGTCGCTGAAGTAACATTTAGTTTAACTTCTGCCTGAGGACATTAAAATAATTTTAATTAATTAATGCAGTGACTATTTATTATACCGCACCGTCGGAGTATTCTATTACAGTATTAAACAAGCATAATTGCCGGATATAAGGTAATTAATAATGTTTTATTTTGCTGTTACTTCGAGTGCAAGAGACGTCTATTTTTATCAAACGTGGGATAGCAATATCTAGAATCTAAACAGACGCGATATTATCAGTGATTTAGAGGCAGGCCGGCACCGACATTACTGCAAATTGACGACAAGAGTGGTCGTACTAATAAATGCAACCTTTTATCATCAATCACGATAAGTTCGCGCAAGTTCGTGCATGATTTATAATGCGTCCATAATCGATTCAATAATACCGAAGATAATGGATATTTTTCTGTGTATCGCGTTTTTCGAAGATGCTTTCACCTGTTAGCCTCGAATGCGTTAGCGCAGTTTTGCTTATCTGTGTGAAATCTCGCCATTTTCTACTGTGAAATGCCAATTACGCCGATTACATCAGCAAATATTACCAGTCACATCTTTATATAGGAGAAATACTGCAGTTGATATTAACTTCTGCTATTTCTTTATATGTACTTCGTTAAACGTTTATTTGTTGCATGTGGTCGAGTGCTCTATCGAGGTATTTTAGATATTTACTATATAACAGCGCTTACTTTAGTTTTCCTGTTTGTGTAATCTGTAATGAGTTTAAAACGCCGTGCTATTTATATAACTGAAATAAAACTTTATTTGTGGATATTGCGAAAAATGTTTGCAGTATTAATTGCATAATATATACTAATAAACAAATAATTCTGCAATCTAATAAAACTGTAATAAATAATTAATAAAAGTAACATTATATCACAAAAACAAAATGACCAAATCTTGGAAAAAATCGTCGGACAATATTTCTTCTTTGATCTGCTTTGCTGATTCGATTCAATTTCCCATAAATTATATTTGATCGACTTCCACATGTTACGTTTTACAGTTCGGGATGAGGAATTGTAATAAAATCCATTGCATTATAAATAATTAACATTTTTCTAGAATGTGTTAGTTTGAGACAAGGAATTTTTTTAAAACACTAAAATGGAAAGACGGCAAGGAATCACAAATAAATGAGATGATGTGGCAAATAAATCCCACAAAGATCGTTGACTGCAGAAAATAAATAATAGCCAAATATTTTATAAATTTTACAAAATATTGGCGCATGTGTAATAAAATTGAAATCGGTGGAAATTATTCATACCTATGAGGATATAATAGTCAGATCAAGGTGAAGTTTATAAATAAGAATGATTGGGTTACAATAAACTTTTATGTAGGAAAATCGCCACAATGTTATAGATCTAAATTAATAATATTATTTGATGTTTCAGACAACGTCGAGAACTTATGTCTGACTTGATTTAATTTAGAACTTCCAGTCGGTAATATTCTGGGGCAGCAGTGTACATTTGTTCGTTGCTTCTCTGGACCTGAGTTGGTAGAGGGTGCTTAAGTACAGCATCTAGACCATGTGCTACCTCCATTTCAACGTCCCGCACCACTGGTCATTTTGCTTACCGCATGAATGTATGCTAGAAACGTCGTGGGTGGGAGTGCTCGGCAGTTCGTTCCATAAAATAGATGCTCTTATCGTCATAGGGATAGACATTTGGTGAGGATATGTCCAGTGGTTTCTTCTTCGCTTCCACAACGTCGACAGTATATTTACTCATTTTTAGATGTGCCCATTTAGTCCACAGTGACCAGTGAGACTTGCTGTTGGTATCGCATATGTTTCAGTAATTAATTTTGTAATAGATAAAAATATGGTGATGAGTACGGAACTGGAACGGAAAGAAATACTTAAAGGGACATGGAAAATAGCAAACGGCAGGGTGTGCAGTAGCAGACACAGGATCTCATAAGTTCTTAGTAAGGATACATTATGTACAAAGAAGCGAAGATAACATCTGTCATAAAAGCCCAACGACTAAGAAAGATAGGGTATGTAGAAAAGACAGGCAGAAATAGATTTCAAAAATGATCCTTAAAAGAGCCTCAATTTGAAAAAAGATTAGACCACGGAAGACATAGCTGGAAAACATAGATCCAAAAATATGAACATCCAGAAGAGAAAACTTGATACAGAAAAGAAGAACAACAAGCCCAATGCCTTCGCCGCCTGTATATTCATATAAGCGTTGTTAGCCTCATATCGTGTTTTGCTGTTCTATTATTCGTATACTCTAATGTGTAATGTCTAATGTAATCTTTAAAAAGTTTCTTGTTTCACCCCGGAATTTTCTACCACTGCTGATTTTTTTCTTATCTGATACTATCTTTGCCTTCCATTTTATATTGAAACCAATTTACCAATTATCTCTATTTGAAAATTAGCATGCAATCAACAACGAGTGATGGTAAGATGTAGAAGATAAGATCGTGGTACAAAATAATTTAAAAATAAACAGTCAAATCCTGTCACAAAGATAACGGTAACACGTTTGTTTACTGCGTCCAAACTGGTGATTCTGGGGTCGAAGATTTACCAGGTCAACGTTTGCTTTAAATCTAATGAAAAGTTTACGAGGCGGGTGTTTACAAACAATCGCCCTGAAACTGAAATAAATAATTCTGCTTCGTAAACAATCCGTGCATGGTCGTTAAAGCTTGAAAGTTAATAAGCAATTAATCAAAGGTAAAAAACAACGAAAATACTTTGTTTCAGAGATTCGAATGAAATAATTGCCTAATTATGACTACCTACATAGACTCATTTGCGAAAATACCTCGATTATTAAGTGCACAATTAGTATATTATTTGCATAGTTCTATCGTAACTAACGCAAATCGCATGCCTGTAAATAGCGCTTCGAATAAAATGTATCGCCGGCGCAAAAAGACAAGCATAATCGCAGACACAGTCTGGCGACTTCGGTGCTTGCGTAAGCGATTAACCTTTTTACATGTACTAGGTACCCGGCACATACACGAACTCACGTGAACCTAATTTAATTTTACATGCAAGCCTTCGTCCGGCAATAACATTCCCCGTGTGCATTTTCATCGATTTATGTTTTATGGACTGATTGGTGTATGTACGATTTAACGCGGCGAGCAACCCCACCTGTGCGTATACAAATGAACAACAACTCTTACCGCGCCGATATTTCACAGCGAGACTGCCCGATTGTAATCATAAACGGGAGATATTACGCTTTAAATCTCTCTGAAGGCCGCATTACCTTAAATCTACATCTTTTTACTTGTATTTTAACACAGACGTGTTTTAAATTGTGCGGCATAACGAATTGGTGTACTGTGACGTATATCTGTCGAAAATATCTTTTAAGTCACACTTCTTATTTATATTAACATTGTGCGGAAAAAGTACTTGACAAGTTTATGAATGCCATTTGCATGACAGGATTCTAAACCAGTTAATCTGAAACCTCCCACACATACATTTTTGGAGCAATATTTATTTAGTTTTCTTGGAATTTATAGCAATAATTGTTAGCAAGAAATCAGAACATTGACGATTTCTGTTATTTTTGCAAAAATCATTCTGAAATAACTAGGAATAATTAATAATGTGCATAATTTTAATTAAAATTTTCTAAGTTTTCTATTTAGTACCTAAAATAATAATGTTGTGTAATTGTGTATTGATACAATAACAAATCACAAATCCAATAGCTTGTAGTATTATTATTAGTATTAGTATTTCATAACATGTAGTTCATTACTATTTTACAGCTGAAATAAATAGGTAACACATTTATAAGTTATTGATGATATCAGTCTAGCTTGACAATAACAGCATTATTTCAAAAGGATCATTTAAGCTAAGACAACCCTTTTACATTCCATGGCAACCTTTGACCGAGATAATTTTTAATATCACGGTATGTTCTTCAGTAAAAATCTACTTGCACAGACGTAAACCGATGATCACATTTTACATTATGATTGGTATTTAAAAGCGGCCCATCAAACTGTATTATTACTCAGTACTCAGTTCAGACCAATCAGAGTATTTGCCACCACATGATAATTTCGTTCTAATTTGAAAAGCGTAACTAGTGCCTCCAATAATCGCTTCCATGATTTTGTTTGTTTGGCTTTGCTTAGCTCCTCCCATATCTTTCTTACTCTTTCTTGCTCTCCTCCACCAATACTTTAATTCAGTCGTTCCCAAATCTTCCCAGATTTTTCGTCTCACAATCGGCCATTCCTTAATTTCCGTAAGGTATGTCCAACCCAACTCCACGTACGCCACGCATGTCCTTATCTTCATTTTGGAACGGAATATATTTACACATTTACATATTTACATTTTATTATTGGTCCACCGTATATTATGTAAAATCTTTGTGTAAAATATTTGTATATATTTGTCTACTGATATGTAAAATATTTGCGCTAAAGAATTAATTCCAGACCGATATACAATCTGTGTTCTCGGCAAGATTTGTAGGTTTTGACTTTAGAGTGGCCTGTTTTATGGCTATACTGTATTTATGGATTTGTGGTGGGTTTACTGAAGTACGCTACCTGTACCATAAAAATAAATGTTATCCTTGTACTATGTTTAATAACTTTTTACAGAATTTAATTTCCCTACTTCATGACATATAATCGTACTTCTCTCTACTAGTGCAAGATTACGTGTTGCATGTTCTTCGACGCCAATTACCAATGCATTAGACATTATATATGTAAGTCGTGCGTTCTTCTCTGTTTACGTATTAATGACATATTATAGAAATTTTCGGCGTCGAAACGAAGCCTAAATATCTTCTGTAATTGATCCAATTATTACACGGAGCCAGCCGAGAAATCAATTAAAAGTTTTAATTTAACTTATCTTGATGGTAACAAAACAAACACACGATGTTGGAAAAATCCCAACTGGCATTATCGTTATGTGAAAGTGAATGCTGGTGGGAACAACAAATTGTGGTTACGTAAAAGTAAATAAGTACAACGATAATTAATCTGAACGCGGATAACCAAAAGATAACCACCACATATCCGGATGCGATCGAGGAGAGAAAAAATAATGAGCACAAAGGACCGCTATTTATTAATCGATAACAACGTACAAAAAGCATCTACAGCGATATCGCTATTGAATCAATAACCATGTCGTCGTCAAATCAACGATGTGTTACACACTTTGCTCAAATTTGTTTTCCTAAAGATACTCGTATTTATTATTCCTTGAACTCTACATTTTAAGAATAGAAGTTCCTATTTCGGTGAGTAAAAATGAATTTTACAAAAACGAACGGCTTTATTTCAATGTAGAATCGGGTTATTATTTCTTTCAAAGTGGAAATAATGAAAAGATTCCATTGTATTATGTACACTCAAGTAAAATATCTTTAGTGTTTTTGCACAAATGTGGAACTTGCTCAAAATTCAAATATAGCTATTAACCATTCTGGTACCGTTCTAATAAAATCGCAGACCATTTATTTTATTGTATATATTAGGTATTAGTTGTCAAAATAAGTATAATAAATAAACTATTTAAAACAGTTGTGTGATATTTAAATCTATAAGTGTATATACTTTTAATTTTAATTTTTTAATTTCCCACATCCATCCAATATTTCCCAGCATGAAATCATTCTACCCTACTTATGAACATTCTGGATCTTCCTTTTTACTTCCAATACCAATGACTTGACATTCCCCTTTTTATTCAATACGATCCTCGTCCAGCACTCTCTGTTTCGATCATACTATTACTTACTTCATTAATGTGCACCTGCATTCACTCTCTTCCAGTTTTATTTAGTGCCTTCTCTTCTGCCTTTTTACATCAGTGACCTGCACCTGGCACCTCGATATACTATTGTAGTAATATTTCCAGTCTTGCAATAGTCTTCAATTTCTGCTAATTTTCCTAGATAACAACATACTCAATACTTGTTCCGCCTTAATCATTTTACTGAAAATATACTTAATAAGTACGTTGTGTTGGGACTGGCAATCAATCACGCACCTTTCTCTATTTATATTATTGTCTTCTACTGTCTCTCCATCTGCACCGCCCCCTCCTAAACACATCGCCATTGTTTTTATCATTTTATATATTTTATTTTGTATAAATCTCTAAAAAAAATCAATTATTCTTCTGAAATCAGAATCAGGTAGGCTGCATTAATTATTCTTGCTCTGTCTAGTTTAATCCCCCACTCCATCCTCTTCTCACCATCTTCGATATTTACAAATGAATATATGTGCGTTTAGTGAATACACCTTGTACGTGACAAGGTGTGTAAAACAACTCATGTCTTACAATGACACAACGCGATGTATTCTTTTCAATCCAGCACATACCCATCTTCTCCTGATTACTGCCATTACTGACGTGGTTAACAAAAATTAGAAATAAATCATTTTGGGTTAGGATAATTACTTTATAAAATACGAATTCCTAATTCAGATAAAACTTTCATCGGTGAACGTTTTCAAGTAATTATCTGCAATAATAAACTTTATTACAACGCAAATTGCGTATAATTATAGCACCTTAACGATCGGTTTACCTACTTCAATTTTACTCGCAATAAATAATATTTGAAGCCCGTTTCGAAATTACCTGTTTACGATTATGTAATAATCTATTCTACATGTTTGTGAATTTTTCGTTTTGTTTGCCAAGAATTCTTCGGCGGAATTGCGAAGACATACAAGTGTCGCATAAAAATGCTGTGGCACCTCAATTATATTCAGTTACGTGGGAAACCGACACCCGACACCCATACGGTTGCCCTTAATATAATAGAATGTTTAACCGTATTATTCAGGCGCTGACCACATAGTGATATTGTAATTTTATCGAAACAGGTTGAAGTGGTAAAATTTTCCACGATTTCGATTGATTATTTTATATTTCGCTTTATAGTCATGTCTGAAAGTATTGCTCTCGCTTTTAACCATAAATCACCGACGCCAATTTTAATAAAACCAACTTAAAATATCGAACAGCTAAAGGCCGGGCGATGAATAATGAATGAGTTGTCCGGTGAGTCGTGAGATGCCGCCTTTAAAAAATATGGTAGGCGTCATAAAACAATTAAAAACAAAAGAGTGATAGCATCCTGTTGCATCGTAAATTATCGAAAAAGGACTTTCGTCTCGCTTACGAGCTTAGCAGCGCGTGGGTGCTCATTCTAAGGTGTTAATAATTACACGAAAATTTCACGGGTTAAGATCCCGTCGGCGTAAATTTAAATTTCTTTTTATTTCATGTCCGCGTCCGCGACCACGTTTGTTTGTCGCTGACGTCTGAAAGCGGTGGCTCGTTGTAATCAATGAGATCACGTGGGATTATTATTTCGTTGAAGCGGCCGTAGCAGGTATTGAATTGCAAATATTTGCATTATTCGCTTTCATAGTGTGAAGAGCACGACTTGGCTATCTAAAGATAGATCAAATATATTCAGGAGTTTGCCGGTGTAAAAGAAAATGTTCCACACACTGTGAAAATATACTGTTCTCGTACACATGGATACGTAAACATTTATTTCATTGAGCATGAATAAGCAACGAGACTTTCGTACGACCGGTTAGTATTCGTTATTATTTCTCGCGTGGGTAACATTCCATAAACGCGCATATTAAAAATCAGAAGTGATATGCAATATAGGAAGAAGGAAGGTCGAGGCCAACGGGAAGCGACGAGACTCGACGTAGTCAAAACGTAGTCGCTTAATACAGTGTGACTGATTAGCTAGGCAGTTCGTGAGATTGACCGTTGAAATATGCGCGAGACTTGTGGCCCAGATCACCAAGCATATATTGATGTTAGTCTACATTCTTGGTGACAAACTAACTCGTCGTACAATGCATTTTATTACCAACTTCGTCGACATAACAATACATTAAATGTATAAGTTAATTTCTTATTAAAATTACCTATTGAACATATTGAACTAACTGGTCTAAAGCGCAGTTTACACGGGATAGTAAATTGCCATGGTACTTCTTAGAGTAACTTGCGCTAGCATTTACATATAAGGAAATTGTTAAACCAAGCAAGTGCTCTATCGGTATATATTTCAACATTCGCGTGTACACGGTATAGTTACTCTAGGGTTGCAAAATGTCTAACCACAGAAAGAAAGCTGCAGTTGCTGCTGTTCTCATTGCAAATTCACAAAACCGGCGAATAAAAGAGGCCAGAAAAAGAAAATTGGTGAAGGAATGGATAGCCTGAAGGCCTTCCCTCGGGGCTTACGCGATGTTATTAGACGAATTCAAAGTGATTTGTGAATTGTGAATTTTAATGTTTTACTGTAGTTAATTTTGGATTAAATATACAAATATGCGTGAACAATTGGCTCTTACGCTAAGGTTTTTCGCCACAGATAAGATTTTAAATTAGAATAATAATAATAATAATAATATAAAAATGTACATAATAACCTTTTATTTTAACATAGCACTAGTCCCAAATAAAAATCCCTGTTTGTACGATCTCAAGATAGCCCCTGGAATGCCGTCGGAAGTTTTTGCGATTCAAAATATTCCCAGGAACTCGTACAGATTTCATCAGTACCTTGACCATCTTTTCGATTTTTTCCTGGCTTGCTTGAGAACGAAAATTTTGTAGTCTGAATTTGTTTGTGTGTTATGTGTTATGCTTTTTTACTCTATCCCTGTAAATTGCGATTTTACTTGCCACAACTTAAGAAATCCTTCAACAAAATGATTAAAGCAAGTTTTGTCTTTTTGCTACAATTATTTTCCCTTCATTTCACACTAGTCCCTTGCATTCAACTTTCAACCAGACGGAAACTGTAACTTCCTAGACCTCCAACTTGCTTAGACCTATAAGTGATTTTCGCGGAAACCACTTCTCGCCACTTTTACCTCTTGGGAGAGAGAACTCTCGGACGCTATTCACATTAAGAGAAAATATTTGGAAGTACTCTCGGACATTACATTTTTAAGTTGCAAACCCTATTTAAAGAAGTTGTGTCCTTCGTCTCATATTACTTATGTTTTAAGGGCGAATGATTCGTAACATGTACAATATGAATGTTTTATTTGTGCAATAAATTAGTATTAGATTTTTCGTCTATAATCCTTAACTGTTAATATACCACATAGAAGCTAGATTAATCTGCAATTACAGTTTCTTGGCTAATAATTTGTAATTAGTTTATTTTTCATTTCAAGTACTCAAGACCTATGAAATTAGGCGATTATTATTACTTTAATTTAAAGCAAAAAAACACAATTTGATTTAGTTGTGGGCTGAGCTGAAGTAATATTTAGGATTTGACATAATTATATTTACTAAAATTTGTTTTTGGTTTGAATTTGCGAAGATAAAAAGAACGAAGCTTCATTGCTGCAAGCACTGATTTTGACACCACGTTATTATTATCACATTTCCTCAACGTTGGTTTGGTGTATTTGGCTGTTTCGTTTTTGGGTTTAGAATTCAAGATTTTGGGTTTAACGGGTAAGGTTGTAGATTGGTTTCCTTAAGATTATGTTTAATTTCCGAAATTACAAGAATTGCATGCATTGAATTTTTAATTCTAGTACATTCCTTTGGGTTGCATTGCTTCCATTTATGTGTTTTACATTTAATTTGTAAGGATTTTACAAAACGATAATTTAATTTAATTTAATTTAATTTCCTTCTACTTTAGGGTTTAGCGATTGACGTGGACAGCGTTCTAATTTAATTTACTAAATTACACAATTATAATTGGGTTGTGATTGAATCGGGATTTTTGTTAGAAAATTGCTCTTAACAAGAATTTGTCACTATCAGAATCAAAATCAGAATCAGAATCAGAATCAAGTGATTTTCGCGGAAACCACTTCTCGCCACTTTTACCTCCTGGGAGAGAGAACTCTCGGACGCTATTCACATTAAGAGAAAATATTTGGAAGTACTCTCGGACATTACATTTTTAAGTTGGAAACCCTATTTAAAGAAGTTGTGTCCTTCGTCTCATATTACTTATGTTTTAAGGGCGAATGATTCGTAACATGAACAATATGAATGTTTTATTTGTGCAATAAATTAGTATTAGATTTTTCGTCTATAATCCTTAACTGTTAATATACCACATAGAAGCTAGATTAATCTGCAATTACAGTTTCTTGGCTAATAATTTGTAATTAGTTTATTTTTCATTTGAAGTACTCAAGACCTATGAAATTAGGCGATTATTATTACTTTAATTTAAAGAAAAAAAACACAATTTGATTTAGTTGTGGGCTGAGCTGAAGTAATATTTAGTATTTGACATAATTATATTTACTAGAATTTGTTTTTGGTTTGGATTTGCGAAGATAAAAAGAACGAAGCTTCATTGCCGCAAGCTCTGGTTTTGACACCACGTTATTATTATCACATTTCCTCAACGTTGGTTTGGTGTATTTGGCTGTTTCGTTTTTGGGTTTAGAATTCAAGGTATTGCGTTTTTGGGTTTAACGGGTAAGGTTGTAGATTGGTTTCCTTAAGATTATGATTAATTTCCGAAATTGCAAGAATTGCATGCATTGAATTTTTAATTCTAGTACATTCCTTTGGGTTGCATTGCTTCCATTTATGTGTTTTAAGTTTAATTTGTAAGGATTTTACAAAACGATATTTTAATTTAATTTCCTTCTACTTTAGGGTTTAGCGATTGACGTGGACAGCGTTCTAATTTAATTTACTAAATTACACAATTATAATTGGGTTGTGATTGAATCGGGATTTTTGTTACAAAATTGCTCTTAACAAGAATTTGTCACTATCAGAATCAAAAAGTGTTAACAGTACAAAAAGTGGGGATCGTTAAAGTTTTGTGTATAGGCGTCAATACCTCCACAGCTCTGCTTCTGCCCTCTATAATTGCGTAGCAGCACGACTACGGGGCCTTGACGCCTAAATGACGTTAATAATCACACACAAACTATTTGTTACTCATGCTTGCATGGCTTAATACACCTTCAGCTAATTTATCTTTGGGGGCCTGATGAGCTCATAGAAGGCGAAATGGCCATCATCACTTGTTACATTCTCTGAAATTTATTTTCAACACAATCAATTAATTAAAAGTAATAAAACTTTGCAAAGTTGCATAGAAGGGAGCTGGAGGAAAAAAATCAATGCAGAAACTTATTTTATTAGGGATTCGCTTATTGTTATTATTATTTTCACATATATCTTCCGTATGCTTTTCAGCCTTTGCTGTTGCTTCAATTGCTGTTTATTTATCATTTGTTCCACTTAATTAATTAATAAATTAATTAATAACTTAACTTGTCGTTTATTATAAATTTATCGAAAGCTATTTTCCTATAAAATATGCAATTACCTCTAACAGAGTTTTTCGAAATTATGGCTGTGCTAGGTTTGAAAATGTTTGGGGGGGGGCAGTTTTGGATTTGCGTTTTCAGGGAAATATCAAAAACTATGAAACATAACACACACAAAATTTCAATCCTTAAGGAAAGCAATTTTAAATTATTCTCACAATGACCGAACACAATAATTTTCTTTGAGTCTCAAACTATTGGGTTGTATTGGATTGAGCACAAAAGTTATAGGATAATATGTTTTAATTTCTAAAATTAATTATTGCTGTGACAGACATTCAAACGGAGCACCAAATTAAAAAATTGTAAAAACAATTTTGCGATATAAATAAATGTTACGTGGCTAATATTTTTTTTTACAGACCGTGAAAATATGCACAGCACGTTTGTCAATATAGCCAATACGACACAGTTGGGGCCCGCTAGAACCCTCGTTGGTTTTAGTTAGTTAGTAGTAGTAGCTATATTGCAATATACACACAACTACAACTTATCATATATATATCATATTATCAGTTTTGGACACCTTTGCCATTACCAAATATCTTCTAATGTGCGTTGTCCTGTGGAATTACGGAAAAACCAATGGGCGTCAGCCCCGATGCCGCGCCTAAAAATTAACATGGATGTACTTGACAGACAACTTTGGGTATTAGCATACCTTGACTTTTGGACATGTGGTTATAAAATAACTGTATTTGTATCGGGTGAATTTCTGGGCACTCAGATAACTACGAACTGACACACAACCCCACCCCATGCCAACATGAGCAACAGTACATAATTACAACAGACACCACAAGGGTGACTATTCAAAAATGCGTATAATAATATAATAGGTACCACATAACTTAACATATTAACGTTGTATATTGCCATCATATTGTTAACCACCATTTAACACAACCCACAATATAACAAATTTTATGCACGCCACTGGCTACACTGGCAACATTTTCTACGCATGTATTAATATTAATAATAACATAGTAATAATAATGTAAGTTTAGCATCGTCTACACCTACTGCCCTCTCACCCGGCATGCTAATGTTTATGTTACAATTCAGACGATACGTTAAACATGTATAGAGTCGTATGAATTTTAGGGAATATAATTAAATAGTGAAAATATGACTACTTTCTTAACGACACAAAAGTGTTACTGACGTAACAGTCGACGTTCATCAGTGCTCATTTTGTTGTTCATTTGAATAAAACAATTTGCAGTTCGCAGTTAAAATTTATTCAATTTAACAAATGTGAAAAAAATGATTAAATTTATGAAACGTTGATGCCCGGTTGCACCAACTTTTGTTAATGATAAATT
The DNA here is from genome assembly GCA_959613385.1 of Geotrupes spiniger. NCBI lineage: Eukaryota > Metazoa > Arthropoda > Insecta > Coleoptera > Geotrupidae > Geotrupes > Geotrupes spiniger. Next base: position 30,831,830 of record OY390737.1, on the reverse strand, counting down.
ACGTAACAAATGTCAAATAAGTTGTAGTTAGCGCGTTTTGAATTGCACCAACCACAATTAACCTTAACCAGTATTTACCAAACTTGTGTTATCTAACTACAGAAAATTCCACGGTTAGAATTTATTTTAATTCGATGTTAAAGTTCATATTTGAGTGAATTGTTATTAATATAATTATCAAAAATACACCTCTTTTTTACAATAATCAAATAACTTGAATAATTACAGGTTCAGATATCTGGTTAACCAATATATTTTATGGTCGTAAATCTACAGACGGCACTGATTCCAGTGATATTGTAGAAGAATTCTTGGAATTAATTAGTTTGATACCAATACCCACAATATTTACGAGAAGAAATAATCCTATGTATATATTTGATGACGTGGATTATAAAATGAGAAACTTTTGAACAATGTTGAAATTGAAAATTTGCGACACAACACAAATCGAAATTTAGCTGTGTCACCATTAAATCAATTTTTAATAACATTACGGTTTTATGCAACTGGTAGGATTCAGCAAGTTTTGGCTGAAAGTATAAATGTGAATTAATTGCATCTAAGCTTCAAAAATTTAGATGCATGACATATTCTATGAGAGGTGAAAGGTCTACTGTAGTGGAATTTTATGAAATTCACAGATTTCCTATAGTCATTGGTGTAGTAGATTGTACCTATATAAAAATCTTATCACCAGGTGGAGAAAATGCTGAAATGTATCGGAATATAAGAGGATGGTTTTCAGTAAATGCTCTAGGGTGACAGTGGTAATGGCTGCAGAAATTATTTATTAACACCACTTCTAAATCCAAATTCTGTAGCAGAAGAGCGATATCATTCAGCTCTTAAACATACACATACTCGGTTTTCTTTTCAGCACGTGAAAATACTTATGTACAATTTTCAGGCGCAGTCCTTTCTCGCCTTGTACACACACAATTAGGCAGCCAGCAGAATTACCTAGCTAGACTTACCTAGTTCGATTGTTGTTTAAGCAACGATGTTAGTATAACCGGGCAATAATCATGCAAATTCCATATTAACAAGTCCTACAATGTGTCGTCCGTTGTGTGTATGTTTAATACTTTCTCGATATTGATTTAATAAATAAGTTTCCAATAAATATATTACTTTTCATTGGGCGCGTTGGAATTAATCGATTAATCATAATAGCCGTTTCGATAAATTACATTTGAAAATATGTGTAAATTGAATATATTTATGCAAATTAATAAAAGTATAATTTGTTTTTTTATATCACGGCAACACGCCATTTTTTATATAACAATATTAACGAACGTTACAATCACAATAAACCAGTTTTTTTTATATATAAACTTATTTTTATGTGACTAAACGAAAAGCGTGCGCAATAAATATTAACGGCTCAAAATTTCACAATGTGTAAGTATATATTTTTCCTTCGGTGAGCTTGTTCACATTATTCAGTTTTCATATGTTGAACAAATTATCTATTGTTTTAATGCTGCATCCTATCACGACGTGTATGTTCTAGATTTTTACCGGCTGCATCTGATAGTGAAGGTGCATGGTCATTTTGTCCTCAGTTCTAAATCATCGTGGTTACTTTGGCGCAAATATTGTTGTGTTTTATTTTGTACGCCCATATTAAACTTCAATATCAAGATTTTTGTAACAAAATAAAATATACCTGGTCGTATATACGCAGCGCTGCTTTGCAATATTAAAAATACCCGCCGATGTTTCTTAATGTTATATTTCATCATTGTTTATCATTACGACAATACGTTCGTAAAATTTTAATGTCATTTAAGCGACAGCCCGCTAGATGAGCGCGGATTGGCGCCAGGAAGGAGACGAGAAATGCAGCGCGAATCCCGGATGCATATTTATATTCGATACTTTGTCCCGCATTGCGCCGAGATAACCGTGAGACGTGATAATTGACTTTTCGAATTCATTATTCGCAACGGGAAGTTGTGCTCTCGTCCGATTTGCGAAAAAAAGCGGCGCACTTAGTTCGCGTATCGTACCCACCCAACCGCTAATGACGAAAGCGTAATTTGCTCGCATTGCGAAAAGCTGTATTACGCTGCGTCGATCGGAAATTATTTCTAATTAATTACGAAACGTAGCGCGGGAACAATCAGGAGTTAGCGCAATGTTACTGCTTGGAGTCACGAATGCAATGCAAATTGATAATGGCGGCGTTGTGTCATCTACTCGTGTAAATTATGATAGATGAAGAAGACAATTGAAACAATGAGAAATTTATGTATCTGGTTGTGTTTCCTGATAACTTGCGAGTATTATTAATAAACTTCGTCGGGTAGAGTCATAATATTCTTAATTAGAAAGATCGTGTACAATTTTATCTCATTATTCACACTATATATTAAAATTATTTATTTACTAACGCAACACACAAATTTACAATTAAATTGGATTATTTGGTTTGGAAGTACAATCAATATAAATTTAAAAATAGGCCTTCCAATGTTCGATTGACGTTTCACAAATTTGCTATGGTTAACTTTTAAATTCCACAACAATTTAAGTTTAGGAAATTTTTAAGCTCTAAATGGCGTGTAGTAAATTCAATACAAACCGTCTCTAATGCAAATCCGACGCAAATCATATACAAAAAGATAAGCCATGGCATCCTCCATTCTCATTGGTCAAAATATTCACACATATTTCAATGTCCAACCTTGCTTATATTCTCACCCCAATCATTTGATTGAAAGCGGATATTTGTAACGTAAAATTTTGACATTGTTTGCACAAAGTATTTTCTATTCAATATGAAATAATACATTGTCCTAATAGTTTTTATCGTATTCTAATTTCTATTAATCCAAATACGTATGCAGCAGTTTCTCATTTAAGTCGTCGAGATCTTTGTGTTTGCCCTGATGAAATCAACTCCAATGACGGAATCACGTTACTATTTCATAGGTCTCATCACCACAATCTCTTGACCTTTGTATTAATTGATGAAATCCCTCACCAGGGACTTTAACCAATTAAAATCTTTCTGTATCAATTATATTCATTTTCTATTATTAATGTTGTGGCCCAACGCAATTTGGGTTGAAAATTTAGGTAGTCCTAAATTTTCACATTGTTTGTACCCTAAGTATTACTAATTTAGTCCATAAAAACTTTATTGACAAATGGATTTACAAATAACTACAACCACTACTAAGGCACATATTCCATTACTTCAATATCCGATGTATACCTCTCTCGTAGATTTCTTGTAGTTGCTGCTTGAAGAATTCTTTTACAGCGTTTTGTACTTCTGCGTCCGACTGAAAACGGTTACCTTTTAATGGGTTTCCAGTGGCCCAAACATATGAAAATCACAAGACGATAAATCTGATGCTCTAAAATCCCCCATTCCTTCAGCTGCGGATTTTCTTTTACTACGTTGGCAACATGGGGCGGAGCATTGTTGTGAAGCAGACTGACACCTTCCTTAGACTTTTCGCCTTATAGAGCTTGTTCAGAGTTTCCTTGTACATATTTCTAGTGATATGCACTCTACGTTCTTTAAACTCTATCAGAAATGGCCCCTCGTGGTCGAAACAATATCAACATCACCTTGCCTGCAGATGGTTGTACTTTAAGCATCTTTGATTGTCGAAAACTGGAATGTTTCTATTGCATCGGTGACAGTTTACTGTATGGTTCAAAATAATGACACCAAGTTTCGTCATCAGCAATTATTGACGACATTACGATTTAGGCTGTACTCCGAATGGTGTTGCAGAGACAAGCTCATTATCAAGTATTATTGGTCCACAGACAAAAGACGAGGAACCCATTGCGCACACACCTTGATGTAGCCCAGCATGTGTACGAAACAATTAACAGTTGCTATACTCACACCAACATTTTATGACGCGGTAAATTGTTGTCTTAGAAATATTTTGGTTTCTATAAATAGCGACAATGTCACGTTTGGACATTTGGCCAACCAAATTGTAAATACCTTTCCGTAATTCTAACTCGTAGGACATTTTGTAAAACTTTGTAAACACAAATGTATTGTCAAACTGCAGGAGAAATTTTACAGATTCTCAATATCCAATGATATTATTTTTAATAGAAAAACAAAATAATTCGAAAAATTTTCTCAAAACGTTATATATAAAGGTAAAATACTATACAAGAAATAAAGTGGACGACGCAGTAATGCTAGAAATGATTATTGAACAATTAATTAATTTACATACACTCTGCATTGACGAAACGTAAAAACTGAAGAAAGGACAGTGAACGAATGAAATAGACTATACGACATCCGTTCTAAAGTCCTTGGTCTCGAACACAATTTCTCAATGCTGACTTCTTCTTGTTTACATCGGAATTATCCCATTATGCGAATAAATGCGACGTTGAACCTGAAAAAAATCGTCGCCAGTTTTTCCGACGATTAATTGAACATGCATACTAATTCGGTCGATAGGCATAGGAAATATAAAATGTAATTATGTTTAATATTTAAATAGGAAAAAAGTCGAACTACTTGCAATAAATCTACATAGTATTATCGCATTTAATTATTAATCATGTATGATCTACTAGGCGCCACATCGCCTCGGGTTTTCAGCAAGTGACAGGTGGAAGATAAATAAAAATGACAAGGCCAGAATTGCGTCGACATTGTGGTCGGCAAGTTGACGTACTATGAAATAACTAGTTTATAATCGCAAAAATCGGATACGTATTGAATATCGTGCTGTGGCTTTATGTAATCGGTCGGAATATGCATGTTTATAAGAGTTCATAGCCCTCTCCGGTGGTTAAATATTCAAACGAATTCAATCTACACTTTATGTATTGCTAGAAAACTTGCGTGTGTGTGTGTGTGTTGCGAAATTATATATCAGATTGCGTATTTAATTACGCATATTTTGATCGTATCGTAAAATCAGGTACGGCTTTTTACCGCATTTCCTGTTTTTCCTCACTGGAGTCACATCGTGTAGTTTTTTGACGAGACGTAGACGCAATTTTTGAGCTCTTCGTGTAGTAATCGGTTCCGGCTCCTCCCACATTCGCTATTATTAATACTTTAAGAGTGCTTCATCGAGATGCGACGCCAAAATTTAGTGAGTTTATGGTCTGCTCATGCTTATAATAATATCTTATACATAGAATATATTTACTATTGATAGTTATGTTGCATGTTAGGAGACATGCAAAGCAACATCAAACTGTTCAAATGGTAGCTCATCTGAACCATAAGGAACTTAATATAATAAAACTAAGTAAAATTATTAATAAATCTCAGCTACTAAATGGGAACCAAAGAGATCAGTATGCTATGTTACGCTGATCAAGCTGTCATCGCGGCGGACTCAGAACGTGGTCTGCAGTAAAGTTCTGTCAACTGTCAAACAAGACCTACAAGATGGAAGATCTTAGTTGGGAACTGCTGAAGGTATGCAATTCAACTATTTAGCTGTGACCATCAAAATCCATAATAACCCAACTGAAGACTTAAAAACTCAAGTCAACACATCCAATGCAATCTGTTTATATTTTTATATGGAAAAACATATACATGGATAATAATAACAAACTAACAATATATAAAGTTTGCCAGATGACCATTATGACATACATGTCGAAAGGTAGTCCGATATTAACAAGATGAAAATTATGCTGCGAAAGAAGAAAATGAAGACCTTAAGATCGCTAACAAAATAAAGCTTTAGGGATAGGACTTGAAATTATGCGACACTTAAGACAAGAAATGCGAAATGGGGCCAACATAGTGGAAGATTTTGGTATCGGCAAAAAAAATGAAGAATGAAGGAAACATTCAGTATATACAAAATTAGATTAGTTTCAAATACAAAGTAAAAGAGAACACACTTAGGTCACTCAACAAACAATTAACATCATATCATCAGCATCATGCCTAAAATTTTTCATATTGCTATGACCGCCAAACTAAAGCTATATAACAAATAAAGCATTCTAAAAAGTGTAACTCGGCCTTGCGATTTGTTCTTGCGTTTTTATCACGTTTCTGAACGGGACAATCTGTCAAGTAAATGTTACGTTCGAAAATCGGACGTCAAACGCGTTCGTCCAGCGTTTGCGTTTCGTTGAATGTAAATTTTATTCGTGTCATATTGAGAATGTGCTGCAAAGGTAGAACTCACTTCAGTCAAATCGACATTTTAATTTGGCTAGTTAATATTAAATGCATTGTGTGCCAACAGTTTCTTTTCGTTTGATGGAATAATAATCAATTGCAATGGTATACATGGACTTTACTTCAACAGAAAGAAATAATAACATAGATTTGATCTTCAGCAAATAAATGCAGGACAATATAAATATATTCTATTGTTAGTTTTAAATTGAAACTTTTTCGACAATTATTAAGAACAAATGCAAATGCACAAGAAACAACAAAACAAAAGATATAAAGGGATATAAAATTAAGAAACTATGGAACAATTAAAAAAAACAAAACACAAAAATAGCTAAACAAGGTAGGTGTCATAAAACAAAGTAATAAAAAAATAATGCAAGAAATTGAAATTGCCAAAATTTGGAAATTTTTCATATAAATGCAAAACCAAAAATCAATTGAAAATGTAAATAACGCTAATTGTTACAAAAGGTTAAATTTCGAAAATTGTTCAAAATGGTCAATTTTTCAAAAATATAAAGGAGGAAAAATCTAAAAGTTCATAAAAGGACATCACAGGAAAACAAATAAAAATAATTGTAAAGGAACGTTAACAGAGCAATTCAACAAATCGAAAGAATAAAATATTATCAAGAAGTATGAAAATGTTAAAATTTCGTTTTTTGAAAAATGCAAGAAAATAAAAAAATATACTAACTAAAGTAAACCTAAAACGGTAAATACATGTTAAAATTTTCAAAAATACGAACGGAAACATCCAATAATTAACTAGCGAAAATGCAATAATTTTTTTTTAAATTATAAAGTTAAATAAAATAATATTTTTATGCCGTTTGTTGGATTTTGCAAATGTCACACGTTGAAGCGGAAAAATTCAATTCCACAATCTGTAACAATAAAAGAAAAATGAATATTTAAATATAAATTATAATTATATAAAATGTACCGGATGTCCATTCTCAAAAATCAAGGTTCGCTATTATTTCTACACTAAAAAATAAGTACTAAAGTGTTACCAATTTAAATATGTTTTTTTATATAAACTGTGCAAAAACAATAATGACGAAATTTAATTAAAAATAAATGTTCGTTTTGATATAAGCGATACCAACCCAAAACCCAACCCAACACAACCCAACCCAATCCATTTCGAACGTATCATTTCATACATTGGTCTTTCAGCAACTAACGCCTACTATGAATATTTATTTTTTGTAACATATCTCTCATACATTTGTACATATTTTTAATGGGTACTTGCCGAAGGTATGGCATTATATTTAACGGAAAACAAATCTCTATTTTTTTGCCATAACACTACCGTAAAAGAATTCAGTATGAAAATGTTGAGGTTTTTTGATTTTTGCTATTTTTATATTGATGGTGTGTGAATTTAAGTTGGGTTGGGTTGACTTTGGTTGGTGCAGTCGGCCAAACATTTTCATATCAATAATTTTATTGTCTAAAATGTTCCTTGTGAATATTTTGCACATTTTTATTAATAATTTTTTTGAGTTGAAAAGTCCTCAACATTTTCAAAACTACTTTGAATTTTTAAAATATTTTATATATATTTTTTAATTTTTCAAACTGATTTTCTTTTGCATTTTTGTCAATTTTCCCCATTCACCCGAATGTTAAAAGATCCAAGAGAAAAATAACTTAATGTCATAATTTTCAAAAATTTTAAAAAAATAGTTAAATATCTAATTACTTTGAATATTCAAAATGTCAATCTCTCTGTCAATTCTTTTGAATATTTTCGCATTTTTGTTAATCAATTTTTTTTGAGTTGCAAAAACTCATAAACTTCAAAAGTCCACACCATTTTTCAAAATTGTAAGGGTCTTTACCACAAAAACTCATTCTTGATTAGAGTAAATAATTACTCTATAAATGCTTTGAACAGTAATTTAGAATTGGTGACATATACCAAAATTTTTGGCAGATGCTCTCGCTCTCAAATTTGAAAATCATATAATATTTCAAAGTCGCAAATAGTATTGTAAAATAAAAATAACATCTTTGATCATATTATTGGCTGAATTTTCCAATCAAAGATATGAAAATATTTCCACATTTTACCCAAATATGAAAATTTTTGCTCACATTATATATATACAATGGGGTAAAAAATTAACGAGTTGTTGAAATATTATAGTTAGTTAATTAATGCAAGGAGCAAATTCCACTAATCTGAGATTTTGCATTGCCATAGCTGATACGGATCAATTCTGCTTGAGGAATGCTTGCATCGATGAAGCTGAAATTTTACACTACGACAAACGGACTACTCATTCATAAAAACTTAGTAACCTAGTCTGCAGATAATAGAACCACAAAGTGTCAATAATCACTTAACTTACTAGGCATGATTTTGATTATTGACACTGATGGTTCTATCAGCTGCGGACTTTTCTATCATAGCAATATGAAGAATTGTTGGGTAGATGGTGCTTTTTAATTGATGATTACTGAAATGGCGAGGGAGTGGTAAATTGAAGATCATTTTGTGTTGAAACTGTCAAACCTCGAACTCTCCAAGAATGAGCGAGAATGCGTAGTTTTAGGTAAAGACTGGTACGCGCAGTCGCAATGACAGCTTTCAGTATGATTGTTGTGAGTTTACGCAGCTCCCATATCAACACTAGGGGGATAATAATATTTATTAATAGTATTATATGGATAAATTATCATTAAGGAGTATGGTAATTATGCAAGCAAAAAAATTAGCATTTCCCTTCCCAAATCATGCACAAAATTTACAGAAAAAGTTTGACCCCGACGTGATTTGAACACGCAACCTTCTGATCTGGAGTCAGACGCGCTACCGTTGCGCCACGGAGTCGATGGGAGCTTTGTTAATCGCATACTGGGAAATTAAACGTCCAATTTTTTTTCAATATTCACTTATTCGCGTTTAAACTAATTGGCTAGTTATACAAACTTTCGTTACGAGACGTAGGCAAGAAACGATCGAAATTTCATATTCCGGTTTTGCAGGGAACGACTTCAACTTTGTTATTTTAAATTGATCGCCTGCGGGCATAGTTTACTTGTAATAGTGTTTCAGATATTCAGAAAATTATAAACGTTTAATCTTATTTGCGTAATTATTAATATTTATTATACTTGGCATGTTGGATGTTTCCATCAAGAAAAGAGTGCAATGAAGGATAATTATTTCGCATAAACCTATCAGTGGCGGCTCGTACGTTACAGTACAGACAGCCGGCAGACGGATGCAAGGTTTCTATTTACACTTTTTGCTTTGAATTCATCAGTTTTGTATGTAAATTTATTTGTGATGTGGGTGTCGGAAGTAAACAAATTACTAGACTGTGTCAGTGGCTGCGGAATTCATTAGTAAAGTATAGTGATCTATATTTCAGGACGGTAGCCTCGTTTTACAGTTTAAAAAATGTTTGGTACAAAAGAACAGCTAGACCTAAGATTAAAGGAATGTTGTTTGTCAAGATTTACTTTTATCCTTAATATTAAGTCAATTGATAGGAAAAAATGACCCCGACGTGATTTGAACACGCAACCTTCTGATCTGGAGTCAGACGCGCTACCGTTGCGCCACGGAGCCCTCAAACGTGGCAGATATGCAATTATTTATCGAAAAAGTTTTTCAATATCTATTTTTGGAAAACAAGATTACCATGAATTTTTGGAATTCTAAATGACCAATGGTTATGCAAACAATATTTTGAAAATCAGTTATCATTTAACTTGTCATTATGTGGAAAATAAACGTCAGTGATTATATCAAGGTGACGACAGCTGTTTCACCTTCTATGGGCTCCTCCAACTACCATACATACATTCGCTGAAGTTGCGTCAAGCCATGCAAACATGAGTGATAGTTTGTGTATGAAGAATACCCCATCTAAATGAATATCCACACACTGCAGTAGTAATTGTAACATCATTCTTTCTAGACTACAACTCCCTGTGAGTTTTGATTTCCATCACTACATCGCTGTGTCATATATTTATAGTCGACTGTCCCAGGATGGTATTCGTAGTTGACCAATACTTTACAAAATAATCTGGACATACTATGGTAATATCAACGAAATAGAAATCACACAACAATCTAGAGCGACAAACTAGAACAACTCGAACTAGAAGTGATAAATTGCAAGTATTTACGAGCATTGAAGGCTTGACAAAGCAATTGAAGACAGAGTAGAAAAAGTGGGATGCATTTTTAATGTTTATATTTAATGTTTTTTGGAAAAAATAGGTGTCAAAAGAAATAAAAATAGGGGTAATAAAAAAAGATAGTAACTCGGACACTGATATCCAGATGCGAAACTTAGACAACCACGAATAGATAGATACATAGATAGATAGAAGCCGTATGCAGTTGAAATGAGCTTTTTGTGGAAAATAACGGAAAACATGAAATGATTAAGATAATTAAAGACAATTAAAATGTTATGTTCAGAGAGCAACTGAAGATAAAACATACATGGAATGGTAACACAAAGGGATGGTACGAGTTGGAGGAGATCGTGAGATTGAATGAGATGTGTGAATAAGTCATACAGGATGTGTGGGGATAGTAATATTGAATTCCACAAATAATAGGCGGGATATGGGGAAAAGCCACGAGATGTAACTACTGTACCATTTGTATATAATATTTGTATATATTTGATGCAAATATGTAAATTTCAATCGACTGAATCGTTTGTTGACAATGAGTAAAGTTTATTTCATTTTATTAGTCACCTATCCATAAGTAAGTAAGTATTTTAATAACTACTCGTATACTTGTATTTTAGTTTTTTATGTTACATCATTGATTTTCATACTCTTAATGAATGTATGTCAAAGTTGTGGTTTTTCGACTTTCGTCGCAATAGTTTTACCTGAATGATGCAGTTTTTTAATTTATTGTTAGTGCGATCGCACTTGATATCTCAATATGATTATGATATGCGCCTGCTATTGGTCCCATAATCATAAATCTATTGAATTAATAGTCCTGTCAAGCATATTTATTACTACCTCTGTCCCAAATTATGGTATACATTTCTGTACAATTTACGGAGTTTTTGAGTCTTTGAGGAAATCATGAATTTTATGGGTTGAACATAATTTAGACACGGTGTTTCTAATAGAGTCTTAGGTGACTATTCTGAAAAATTATTTAGTTGTGACAGAGGGTCAATTAAAAGCCTAGAAAGTATCAGAAAATCGAAAATACATCTGCTGTTGCGTCGTGACGGACGGTTATCGGTTTCTATCTTGTGTAACCAAGATGCTGTTGAAACCAGTCAAGTAAGTTTAAATTTATAAGTTTTCTATTAATGTAAGCTCACATAAAGTTAAAATTCTGTTTCACTAATTTATATTATATAAAATAAATTTTCAAAGTTTTGTATACCATAATTTGGGACAAATAAAATCAGTGACAAGTATAGCATAATTTGGGACAGAGGGGGTATATTTTATTATTCCAGATGGAAAATTTCAAGAAATTTGAAAATTATTATTATGTTACTTGATTTATTATGACTGACAACACAACGTATTTAGAAAATTTACTGCGCTTTATAATCATATATCAATAAAAATAAAGAATATTATTATAATTGTGTTTGCAGTTTTGAGATTACTTAGCAGATTACCACGTAATGAAAACCATCGTTTTGTATGCTAAAAATATTAACGTGTTTATTTTCTTACGTGGCCTTTAAAAGCTTTTACAATTGGAGATGAATACACCTTCCAACAGCTCTAATTACCGGCACGTCTTCGCCCTTTGCTTCCACAAATATGTATATGTGAGTGAAAGATAAAGAAAAAAATCTGGAGATGCACTGGCGCCAAGCATGTTTATTTCATCCATAAAGATCTCATCTCGAAAGTACCCGGAGATAATATGTACAAACATCGCTCATTCACGACTCGCATTTTAATTCCCGTGTGCAAATGTTAAGTTAGCGGTTAATTTCAGTTGGCTGTCGATTTTATTCAACGTAATTGACATCTGCGAAAAGTTAAATCAAACAAGTTAACCAAAAATCCTTGCGAGCTTTCAACGAGAACGTAAGTTCAATTAACTTTTTCGTTTCTAATGCCAATTCATTGAGCTCATTCATGACTTATATTTTAATCGTAGCGCTCAAATGTTATATGATTTTATGCCTGGCGGTGGAATATCGATTTTGATTCGACGTAATTGACGGCTATGAGAGTTAAGAAATAAATTGAACCAAATGCACTTGCGACCTTTAAACGAGCAAGAAAGTTCAATCGCCTTTTTCGTTTCTAATGCCAATTAAGCAATACATCGAGCGTTACTAAATTTATAAAACAAACAAGTCGTATACTTGTAGGTAATTCCAATATCTCACGTGGCTCGTTATGTATGATATATGGGCTGGAGGTTTTACGCTGGCTCTCACTCAAAAACCAATTACCTCAAATTTATCGGCGTTCGTATCAAATCTAAACTGCAATCATCTTTTTCGCCACAGCCAATTAGACTTATCGCTTACGTGGTTGCGTAAAAATTTACGATGATCGTAACATATAAATGTGGCTTACATGAAGTGCGTAGGTGTCGCGTCTTAATTGTCTCGCGCAATCACACCAACTAGGAATTTTTAGAGGGCGAGTGCGCTATCTAATAAATATGGGTTACTGTCTTGTTATTTTTAGTACAGTGCTATTATTTTTAATGTTAGAGCGAGGCACCATAATGTGCGTCCAATTACATGGCAACGCCGTGTTTCTTGGTGTCGTGGACAAGGGCAGTCTTTAGGGCCAATTATGGGACCACCACAACGATAAAACGCGTGCATGCATTGTTAGTGTAATTACTCCCTCGCTCTACCGTACAGTGCTGTTACTTACAGTTTTTTTATCTTTTATTGGCCCGGCGCCACATATTTTTAACATTATCCGCACTACAATAAAGAATTCTTTAAAAGTGTAAATTATGAAAATGTTCTAAGGGGTATCTAATTACGTAATAATAGTGCGTTCAATTCTATACAAGCGCATAGGGTTGTTTTAAAAATAATGGCTTCGATGTAGCGCAAAATTATAGCACAAAGAATGCTGACTGGATTCATACAGTTTTCAAAATATGCAAAGTGGTTTACATTACCAAAATGTCCAAATGTATATAAATATTAGGTATAAAATCAAATTCAATTCGCCTGACTTTCAAGTCGGGTACTGGCAATGGAGGGCGCTTGAACGCACAGTGTAGAAAATTCAAAACATATTGTGTAAAGTATGCGCTGACCAAAAAAGGACATTCTAATATCGAGATTCATAAGTAGAAATTTTAGACACTGCATTATTTAGCTTAAATCCTTCCATTTCTTTCCCACTCATATTATTACATTGAAGTGTTGGGACATAAACGATCGAAAAACATCAATACAACAGAGACAGCTTAAAATGGCATTGATCCGTAGTGAGACACTCCAGACAGACTCCATAGTAAGACAGGAGAAAGACAGCGAAAGGTGGCCGTATAGTCGGGGAAAGCGGACGGGTACGAAATGACAACGAGCGAGGGGGCATAACGGAGCCCAATGAAAATGGTGTTGGAGGAGTTAAAGCTACAACGCAAAGTATAAAAGAATTAAAGCAGACTGGAGGAAGCGAAATTATTTAAGGGGAGAGAGATCGGTAGAAGAAGAAAATATGTTAGCAAAGTTCAGATGTGGACGTGAGGAGAATGCCAACAAATACTAGATGGAAGGGAAATATAAGAGGTGAAAGTGCTGCGCAATAGGTTGGAATGAAAGCTTACAAGAAATGAAAAGACTGAAGATAAAGTTTGGGAGAGGGGAAAGAATCTTAAGGAAAATAAAAGGAATGAAGTACCAATGGACGAAAACGGATGAAGAATGATCAGGAGACAGGAGGAGATATAAGAAGAAAGGGACGGCGGCGAAGGGAGATGTTACAGTGAAATGACTTAATGAATTGTTCGAAAGTGAATATGCCAATAAAGATTTTTTTATTACTTTGAGCGCAGGTAGGTAACCAACCCGGTACCCGAATGGTTGTCCTAATGCAATAATAATTTATATATCATCAATTTTCAATAGAGTAATCACTCAATCCTGTTAGTGAAACATTTTAACATTCTATGTAAGAAAAACACAAGCTAATAACTAAACTGCATGATACCTTACACCCGACAGGGTAGATAGGCAGAATTAAGTAACTAAGTAAGTAAGTTTGTAAGTTAGGAGCTACAACAATAGTATATTTTATCGATAACATACTGTTCTAAGCAATAATCAATATTTTTATTGGACTAAATAGTGAAAATTGCTGTAAAATGGCAGTTGATAGAAGAACATTATGGATATAATGTTATATATACTACGCTAGTAGTTACGTGTTAGTGTGTTAAGTAATGCATTTTAGTGAATCATTCTAATTTACACTAACAAATTAATGTAAAAATCGTCACAAATATCTAATTATACAACAACATGGAAAAATAATTTATCATACAGAATACCATAGAAATAACAAAATGAGCATATATAACAGAATATGCATATGCATAAAATATATATTTAAATAATTATCAATAACTGATCAAACTAACTTAAAATTTACAACCATTTAACAAATTTGACAAACAAAACGATCTATGAAAACGTAAACCTTTACGAAAAAGTGTATTGGCTCAGTCAGAGTTCACGTCGCATGCTCAATAATTGGTGAAGCTAACATTTCACGCCATGAAGTAGAGAGACTATAAGTTTTAAAAACAATATTATAAAATAACACTATTTTTGTCATAGAACTGAATTAATATATAACAATACACAATTACGTGTGTCACAAAAAAGTTTTCAACAGGTAAGGTTCGTTGAAAATCATTATCACAAATAGAAAATTCTATTTTTCATATTTGCAAGTGTTGTTATCCATGCCGTACCACTTTGATTATCATTATTATTTTAAGGGAATCTATGCAAAAGCTGAACAATAAATTTGCTACGAGTATTGAATGTTGGAATTATTAAACCAACACATACTTGTACTGGGTAATCACGGGTATGCTTGGTCATCGTCATATTTTCATTCTTGTTTTTTTTAGTTATTAGTTCAGTATTAACTTAGGTGTTTTGGAATTTATTTTGCTACCAGCACCCCTTAAAGAAAATATCAAATTCCAATGGTACTGTGTGTTATACCAAATTAGAAATCTTCTTGTTTGATGCTTATTTAAGCTTTGTGAAGCTTTTTATATCACACAAAATTTGTTAAATTTCTATGAATATCTATTTGGAACATATTAACACAGCAACTTAACACCTCTATCACCCATATACACATACGTCTTTTCTGATCGAAAACAGAGATTCAATATAGTAAACATTAGCATATATAGAAATTTTTTTAAAATTAACTGTTTTTATTCCACTAAATGTTTATACACCAGCTAGTGATCTATGTATATATCCATTTTTATAATTGCTTCAAAAATAATAAACACAGCGATTACGTCTGGTTTGTTATGCTAAAAATTCTTGGATGACCATCGATGTAATTTTCCGTCTTCATTATTTATAGTAAAAAAATTGCAACAATAAGTTTAACGACAAACATTGTACGTGTAGCCGTCGCAGAAATAGTTTTGGTACTTTTGAATCGTGTTCGCATTCTATCGGGAAAATAATCCCACGCTCCTAATCTTTCCCCAGAAACGATGCTAATCTCAAAATCGTGGCATTGCTATGTCAATCCCAACACACTATCAACAAACTAATGCTGAATCACTTCTTGGAACCAATGACGGAGGATGCCAAGCACTGATCGCACAAAGTATGGTTCCGAATGCCAACAGATATCCCCACATAAACAAAATATTTGCACAGGAACTGTCAATGCAGAACCGTGCCAGGAAAATAGAGTATGAAACAAGAATTAGTAGAAGGAATAGGGTACATAGAAGAAAGTCACAAAATTAGACATAATAGCAAACAATTGTTGGGTGGTTTGACAACAATTTAGAGATTTGCTAATAATTGATGACGTATCCGACGATTGCGTCACGAAATACAGTATATACGGAAACTTGATACAAATACGTTTAATTCCGGAAGGATGTACAGGACACAATTACATGTGAACATGAACGAAATCATATTTCGAAGAATATTTCTGATGGTGTACCCCTCCAATCATTACAATATTTGAAATATCAGCCTTTTGTCGGATTGACATTTAACGATAATATCCGTTTCATAACAGGGGGTAAATACATAATCGTAGCGTAATGAATCATAAGCAAAACTCTTCAACGTTGATACATTCCGACTCCTTCATTGTATTGGATGAGTCAATTTTTAGTATACAACGTCCATTGCAGGATGTTCCCTAAATAAGTCCATAATTATAGAAAATTATATCCGATGTACTCAAAAACAAAAACTACACAAAATTTGAACGGTCTATTGAAAATCCATACGCTCAATGAAACAAAACAACTGCAACAATGATTTAATTAATGTAATATACGATCGCAAGACCACCCAAATTTAATGAGATAATAGTGTAGATAATTTGTAACTCTATTGAGAAGCCATAAATCATTTTCGAAGGCACGGCCATTAAAATATATATTATCTTTAGAATATCGACTGCGTTTCGGTTCGTCGACTACAAAATTACCTATTTCAGTTTTTACAGTAGGTGTCTGCATTCGTTTGCAGGTGATTAGTGAATGAATGTTAAGCTTCTTGAATTCATTTTAATCAAAATTCCTGGTTACGTAAATTTTCACCTGTAAAAGTTTTAACGAAAAATGTACAATGTGAGGAAAAACACCAATTTATTTTTATTTTGCCCTGTGTGTGATAAGGACGTTTAAATGTAAATAATAATGTTTTTGTATTTTGAAGTTGAATGACACATAACAATGCTAAAAAAATGTCGGTGAGGTTCGATGATAGTTATTATCTATTTGATTGGTACCTTAGCTACCCACGTCCTTAGTGATTCTTTTATATATGCACTTAATTAGTATTCAACGAACACTTATATAGATAAGTTTAAATTAAGAAAACGATGTTGAGTGTACTTGGAACCCTTTTCCAGATCCGCGTCGTTTTGTTATGTTAGTTGTTAGGTTGTATACTTTTACATTTTTATTATTTAGAATAATTGATTTTTTATAATTTGTTAACTACTACTTCTCTATGTTGATTACATTGTTACAGTAAAATAACACAAAATATTTTTTCTTTCTATTTTACAAAAAACCTTTAATCATTCAACGTTAACCGAAACAGGTAATCGACCCAATCTTCAATCAATTTATTGCGGGGTCCCACCAACCTCGCTAATCTACACATGTGAACATCGCCATCCGGCCACAATAAATTAAGATAAAGGTGCGATACACGACGACACATTTCGAATTATCCGCGACGAGATCTTAAATTCTGTTGTTTCGAGAAATTTAACCCAATGCTCGGGCTTGTTTTCATAGATTGGCTTCTCAAAGCTTACTGACACATTTATTATGCACTTTCTCGCCGTCGATAGAACGGAACGATTTTACAACTGTCATCGCGATAATTTAATATGTGGTTAAGAAAGGCACCCTCATCTAAAATAATTAAACACCTTGTTATCCTTCAGACGTTAGAGCAAGTCACCCCCTCGAGAGGCGTCTCTAATATAAAGTCGATTATCTGATTTATGTTTTGTTTTAGTTTCTTTCAGTGTAATATAAGACCGTATTACAAATAACCTTTTGTTTTTAGATAATGAACCACATAAGAATGCGACGTTGGAATGCTTGTCTAGCGCATAGAAAGGGTCACGTCGATAAATTAAGATAAATTATGATTCAGTGCAAAGTGTTGTACGATATTGTGACTTAAGAACATAGTTTTAAAACCACTGCCCTATTGTCCTCCTGAGTCACATTTCTACCACGAACTTTGTCATAACTCAACAAGTGTATTTTTACTACAAGTTTTATAATTAAATGAAATTAATTCATTTTTGATGTATGGTGCTGTTATGAAGAAGTCACTGCTAGAAACAACACACGCATCCAACGCAGATGTTAATTCCAGGCTAGTTAAAGAGTAGGATAGGCTGAAACATTTCAAGTTTACTTAAAATTATTACGGCAATTTATCAAGTACTATTTTGCTTTATCTATTTGACAAATCGTTAAGAAATGTTTATTTATCGCGCCGTGAGCGCGTTTACTTGCCGTTCATCTTAGTCCTTTATGCGTCCTAATAGTGCGGTCTGAAATAAATAATTGACTATGTGTCTTACATAGGTTGGAGATTTGTGTTTGAGGCCCACGTTCGACTGATTGAAATTTACCTTTTACTGTGGTTTGATGCAAGCACGTTAACAAGGTTTAATGTTATTTGCGCGGACTAGATACATAAAGTAACCAGTCGGGTGAAATTTATAGGAAATTTCTACTTGATGGGTTCATTAGTTGGTACATTTTAAATATTTAATTTAATTTAATTAATTTTACAATACTCAAAAACCTCGTCAACACTTTTACCCCATTACATAGATACTTACATAGATATTACAGACTAATTAATTGCAATTGCAGAGAAATGGGTTGTGGAACATAAGGGAAGCCATAAATATTTTGATAAAATCAATGTATATAAGTTCTATCAATTGCACCTAAAATTCGACCAAATCTAATTCTACACTACAAATATGGATAATATAGTCTGGAGATTGCGCCACAAAATAGGTCATTTATTGCAATGGAAAAATAGTGGCACACCTTTGCGCGAACCAAAAATAGCACCAGCGCGATCTACGAAATTGACAACGCCGGCTGCAGTCTCCAGAAAGAAGCTACGCAAAGAAGAAGACGCCAACCTGGAGGTGAACTAATGAAGCATAATTGTATTTAGCGCACAAGTCGTGGTACAGGTTTATAACTGTACTTGTAAAATCGATAAAACTGATTAAGTTATTAAAATTAAAATATGAAATTAAATTAAACAGTGTGTGGCTGTAAGTGTTTGTTGCGTAGAAAAAGTAGATTCATAAATTATCTAATTAATTAATTAATTAATTTAAAACGTGACAGAATATTTATAAGGTATTGGAAGAAGCTTTTCATTATAATTCTAGCAGGAAGCGACGGATGAGAGAACAATAGTAGAAAAAGAAGACATATAACATTGAAGCAAGTATGCCATAACTAATAAGGAAGACTGAAAAGACGAGAACGTCCAGGAAGACGATTTAAAAACGGAGGATGAATTCCCGCACCAACAAAAATAAGGAGAAAAAGACATGGTAGAAGATGGAGTAACATGCTTAACATATTATACACATTGTACAGTATTTCAAGGAAAACAATGAAAGCACACGATTTAGAAAATTGCAAATTGCGATGGACAAGATTTCTATCTTGAATGTGGAGATTAGATAGAAGTAATGCATTTTCCAGAGAAATATGTGGGAAGAAGAAAGGAAGAAGAAATGTGGACGGAAGAAAATATACCACTAATAAATAAAGTCTAGAAAATTGTGACGAAAGGATCAACATGATCAAAATTATGAATGAAAAAACAAGGCTACCCACTAACCCCGACTATGCATCTTATATATTATTTCACTGAAGAAAAATGTAGAAAATAGGTGCCAGGGAGTTTGCTTTAATCAAAATGGAAAAAACGTAGCACACGCGAACGATCTGGCATTACTGTCCAATGAAGATAATCAGATACGATTAAACAGGTTATAGAGATAATTGACGCAAAAGCGGCTGAAGCCAAATACGAAAAAAAATTAGGTAATTGTGTTCCCAGCATGAGAAAAGATAAGTAAAGGAAATCTTGAAGTTGGAAGTAAAAGAACAGGTAAAATGTGCTTTCCAAAAGAAGTAAATATACGAGAAAAGAAAACAAAAGCGACGAGAGCAGGAAATTTGAAAATAATTTAAAGATTCGCATGATGATTTAGACCGTCTGGGCGGGAGAAATAGGAAGAGGTAGTGGAAATAACAAATTGCCATCCTACATAGTGTTGTAAGAAACGAAACAAAAAAATAATATAAGAAATTAAAAAATAAGACGTTCCTGTACAAGTAAGAACTAAATTCAGAGATGGTGGCGAGAAAAACCAGAGAGAAGAGCACTACAGAAAAATTACACTGACAACAACCGCTGCAGGAAAATAATCACAAGCAACATAATTATAAACAGTAGGTAGATTCAGATGGAACAATGGAGAGACCGAAAAAAACAGATGTAAAAAAGCACAAGGGTAGCGTTAACGAAAGGAAGGATCCTCCTAGGTGTAATATGATTAGCGGGAAATCAATAGGGTAATTGAAGGAGTGGATGCTAAGATCATAACATATCAAAAATATGTTTGGTATATAATTGTAATTACATAATTATTTTCCTCTGCGATGCAGCAATTGCACACCACAAGGTAGCTAGTTAAATAAAATTATTTAAGTGATTTATAGCGACACATTCGGCGGAACCGAACATACATTACGGCGAACAGAGATCTTGCAAGGCATACCAGCCAACGAATAGAATCTCTGAGATTATATATTCACTTATTAAAATAACAGTTCATAACTGAGATAACATAAGATAATATTGACGCCTGAATAGGAAATTTGTATTAAATTCGACTTTAGTTACGAGCCAGTTTTTCACCAATAGGTGGTGGTGGGTTGTGGTAAAATCCGGCGACGACAATAATGTTGACTTCGGATCACACAAACATAAAAGTGGTGGTCCAAGTGAATACAAAGCTGTGCCAATAATTCAAGACGAACCCCCTTAAATGTTAAATTAACAATTGATTTTCGAAGAACG
The DNA here is from genome assembly GCA_959613385.1 of Geotrupes spiniger. NCBI lineage: Eukaryota > Metazoa > Arthropoda > Insecta > Coleoptera > Geotrupidae > Geotrupes > Geotrupes spiniger. The sequence goes on along the minus strand of OY390737.1, from coordinate 30,810,818 downwards.
CCAGAAATGGCATTTGCCGGAATTATAGTAGGTATACCACTAGCTCATACTACACCAAAGTAAAATTTAATGCTACAAGTCAAATTTCACTTTGAAGATGGAACAATTAAAATAATGACAAATTATTGGCAATTACATGTTTCTATATTAATTATTATAGCATGAATAATTATTTAAATGCTCTGTTGTAGACTAATGCAAAATCGGACAATTGAACTGAAACTTTCCCAATCGATACAAGTTAGCGGATAGTTGATGCACATTCCACGATTCTAAAAAATAAATCGTTATGTTGTTCGGGGTAAGACAATACCGCAGGTTTTGTAACTCAATGACGAAACTTCCAGCACTTATACGTCGATAAGCTGCCATTGGCTAGAATTAATGGAATACCAACACTTTCCCAGGAATGTGTTACGTACTTTTGTAAAAACTGTCCTCATCTGAGCGAATAAATAAACTAAGCTCGTAAAAATCTACTCTCTCCTAAGAAATGTGATTTATACTTGTATCGGAATTTAATGATACATTTAATGGACGATATTAATGTCCGCACATATCAAGGATCTTATTAATCCGTAATTTATAGTCGCGTGTATTATTATTGAGTTGTATGAATAAAATTTGTCTCACATTGTGACAGTCTTAATAAATACACATTTCTATTGCTAATAATTGAACTCGTATTTTAGCATTAGTGTCAGAGCTAATGGTCGAAGACGAACTTAAAAATTACTATTAAGCTTTTCTACGTTAAATATTGAATCGCTTTGATTTGTTAATTTGTATATATTAATATAAATATAATATAAATAATAACTTGTGACATAAACAATGTAATTGATAGACAAAAACGGTCTTCTAATTAAAATATAAATTTGTTTCATCCATTACAAGATTCTTTCTTCCATCAAAACGGAATTTCAAGTTATGGCCAATAAAAGGAACGAGCACAATGGTTCTTAACAAATACCAAACTCGTGATACCCAAGCTATTAACATTTGCTTACTATTAACATTTCCAAGCATTTTATTCGAATACGTTGCTCATTATCGAAGGGAAAACTAATTAAATTAGTTGCTGTAATTGCTACAATATGTTTGCTAAAATGGAACCGAGCAAAAATATCATATGATACTTTCGACTTTATTAAGTATGAAGTTTACAGCCTGCTCGCTTTCCCCGTCAGAACGGTTGCAATAAAATTCAAAAAATGAGGTTAACATTTACGTAAATGCGCACGAGGAACAATGTATTTATATCAACTTTTTAAAAGTAAATGCGTAAGACTTTAATGCCTTGCGCAGCGGTCTTCATAAAAATATATTTGCGTCGTAAACAAACGACGTATAAAGAAACAGGCGCCGTTTGAACAAAAGCAACAAAACATCGAGGAAGAATGACGCAGTATTTTCACTGCTCAATGCAAACAAAACGATTTTATTATGCAGTGAAGAAAGTAAGAGTCTTATTAATGCAATCTTTGGAACTGTAACTAAATTTTAATGCAGATCACATTAAGACAAAATTATTAAAGCAATCTCTTATAGAAAGCACGAGTGCACATGCAATTTTGTTAAATTTCGTCGTTGGTTGATGGGTTTTAAAATGAAAGTTTTTAATAAAGTGAGGCAATTAGTCTTCATCCTTCACGCCTAACCAAAGGGGGCAAATTTTAATAATTCACGAACAAAAATAAAGTGCGATTTACGCTAGCTGACTTATTTCCATTGCCAAATTCAAACTAATCTTATTTGCATACTTTGCACACGCTTTCATTCATCTTTCCTTGTCCTGGTTTACACTTAGCCATACATGCTGGAAGGATTATACTCCCAATGTATTATTATATTCTTTATTTTTTCATTTTGTCAATTTCTATCCATTTATTTTTTTCATTCTTATGCATACCCACCCTTTATTTATTGAGCTCTCTCTGCAATCCTAATCATATCAACAATTTAACGGTTGAGTTTATATTTCCCCAAATTATCTTAAAAGCATGGCCACAAACATAAATGGTTTAATAATAATTTAATTCGAAGACTATTTATAAATAATATAACAACACGAGCATTGCAAAAGTTGAAATTTATGGCATTTTCAATGTTTTGTATCATGAAGTACACGCGGCATTCGTTTACCAAAATAGGATGTAAAGCGTTAAATGGACTTCCACCTAATACGCAATCTATTATGTTATCGCTTAAAAGAATGTAAATGAGTAAATAATGAAAACTAGTCTAAAACGTTATTAACGTTTTTGTTCTCTACTTTCTGAAGATTCTGACTTTTACAAAAATATAATGATCGATGAATGATTAATTCGTTCAGAGAATGCATGGTTTACTTCATTGATATCGGAAATGTAAATAGAGAACTCGCTTAAGGGGGGATCCTGCTTTAGGAGGACTTAAAATAGCGTTTTTGGGGAAATTTTTTTAGGACAGAAAAAAATGAGTCTAGTGAACTTTTTAGAGCATTTTATTACATATTTGACCATTAAAGAAAAAATATTTCGAGAGAAAAATATTTAAACGGAACCGATTTTTATGCACATTTGTGCAACACCTTTCAATTGCAGTCTACAATCGGTGGGAAAGATGTCGCTCGTAATTTTTGTGTGAAACAAAAAAAAACCAAAGAAAATTCGAACGACCGATTGAACTTTTTTCAGTACATAGTTCGGTGTTATGTGACTGCGGGAAGGGGCGCGCGCTTCGTTTGTCCGAGCGTTCGTATATTTTTCTCGACACCTCACTGTGTTTAGTGCTGTATCTTTTAAAATATTGCGAATTAGCCGCTATAACTTTTTATACATATTCTTACATATATTAGGCATAGATTTTTTGAGCCTTGTAAAAAAGCAAGATCCCCCCTTAATCGACGAGATTACGTTGTACGAGACCGTATTGCGAAATTGCTTTTAATTTTCTGACTTCAATCAATTCTACATTCGTAATTTTTTATTACCGATTTCATAATAAACACTATCTGGCAGGGTAGTAACACGTATTAAGGAAATTTTTAATATTTCGTAATTTGCTTTTGATTATTAGTCAAGGCTCTAAATTATACAGATAGTGCTTTACGACTAAATCGATAGTAACACAGAGCAACATATTGAAATTATAGATTGTTAAAACGCGCCGATCGACACGATGAAATAAATCTTGCCCGCGAAAAAATTGAAATGAGGATAATCTTTCGACGAAAATAATTTACGACCAGTAAACCGATACAGAAACGGCTATGCATTAAATGCCAGGATATAATGAGTTACCAAACTGGCAATAAGAAAGTTTTACTAAACCAGTAGCACAATAAAGATGAAGACGATATGGTAATTGATAATGGATGCGCTGTCACATATTGTTTCTTACGGATTTGCTTAACCGCGTATGGCACTACAAGCCATATGCATCAGTATGTCGATTTGTTCTGCACTATCACGAACGTCCGACGCAAGTGCTCGATTTAAATGTGTTTGAAAATAACGTAATTCTAAATAGCTTAAATGCGCAGGTGAGTCAATAAGTGTATCGGTTATTATCAGAGAAAATAACGAACGCGTTTTAAGGCATCCACTTTACGGAGTGCATGGGTGTCTGAGGACCATATACGGTATAACTACTGAATTTTATGCTTCCCGTGATTAATGTCATTGTCGTAGAGGACTCTCAATGAACAAACGCTCGTAAAGCTCGCGCACCGAAGTAATTTCTAATACGAGAAGAAGGCGTAGCGTAGGTGCAGGAAGTGACTCGAAGGGCCATTTATATTAATACGTACTTACTAATATGGTGTGATTTCAATATCGGTAATTAAATTTACGTGTCCATTGCGGTGAAATAGATATATAAATCAACGATTTACAAGGAAAAACGCGCATTGCGATAAACATCGCTCATACACAGAGCAACCGGTTTAGCGATTATGCCAATATTATAGCATATTATTGTAATAATCGTGTGCGAATAGATTTCAAGATCATACAGTGTGGAAGTAAAGCACGTGTATTGTTTATTTAATCCGTTTTGGTAAATTATTAGCCAACTTCAACTGTACCACCACACGCGAAACTTAATTAAAATTCAGCCCTTGATACAATTCACTTTCAAATATTTCCAATAACCCATTTGGGAAATTAAAAACATTCGCAGACTAAATGATTATAATAGCGGCATAATTGTTCTAGTCCACCTGTAGCACTTTTGCTTGACAGTGAATTTCATAAGCATGTGCAAAAAATGTCTGCAATATTCAGTGAAAAGAGGAACACATGAGAAGAAATTGAAAAATTATGGCAGTTTCTTTAAAAAGTTGAATAGTTTATTCCAATTAACGTCTCCCAAACAACAACTGGTTGCTGCATCGATCAATTTTATATTACGACTATCCCCATTCATTAAAAAAGTTTTCCATGACACAGCCATTGTAGTCGCCGACTAGATCGTTAAACCTTTTAATAAATACATTAGTAAGACCAAGTATGAAACTGCAGAGTATATAAGCCAAACTATACAAAGTATTTAGCAGCATAGAGTGTGTCGTTTAAAACAAAACATTATGCTTTGAAAAATCATGCTACTACGAAGCACCTTCATAATAATTAAGACAAAGTTGGGGTTTAGTAATCATTATCAGCAATGAACGTTTATTGAAATGTGTTACATCGTCAATGATAATAATGTAATGAACTTCAAAAAGGCTAAAGACAGTTTGAACACTATTTACAGAGGCCTTCCCACAGGTTGTTATTGTGTTAAATCATTTTTTTACACGTTCACTAACATGTGGATTTTTTTTCAATTAACCATCTGTTCAATTAGCGTGAAACTTCTCAACTCTAATAATTTGTAACAATACTTACATGAGTTGCTTAAGCGTTCCTATGATTTCTCAGATGGATGTTTCAGGTAATTTTATAAATGTATATAAACTACGCAAAAATTAATAGGTATATTTTAACAAAAGCTTTTAAGCTTTTTTGTAATGAATTTATGTTAATAGCATATCCAATCAACTTGAGTATTGCGGGTTTTAAGTGCAAATGTGTATGTAGGTCATTTGTTGTGCCAATTTAATATTGTTTACTGAGTATTAACTCGAATTCATCCTTATTTTACTTATATCTGTCAGTAACTAATAATGGAAAGAATCCTCCTGATAATAGATTAAATTAAAGCGCTATTTCCAGAGCAATTGCCCGCTTCCGGGAAACTGGCACTACTGCAGGAAAACCTGGAAGTGGTTCCCAGTATGTTACATTACCTAGATTTTTTTTTTAAATTATTTTATAAGAAGGCACACGATTTCCAATTAATGGCTCGACATTTCTAACAAATTATCTACAACTCAACTTGGGCTCAAAGCTCAGATCAGTTAGAATTGATTGTATAATGACGGGGTTACATCATATCGTCCTCTAACTTGTTCAGCAAGAACTTCCAACCACCGATGACGACGCGTTGAATGGTCATGATTGCGTCTACAAAAAGGGAGGACATCTATTTTCTGAGGAGTCCAGATTTTATTTAATAATGATACCCAGCGTCGCCAAAATATACCGCAATGGTAGAGATTTCAAGTGACCCCAATAAAGTCAACCAATTGTTGAAGTAGTATCTCCATCTCCAACAGGCCAACGCTATAATCAAGAAATAATTTTGGGAGTAGTTTTGTAACGTGCTGAAGCCATGAGAAGACAATTTAATCTTTGTTGATGGTAACACACTATGTCATCGACCTTGAATTGTTCTATAAATATTGTAAGATGATGAAACTATCATGTTCCCATTCCTTCGCTTTCTCCAGATCTAAACCCAATAGAACTTGTATGAAACTCTCTACAGAGAGAGGTGCATGCCGATAACTCACTACCTAATACGCTACATATGTTGAGAGAAGTGTAATCGGTACTATACTGCGAAGTACCACACATTGACACTTGTATTGCAAGTAGGGCAGTAAAGCTGTTGTTGATGTTCGTGTCCATTTGTCAATTATTTGCGTAGTTTCACTCAGTAAGACTCCTTCCTGTTTTGTACGTAGCTCTTTCTGCTATGGTAATCTTTTCTGTCTTTTTTATTTCTTGGTAACATGCTCGGATTTCCTTATTCTGAAAATTCTCCTCGATGGTTATTATTTTTTTCTCATTGTACAATCTTTTTTCTTCCGTTTCGATTGTTTTCTTATATTTTCCTCTCTTTCATATTGTCTTGTTATTCAGTAATTCTTGTGTTATTTTCTTTTTGTCCTCTGCTATCTCTACACAATTCTCATCGAATGAATCATCCCTGCTTGTCTTTTTCGTTTCCCGGATCGTCGTTTTAGCGGTATCTCCTCAACGTATGTGGTTTGCTAGCAGTTATTTTGAAATGCCCCCTGATATTTTGTGTTAACATCCTTAATCTGCTATCTTTCTTTGTTCCACTGTTGTTGAAGATTATTTTCACTAACAAATGATCGGATCCTGTGTCTACTCCTCTCATACTTACGTTAGTAATTTAGATTATGTTTTCTTGCTATCAGTACATGATGAATATGATAGCACACCCTATCGTCTGGTATTGTTCATGTCCATTTATATATTTCTTTCCGTTCCAGTTCAAGTTACATTTCCTTTAGATATTTCGTGTTTACTGCGTACTCCTATTGTTAATCGGTACATTTCTTCTTTTCCCAATATTTGCGTTGTAACCCCAATCATTATTGTCATGTCATGGTTCGATAATTTTTCATTTCTTCTTCTAGTTATTCGTAAAAATGTCCCTTTCTTCTGAACGGGCATGGGCATTGATATACTGATGCTGTTCTTTTCTCTTCGCAATCGTATAACACAACCTCTCTGATATCGATTTGAAAGATATCACCATCACTTTATTTTCATAATTTTTTTGTACCATGAGGGCAGTTCCTAGACTTCTGTTTGTTTTGTTTCTTGTAAGGCCGTATTTTTCTATCTTATATTTTTAACTTTTAACGTTTTTTGTAACCTATCTTAACCGTTTTCCCTTTGCCTTTCTTCTCTTTAGCTTGGATCCTTATTATGTTTTGTGTTTTGCGTTCTTGCAATTTACTTTTATTCGTCATCGTCTTCCTTTTCTCCTCGAAATTTCACGTAGGCCGAGTTTGTATTGTGTGTATTTCCTTAATCTCTATTTGCAGTCCTAATTTGCTTTCGAAGAACATTTTCGGCTTCCTTTTTCCTGTCCTCCTTGAAGGCTGTTCCCTTTACTACTATGTTACATTTCCTAGCTACTTGATCCATCCTGCCTATGAGTCCTTTCAACATTTTTATCATTGCGGTGAATTGTTCTCTTTCCAGCCCTTCCTTTTCTATTATTTCGGCCATCAGTTTCTCATTTTCTTCCGTATTCCTCCTCATTTAGATTGCCTTCACTATTCCAATAACTCTTTTATCTCACTTGTTACGTTGGTTTTATTCCCTGGGGCGTTCTTGCAATTCTTTGATTTGAGTGAAACCTTTCCTCTCTTCATTTACAAAAGTGCCTAATAACTTCGAGAAAATTGCCAATACTAACACCATAATGCATAAAACTTACAAATGTACTCTGAACGCGTGTTTTCATATATTTGTAATTTATGTATTTCCAGTGTAAATACTCAAGTAGTTCAAAGTTAGTATGAAGTATGGTATGATGTTCCTGAGTTTGGTTGAAATGGTATCTTGAATAATTTAATTGTTAATTGACACATTTTCACAAAGTAAAACGGATTAAAAAATATTCTTCTTGTAAAACGTTTAGCATTTGAAAGCTGAGAAACCAGATATATATATATATTATATATATATATATATATATATATATATATATATAATTTTCTAAGTGAAATGCAAGCTTGTTCGCCATGAAAATTTCCTAGCAGACGGGAAGTAGTCGCGTATATTGTTAAGTAAATATTTTAATTTGTTGTAAATATATGCATATGCAAATGCATGCGAATATGAACCAGACATATTTTTATTAAACATTGCCGACTGTTTACGATGCATTTTAACGATTTTTAAAGCCTACTTTTAGCAGATCCCTGACCTCGTCTCGTCTGGACACGTCCGTCTTGTGCACATCCGATATCTCCCCGACCGCGCGATTTCACGTTTATAGACATGCCACCCGGAACAATTCAGTTCCGTGTGCATGTGCGTGAACGTACGTGCACGTGTGTAAAAATCGTCGATTTTACAACTTCAAATTAAGAGATTTGCCGCGCTCCAATGAATTTAAAGTGGCCGTAAAACGAAAACAATGGTCGCGCGGCGTAATCTCTCTGGATTACGGCACTCAAAGAATGCTTAAAATAATTTAATTGCCGGCTGGATCGTTTCGGTTTATCACTTCGGATTTGATAGCTCTCCGACTTTACGAACACACATTCGTGATACATAAACGGTAAAATTCATTACCGGTTTACTGTTACTAGACTGAGTTATCTTATAATTTGCTTTCGGATCTCGAATTACCGTACATTGTCGTCTAGTTCGTGAATTGTTTTGTATTTAGTCATATTTTTCGAGGAATATTAACGATTATTTGACACATCCACCAACACAAATTTTGTGGTACAATCTTTGATGTGACACACCATTAGTGGTGTCAACAAAAAAAACTTTATTCACTGTATATGCAATATATCCTCCTTAGTTAAATCGATTAAACAAATATTTTGCGCCGACTGGAGTACAAGCTCATATACTTTAGTAATGTATACACCAAACGGAAACAAAATTACATCCCTCCTCTAATTAATACCCTGCAATGCACTTCAAATCAAAATACTCCTATCTAATATCAAAATATTACATCAGAAAATGTTAAAATTGAAATCTCAGTTGAGAAAATTTCAAAAACATCATGAAAGTTTTTGATTAAATATTTGAAAAAAAAATATATTTTGTTGACAACATTACTTATTTAACTCAAAACTTAAACCAGTAAACAATAATTAAAATAACTGCCCGACGAATTGGATCCAAGAAGCCAAATAACCAAACTACATTGCAAACTTCGATTATTGGGATAACTCTTTTGGGATAATTTTTGCGACGAACAAGAATCCAGATAAAAGTGTTGATGTGCGAAGAACTCGACGAACTGTATTTGTTACATTTTCGCCCTTGGGCAACAGCCAAATTCCAGCACAATACAAATTGAGTTCAAAATTGTGATGATTAAATTATTTTGTGTCAAGTAGATTGCTAGTGAGAAAACATTCGAATGCCTTATTGGTAACTTTAATAGGAGTTATAATATAAAAATATAAAATTGTATTTATTCGAAATGAGTGTACTTGTGTCTGCGCAACACATTTCCTTATCTGAACGTCTGTCTCTCCTGTGCTGATCTATGGCATATCTCGAGTGTCCACATAGCCAAGTGGTGGTGCAATTCTTTAGTTGCTTAACGTAAATTCCTTGAATATAACGAGAACAAAACCAATCAGCATTTGTCTTACTATGCATGAGGCAATGCAGCACTTGCATAATTCATTCACATAAAATCAAACAAGTACATTTTACCCATTCAAATGACCACCATTGAAAATGTCGTGGGCGTCATATTATACGAACTTAATAGTTCAGCAGTAAACCCGCGCTGATATTACGCTCATGAAGGTGAAGTTGAATTATCTTGACCGGTTTAAACAATATGCCAGTCGATACACAAAGTGAATATCACAATAAACACTCGTCATGTATTAACAAATCGCGAAGTGTCGTCGGATGAATGATGGCTAATGACGTCGTCGTAAAAGTAAAACTCGTATCGATATTTCAACTTCAACAAAACGCTTTTCTGAAAACTGTCAGCTCGCGTTAAGATTAACTGATTTTAAGCGCGATTCGATAGAAAGTCAATAACTTTTACTCGCAAATTCCCAGATAAATCGAATTTGGGTCAAGTAAGAGGACACCAATTAACACTGTCAGGCTGCACCGCAGACGCGACTTTTCGTGACCATCAAGGACAATACGATAATAACGAGTATTGCATTAATAATTCGATTATCAAAATATTGCATCGATCGGTTTTAATCGCTTCGAGAACAATTAGCATGGAAATTTTGTTTTTAATTAAAGTTCTCATCGATGGCTTCGTTTGCAGGTTGTAATTTATGCGTTCCATTAAAATTGGCATTGAGTTTTAATGCGCTTTTTTATTTAAATTAAATTGCTTTAACAAATCTATAATTTATTGTTGCAGAAAAATGGTTGTTTGTACGAACACATACGATGGGGTGAAGCTTTCGTTGTGGTCTATTCGGTCAGCGACAGGCATAGTTTTCACGAAGCACAGGAACTTCTAGGGCAACTTTCGAAACTTAAACTTCCGTCGTACTACACCAGTCTTCTATTAGGAAATAAAAGGGATTTAGATCATTCAAGGTAAGAAGTTGAAAAATACATTTTTCCGAAGAAGTTTCACTTTAGTGACGTGACATGTTTAAAACCTTAAGTATATTAAAACGAAAACCTACCAAGTATTCCATCAAATCTAATTTCTATTCGATCTGGCAATCATTTATTATCTATTTGATTGGTCGTGTATCGTTTACAAGACATCACCGTGCAATCTTTTATTGGTTTCAATTGAAAAATTCACGTACGAATTCATAGTTACGGCTGATAACGCGGTCTGGTAAGTTTTAAAACCAGTAAAACGTGGCATAAATAAATCGTAGGATTCTTTATTTGTGATATTGTGATATTATTATGATATGCCACTGCATATAACTCCATTTCAACATATTATTTATTTTTGGAGTATCGTGTAATTTTCTACGAGTATAATAAAACTGACAAGGATTATTTATTATTTGTTGTCGTTTTTTATTACAGGCTGTTGAGATATATTCTTAATGCAAATTATACAGTATAAACTTTAACGGGTTTTTCATATTTATTGTCAACGACTTGGAAAATACATAATTCTACAGTTAATGGAAATTACGTGCATAAAATCCTAAACGGAGTGCATAAAGATTTCTTTAGTAAAGGTTGACTTGGTTTTTGACTGTCCGTCGAATATGAAATTCTTTTCACCAAACTACGAAAATCAAAAGCATTTGAATAGATTTCAGTACATGCATTACTTTATATTTTATGTACTTTTTGTTCTTTCATTATAAACTAGACGTTAATTTTAATTAGATTTAATTTCATACTAAATTGTTTCATTTTTATTGATTTGTTATTTATCACACTTCATTTTTATTTGTGTTATTTTGTATAATTTCAGTTACTTCAATTGTTTTATTTTAATTAGTTTTCTTCTCTTTTATTAGCTTATATCAGTCGATTTGCAGCTTAAAATAAGTGAAATATACTTAAAAGTATATAGTATGCATGGGTTTGATTGTAATTGATTATCCAAAAATTTTAAGATTAAATCAATTTTGTGTAAATTAATTTTAAACAATAATGAAGACGTGAAAAAGTAGTATAATCGAAACACTGAAAATACTTTCTCCATTGATCCATTGAAGCCTCAAGTAAACATCTACTTCCGGTTGTCCAATTACAAAGTCTCGTCTTTGTCATATCTATAATATCGTAATTAAAGTTCAGGTATTTAGTTTCATGACATTGCAAATAATCAACTCGTTTATTTTCGACAAAACGAAAATCGAGCTTTAAGCATCTACTTCCGTCTGGTCGGTTTCAATCCAGATATAATGTCGCTTTATTATGGTAGTGAAAGTTATTACACATTTTTAAGGTATTACAAATGACCGGCTCGTATATTTTAGTCAAAATGGAAATCGGGATTCAAGTAAACTATACTTCCGCTTGGCCGATTTTAACCAAAATCGAACAGTTTATTACAGTTTAAATATAAATACACTTCGTTCATTCGAGAATGAAGATTTGCAAGGAAATGTTATGATGGAATTTGTCCATGTCCTGGAGATTTCAGTATTTTTGATTTTTGTTAATTATTTAGAGCTCCTTTCATAATTGATTTGTATCCTTGCAGTTGCTAATTTCTTTATTGTGTAATGTTTGACTTTGTTTTAATATTCTTCTGTCTGTTGCCGATGTTGTACCTTATATGTGTAATTTGCAATAGTCCTTGAAATAATAATATGTACAATTTTATTAATGATTGACATATTTTTGTAGCATTTTATCCACAACTAAGATAGTCACGTTAATTCTTTGCAATAGAGAAATGTTTCGATGTGTTATTTATTCAAAATATTATTTCATATCGTTGCCCAATCTAATTCTGTTGTTGAAATAAATTATATCCTGTAATACAAGAGAAAGTTATGATGACATATTCGACATCTAGAAAACTAAATTTATGTTGTGGATTTCAAAATTTGAACACTCACTCAGTAAGTGAGTATGAAAGTATGTTAAATTCGACTATGAATGGGATTTCACAGTTACAATCCATTACAACGAGATTTTTCTCGTGCCATTGTAACTCATTTTAGAATTGTGTCGACCTGCATAGATAGTATTCAGGTACTCGAAATAAAAATTCAATAATCGGCACTAACGACACCTCTGAAAGTACGAACGGCTGCGTGATAATCTATTCCACATAATAAAAACTTTGAATATTTAAACATCGCTTATAATAAAGCAACAGTGAAAGTAAAAGCGTCGTAAAAAATAAAACGACAATTTGCATAAAATCTACGAGAAACTTCGTTCTAATGAGCGTGAAATATCCATGAAGCAAATCCCGCGAAAAATTCCGAGAGAGGATTTATTTCACCTCATTGATGCTATCGTAAATATGACAAATGTCCTGCTGGCAAAAGGGAACGTCTATATTTATGCGTTTTATTCAATTTTATCGGAGGTGTACTTTAACACGAACGAAAGTTACATAAAAAGTGTCATTACGGCCGTGTGATATCCGGGTTCGTGTCAGTTTGGAATTAACGGTAATATTTCTCAGCGGACAGGCGAAAACACCCCCGCACCGCCATTGTACTTTTATAGCGCTGAATTTTTGTGGGTGTTTTCAGGTGTCATAAATTACGAGAGCACTTTTATGATTCATGCGAATATATTCCATTAATGAGAGCGAAACCGAGAGGCTTAAAAATCGAAACAATGTCGTGTAGGTTTAGAAGTCGCTCTTGCATAAATAATAGGTTATCTAGCGAGTTTTAATGTGATAATAATGGGTTGAGAGCCGCTATACGTCGTGAAATGTTTTCGTTGCGTGTAACCGACGCATTCTTTCATACCGCGCTGACCATGAAGCGCCACTTTCTTCATGCGGGTCAGAGTGCATTATCATTAACTAAAATGTACTGTAATCAGACCCACCCATTTCCCAAACCGCCACATACTGCGAACATGCCAAACGGCCGTACCTAGTTCAGCTTGTCTGCATTACACGAGACGGAAACATTAAGACAGGTGTACCTAGTTATTGTTGTTAGAGGATTAAAATCATTCTGCGTTTCTAACATATAATTGAATTTTTAATATTTCTCGCCATAAATGGAACAAGCATTCACTTCTGGGTAATAAAACGGAGTTCACGTTTCACGCAGTTATAGTGTTCCATCGGGAGTGCAAAACGACGGATTCTCAATATGACAAAATGACACGTTTGTGATGCCCACAATTATTACGACGCGATACGTAATAATAGCAATAATAATAACAATACTAATTTATTACCACTTATCTCATAGTAATCACACGTTGCGTACACGTTAGCTAATGTTCAGTCCAAATGATAAATTCTTGATTCTACTATAGGAGCGAACATTTCTATTCATTTTATCTTTAAATCCAGTTTTACCGCGAAATGAAATATCCATTGACCTACGCATACCCTAGATCGACTTAATATCACCACGAGTAATTGCAATAAATATTTAATGCATTTTTATTTCCGCATCCAAGGTCACCCTAGTTAGGTAGAAGTTAATCGTTGAAACAAATTGATAAGTCATAATTGAATAAAGAAATATTCAATAAATAGAACTATCATCCTAGACTGGAGATGGCGAATCAAAAGAATGCATCACATGACTGTAGCTAAAAATAACAATATTTCGAATTAAATGCACAACATTGTAAGCAATCACCCAATTTACTTGGATATTTAAATAGAATGATTAAAAAATCACCAGATCAATTAGATTTTCAATTGTGTGGCAATAAACCCAAGCCATTGAAGTAATGCTGACCACATAATAAAATTACCGAAATGCTGTCTGAAATCTACTCAGTTTATATGTAAAAGCAGACTGAGGGGTCACAAATTATTAATGATAGCAAATTTATTTATCGATGACCCAGAAACAAGAGCAGGGTACAAGATGAGCCACATGTATGGTTAAGATATGTCAATGACACCTTTGTAATATGGTTACATGAAAGAAAATGTGTTGCGGCGTTCCTCCACATCTGAGCAACCAGCAGCTGTATCACTTCCCTTAAACATGTCTAGACTTCCTAATAATGAAAACATAATATTGGCGCCTGAACCATACAGTGTATCGTCAAGGACTCCCACATAGAGTCAAGCCCAGTCCAACTCTACTCCATTATAAAAACTCTCGTCACATGATCAGAAATAATAGCAGACAACATCAACGAAACTACTGAAATGGAGACCAAATATAAAATATTGCAAGAGAACTGCCCTCAAAACGGGAAATAAACAATGATGCGAAACCTAAACAACGAAAACCGAGGGACGAAGCCAGATAACCCATAACCAAAACCTTCTTACTATATATAAAATGAACTACATACTGAAGCAACAGAATCTTACGCAAGCAGACACCAACACCGTTTAAAAATAGAAGCAATGTTCAAAAATCCAAAAACTTATTTCCTGCGGGAAGAGCAATTTGTATGCGAGGTCCCATGCAGAGACTGTCAAAAATAATGCATATATTGGACAGTCTGATGATGCAAGCAAGAACACGTGAGAGGTGTACTGTACAACAAAAAGGCAAATTGGCACAAATTAAACTTTGCAAATATCATATATCAATTGAACTAAAGCTATTTGTTTGTTATACGCAAGACGATGCATTTAAAAATATGACAGTTGTCGAATTAAATACGAAGAAGATACCTGACAAATGAAATGCGTGACGTTTCTGAAATTAATTACTCTAGTAAAACGCTTAGGAAAAAATGTGTTGTTTATTGTTTTAAGTGAAATTTTATGCACATAATAAAAATAGGAGCGCATGATATGAAAACTTGAATATTATAAATTTTTTGGACATGTAACTGTTTAGAAAATAATGAAACGAGTTAGACATATACTTCATGGTTTTAGGGCGAATTTAGGCATGCTCTTGGTGCAGCAATCAATGCCAAACCTAGGTTCGATATCAAATAATGGGATGCGAGCGCATAAAATTCACTTAGATAGCGTCATAATGAATTCGTTTATATTATATATTAGATCAAAATAAAGTAAAAACATTATGTAGGATATGTGATGGTCATGTAACGGGTGAGAGCTGAATGTAATCAAATTATTATAAAAAGAACTAATATTTTGACGCATCTCGAATCTGTATAATCAGTTTTTGTAAATTTTAGAGTTTATGATGTGAAATTCGCAACTGCATGAGCGATGGATCACGTGGCGATTTTGAGTAATGAGAGTGGATAATTTTTTGCTCGGAGTTATGGACGACGTCCGTTTGACATCATTGGCTTCTGCATACATGCAGACAATATATCTCTGTATGTCGTTGTGCTTATTAAAATGTACGATTTGATGTATGCAACTAAAATTTTTAATTTGTGTTACATCAAAACTTAATAGAAGGTTAAAACTTCTTCGGATTCGACGCATAAAGAACTTGGAATTGGTTTGTTGAGAAGTTAGAAGAAAATTATGTGATTGTTAGAATTACGGAAAAAATAAATTTGAATGGAGTAACATCTTACAAATCTTACACATTAAACAATGAAGGAAATTTAAAAACTATACTTTTTAACCTTAAACACGAGGAAAATAAAAAAAAAAAAAAAAAAAAAAAAAAACAACCTTTATTGGCATCCTAATTTTTACAACCTTTTTATAAACCATAATATATTCCAAGTAATGCACTAAATTTAGGAAAATAAATACGTCGTTTAATATAATCAATTCCATGCAACGACAAATAACGTAGGAGATTTAATGTTTTGTCAAACACAGTAAGGAAAATTTGTTCTACATTCAAAATACTACAAAAAAGGTGTTGGTCACCGTCAACAACAAGTATCTGATGCCCAAAAAGAACAGATTTGATGAAGATTTGGTCTTCAGCAATTAAACAAACAGAGTTGGACCCAGTCGCTAAATAAAAAGACTTATCAAGTTCATCTGGGTGGAATTTCTACGTAACGCATGTGACTTAACTGAATAAAATTCTGCAATAGTACATTTTCGCATTAACAAATGAGTTGTCGTTTAATTTATGGCATTCGCAATGAAAGGGTTTGACATCCTTGTCCTAGACTATAAATACAAGAAGACATCCTACGAGATCTTGATCACCAGAAACAATACGACACATTAAACATTCTCGCAAGGCAATTCCCGCTAAATTCCACATAATACAATTAATACATTTGCGTTCGCGTTTATAGAATTAATTAAACAACTATTTGCAAATTCTATTGCGACCCAAAATCCAAATTAAATATTCAAATTATCTTCGTGTTTTATATAACCTATGATGTGGCGATATTTTGTTAGGAATATTCTTAAAACGAATAAAATGAAAAACTGTAAAGTGCATCTAAAACAACAATAACAAAGAAAACCCCGGTTGACTACGAGGTAACATCTAGAATTGCCATCGAGTTAATCAACGAGGGAAGGGCATAAATTAATCAATCGAGGGGTGATAATAACCTGGCGAAATCCAAAGATGCCAAGGAGGAGCCACCTGTACAGTCTTTAGTAGTTCACTATGAAAAGAATCCACTTAATGTGTATATTTCAGATATATTTTGTACTTGTCTTGTAAAGGCGTTTAATTGATTTCATGTATCAATAATGGATTAAACGGGATTGAGGAAAATGAGGCCTATAACTATATATATATACTACTTGTCATATTTGAGGAATTGAAATTTCTTTTTTATTTTCTTTTATGGACGTAGGACGCCTCATATTTGGCCGATCGCCGAAAATTCTGTCAATATAATTTAATCCAATCCAATTTCATAATCCATATCGAAATGAGCACCACGTAATTCCATTATAAAATATTTCACGGGGGGGGGGCTGTACCAGAAAATACGACAAAGTGTAAAAAAGCGATGGTCAAGAAAGTTCGATACGAGGAGTATTTAATGAATTATTCATAACTCCTATTTCATTTTGCCTACTGTCACCACGATGTCATAACTATTAAACGTGTTTGTCAGAATTTAAGGTAAAATTACCATTTTTAGTATACCCAAAACATGTAAAACATGCTGGGGCATCAATATACAAGTTCGTGAATGACGGCATAAATAATGATGTTAAAATTGATGATTATTTCCTTGTTGTTAAAGTAATATAAAATAAATTGTTAAAAATTACATATGCGTATATTTATCATACAAAAACATTTTCAAAATATATTTACCCAGGGATTCATCAACGAGGCGTAACGTTAGTCGGACTAACGCTAGTTGCGCCAAAAATTTACGCCAGTCTTGCACAGGTCTAAATAAACGGCGTAGGCCTATTCATGAAAATCGCGTAGCCCGGGCGCAAATTAATCTCTGACGACATACACGACGTCATCGTTTCGCATTATGAACCAGACAAAATTCGTCTAACCTTGACAATTGTGTGAGAGCGCCATTCTCGAGTTGGGGCGCAGAGGCAGGCGATAGGACTTTTTAAGTAACAATTAGTTTGGCTTCATAAATAAAATAATAGAATATAAATAAAAAATATTTGATTGCATCTTTTTATCTCGTAACAGACGTAAGGATTATTTCAATCTATAAAAATAAGTTTCACAAGCTATAATTACGGCCGTTATTAATTGCACAAAACACAATACTATAATAATAAGTAAACTGAAAAACCAATAGCATTGCACTGCAACCAAATGGGTACAGGTCGAGTCTTACGCCAGTGAGAGGTTTATATAAACCACTTCATGGGATGGCGGTTGATCATCCAAAGGATCGATTAATCCTGCTCTGGACAAATGTCAACATTATCAAGTTTATTTTGAAGCTTTTTTTCTAAATATTTAATTCATTTATAGTGGTCTTTTTTAGTTCTATTGAAATAATTGAAAATTTTATTTAAATTATACTGATTTTTTTTAATATTTTCTTTACAAAAAAAAACATGATTTTGGAAGGTCTATTTAAAATTAGGATTAATATAAAACTATTAAATAAATTTTTTGAAAACTTAGCTTTGTATACAAAATAATAAAACTTGCTAGAAATACAAATTTATTAAATCAGAATAAAAACATATTCAGTAAATTACACGTTGCGCTTTCGCAGCACATAATGCTGCTAATAATTTATAATGCTGATGCGTACAAATATATATACAAAAAAAGGAATGCATGTTAGAACGTATTACAACACACGCTTTAGACACAAATTTAAAACGGTGAATATTCATGTCTATAATTTGTAATCGACCTCTTCGGTTGATCATCCAGAGGAATCAATTGATCCTGCTCTAGACTAATGTTTGCATTAATGCACATTATGCAAAACCATGTAACCCAGCCATCTAACCAAATTAAAAATCTGGAGCTGTGTGTGCATTACATACACCTGTACATTTAAAGATGTTTGGCATTTACTGTTTATATGGTTGGGTGTATCTTCTTTTGAAGGCATCAACAACAATACACGACTGCAATCTATGGCTCCTATTACATTTGGTATATTATCTATTCCATGAAATACTTTCTTAACACCGATTATATAACCAGGATCATTTATACAATAGGTGCACAGTAATGTGTCAGTACTCGACTACATGTTGACTGGCTCACATGAACAATGTTTGCAATTAAGCTTTGGAAGCCACCCGATGCCACACATCTTAAGCCAATGAGTACTTGTAGCATCACGGATAAAGAACTTCTGTTATTGTAGGGTGTTCCAGCTGTGGTATTAGCTCGTATAATCATATGCCGTGGCAAACTATAGTACCTACAATAATATTACAGTAATATTTAAATTTGATTAGTCATATTGAAAAGTGTTTACTCACCTCGGGCACTTGTAGTGGGTCTAATCGATCGTGAAACAATCTGACACTTCATATATTTGTCAATGGCAGTTGCCCAGTCATATTTTGCCCTGGCTCCTAACCTTGGCCATATTCCTCCTCCAGAGCAAGCATATTCTTCCCTGCACCCAGTACCATGTTTACTATAACGTTATAAATGTAGAATAATACTCAGGTGCGGAAACTTGATGAAATAAAATAGTTCTAATTGCAACTTATTAGTAGCCGAAAAAAAATTTACACTCAAACAAATTTGTAAAATGTGATTTAATACTTACTTTGATTACTCTGAAAATGTTGTATAGCACTGAAAAGTACTTTTCGTTAAGAGAAATTCGCGTAAATTAACAAAATGAGCACAACGCAACAGTTACGCCACGACTTACACACCCCAACAAGCAGGTCTAACTTTTCGCGCAAATATTGGCGTAAATAGGGGCGTAAAAAAAGGCGTAAGTTTCATGAATAGCTTTGCACAGGCGCAAACCGAGTTAGTCCGACTAACGGCTTAGACCCCAATGATGAATCTGGCTGTTAGAGTTTAAACTTAAATAAACATCACTTTTGAAACATACACATAAAGTTGCATTTCAACGATATGAAAAAAATATTACTCATTTTAAACACACTTGGAATGGTATGTTAAGTCACGTTAATAACAATATTATTGGTAAGGTACTTTGAATTTATTTGACGTAATGGTATCGTAATTAATGAGAACGAAAATTGATGAGAGGCAAAATATCAAGGCCATCGTTATTTTACGTCATAGATTATGTTGTAATTCAACCCAATAAAATAGTTGCCCTGGCATCTATTATGAATGATTTCCATTGAAATGTTATGGATTAATTATTTTAATAAGAGCGTGTTGCATTTATATTGATCATTCAAAAGCAAAGCGCATTGCTGGAAAAACTTTAAGTGCGTATGATGACTTTATGACGGAATTAGTTCTACTGTAACTATTTTCAAACCATTATCGCCAATAAAATATAAAACCTGTAGGTGTAAGCCTGTAATTTCAATTGGCGATAGTTTAAATCAGCCACGATGTGAAAAGTAAACGTGATAATAAGTCA
Source organism: Geotrupes spiniger (assembly GCA_959613385.1). Taxonomy (NCBI): domain Eukaryota; kingdom Metazoa; phylum Arthropoda; class Insecta; order Coleoptera; family Geotrupidae; genus Geotrupes; species Geotrupes spiniger. The sequence goes on along the minus strand of OY390737.1, from coordinate 30,790,500 downwards.
ATCAAGAGATAATGACATAAATGACAACAAAAATGAGAAAGAAAATATAGATTAAAACTGAAGCTAGGAAGCATCGAATCAAGAAAAGCTCACTGAAGACGTAAATCGGAAATTCAAAATATAAATATATATTTCATAAAATACTATTAACTAAAATTGTGACATGTAATACTGAAAAAATAAACGTGCAAATGAAATAATTGCAAAATATCTCGGAGTATAAACGATGGATTTATTTAAGCAATCTGGTTCCAAATGTTCTTTCAGATAGCGTTCAGTGACATATTGGACTTATGCTAAGAATCCTTTATTTTTTAAATATATTCCAAATGACTTCACCGACGACAGCTGCTTGATTGGTCGACATTGCGGACGTTTGGTGTAATTCGACAGTGCCCAGCCCGCTTAAAGCAGAAAGTGAAACACGAGCCTGTCCGTCGTGTGTGTATCGATACATCATGTTGCGCGATTGAAAATGCAATTCAATTAGTTGAAGAAGTTAATTATCACTTAGCGGTCTGTGATTAATTTTTATTTCTCCAAGACAGTGAATCGAATTTCACTTTCTTATGTTTAAAAGAGAAAATGGACTTGACGTATTGTAATTTAGAATTTGCATCGTGATGAACAGGCAATTAAAACTAAGAACTCAGTGCAATGCCTTATCAAACAAAAATTTATCAGACATCAAGATATCTCTATCGTTGTTCACTGTGTACTTTATCGATATGTGTATCACGTATTCAAAAAAAAATACCTTTGTATGAGTAACATGTTATTAAATGATTACAGTTTAAATTTTAGTTTTATGTCGTATTATATGCAGCAATCATTTAAACAACGGTAAAGTTTGCGAAGGAAATTACGCGCAAAATCAGCATATAAAATTGCTAAATCATATTAGAAATGAAATCGTAAAACTGCACGAGTTCCCTAAGTGCTTAATAAATACTTAAAATGCATTAATACCATATAATTACAATAAATTTTGAAATATTTCCTCTTAATGGTATCGCATTACATAAAAGCAAACTAGGTTGCCATAAATTACTGTCGATCATTTTTTTCGATTTATTTTAGTTCGGTAGCCTAAAGCAACTACGTACATATATATACGCGTAAACACACTGTAACGTGTGATTATGCCCGCTAAATAATAACTGCCGGTAATGAGCACATACAGCTCGGCGCTTGGCAGCGGAAGTGATTTTTAGCTCCCTTTTCGAACGTACGATCTATACTTGTGTCCTATGACACAAAAATAAAGCACACATTTCGTTGCGAGTAAACTGAAACGATAAATTCGTTAACGCAGTAAATCAGCCTTCGTCTCTTTAAATTAAAGTCTCTCGATGTCGAATAAACGAGCATGTTACTCCAGATACGTCAGATATCTTTCTCTTGAACTTCTAACTTCGTGCTTAACATACTTGAATAGGAGTACGGTCTATTAATGTCACTTGTCAAATCAGCGCGACGCAGTTATCGCTTTTTTAAAATCTCAAGTTCGGTCGGCGGTGTTTGAAATGGATCTGGGAAGCGGCGAGTTATTAATGGCGTGCAATGCCAATGAAATTACTACGTTATTTTCGGCGATAGTTTTTACAAGTTCTAGGTCAGAGTTTCGTGAATGAATTTTGAACGATTGTTATTAATGGAGAAGTTCAGGTTTTGTAAGCTCGGTGAGCGGTTCTATGGACGACTGAATATATTCCCTCCCTAAAGATAACATGCAGACGCATCTTTTGTTCACACTTCAATATTATGGCATGTTTTACGAAATATGCACACGAACTGTTTTACATAATTATAGTACATCAAAAAACTACAAGTAAGTATTGATTATTATTCCTAGAAAACGGTGTGTGAGGTATTCAAATAATTGTGCGAGATGTACTAAATATCGGTGTACTTACACAGAACACATAATCTAATCACGAACTGAAGAAATACAGGAACAAAATGTATCGATGAAAACCACCAAACATTCGAGATCAATATCAAGAAATACATCCAAAATCCAAGACATGGGAAAATATGCAACAAAACGCTTCAGATACAGGAACGTTATTGATTTAACAATAATGACAATGGACTAGCAATTGATCGACGCGATTGGTTGTGTTGCATGGCTATTGCTATCACTAACTGTGACATTTAGACGCAAAGTTAGTCAAATGTACGTTTTTCATTTTGTGAAAACTCTTCCACATCGATTTTCACAAAAGAATTAATCGTCGTAGTGTTGGTAGTATTGATAGCAAACTTCGATTGAAGTCAAAACTGTCAAACTTAGTTCAAATTAATCATCGTGTTAAATTGTTACATGACACATTACAGGTACTTACAACTTAGTTCAAAATTAAATCATTGGAAAAAAACTACCACAAGAAAGCTCTACTCTTTGAACTTAATTCAATTAAAGAGATGTGTCTTCCGGGTCTGTCCGTGTTTTTTGAAGTAAACTTGACGTTTCGCTGATCATACTGTCAGCTTCTTCAGAAGGTTTCTAAAGATTGGTGATGATATCTTTTTCTCCGCGTTATATAGCCGGTCGTTGCTGCGCTTCGTTGATGCGTATCCGTTACGTTCCGTTGATCCGGATCCGTTATCGTCCGCTGATCCGTGCCCGATGCGTCTCCTGGATTCGCCCTTGGTGGTCCTGGCTGCGTGGTCGATGGTTCTTTCTGCGTCTTCCATGGTTCTTGCCGCGTCTTCGATGGTCCTTTCAATGCCAATTTCCAAACTTTGCTCAGTCTGTACCCATCTTCTCGGTTGAAGTTGTTCGGGTTCTTCATTATTTCCAAAGATTCTCTCACTATCCGTGGGTAGTATTATTGTTTATAGCGAGGATCTTGACGTCGTTGTAATCGATGATATGATTGCTTCCCGTGTGGCAGTGCTCAGCTACTGCGGATTTTTCTGTGCTACCATGCTCCATGTCTCTGCGATTCTGGTTTACTCTGCACTGTATGCTGCGTCCAGTTTGTCCAATATACGATTTCCCGCACTGACATTGAAGCTCGTATATTCCTTTAACTCGTAATCTTGGTATCGAGTCTTTATTTGACGGAAGCAGTTCTTTTATTTTCTTAGCGGTGCCGAATCTGACGTCGATATTCTTCTTCTGTAGAGTTTTCTTCAGCCTATCCGTCACTCCGGCAATGTAAGGTAGGTACGCGTAACCTACTGGTTCTTGTTTTGGGTCATCCTTCGTTTTATTCTTAGCCCTGGCAAGCCTCTCAATCTCCTGTGATTTGTAGCCGTTTTTCTGCAATGCGTCCTTCACTTGTTGGATTTCTTTAGTTTTGTTGCTAGGATCACTAATCCTGTCTGCTCTTCGTAGAAGTGTTGTGACTAACGATCGTTTCTGCTGTGGATGGTGATGAGAGTCTGCGTGTAGATATCGGTCCGTGTGGGTCTTCTTGCGGTATACTCCATGTCCCAATTTTCCACTGTTGTTGCGTTTTACCAGTACATCCAAGAAAGGTAAGCAGCCATTCTCTTCCATCTCCATCGTGGAGTTGATGTTAGCATGTTGTCTGTTGATGTGTTCCTTGAACGTGTGCAGGCTGTCTATACCGTGGGGCCATATCACAAATGTGTCGTCCACGTAGCGGTACCAGCATTTCGGCTTCATGTCACTAGAGCTGATGGCTTCTTCTTCAAAAGTCTCCATAAAAATATTGGCGATGACTGGTGAGAGTGGTGATCCCATAGCTGCACCGTCCTTCTGCTCGTAGAAATCTCCATTCCACAGAAAGTAAGTGGTAGTTAAACACAATCTTGCTAGGTCGATTATATTTTCTTGGAGTCCCTGCGGTATAAATCGTTGTCTGATTAGTTCTAGGGTTTCTTCTACTAGCACATTGGTGAACAGAGATTCCACGTCAAAACTCACTAGTATGTCTTCGCTGGTTATTTGAGATCCATTTAAAATCTCCACAAAATGTTCGGAGTTCTTCACAAAGCTACTAGTTAATCCCACGTACTGTTGCAGTTGTTTGGCAACATATCTGGCTAGTTCATAAGTTGGAGATCCACATGTGCTTACAATTGGTCGTAGAGGGTTTCCAGTTTTGTGGATTTTCGGCAGTCCATATAATCTTGGAGGCTGAGTTTCTGATGGCAGTAGACGTCGATGTTCTTCCTTCGGTATGGCTGACTCCCTGATTGCTTTCCTGGTTTGACGTTCTATCTTGGCTGTTGGATCTCTGCTTAATTTCCTGTAGTGTTCAGGATCTAATAACGTGCTGATCTTCTCATTGTAGTCTATCCGGTTCATCACTACTGTTGCGTTTCCCTTATAAGGGAAACGCGACATATTTTTATGGAGACTTTTGAAGAAGAAGCCATCAGCTCAAGTGACATAAAGCCGAAATGCTGTACCGCTACGTGGACGACACATTTGTGATATGGCCCCACGGTATAGACAGCCTGCACACGTTCAAGGAACACATCAACAGACAACATGCTAACATCAACTCCACGATGGAGATGGAAGAGAATGGCTGCTTACCTTTCTTGGATGTACTGGTAAAACGCAACAACAGTGGAAAATTGGGACATGGAGTATACCGCAAGAAGACCCACACGGACCGATATCTACACGCAGACTCTCATCACCATCCACAGCAGAAACGATCGTTAGTCACAACACTTCTACGAAGAGCAGACAGGATTAGTGATCCTAGCAACAAAACTAAAGAAATCCAACAAGTGAAGGACGCATTGCAGAAAAACGGCTACAAATCACAGGAGATTGAGAGGCTTGCCAGGGCTAAGAATAAAACGAAGGATGACCCAAAACAAGAACCAGTAGGTTACGCGTACCTACCTTACATTGCCGGAGTGACGGATAGGCTGAAGAAAACTCTACAGAAGAAGAATATCGACGTCAGATTCGGCACCGCTAAGAAAATAAAAGAACTGCTTCCGTCAAATAAAGACTCGATACCAAGATTACGAGTTAAAGGAATATACGAGCTTCAATGTCAGTGCGGGAAATCGTATATTGGACAAACTGGACGCAGCATACAGTGCAGAGTAAACCAGAATCGCAGAGACATGGAGCATGGTAGCACAGAAAAATCCGCAGTAGCTGAGCACTGCCACACGGGAAGCAATCATATCATCGATTACAACGACGTCAAGATCCTCGCTATAAACAATAATACTACCCACGGATAGTGAGAGAATCTTTGGAAATAATGAAGAACCCGAACAACTTCAACCGAGAAGATGGGTACAGACTGAGCAAAGTTTGGAAATTGGCATTGAAAGGACCATCGAAGACGCGGCAAGAACCATGGAAGACGCAGAAAGAACCATCGACCACGCAGCCAGGACCACCAAGGGCGAATCCAGGAGACGCATCGGGCACGGATCAACGGAACGTAACGGATACGCATCAACGAAGCGCAGCAACGACCGGCTATATAACGCGGAGAAAAAGATATCAACACCAATCTTTAGAAACCTTCTGAAGAAGCTGACAGTATGATCAGCGAAACGTCAAGTTTACTTCAAAAAACACGGCAACACCCGGAAGACACATCTCTTTGGAACGATGGCCGTGAAAGCCTACATTCGATTATTAATTCACTTAATTGATTGGAACGCATAAAGTTGTTAGAAGTTAGATGCAGGTTTGATAGATCAACCGAGTATTTACATTTTGCCTATTTCATAAATGTAATTGATTTTGATAATTATTTTCTAACAATGGTAAACTAAAGAGACCATGGGATGGTTGCTGATTTCTATATTAAAATAAATGGTTCAAGATACTAATTTTGATGCCTATGAAAGGTAATTTTCTATTATTTTTAAGTGAATTTTAGACTGCCATACTGGCAATTCAAAACATGGATACTAAATACATTGTGTGCCAATAATTTCTTGTAGTTTGATGAAAAAATAAACTGTTAATTATCGTATACATGAACTTTACTTCAACAGAAAATAAAATAATAACATAATTGGTTTTACGTAAATAAATGCAGAACAATATAAATATAATTTTCTATCGCTAGTTTTAAATTGAATTATTTCGACAGTTATTAAGAACAAATATACACAAGAAACAATAGAACAAAATAAAGTAAATTATCACAAACGTAAAAATCCGCGGTGGTCCGCACGAAACTTACTTATACTTAGTTATACTACATTTTTCGAAAAAACTTTTCAAATGAAAGTTGTTTAATATCAATATCTATAATTTATGTAAGAATATTTTTTTCCGTAACGTGTACCGTTTTCGAGATATGGAAAAAGGTGATAAGAGTAAACCATCACTTCCGGTTGAGAGATTGCGTTCAAAATAGGACGTTTTCCTCCTTGATACATACAAATGTTAAGTTTAAAGTTTCAGAGCTCTAGCTATAATCGTTTGGACGCTAGAGCGCGCACAGACACACAGTAACACACACACAGCCACACACACAGACACATACACAGACGTCATTCCGAAAATAGTCAGAAACGATTCAGGGGACCTCAAAACGTGTATATCCGTTGAAATCTCGAATTCGAAAATTTTCATGATTCCTATACTTACTTATACATAATGTATAAGAAAGTAAAACCTATGGAACAATTTAAAAAAATACAAAATTGCTAAACAAGGTATAAGAAATTTTAAATTGTCAAAAAAATAGTAGTAAATCAAATATAGTTAAAAACTAATACATCGAATCGAAAGTGTCAAAATTTGATAAACATTCAAAAATATAAACGCAAAGATAAAAAATTAAAACAAATCTATTGAAAATGTAAATGAAACTAATTATTACAAAACGTTAATAAATCCATGAAAATGAGATTTGGCGCACACGTGAAAAAGTAAAAATTGCAAAAATACCTAAAAAGGAAAATTCGAAAAATATGCCACAATTACGAGAAATGAAAATGAAAATTTTAAATGGAAAGAGAATTTAGCAAATTGAAAAAAGTTTTAATATAACAAAATTTTAATAAAATTGTAAAGTTTCAAGCACACAAAATATAAAAATCACAATTTGTTAAAAATGCTCAATGTTTCAAAAATGTAAACGGAAATATCTAAAAATTAATAAAAGAACGACGCATGAAAACAAATAAAAATAATAAAAATAATTGTTAATAAAGCAATTTAAATGTAATTTGCGGCAAATGTATCAAATATGTCAAAATTGCAAAAAAAGAAAAATCAAGAAAATTAAAAAATTTATAATTAAGATAATTAAAAAAAAATAGAAAATTGAAAATACATTTCAAGGAAATCGGTAATTATTTTAAAAAAAACATAAAACATAAAATATTCAAAAACGAACATTTCAATAAGTCAAAATTTTAAATACATGGGGTATAGGGGGTATATACTTCATATGTACTTAATGGATTTTCGTAGAATTAAATACTCAAAAGTGAGGCCAACAATTGTAAACTTTTTATTATTGTGTCTTTGCAAGATTTAAGTCATAAACGGTACAATTGCCCTGCCAACTGCAGGTCGTAAATCAATCAAAAAGAGTTCGTTACTGATCTAAAATAATTCTATATATTTCCTGTCTGACTTTACGATATCCCTTTTAATTACTAGCAACTATTGTTCTTGTTAATAGATTTAAAACAAATTTTGAACGTACGTGAATCGGTTCTCCATGTTTAGTGCGATAGGCGAGTGTGATTTTCAAGCTTTGAATTATATGTGTTAAATGGCCTTAACAGACTTCAATACTACTTTAATGTAAGTTTCTAGTATATTCGCGTCTACGTTAAAATTTTTCTTCTTTATTAAAGAAATGTCTACACCATACTAATTCCACAATTTCTTGTTCAATTCCACCAGATGCTGCCATTACTGTCCCTAAATACTTTAGTTGGCATCTTACCTGAATTTCTTTTATTCTGAATCGTTTGCGATTTCCATTATCTTAGTTTTATTTATGTTGATATTGTATCTTAATAGTGCATCTTTGCGTTTTTAAACTTTGTTATAATTCATCACATTATTTATTTTTACTGATGTTAATTTTTTATATTGTAAATGCAGTGATTGTTTATCTTGAACCATATATTTTTACCGATATCAATTATTTTTAAAAAGATTAGAATCCTTAATATACATCATTATTTGACTCTCTTTGTTATAAAGCTTTTGATGTGGTATCACCCTTGGCCTGTATTTTCAGTTCCATTATGGGTCAAGAATCTTTGCCATGTTCTCACTTTCACCTTTCCTTCACTATCTTCCATATTTATATTTGCTCACTTAGCAAGTCCGCTAAATGCTTTTCCCATTTCGACTGTTGATATATAGGCTAGTGGCTACTGCCTTGTCAACTATCTGATGCAATGCAAGTATTCAGTTAAATCATGTTATGTTAATCTCTTTGACACCAATCCTGCTTTTGTGTCTCCCATTATCATTTTAATCCTACTTCGTAAATCTCTCTTTCATTCATTCTTACATTTTATAATTATCATCTTCTATGTGTTGTATCATCTGGTTTACTGTCATCAGTACCTAACTGATACATTTTATTAAATAAATAACTCTGTATTGCGAACATATGTACTTTGAAATTTGCCCATACCCTTTAATTATAATGAACTTTGTGGGCCTGGAACCACAACAATATTATGTAGTTTTCCACGAGAGAGTTTAATTGTTCGTCAAATTATGACAAAGGCGAGACAGGTACCACTTTATGTTAAGACTACACATAAGCTTTTCGTTATTTGTAAACCAATTTTGTAAAAAGATGAATATTTAAAATTGATTATTGTTGAATATATCAAAAACATTTAACAAATTCTGAACTGTTTTGTAATGAATGCGGTGCCCAATACATTGAATAAAATTGCATATTTATTTTGGAGTTAGTAAATTGTGATTATTTATTTCAAACTTTTGTGGCCTATTTAGATGTTGAACCACTCCCATATTTTATGTAGGATAGCCACGAGCCACATGTCATCACTCTAGCAAATGCTGTTAAGTATACTGAGTTAATTCCATATAGTGGGCATTTAAATTTTTAATGTAGTTTAATACGAATTTTTAGCCCAATTAAATTTAATGTCTCAAACAATTTTCTTAAACCGCGCCTTGCACTGGCATCAAATAGATAAGTTTATAACGAGTCGATGTCGTTAATCTGAAATCGTATTTATTACAGAAAAATTAAATGAATTATTTGTACATGACAGTATTCTTTACGCTGCAGGTTTTTCATAACCTATTTTACAAATTAACATTATTTCCCTTCTATATAATTCAAACGCACGGCACCAGATTTCTCTTTAATTATTGTGATTAAATACATTTAATATACATAGACGTTAGAGTTATCTGCAGTGTAAATTATTCGATTTGTTTCGTTTACTGTAGAAATCTCTTATATAATAGTAGAAATATGATACCGAATAAATAAGCAGGCGTCTAGCAAAGCCATTAGCTTACAAAATGCCCTATTACTTTGTGTTAGTTTAAAACAAAGTGGATTATAAATCACAGCTGGTCTTTAATCTACAATCAACGGCGACAAGAAGTCGCACTTTAACTGATCTACACATGTTTACTCCAATTATAGAATTACTATCAACTTTCATAACTTAATTATACGCGTTGATTGGTTTTTTACGACGTTTTAGATTGCGGATTAAGTTCGCACGTATTTAAGATATCGATGGCGACAAAAATATCCCGGCGCGAAAAATCCGCCTCGAAAGCTAATAAAATCTAAACTGAAACGCGTTAATAATCATAATTAGCAACATTGCGATTAAATATGCACCGTGTTGCGAAATAAATTTGCTCCTGAATAATACGGCGTTACGGAGAAATCAGCACCACTGATTTCCGGAATTCGGGTGCACGATCTATTTTACCACGTGTTAACTGCAATAACTATTACTTGAAACAATGTTCGTTGAAATGATTAAAAATGTGCGCGATTTATTTGTAATATTTATCCATTTATATGGGGGTTAGTTTTCTTAGATACGGTCCATGTTAAAATTATTTTATTTATTTTTTGTTCCGATGTTGCGTGACTGGAAAATTGGCGTACGTAAATAAGCAATTACTTTTAAAAATGTTTTTTAATTTACATAATTGTTGCACAAATTGTCGTTGTTTGAGCAAAGTGTGTATATTTTGGTATAAACATAGTAATTTTAAGCAACAGCGCAAATATTCATCATTATTTGTATAATCTTGAACCGACACTTATAAGACTGGCCACGAAAATAAGAATTAAACTAAACTTTATAAATTATCTGAAATAGTCTCTATCAGTGATGCCACAAATTTATAAATAATCTCTAGGAAATTATTAACGTGCCAACGTTAAATTATCTAACATAAATTATGATTCTTGTATTTTTCCTTTTTTATTTCATATTTTTTCTTGTCGTTACAGTCTCGAGAAAAAAATATTATAATTCAATAAACAAACAAAGACATTTTTTGTTACTATTTATTAATGATAAATGAATAAATATTTTACAAAATACAATAATTGTTTCGAAATATTCAAATAAGTATACACATTGCAACAAAGCCTCCTTTGAAAATTCACCTTCATTAAAAGTTTTCCCGTACTGAGGAATAACTGTAGAAGGTTGGTAACTACCAACAATAGTATTTGATTGAGTTCCAATATATTTCATTAAGGATGTAGTTGGGCATTTTGATTTTTAAAGATACGTGGTATATATATATATTACTTCGATTGAGAAGAGATTGGTTTCGTAATATCGCTTTACTGATACATACAGCAACATAAAATGCAAACAGCTTGTAATTTCACCTTTTTCATTGAACTAGCCGCCATAAGAAAATCAAAAAAAATATTATTATATATAGTATTATAGATAGCATCGACTTGAAAGTTAAAAAGTTCGAGCTTCTAATGTTGCGCTGGATTTGAAACGAGCGTTTCAGTAGTTGTGAAATTTGCCGTTTTTGATTAACACAATGCAATCTCGATGTCGCTACTGTAAATATAACAAGCAATTTGTGCGTATATCAATAAATACACCGATTTTCGCCCCCCTGATCAGAAGAATTCGAACGGCGCGCGGATTATATGCGTCCGAATTTATATGAAACTAGTATGGTGTACATACCAAAAACGAACACATCGCACCACATAATAACATTATATAGTAGGTAGATATTCAGTACTACAACTGTAAATCAACTTATTTTTAAAGCTATATTGAAAACCAACACAACCCAAACTAATTCAGATTTGAACCGGTAAACTAGGGATTAGTGCTCTGTCGATTCAGAGCTTTACCCAAGTCCTATTAGTGCATTTAAATCAGATATAATAAATACTTCACCCTCTGTTAGAAATATATTAATATGTGTAGTTCTGTATTTTTAATTCTTTGTTTCGGTGAATAGTGTAGGTGTTACTAAGACCGATCTTTTTTTTGTTATTTAACTTGAGGTAAATTGTGCTTTCTATTTATTTAGACCTATGCATCTTCAGAATTATATCGTTTTGTTGTCTTATTTGGTGTAATTATAATTCCTCGCTAATATTTCAGTGCGAAACAGGGAGGTAATATTGTGGAATTTGCGCAGGTGGTAATGGCAAGACAAATCAATATATTTTCAACTATTATTGTTAATATTTGATTTATACATACTACTCAAAAAATAAAACTTAACTTAACTTATATTTTTATATTTTAAGATATTTTGATCAAACTTGAAATATATATTGAATCATCATTTATTTACGTAATTACTTACACAATTGCACTCGAACACCTCTTGCTATAGTCAACTTAGATCGTCAAATCTCAAAAACAAAAATGAAAAAAAATTACTTAAGTATAAATATTTAAGCAGACTTTGACCCATTTTAGTTTTAAGCAATATTAGACCAGTTTGACAGTGCACTAGCATTTAAAAGAGGCAATAGCTCAGCAATTAATGTCGATAGACGTTAGTAGAGCTGTACAACGTTATGTTGCACAACAACTTGGGGTTGTGCAGAGAACTGTGTGGAAGCTTTGAAAGCGATATCAAGAAACGTACGTTAACAAGACGAGCAGGTACAGGTTGGAAGAGAAAAACTACGGCATGTAATGACCGTATAATGATCGCATACAAATCAGACTTGCAAGAAGATCTAGTGACGGCAAGAGGAACAAGAATTAGCGATCAAATTGTCCGCAATGGGCTAAGGGACACTGTTTCGGGAGCAAGTGCGTAAATTGACCAGCGCACATCGTCGAAGAAGATTTTTAATTTGGTAGAAATCAATGACACTGGCATCGTCGCTGATGATTGGAATATCCGTAAAATGAATTGTCCAACATGCAGTGCAGACATGAATCCAATCAAGCATGTTTGGGATCAATTAGAAAAACGTATTCGACGACGTCCAAATCCTCCAATTACAACTGAACAGATCGCATAGGCTTTAATTCAAGAATGCGACAATTTCCCTCGAAAACGCTTTGCAAACGCTTCTTAGTAGCATACCACCACTTGTCAAGGTGGTGGCATGCTCCTCATATTTTTTGGGAATGGTATTTGAGTGTCCAAATATATAAATCATGATGTACCATTTATTTAATTCGATTGTTGTGGCGGGTAATTGTTTCGTCTGTATGAATTCGTTGGTTTCTTGAGTTCCCTTGCCTTGTTCTGACGAACATTTTCTTTGTGGTTTGACCACGGCCCGTTTAGTCTGTTGCCATATTCAAGTTCACTTGTCCGTTAAGATAAATAACTCGCGACTTCTCACAGAAAATTTGGATTGGCTAATAGTAGCGCATACCTTTACGCTTGATCTCTGTTAGATTGTCGGTAAAACTTGCATCAACGAAAACGTGCAAACATTTCGTCATAATGAAGTCTGTATCCCTGGGGAAACCTCTTGCCACCAGCTGTGCTTCATAGGTATGCACTTGCCCATTCCCATCATTCTAGGTCTTGAACACCAATTTCGATGTAATGGTATATTTGTTAAATAACCTTGTATTTGTCTAGCGATATTATTTCTTCTCTAGCAGCTTTGCGATATTTCAGTTGACAACTGAAGCATGTTATTCCAAAGCGCTGGGTCGCTGTCATTTCGTTCTTCTGCTTCATAATCTGATCTGGTAGCTAGCCGTGGTCGCTCTTATCTACGTATTTCTAGCTGTTCTTGAAAAGTTTCTTCACCCCTTTTGGCTCCAGTACATCCGCAGCTTCAGAGTTGTTATTATTGGGACTTTACGCGTTCGACCACGTCCACGCTTCTGTACTTCGCTTGGCTCACCTTGATTCGTTGGTATTCCTGATTGCTAATGCCGTACCTCCGCACTGCGCATCGCTGTCTGCATCAAACGGATCCCAGTTCTCCGGAGCTATTGACTCAACTGTTTCCACTGGTTGCTTTTAAACGAAAAGCTTCTCAGCCTCCAAGTGAGAACAGACCGTGTCAGTCACACTTTGTTATTTGATGGGTTCATCCCACGGGATCATTTGTACCAGCTAACATGCCTTTATCAATTTTATTGTTTAGATTCTTGATGCCAGGAACATGTGTGTATATCACAGAGTCGAATCTCGGATGTGTATGATGTCCGTGGCTCGACCATGTCAAATGTCATAGTTCAAATGTATTATCAATACGTCTGCCTGGTCGAGGATTCTGCAGATTGGTTGCGATCAAAATCTCTTCTCATAAACTATTTCGTCAGATTAGCACGGATCAACATATATGTGCATATTTCCTTCATATCGTATTACTGTTCTTGTCTGGTGTGCACAACTGTCAATTTGTGCTTGATCACCTTCAGCCTTAGGAAATTATCCAATTTTTGATTGACATACTCTCTGCCGTTGTCTTACTTTACCATTTTCACTCAACATTCAAAGAAATTCTCTGTGCCTGCAACGTATTGTTTCATGGCCTTACCGCACCTTTCCTCATAATGCAAACGTGACAATTACCATACTCAAGTCGACGCCACAAGTCAACACTTGCGCGCTGTGGTTTCTCTCAGCTGTATTTTCGTACACGACATCTATTTCCTTACCATGCATTGCCACATAGAGTCTCTCATTATGCGTCCACAGTTGTCAAAATGCACTTTACATAAATTTTTCCTCAGTTTGTTAACAGATAAAATGTCGCTACCAAGTTTTGGAACAACAGTAAAGTAACCATATTCATGAGACTACCTTGACTACCTTGACCATTCGCTTCATTGGACCCACATCTCTAAAGGATTCATCGTTGGTCATGTGGTTGATGCTTCCCGAGCACAACCATGCATTCTTTAGTTCATAAGCTTCCTCGCTCGCAGTAAAAGTATATTGATAGTTGAACAGAATTTCGTCTGCTTCCATTTACAACAATCTTGCGTCACGTGCACTGTTTCTCTACAGTAGTAACAGGAACGTTCCTCTTCGACTTTCTGCTTTCCTAGGTTTGGAACAGTTTATCTCCTAACATGGAGACAAACAATGGCTGTGGTAGTATATATACTACCCATGCCCCTTTGAAAACATTGCAATGTTATACGATGCCAGAACCGGTGCGTATATTGGTCTACTAATTTTCACTGACGATATCTATGATGAGTGCATCTTGAATACGACTTTCCTGAACTATAATCAGAGCGTCATAGCTCTCAGGCAGGCTAGCCAACAGGCTAACAACCTTCTCCGGGACTGTCAATTTAATACAGTCTGCATGTCCGTATAATATGCTGCCGCATCTTATCACAGCAAATACGTTTAAACTTGTACTTCCAGTATAGAAATACTTCGCTGCACAATATTTTCCGTTCGTACAGCTATTGTAACGCAGACTACACTTGCTACAGTTGATTTTGACTTATGTATGAGTCTGAACACTATATACACTGCTCCAATAAATTAGAGGAACACTAAAAAAAGTATTTGTAATTTCTTTTCTAGTTATATGAAAATTATGAAATCTTGTAAGCTGGTTATATTATCGTTTATTTATCATAAGATGCCCATTTCAATCCAAAAACCTCAAACTGCAAAAAATACAACTAACAAAAAAATAAATTCATCAATTAGCGAATGAGGCTTAAGTAACCAGAGACAAATAAACTTTAAAGGATATCTAATAAGACGTATGTCTTCCACGAGAGCGAATAACGGCACGGAATATTCGTGGCATGCTATCAATCAACCTCTGGATATCCTCTTGGGGTGTGTTGACCTATTCTTCCTGAAGGGCTACAGAAAACTGCTGAAGAGTTTCTAAAGAGTCTCTTTCTGAGCTTCCGATAGAGCTCGTCCCTCAAATGCTCGATCGGATTCAGATGTGGGCTGAGAGCTGGCCAGTCCATAACAAGGATTTGATGTTCCTCCATGAATTGTCTAGCGTTATCATGCTGGAACAGAAATCTAGCGCCTACAAGAGCTCCAGCAGGTGCAACATGGTTTGAAAGAATGTTTGCAATATATAGGGCATCGATTATTCGGCCAGTAACAGCAACGAGATCTGCACGAGTATGGAATGAGATTTCAGCCCACACCATGTCGGATCCCATTCCAAATTTGTCCACTTCCTGAACCAGTCCTTCACGATGGCGTTCACTTATACGCACTCAAAATCGAAGACGACAATCACTACGTGTTAACCGAATTCTGGACTCATCGCTGAAAAGCACTGAGTACTAATCGCCAATCGGCATGTTGTTGAGCGAACACCAGTCGGTTTCTTTTGTGATCTAAATTCTGCCGTGGCTTTCGGACTGGTCTCTTTGACCTTAGGTTACGTTCTCGCAATTTTTTTCTAACAGTTTCATTATATACAGTCATTTTGCAGGTCTCTAGAAATAGATGTGCGTCGTCTAAGTGCACAATTTCGCAAAAACCTGTCTTGACGAGCGGTTGTCGCACGTTTCCGACCCTGGCCAGCTCTTCTGCCATAATTTCCAGTCTCCAGGTACCGATTCCAAACTCTAGACATGACAACAGGGACATAAAATTCTTGCAGCGTAGCTGTATTCCTTCTTTGATTAATGTTATGGTTCTTGCAACTTGAACTTGACTTAGATGCCTCACGTTACACGGTTTTAGTAACAAGCACTAATAATAAATAAATTGACTTGATACTTTCTGAATCTGGAGCTATGGAAGTGACAAATACCCTAATTCCCTAAACAGTTTTTTTTGATAATAACGTTGAAATAATCATACTGAATGCTAATATATCACCAGCTTACGATATTTCATTACTTTCATAAAACAAGAAAAGAAATTACAACTATTTTTCTTAGTGTTCCTCTAATTTATTGGCGTAGTCTATTTACAAATATACGATTTTTTATAATGATGTGTCCCCACATTTCCTTTCATTCACATTTCTTGCTAAACTATTATAGCCATCTACCAAATATACCAGTGCCCTGTTTCATAATCAGGTATCAGTGCCGGCCATTACATTAAATCATTGCCAAGGTATCATACGCATGCACTTCAATTAAATCCATTTTAAATATTTTCTAATCTATGACCCTTCTCAGCAAGACTCGACAATTGAAACTGATACACCAATATTAATAAATTGTATCCTTGAAATGGAGCTTCGACACGCAAATATTGGGAATCTCTTCATATTTTACGTAATCGTTGCATAAACTGGCTCAATAGGTAGTTTTCGCTCTTAATACGGCGAATTGTTAACGGTTATACTTTTGCACAATTTATGGTTATTCTCGTCCCATATGCACGGTAATACGAGCCAATTTTGTCTACGGACGTTATTCCTAGAAACACTAAGCTGCCCACAGTCGTGCCATTTTTGTATTTATTACATTCTTACCGCATTATAGTAATATATTTTCTAATCTTAAACGCGTTTCCAAATCGTAATAGAATTTTATTGTGAACTCTTAACCGGTAAGATACTGAAAACATGTCAAGTTCGGTGACGTAGATAATGCAAAAATTTGCGCTTATTCGGAATTCGTATAAAGTAGATACAATGTAATTTTAGATTGTGCGATTTATGAGCCACAGTCGGCGGAACAATGTTAATCGAGAATGAGATATCTAATAACTGTTTAAATCTTCAATTACAGACGGAGTGAACAACTTCCTCTAACGTTATTTAGTTAACAGCATTTCTTTAATGCAATTTATTGGTTTCATTGATGGCTCACTCCTAAAATGGCCTACAGCTTGATTTATACAAATAAGATTGCCGAAGGTAAACGTTCTTACGACTGTGAATGTTCATTAATATAGTGTAATGGATCTCATGGTGGTACTCGCGTAAGATTATCGACGAATACCGAACCGAGATTGGTTTTTCTTTGAATGCAAAACAGACATTTGCTTGCAATACCTGCGGTGTGCTAATTTGAATTACAATGAACGCACCGTTACAATTATATGAAAAAGTTACAATTGTTATAAATCTTAGCCCAATGAAATGTGCCGACGTCAAATATACCTTTATTTCGTCATGCCCCGATATTGCATGGAATCATTTTTACGTATAAATCAATCTTGCACATTTGCAATACACGTTCCATAGTATACAAAGTTTAGTAATAGTAATGAACATGTCGGACTTGCTGCCTTTAATCGTAAATCACAACAATGAAATTTTACGCCAGAATTATGTTATTGTTTGTCGTTTTTTTTTTTTAATGTTACTGTTGAGTGCATTCAAATCCCCTTCCGCTGCTTTCCTCACAATACAATTAATCAATTATTCTCAATTACATATTACACGTGACTTACTCCAGATTGCCCGATAAATCAAAACAGCGTTACTTCTACATAATTAAATGACGAATGGAACGCGATCCGTTTTATCACAAATTGCGTGCAGGACCGCTTTCAATTAAGTGGAACAATAATGTTATAAATCATTTCGGAAAAATTTAAGATAATGCGGGCGATTACAGTGTGTCATAACATTATTATTAACTATTGTTCTTCGGCGTTTCGAAATGTCTTTGTTCGAAAAACGGTAATACGAAGGCGAGCTAAGGCATTTAAAATGCAGTTAAACAAAACTTATGAATACACTTAAGGAAATTCTTTTTATCTAATGAAATGATGATGGGTAACAAAAATATTATTTTCAATGATGCGAATATTTCGACGTGAATCAAAACTACTTCGTTGAAGTGGCTAATGAAGTTCGGATTTATGGTTTTTGTGGACTAATGGCGCAGGAGACACATCCGGTTGGCATGGACGGTTCAAGCTGTGCAGATGAACTGAAATAAAATTTCACGTGGTCTGTACAATTCGATAAGTTTTCATTTCCAGATCATGCTTGATGAATTATTACTATTAAGTGCAGTGATAATATTATAGAAAAAATGAAAAAAAAATATATAAACGTAAAACCGACAAACGCGCTAACGTAGTGTTTAAATTAGCTATTGGAAATATACCAATTTTTATATATTAATCTATTTCTTCAATTAGAGTATGAGATACAATCATTTACGGATGGATGCTTCAAACGATGAAACATATGATTGAAAACAGGATGCAGTAACACATTTACCTATCACGAATTGCTAACATCATCGTTAACATTTTTAACGACTGGGAGAAGCTATGCACGCCCCATATATTGTGTACATTCAGGGTGAAACTAAAGTGCTCTTGAATGATTCAAATAATTTAACTGGTAGTATCTTCGATGTTATTGTTTCAGTAATAATTTCTCTGGATTCTGCGAGAGTTCAACGAAAGCTCCAAGTAATTATTATATTTATATGTTTTAGTTTGTTCTAAACATATATTTGCATGTTGTTTATATTCATTTTATCAATTATTCTTAATTGAGTTGCTGTAATCTCCAATAATCTCTTAAAGCATTGATCCCCTCTGAAGTAAAATGAGAAATTGTCTTATCAAGTAAGAAATCATTATTTATTATTTTTAGTTAGAGGGGCAATTGACAATATTTTGAATTTGTTATAAAAGTACAAACGCATTCTATATAAAATACATAGTGAATAAACAAAAAAAAGTTGCGCCTGGCAAAGAACCATCACACAATTTGTAATAATATATTGTCCTCAATGCAAGCAAATGCTTTGTTGATTTTAGTGTACATCAACCCCACTACGTTTATGAAGTATGTGGTTGATTATCGCCATAATTATTAATGATGCTGTTAAAGCTTGCTTTTTTACATGCGTTCGTGTATTCTTTGCAGAAGTACAAGTCAAAAATTTTATTTTAATTATTTTTTGTTTAAAAGCGGTCTGAAACAGGTTTCGATCAATGAAAAACTATATTTTAATCAACAGAAATATTTCAAACTATTTCAGTAATTGTTATATGTATGTCGAAAAAAGAAGTCATTAAAGAAACTGCTAAAACGACGATGCCGAATGAAAAGAACGGAGAAACAGGAGGAGTGTGTAGAGATAGCAGACGAGAAAATGATAATAACATGAATTATTGAATAACATAATAAGAGCAGAACAGAAAAATGTAAGAATATAAGGAAACAATCCAAGAGCAAGTATATGAAGCAAAAAAGACTATACAATGAGAAAAATGAGAAATAAGGAAGTCCAAGAAGAAACAATTTATAATGCCAGAGGGGAAGAAGAAGATATAGAAATACTAATAAACGATGAAGTCACAAAAATAATCAAAGACCTAAGAAATAACAATAATAATAATAATAATAATAAGTCTAGGGGAAAACGAAGTATCAGCAGAAATGATTAAACCAGGATGAGTTCACTCAACTGAAAGAATATATGCTTGTAAAACTAGTATCAGAAATAGAAAAATGCCCGAAGAATGGACAACCGCGCTGATACGTCCTTTGTATAAAAAAGATTACAAAATTGACTATTAATAACATAAGATTTAACAAAAACAACTTACCGTTTATGTCATATGAAATTGATTTTCTTAGAAACCTTAACATTGTCCTACTATACACAGCTGTGTGTTATTGTAATTGCACAATAACCATTTTTTCCTCCACTATATCATTAACACCTTGTATATTTATTTCTCAAGACGCTCCATACAAAAAGATTCATGATGCCTTCTACCCTTCATTCCTCATAGCTTCCGTCTTAAGGTGGTCTTGGATATAAGGCGTCGTACATAATAGATTTTACGTGGCATATTTTGTATGTATTTAAGGCAAAATATCAGATTGACATTAAAATTTCTATCGAGGTGCTTTAGTAATATTGGTGCATTATGTGCCATGCAAACCAAGTTATCAAGTTATCAAGAACATTTAATTTTCAGGTTCACCGCGGCAATAAAGTTAATTCTATCAGTAATGTGGTTAATAACGTCTATATTCCTGATAAAAATCTAACTTTAGTGCCTTCATAAACAAATAATTGTTTGTCTTGAGACAAACTAGCACTCATGTTACTAAAAAGGCTACTTACGAATCTAATAGCACATAATATAATTTTAGGGTCCTTTCAAAAATGTGATACGACGTTCTGTATTGGGAAAACGAAGTTTTAAATTAGATCACCTACAAATTGTAAAAATATACTAAAATTCTCCTCCGTATTTTTTTCTATATTGGTTCAATATTTAGTTTTTGGCGATATATTTCATTTCGTATCCTCTCCCTCTTGGTTTTATTCTCTGTTTTTCTTTCTCATTTCTATCGCGTTTATTCTTCTATTTATTTGTTTATCTGTCATTGTGCATGTTTCGCAACTATATATAATGATGGGTCTTATAACTTTGCTCGCAGAAAAGCTGTTCTTCATCATGAAAATTGGCGGAGCCTATGGTTTTACTATAAAGAAAAAAGAGAAAACTTATAATAACAATTATAAGATAAAAATCCCCTACCACACTTGAGTACCACACAAGTGTGGTAAGGGGTTTTTATCTTATAATTGTTATTATAAGTTTTCCCCTTTCTCTGTTCTTCATCATGTTAAATAATTTCCCAGTTTCATTTATTTCTTTGAAGATGTTCCATCTATCTTCCGTTGTATTTCCTTTACTTTGTTTCTTTAATTTTTCATTAAGTATTCTTTGGTATTTCTCTTGATATTGTTTTTCTTTTAATTTTGCTTCTTATTTTTTTTTGTTTTTTTACTTCTATTTCTCTTCTTTACTTACATCTTATTGATTTATTCTGTCTGAGTTTAGTATTATACCTTCACCTCGTTTTGCCCAATTGTACGTTATAGTAGTAGGGACACCTAAAACTTCACTGCCCGTAACTACACGGAGCTGTCCATTAAACAACAATAATATGATAATATGGAACTTTTATTAGTGTTACGATACATTATGCAAATAGAGTGGCAAAATGGCTTTACTGCATGCCATTAATGAACAACATCGTCCATACTGAACGTGTAAGAGACAATTAGAACAGCCTGCTAGAAAATGTGATCAAATTACTGCACAATAATTTATTTTTGTTTGTTTTAATTTTTATTCAATCCTAAAATATACATAATGTAAACACTAATTTTGTTTTTAATTTTCAGGCAAATCTGCGTAGACGATGGTCAGGAACTGTCACTGCAGTACGGGTGTCAATTTTACGAAGTAAGCGCAGCCGAAAACTTCGCCGGTGTATCGCTGGCGTTCCAGTCACTGCTTAGAGAAGCGCGGTCCGTCCAATTACTT
Source organism: Geotrupes spiniger (assembly GCA_959613385.1). Classification (NCBI taxonomy): domain Eukaryota; kingdom Metazoa; phylum Arthropoda; class Insecta; order Coleoptera; family Geotrupidae; genus Geotrupes; species Geotrupes spiniger. Next base: position 30,768,893 of record OY390737.1, on the reverse strand, counting down.
AAAGCGCTGCCTATACGACGAAAGTTGGGCGTAAACAGCGTGTCGAAAGTCCTCGGAAACATATTCGGAAAGAATTCCAAAGGCGATCGCAAGAAGAGACCGTCGCTTAGCATATAATTCTGCGAGGACTTGCTTGTTTTGTGTAAAAGTTCCTTTAAATTGTCGCCAACACAAGTCTGTATTTATGTTAATTAGCGCCATTTGATTTGTTCTTTCTTTACTCCAGACACGAAATACAATGTGAACCGCCCAACTCAAATTGTGATAAAAGTAGGTTTTAAACTATTTTATATAATAATTTATAAATATACGTATTATAATAATATATGCAGCGCAGGAGGTTTTTGAAATGTTGTACTTAAAAAGTGAAACTAGAAGCGACCAAGATTGAAATTTTCACCGAATCGCTTCATAAAAAACCACGACTTATATTTACTGTACAAATAATAGACTTAATGCGATGCCAATAATTGGTTTTATTATAGTTTCTTAAAACTATCGGCGATTTTTATTTCACGCCGGCGCTGGCGCTTTTCCTTCCTGAAAGCCATTAATTCGTTGCTTGTTTTATTATCGCCTTGCAATCACTGTTGACTTACACTCGAATTGTTCAAATAATTAAATCAAGCGCGTAAACTTAATAACGACATGCAACAAAAACTAATATTAGAAATGTAATGACCTCCTCGAATGAATTTCTACTAAATTTATCATTATTAGTCCTTAATTGCACCTCTTACTTGTTCCTCATTTTTTCTTGTTTTGAACTGTAAATGACGATCGTTGGAAACAATAATACGTTGACACACATACAGTGAAATAAAGGTCGCCTCTATGTAAAGCTGAAAAAATGGTCGAGATGTAAACACACGATGATCTCAAAAATTATACGTACTTAAAATTTATCGTTAAGATTAAACATTTAAATTTACTTTTGAGCACAAGTTATTGACGTACTATTTATTCGCAGTGCCGGCTTTGGACATTGGACATGTGGGGCCCTAGGGCCGGCTCTGGCCATTCCTATAACGTTACGCTTAAAATTGTTTTCATTGTAGTTGTGTCATATACGAAGAACGATCTCTATGCTCCGCCTTAATGAAAAGGGTATGTTGTCAATGTCAACGCTGACCATTTAATAACACGCAATAAGTTCTAAAACTTCGGAATTCCGTGAAAAAAAAATAGTCAACTAGCATCCAAGTATAAATCTTTCCACTTTACATGGGGCGAAAAAAATTAATAGCTTCTTCGTTTCTGGATTCAAAATGCGTTCAAAATTCTATCTTAACACATTATGAGCGGGTAGCCTAGCATGAGCGGGTACCCTAGCACATAAAACTATGCTGCGTAGCGGGAAACTAAAATAATTGTACGAGATAACTCTTTTAATTTCATATGTAAACCAATCCGGTAAAAATACCCTGTCCCGCTTTTAAAATACCTACATTCAAAAGGTAAAAATACCCGCCCCGCTAATGGCCAGCAGTTCTCGCGACGGGTAATTTTACCCGGCCTGCTTATAATGTGTTAAGATACATTACTCAAAGAACGGCGGAGCATTTTGATTCTCCCTCATATGTCGATTTGCGCGATTTTTTTATTCACAACTCGTCCATCAAATTCCCGAGTACGTATTGTCAAGGTGGGCAGCTACTTCTATCGGTGGCCCCCTTTAGTGTGTCGCAAGTTTTTTCCAGTTATGTCGCTTTACTTACGCAAATTAGATGTATATAATTTATAAATTAGTGGTCTATCTGTATTAACGTCGCTGAGAGGCGACGAAGATGTATGGAAACGATATACAGCGTTTCTTCAGCACGTCGGCGCCAACGAAAAGACATATTTGTATATTTTTTGATTGGATTAGTTGCGCGCGCGTGCTGCAGGAATTTTATTTTTATAGTAATAGAAAATTGTATATAAATTTGGAAATAAATTTTATAAATAATGAGTGATGTGCTAAATTTTATTTGTCCTGCAGAATACGTATAGTATTAGGAGTCCCATTGTTCAATAAATCGCAATTGATTGATGCCTGGCTTAGAGAGTTGGATTCTACGAAAGTACATCGCTGGCTTCCATTGGAAAAAAAAAATACGGAAAATTTTCCAGTGAGCAGAGGGTGCGTGCACTTCCAACAAACCGACGTGGACAATCAACAACATTAAAAGTTATTTAAATATTAGAACATATTTATTAAAACGACTGAAATTTCATACATGACATTATAAGAGCTCCTTAGGTTGCCTATTGTATGTTTCAATGACATTCTTGTTACATGATACGAATGTGAATAAATCTTTTTCCTAGCATTTGCAGGCCCGGTCTAAGTAGATTTCTTCCTAAAGTCGAAACGATCAATACAAGATTACATTCATTATGAAAATTGTGTTCGTTAAAATTCCAATATGATTTATTTTATTTAGTAGATGTATTTAGTTTTAATAGGCGCAAAAGTAATCAATTTAATTTCACCACTTAAAATTAATTGGCGCATTGTGTAAGTAGTCTATATTGACGAACATATTGCAAGCTCGATTCTTGTTAAATTTATTGTACTTGTGATTTCCCTCCTCTTGCCCAACGCAGTGAATCCAAACAATTTTATGTTTTTATTATCGAGCTATTAACTAATTTGTCTATTACGAAATAACGCGCAAGCGGCAACAATAATTTTACGAAACCTTCATATTCCTACCACAATTATCCCATAAAATTACATAAGATCAATTATCACAATCGAAGCATTTTGACTTGTCACGCTTAAATAGTTCCACTAATTGAAATTTATTGCAGGCGCCGCGATTAATTTTAATTTTCTATACGGAGTTCCTCTAATGTCATTGCAATTCATTTGACCGAGACTGAATTAGTCGCGAGTATTAGGTTTCCCGGACAATTAGACAAAGATACGTGTTACGGCAGCACGTAACAAAAACGACAAAAATGCGCTAATCGATAATCGTGTTGAAAGTAAATTTTGCACGCGGCACCAATCAATCAATGAATATTGTATTAATGAATTTATTATTTATTCTCGTTACCGGCTACTTATTCACTCAGCTCGTTGAATATGTAATGCGCTAAATTGCCACGGTGGATCTACATTTTCCATAACTGCATATATAAGCAAATTCAAATTAATTATCGGCTGTGGAAAATATGTTGGATTATTATTTCTGCGATCAATTAGAATGCGGCCGAGTCTAGAAGAATAAAATTAAAAATTAAGACAATCTGCTCACCGTCTTGAACTTTCGAACAGTTATTTACAAATTAAATCGATAAGTTTTTTAACTTAATCTCCGAGTTCATCTAAAACGTGCTGTCTTTGCGACACACGTACATTCAATTAATAATTTAAAACATTTCGATTGGTATCTTTTCTGACGCCCGCAACGGTTTTTTAATTGCATTTGATTGATTACGAAACTCAACAAATGGAGATGTGTATGTGAAATATATTAAACAACACCGGGCCAATTAATTATAGGAAGCATAAAAAATGCAAGGCGTTTATTTGAACAGTGGCAAAGCTTCGCGATATCTGCCTGATGATGAACTGATGATTGTTAAAGCAGCTTATGTATTGAAGGAAAATTATGACTTACAGCAACAACACTAATTTTCCGGACACTTGCTGCCTGAATAATTTATTCTGTGTACATTAGCCACCCCCAATGATATTCAACTATGGCTACATTAAAAGATTAAAGAAAAGACGGTTTCTTTCGTCGCTTAAACATAAAATGTGTTTCGAATAGTAGTTTAATAACATAATTCTATAAAAAATGCAATTAAAAAGTTACTTCTTAACTTACTGAAAGATAATCGGAGAATTTAGTTTTTTAGCATACAATTTATAATTAAATTAATATGCGGTATGTTACCGGTGAATTATACCCGATTGGCTTTAATGATAAATTTTATGCACATTTTAGATTTATAATAACCGTAAAACAATTTTGAATGAAAGGTTAAACTGAAATATTTAAGTTGCGTAATAAATGGTAATTATTCTTGAAGTATGTATTGCTGCACATCGCAATATTGATTACAAGTGACAAGTTGCAAAACTTTGGAACAACGTAACGATTTTTATTCTTACGTTTTCATTAATATAAATTCGTTAACATATGACTTATTCAAACAATACAAAACTGCAAAATTTTATTACATCTTACATACTATGCTTCAGTAATTAAATCTTACTTCTGTCTTTAAATATTTTTGTTTAATATAACGACATCGACATCGACTACACGAGAATAATGTTTACCAAAATAAAAACATGGGTCTTTATTAATGCCACTGGTTTAAATCACACGAATATTTGTAGAAAGGTACTTTAAGAACATTTTAGATAGGTGCAATAAAACTTATAGCATGGTGTATTTAATAAAGTAGCTTATAATATAAGTTGCTTTTTTAAGATGACTGAACAGTAACTCATATTTAAAATCAACAAGAATACTACCAAACTATATTTCTTATATTAATAAACAGTAATAAAATAGCATTAATAATAAAATAATTCTAGTGGCAAAACCAAACTTAAGTAAATAAATCTCCAACGACTAAACTATAAACGTTTATTGTTCCTCTTTTACAAATTAAGTTAAATATTGCTACAAAACAGGAAATATGCTTCAGTGAAATACGGTATTTCAGGAAAACTGTCATGGAAATATCATTGTCGCATTGTGTTTGTAGATTTTGCTATTGAATCAAAGAGGTCGTAATTTCAACAAGGATACAATATTTTTATACATGATTTCTAAATACAGGTCCAAAAAGTGCAACAGAAAAACTTCGTAGCTTACGTTGAAATGATGTTCCCGAGATATAAATACTGGCTCGGTCGCATGCAAAAATGTTCCACGTTTTAATAAAAAAAAACTGCGTCGCTGCATACTGTGATAAAATATTTAGGTAGAAAAAAGGGTCTGCATTACAAAAAAGGCATAGTTACGTAATTGCAGATATGCTTTACCAATTGATATATTAGTCAGTTTATAATTGTGCGTAGTACCGGTGAGTCTCGCAATAAAATATGGTTGATTTTCCAAAATAATTTATTGCAAAAGCTCGGGGAATCGGTGCTCGGTGAGCAGTTTTGTTTTGTATGATCTAATAGGATACAGTGGTGATATATTGCAAAGATTTTATACTGGTATTATTTCGTGTTTATGAAATAGTGCACTGTTGTGTAGTGGTCATTTTAAAGTGGTGTCCTGTAAGTGGATCTGATTACATCGGACGCTAGTTGTGCACAATTTCAGGTAATAATATTTTTATGCCTTTATTATCTTTGTTGTTTGAGAAATCACGAACTACCCCAAACTATCAGACTAGAGTTTTAAATGTTTCTACAAGAGAAACCAGGGCTTCTCATACATTTTTTATTTATAGTTACCAGGATTTACAAACGATCAAAAAAAATTGCGAACTTTGGGGAAATTCAGTAATATATCAGATGTATCTTATGCGCAATTTATTACACAATAAAATAATTTCCTCATTGTACTGTGTGGAGAATTTATAGCGTAATACCGTAGACTATTTTATATTACTTACTTATACTTTATGTATAAGTAAGTATAGGAATAATGAAAAATTTCGACCTCGAGATTTTAACGGATATACGCATTTTGAGGTCCCCTGAATCGTTTCTGACTATTTTCGGAATGACGTCTGTGTGTGTCTGTGCGCGCTCTAGCGTCCAAACGATTATAGCTAGAGCTCTGAAACTTTAAATTTAACATTTGTATGTAGCATGGAGGAAAACGTCCTATTTTGAACGCAATCACTCAACCGGAAGTGATGGTTTACTCTTATCACCTTTTTCCATATCTCGAAAATGGTACACGTTACGGAAAAAAATATTCTTACATAAATTATAGATATTGATATTTTAACCAACTTTCACTTCAAAAGTTTTTTCGAAAAACGTAGTATAACTAAGTATAAGTAAGTTTCGTGCGGACCACCGCGGATTTTTTATATCCTGTTTCTCGCATATTTCTCTAAAATTTTATAAGCAATCATACAAGATTGCCACATATTTAGATAGTAGCAAAGTATAATTGGAAAAAAACAAGTACGACGGCAACAATAAGTTGATGTAATTAAAAAAACTTGATTAAATTTTAGAAAAGGCTGTGTTATTTGGTCACAACGTATATTAGCGGTTCTGAGAAAACGCTTTATTCGCATTTCTTATTAAAACGTTGTAGCTACTCATTGACTCTACTACCCAAAAGTTCTTGTATATTGGATATAACCCTTGTATATATATACATATATATATATATATATATATATATATATATATATATATATATACCTTGTGTGTGTGTGTATATATATATATATATATATATATATATATATATATATGTATATATATACAAGGGTTATATCCAATATACAAGAACTTTTGGGTAGTAGAGTCAATGAGTAGCTACAACGTTTTAATAAGAAATGCGAATAAAGCGTTTTCTCAGAACCGCTAATATACGTTGTGACCAAATAACACAGCCTTTTCTAAAATTTAATCAAGTTTTTTTAATTACATCAACTTATTGTTGCCGTCGTACTTGTTTTTTTCCAATTATACTTTGCTACTATCTAAATATGTGGCAATCTTGTATGATTGCTTATAAAATTTTAGAGAAATATGCGAGAAACAGGATATAAAAAATCCGCGGTGGTCCGCACGAAACTTACTTATACTTAGTTATACTACGTTTTTCGAAAAAACTTTTGAAGTGAAAGTTGGTTAAAATATCAATATCTATAATTTATGTAAGAATATTTTTTTCCGTAACGTGTACCATTTTCGAGATATGGAAAAAGGTGATAAGAGTAAACCATCACTTCCGGTTGAGTGATTGCGTTCAAAATAGGACGTTTTCCTCCATGCTACATACAAATGTTAAATTTAAAGTTTCAGAGCTCTAGCTATAATCGTTTGGACGCTAGAGCGCGCACAGACACACACAGACGTCATTCCGAAAATAGTCAGAAACGATTCAGGGGACCTCAAAATGCGTATATCCGTTAAAATCTCGAGGTCGAAATTTTTCATTATTCCTATACTTACTTATACATAAAGTATAAGTAAGTAATATAAAATAGTCTACGGTATTACGCTATAAATTCTCCACACAGTACAATGAGGAAATTATTTTATTGTGTAATAAATTGCGCATAAGATACATCTGATATATTACTGAATTTCCCCAAAGTTCGCAATTTTTTTTGATCGTTTGTAAATCCTGGTAACTATAAATAAAAAATGTATGAGAAGCCCTGGTTTCTCTTGTAGAAACATTTAAAACTCTAGTCTGATAGTTTGGGGTAGTTCGTGATTTCTCAAACAACAAAGATAATAAAGGCATAAAAATATTATTACCTGAAATTGTGCACAACTAGCGTCCGATGTAATCAGATCCACTTACAGGACACCACTTTAAAATGACCACTACACAACAGTGCACTATTTCATAAACACGAAATAATACCAGTATAAAATCTTTGCAATATATCACCACTGTATCCTATTAGATCATACAAAACAAAACTGCTCACCGAGCACCGATTCCCCGAGCTTTTGCAATAAATTATTTTGGAAAATCAACCATATTTTATTGCGAGACTCACCGGTACTACGCACAATTATAAACTGACTAATATATCAATTGGTAAAGCATATCTGCAATTACGTAACTATGCCTTTTTTGTAATGCAGACCCTTTTTTCTACCTAAATATTTTATCACAGTATGCAGCGACGCAGTTTTTTTTTATTAAAACGTGGAACATTTTTGCATGCGACCGAGCCAGTATTTATATCTCGGGAACATCATTTCAACGTAAGCTACGAAGTTTTTCTGTTGCACTTTTTGGACCTGTATTTAGAAATCATGTATAAAAATATTGTATCCTTGTTGAAATTACGACCTCTTTGATTCAATAGCAAAATCTACAAACACAATGCGACAATGATATTTCCATGACAGTTTTCCTGAAATACCGTATTTATAAGCAATCATACAAGATTGCCACATATTTAGATAGTAGCAAAGTATAATTGGAAAAAAACAAGTACGACGGCAACAATAAGTTGATGTAATTAAAAAAACTTGATTAAATTTTAGAAAAGGCTGTGTTATTTGGTCACAACGTATATTAGCGGTTCTGAGAAAACGCTTTATTCGCATTTCTTATTAAAACGTTGTAGCTACTCATTGACTCTACTACCCAAAAGTTCTTGTATATTGGATATAACCCTTGTATATATATACATATATATATATATATATATATATATATATATATATATATACACACACACACAAGGTATATATATATATATATATATATATATATATATATATATATACACAAGGATATAACTCAATAGATCAAATAAATAGAATTTATAGAAAACGTTATTACCCACAACCATGATACACTCCGTATAATAAACCGTAATTTAAAGCGTATGATGATTATGATTAATAATATATATCATTTATTTCTGTTTTTTTCCTTTCTCGTTTTGATATTTGTTTTCATTCATATTTTTTATTCATAATCTTTTTATATAATGTACATATTTAAACTACGAGTACTTCAAATGTTTTCCCATAATTTGTTATTACTGAGTGCTATTTTTTATTTATTCGTTGAAACTGATAAATTAATATATTATAAAATATAAGTAATTTTGAAATAAGTGCTAACGTAACATGTGGGCCACTGTAATCTAATTCATAAGACACCCAACCGTTGATGTTCACCTTACTTTGTTTTGTTCCGATTCTGTTTATAAATTTCATGTGTACCGTACACTTGGTTTAAATTGGATGTGATATCTAGAGTAATAAACGTAGCGTTTTAGGTCAGTCTGCATCAATGTCGCTTGCACACTGTGTGTTTATAATTCTTGCATTAATCTATTAAGCGACTGACCTATTGCTCACAAAGAAATGAGCGACATGTATATTTGGTTAGGCATGTGATTTTCTTTACCCACATGAATATAAATTTGATAATTGAAAGTACCATATTTGCTTAAAATATTTAATACAGAGCATAACAATACTTAAATTTGACAATCGAAGAAAACATCCTTTGCTGGACTACTCCGAAAACAATATGTTCCTGGTGTCAAAGAAATGTAGAAATCAAATACCTAATTTTTCAGACTCGGTAAGATATGTAATTTCTCTTCACAATTTTCTTGTCTTATGTATGTGTCTACTTCTCATCTGGAAAACATCAATGAAAATTAGGTTCACTGCAACTTTATTTAATGAAACAAAGCAAAGATCCTGATCAAAGTTCCGATGACCTTGCTCTCCTAGTGAACGAACAGATGCAGATCCTGCTCAACAATACAAGTCTTTCCTTTAGGACAAGCACATTTATGTGAGATATAATTAATGTGTACAGAATTGCATAATTTCATTCATTGATTTTGTAATACACTATATGGAATGTTTTCATAAATTTACTGATGCGTTGTCCATACTATGCAGCCACCTTGTCAAATGAACGTTACTAATTAATGAACTAAAAAAATTGCAGTAAACAGCAGAGAAAATTTTTTTATTTAGAAAAGACCAGTTACTTAATGGTAATGCATAAGTTGTGTTCCCCATTGATTAATTACAACTGTTTTACAGGCATAACAACATCCATAATTAGGTTTACTATAAACTTCTTCAAGTACTACATTTAACATGATACATATGAAGTTTATTTGTGATTAAAAAAGTCCATAAGTTTTCCAGTTCAAAGCTTCTATAGTCTTGCTAGTCAAATTGAACAACTTTTACTGATCCAATAAATTGCAGAACACTTCCATGTCACCATCCCCAGGATTAACTGCCGAAAGAGTTTAATACCAATATTTATTTACCGGAGGTCATTGTGAAATCGTCATTTTATTCATTAACATAAATAATTCATTAACATAAATAAATCAAGAATCTTATTAAATTAATATCAGAATTAATCAAGTGCAGCTCATGTGCTAAGCAACTATACACCATCTTGCAGGATGTGTGGCGCAATTGTTCGCAAGGACCGTCAACCCTTTAATACATCATATTGATCCAAATATGCTACGAAGCTTGCAGGAATTCCATCTATTCTTTGTTTAGGTTCAACGTATAATTATCGGCACAAGATTCGTTTATAGTTGACATAATCTCAACTTACATTTCTTGTGTATCTAAGGCATAATTTGTTCACTGAAAACTGTGCCACGTAAAGTACCATTTATTTCTGGAAATGATTGTCACAGGTGTATAGAAATAGTAAAAGTACTAAAGCTAAATCTATATATTCTAATTTAAAATGATTTTGTCAATAGGTTCAAACAAAATACATTTCAAACATTCACTTTAACGTCATGCAATAAATACTTGGTGTGGGCAGCTCTAACCAGTAAATCGTTTGATTCTTTACTTCTTATTTCTATGTCCAAGTATCCCAACGTTTTTCCAACTCGTAAAGTCTTCGTATCAATTATTATTGTTTCGCCCAGTTTAGCACCTTTTAAATATCTGCAAAAATAACATAACAGTATCCACAAATAAAAATCTAAAACATACGTCATGTGCATATCGACCGATACACTGGGGACCTGTCCTTTTTTGTGTGAGAATAACGCGTAGCTGGAAATGGCATCGACTAACGTAGCTGAAAACCCTCCATGTAGATTGCTGACGACGTTCGTCATTTCTTCTTCGACTTTGTATTCCGCAACACAATTTCCATTTCCCGCAGATACTATTTTTACCTAAAACCAAATATTTTAATATTATGTTTATGGTTATAACAAATAAATAACAACTTTATCTAATATACGTTCAAATCCTTTGGAATTTTTAATAAATTTCACTATTTGTGTAACCATGGCCGGATTGCTCGCCATGGTTTGTTTTTTTCGAGACTTGAAATGTAAGATTAAAGTTCACATGTGTAATCTGAGAAAGGTAGGCCGTATAAGAATGCAATTATTGCATCTACGACGGAAATATTGAGATTAAAATTGCATACAGTGGCGGTGGTAATTTTCAACCAATAGTTTTCACTAATCGCGGAAAATTATAAGCAGCGCGCAGATATGAATTTTTGCTTACCGTATTTCACATGCTGTTGAATTTATTGTTATCTGTTTAAAAAAGATTCAGAAATGTAAAATTCAACTTGAATGTTACTTATTTGACATTTATAATCCGACAAATAATAAAAATTAAGTTAGTAGGTTCTATAATTGTTGCCAATAGTCTAACTATGAAAGTAATATTGGAAGCAATATGAGTTACTGATTTACATAATTTAGCAAACCGTTTCATCGTGAAATGACCTTATTTGTACCCTTTTGCGTTCATAAGAGGATTTTTGTGTTTAAATTCTAATATCTACAAATGCAGCTTTTTAAAATTTTATATTGCTTTCAGTGTCAGTCTTTTCCGATAGAGGCGCACTCGTCTTATAAAGATATTATAAAGTAGAACTGCAATTTATCGGCTTTCAATATTAGGATTATTTACATAATACAGGGGTGTCTGCAGAAAATTTTCCAGGACTAGGCAAAGCATAATTCTTAATCTAACAAACAAAATAATATTAAATTACTTATGCATTTGTCCCCCATGATTTATATTGCAATTAATCGTGTGTGCTCCAAAATGATAGTTCAAATTTAATTTTTTCTAAAAAATCTTGTATTGAACACTAAAAATATATGGTAATGCATGAGATTTTCACTTTCAATTTCTAAGCAATTTTGAGTCGCTTCAAAATACTTAAACAGTATAATGTATTTTGTGCAACATACAAGTCAATTTGAAATAAAATTGTATCCAACGATTTGATAAAGAAATTACCATTAATGTCTCACGCAATTTGAAATGTTTGATACTACAGAGCAGGACTGGCAGTTATGATGGCGGTGTACTGTTGAAACGTACCGAACGAGGGGTATAGTAAAAGACGTGCGAAATATACAGTGCGAATATAAAGTGTGGAACTACCGAAATAAAACGTTTATCAAATGTTTTTCAAAGAAATCCTCGAACAGGCCAATTTTTATTTTAAGTTAGGCAGCATTTTACTGCAATTGTCACTTGAAGATCGTATTTTGTCTTTAAGTTATGACGTAAGGTATATTTTTTTAATGGAAACATTAATTTTTATGATGAATTTGGAAAGAACATGAAATTCTAAGATCAAATAATTTTTTATTTTGAAATTTGCTTTAGATTAATGCTTTTGAAGTTTTAAACTATAAATCCAGTAAGAATCAAGAGTTCAAAGTTTTAATAAAAAAAATAGCCATGTAACTTACTTAGCGTTAGAATTATGACTGTTCTACATCAATTTGTTTATTTTCTTCGATTGTTGGACGAGCAACATCCATATGGCGATCCCTCACATGTTCGAGTTCAGAAAGCGTTCTTTCTATTTTGAAAACTGTCGCTCTTGTAATAGAGCTATACTAGTGCTTTTTTCTTTTTTGGAAATTAACGTTTTTTTTTATTTTGCCTATTATGATGTATACGATGATTATAACATAACTTGTTCTTCGTTGGAAATATTTCATTTTAAAGCCAGCTTAGCCTAAGTCGCGCGTCCCTTGGTACGCGCGTTATCTCTCCGCCTGCTAGCGGAATAATACTCTATATCTAAATCTACCATAGGACGTCGTATGGCAACAATGAAAACCAATAATGTAGACATGAGTTTCTCTGATACACCTAGATTTTATGTCAAGAGAATGTAGGGGCAAAAACTAAGGTAATTAACTACCTAAAGAAAGCTGCTCACATTCAATATGGCTTGACTACAACTGAAACTAGAAAGCTGGCGTATGACTGTGTTAATAAAGTTAATGATAACAGTGTGAATAAATAGGAATAAAATAAAGTTTGCTCGGAATATTTCGCAACAGGCATCCATAGTTATTTTTACGAAACCCTACTGCTCTGCTCAACGGCTTTTAATAAACCCACAGTTGCTGAATTTAAAATTTTAAAAAGTTTTAGTGTAAGTACACTTCCAATCACATCAAGTGTGCAATGCTGATGAAAGTGGGTGCGCAACAATTCATATAACCCCAAAAACAGCTAAAACAGCTTGAAAATATGACTTCAATCGCGGGTCAAACATGACAAACATTGCTGCCTAAAATGGTGTTTGGTATAGTGGCTGGTCGATTTTTTCCAGTTTATTGAACATTTGATGCAAAACTGTAGATCACAGACCACATCCTTTGATTTTTGATTATCATGACTTTCACATTTCATTGAATTAATAGAACCAAAGAAACTGGGCTGGTGCGTTTAACGATCCCTTCAGACATGAGTCATAAACGCCAATCATTGGATCGTTCAGTTTTTGGGAGCTTCAACAGATAGTACAATAAGGCGTCATTGAACGAATACCCATGAACCTGCAGGAAAACCTGTAAATGGGATTTTCCAGCCACCAAAGAGATGGAAGTGCAACATGCTCAAGCACATTGACAATAACTAATTGTACCCAATATCATCACTTCTTGTGTGAGGGTGGTATTACGTTACACGACAATTGTTGAATTTTTGCGTTCTCGACGCATCCGCCTGGCCCTTCTACGACCGTCGTGGGCCCATAAGCAAAATCGAGACTCGTCACTAAACACATTTTGATGCCAATCCTATGCATATTGCGCTCTTTCGTTGCTCCATACTAGTCTACGGTCACTATGGGGTAAGAGGAAGACACAAAAATGGATTATACGAATGCAGCCCATAGCATTTTATCCGGCGATAAACAGATGACCTTGACATTATGTATCCTACACCACCCATTCATTCTTTTGCAATGGAACATCTGTCTTTTGTGATCCAAAATCTTAAACGACGCTATTCACGATATGTATTCCTCCCTGGATGTTCAGATCTAGGCCTACGTTGTCGAACCCCTTCATCGGACCATCTGGACCAACATCTCAATACCGTTGCAATATCGCGGTTTACTCAGCCAGCAATATTTCTAAGCGAATGCGCGCCTTTCTCATGCCAATAGTAAGGCCACGGTCAAAATTATTTATTTGCAAATGCTGGAATTTTTGTAAATGTTCAGAGTTCAATATCGAACAAATAATTCGCAAAATTGATATTGATCACTTGACTGACATCATGCAACGCTGTCTAAATGAGTGCATAGCAAATCGTGGCAGACCAACTCATTGTTTCTGTTCTTTGTTTTCAAATTTTAATCGTTTATTTGTAGTGATGAAAAAATCGTTTGTAAAAATTTCGATAATATCGCTCAACTAATTGTAGGTGTTGTCATTTTTTGAAAGTCAGTATATTAAGTTTTTTAATTAAAATATAACGCCGTTTCATGATCACCTGGCATGTAATCAATCTGATGCACTCTAGGTACACCATCAGTTTGTAGACATCTAAAAAAACTGTCAAAAATATGCATAATATTTTCTAAAAAATAAAATTAAAACTCATCCTTAGGTACAGCAGCTTCCGCTAACAGTATTTAGATATACCATGTTCATGCAGGCTTTGTACGTTTGTATCACACCCGGTTTCACAAACGATTGTCAAATGATGAATTAGTTAACGAGCCTTTAAAGACTCGTTATTGTTTGTAAAATCCAAAACAATGGTAATTTTGCTTTTAACGGTTCGTCAAGGTAATCAATCGTCAAATATTTGACGATTGATTAAAGACTCGTTGACGAGTCGTCAAACTTTTGACGATTCGATAATAAGCTGTTAACGGCCGATTAGGGTTTGTGAAACCGGGCATTAGTGTTTCGTCTTAACCCCCGCTTCGTTGCGTACCCCTTTCCACATATTCTATACATATTCTCTCATGTCTTCCAAGTCTGTCTTTTCTTACATTCTATCATCTCCTCGTTTGTATCCATTCAACTGCTTAACTTGTTTTTAATTTATAATTCTGCGATTGAAAAGATAAGAAACTTAAAGACAAAGAACTAAATCAATGTCACCTGTCCCAAGGAGTATGCTTATTATTGCTCTATTTATTTATTAATAAAAATATTTGTCTACATAATAAATTACACTCTCGTCACATTTTAATGGAAATTGCAAATGCTTGATAACACTGTTGAGATTGCATAGAATTTTACAGAGCCTGTAAACATCACTCTATGTGACCTGAAAAAGTTATAAAAAAAACATAATCTTCAATAGTATTGCACACATACCTGACCGTAATTACCACTTGACAATGACCTGAATGACCGACAAATACCTTTGACTTCAACTTATGAATCAGGGATATTTGTAAAATATCATTTATATATCGATTTTTATCCAGACATGCACACAATGAAGAATTAAAACGCCAAAAGCCAAAAATATATCGTAGACAAAACACCTTCTTACTTTCTTTTGCAAATTACCATCTTTTGCAAAAATGCGTTAATATCACTTTATTAATTATTATAAACAAACTTATTGTTTTGTAGTTCCGTTCATCTTTATTTTCGTTGCTAATAATAAAAGTGGAACCTACTTTTAACAGTTTGCTACTTGCTTAAGATTAAAGTGATTTTTTTATTCCATATTTCCATATTTCTTCAAAGTTTAGGACATTTAACTTTTGGTGGTGGCAAATTACTACATGTGGGTTTGCTCGTGCATCCTCAAATAAATAGAGAATTAGTGTTAATACGACCATGTACCCGGTCGTATTAACCTTAATTCTCTATTTATTTGAGGATTTTTCAGTGCATTACGTGTATTAGTAGGTCTCCAGTGGAAATTTGTTGATTTCAATGGATAGTAACAATATTTGCGTGTGTAGTAGTGTAGTCAAAAATGTGCCCAATAATTTAAAACAAATACCCACAAAAATCGCCCTTCTTTCCACTCATGTCATTGGAGTAAAATTATGCAAGCGAAGATATTTCTACAAATGAGATATAACATGTAAATATAATTAGTTAATACATTAATTGGTTTATTTTTGTTAAACATGACAATTATTATAGAGCTCACAAAGCATCAACAAATATATAGTTTAATTTTCAGGCAAGAAAATAGAAAGTTCAATAATAAAAGCTCAGATAACGGGGGAAAGATTATAATTTGGGAAACAATATAACAAAAATAACAACGGTCATTGCTATATAAAACATTAAGAAATATGAATCATATGAATATTTTAATAAAATTGATAAAAATTGGTGTTATGAATTTCTACAGCCGTGACGTATTTTATTAAAGAAAATATTTATTATTGATCATAATACAATCGTCTTATGTAAAACTCTAACCTTTTATGTGTATAAATCACATATTTATGGTGTCAATATTTAACATTGATTGTTATTTATCAAAGTTAATTCTGATGCTCTTTATATACATCATTATCCTTTACATTCGTTAAAATTCAACTAAATAAAAATTCTACCGAAAAAAAATATAATATTAAGGAACTTATAATTGTCCTTTCGGTTAAAAATTCGAATCTGGATCTAATTAAGGGGAACGAAAGTGAATGATGGAAAGAAGAGTTTGACTTTATTTCCAACGTTCATGTAGCCTTTACAGATCTAACCCTTGAATGCATCATGCTGTGGATACACTGTATAGTTACATTAATTAATTAATTGATCTAACCGTAAACCAAAACTTTTGTGCATTCAATGTAGTAGACACTATAAAAGTAGGAAACGAATCGATTATCACAATAATGTAATATTTATATAGACATAAAATAAATTAATCAAATACGGAATCAAATTTTAAAATCTAAGATATAAAAAAATGTTTTATACGATGCCTGGGCAATATTTAAAAATTAATTTGTATATATTTTTATGATCTCAATACTATTGTTAATTCTGTGTATTTTCATGAAAGTTTTTTTTACATAAAACCAAATAGGTGTATGGTTAATCTATTCAGGTTCTTGTGTTTTCAAATATTTCAACCATTGTAATACCATGCCTTGCCATGTTGGAGTATCATTCTTTCAATTATTTATTCGAAATTCATATAGCGATTTATACTAAACTATATTATTATTAACATTATCTACTTTTGGTTGTTCGTATGAACTTGTGGACGTGCTCCTCCATGATTAATAGACTCAGAAGAAACAAATTCTCTTAAAAGGTATTTTACGAAAACAATGGATTTTGAAGACAGTCGCTTCCAATACCTACTACTAACTTACCGGTTACTTTTTTCTTCCAGTTCACTTTTACATGCTAGCTTTCCAGATATGAAATGATGGGGACCATTCCACATCTTAAATTGACGAGTGGGAGTTATTTTTATCAGGATATTGAATTTGTTGCTATGGTATTCTTGATCTCGGGGTCAATTACTTATTCTGCGTCTGCTGAATTTGATACCACCACACATAGATTCGCTTACGACTTCCAACCTGTGTCAGTTTGTGTTGTGATTGCAAACGCTAGTAGATTCACATCAATTCACTTAATCTTATTTCATAGAAATAGTGCATTTTGGACAGTAAAACATATAGACTTGTGAAAGTCTTTCATATCGAAATTATGCTAAATATAACAACGGGGGGAGAAGTAATATGATTAAAAACACACATCAATAAAAATTATAAATTTATGATACAAAAATATACAAATATATGATGAATGTCATCAATATCAACAACTTGTAGTTATCTATCGTATGAGTATATTAATAAGTGCAAGCATCTACTGGAGCAAAATAACAAATATTTTATCTACAATATTTTAACGATTGATTCGCACGCTTGTTTAGTTATCATGTTTGTTGAATAACCAATCCCATTTGTCGTAATGCATGGTGTCGTTGTACTTGATGCCTCTTGGTTTGAGTTTACGTACAAAGACTCTTCTGCTGCCGATTCTTTGCAGATGTCTGTAATTGTTGATCAGAGGCGTGTATCGATCATCTGCGGCCAAATATCTGAACCTCTTCATCTGTAAATTAAATCGACTTGTTATAATTTTGTTACAAATTCGGTAAATTAATTTAAAGTGAAATATGTAATATATTGAAGAAAATTATTTAATTTAACAAAAGGCAACTAAAATGTTAAGCAAATCCAATGGACTTAACAGCGATATCAAGAAACGCCTGCCAATTGCCGCCATAACTAGTTCATTTAGATCAAATTACTTACTTGAGAAACAGACACCGGTAAAGGATCAGGAAAGAGAATCCAGGTCACAGCTTCCGAGCAGGGTGGTGTAGTTAGAGAGCCTTTGTAGGTATAAAATCGTTCCATATCTTCAGATGGCGGTAGTAAAGACGCCAACGTGAACGTTTCGTTTATTTTCACCCCGGTATCGTAGACTTGTACGTGCTTCAACATGTGTATGATTTTGGCCAATTGTTTGTTTTCTTTCTCCCTTAACTATAATGAGAGAACCAACTTAAAAAGTTACACGACATGAATGATACGAACTTACCTGAAAGAAGAACCCCAGAACCGTGAGACCATCGGTATAATTTAGAGCTTCGGCTACTGTTTCGTACTTTTTATTACGGTGGATGATATGCATTTCTAGTGGGTATCTAATGTCGTTAAAAATATGTTCAGATCCTTGGTTATTCGTGTCGCCCCAATGGAAATGCAGTCCTTCTAATTCGTATTCTTCGTGTAAGCGGGCACCGAAAATGTAGGGGATGTACTTGGCGTACGGATCGCCTTTTTTCAGTTTCGGAATGCTCATAGTAACTGGAAAAATATACAAATGTAATTGAATATTGTTTGTATTTCGGCGGACAGGTGAGAAAAGACCATGATGTCATGTTTATTGTAATTTACCTGAGTGTCCGTTGTTGTGCAGCTCTAGGGGACCAGGAAGGAGATCGTGATATCGAACCATTTCAAGAGCCGGCATTCGCAAAGGAATTGTTCTATAGCTGTCGATTCGTATAGGCGATTGTAAATTGCCCCCACACGACGAATGATTTTGTCTCCATTTTCTCTGTTCAAAATTGCTGTACCCGAACCGATGAAGTCCGCAAACTGAAAAATGAGAGCGCAAAATTAGGATCCTCATCCACTATAACGTTGTTTTTAAAACACGTTTATTAATTACTCTGCGAAATAAAAGTACATTATTACATGTGAAGTTCAAGACTTGTGTTAAACTGCTAGTCTATCTTTTAGTCCTTGATAATGTATGAATGGATTCATTCTACAGGTTTTGCGTTAGTTTGTCCCATTGTCATTATTCGGAGGTTATTGAAACACAACAATATGAAACTCGTGGAGAATTCCTTTATGTTCTTCATTAGCACAGGATGATATTTTTTTACATACAGTTTCAAATTACATAACATGTTGCTAACAATAAGCAAATTGATTCACATTCATATGTTGATTTACATTTCTAACAACATTATGCAAATTTAAGCTCGCTTTCCATGCATGAAGAAAATCAGGTACATTGAACATTGCTCGTACATTGTTATTAATCAGCTTCGAATGATGCAATCGATTCAGATGGTTCTTTCTTAAAGAGTGTATAAATGACAATACAAGTGTTACATAACTAATTACTGTTTAGTTTTGTGCGTTCATAATCATGATTAAGGTATGTTTAATAATTCAATCTTTACTCATAACTTTTTATTTTTAATGATATTATTAAGTACCGGATGTATTGTGAATCAATGAAAAATTACAAGAGATGTAATCATAAATTTACACAGTTTGTAGGATCTGGTTCGAATTTCAATCAATTTTTTCGTTACAATTTAATGTCATGAGCAAGAAATAAACCATTATTTTAATAATAATATTTTAATAATAATATTTTAATAATCTCTTTTAAAAACCTCGACCAGTTATTGTCACCACACACATTGTTATTTAATAATTGTTTTATTGTTGCTTTGAACAATAATTAAAATAAAGAATACGGTTTTGAATATCGCTCTATCTAAACCTCAGTTAAGTCAAAAATAAATTGATAACTTATAACTGTATGAAGACAATATTAACTAATTTGAACTAAGTTCCAAAGTCACGTAATCTCTGCAGAAAGCTCTATAAGAAAATGTATACGAATTTAAACCACAATTAAATTTTAAGCATAACCCCCCAACTGGATATAATTTACGAGAACAGGACCTAAAATATCTTGAACATATCGTTTAATTAAATTGGTTTCAGCTGCATTGGATCATGCTCTGCTTTGCAAATTCTATAAATTTACGTAACTGAATCGAACACCCGGAAAAGTATATTCGAAAAATTTGCATATACATTGTACAAATCCCAAAAGAAAACAATTAAAATCAAATTCAAATCTAAATTTCTCATGAAGCCTTAAAAATAACACAAATCTAACCATACAATTGCAAACGTAATGAAAATAGTTTCAATGTAGTTTCATTCAAGTGGCTTTTCGGTTGAGTTGGGCACTTCTTTATCTCAAACATAAATTGATTAATCAAAATTGTAGAAAATAATTGTGTGGTAAGTGTACGTTTGTTTCAATTTATGATAATAATAATTTGTTTCTGTTCCATAATACATTTTTCACCGATAACGATAATAAATAAGTGCTGTATGGAGATTATTATTAAGTAAATATGTATTTAAATATATGTATTGCCAATTCATTGAAAAATTACAGGCGACGTGATAATAAATGTACACAGTTGATTTAACTTGACATTAATCTTGATGGAATTTCGATCACGTGAGTTTGACGTCTTGTCATATCTTCGCCATTTAATAATGACGAAGATTTATAATATATTTTTTTAAATATATAAAAATTACACCAGAATAGTTATGTCCCCAACTTTCTTGGGTAGTTAATTATTTGTGGGAAGGACTGTTTTGCTCATGGGGGGAAATAATGCGTCAAAAGACTCTATGAACATTAATTATGTTTTGGGTCTGAATTTATGACCTTAATTGCTTTGATTTTATTATATATTGAAAAATTACCATGGTTATTTTTTGGCTAGAGCAATGAGCTGATGAGAGTTTTTATCTTTAACATGCACATGAACTGTGTGAATGGCGAGTCTTTACTAATTACGAATAATTTCTTAATTCATTCTTGACCCGCAACCTAATGTTCATTTTTGTGCCAAAATTTTAAATTAGCAATATATAAATATACAATTCAATTTTACAAAAATTGGGCTCAACATTTGAATTTAAATTTTATCTCAAGGTTTCTTTTAAATATATTAATTATTTATAAAATAAATCGCGTGGGTTCGTGTAGTGAATAATATAACTTAATTTAAAATATCTTTTAGAGATCTTCGAATTTCGAATTTGAAATTTATTTTAGATGCATGGAATTTACAGATGGAGGAAGTATCAACTTGATTTAACACTTGTTGTATTCCCGATATGTCAATTTCGCAAATCACTGCTCTTTTCTTCGTTATTATCTTATTCAATTTTAGTACTTTTATTAACGATACTTCATTTTTTTACATTTAACACAGTAACGGTTAAATTGATACAACTCAACTCGTTTTGTTTCTTTTATAGCCTTCCGTGCGTGGATCTGTTTGCATTATATACAAGAACCATACCAATAATGACAGAAACATATAAAAATATTTTACTCATTCTTAACCATGCACCAAAGACGTTTTGTACATTATTGAAATAGTAAAAGAACTCAAAAGTTGAATAACATGACATGGCGCCCGCCCTCTGAACATTTTAATTGTGCAATGAATGAACGTTGACTGCGTTTTTTATGCAGGCTCGTTTAATTCATGTTTATAGGATTTCGTAGTGAACATTTTTTTGCTGCTATTACAGACTACTAGCCTAAGCACGATTAGAGCCCATGTAACAGGATAATTCTATATCTCAATTATCCTCATTTGATAAATTAAGGTCGTTTGTTCACCTCATTATGAGATTTTTGAGTGCATTTTATATTGCACGCCCATTGCGTTGTCACTGTGGCTACTTTTGGATTAAAGGCAGCCGCTCGTAAATCAATAAACCGATAAAGACGCGAAAATCAGATAATATTGAAATTTATTGATCTATTATTTACAACTATGACGGTCATGAAAATTAAACATGGACACTTTTATTTAAGATATTGTAAAGATATTAACAGGGCTATTAATAGGTCTTTATCGGAACGTGACATTTATTACCGGTGCGATATTTACTATTTACAATATGCACCTTGTTATTACAATTAATTGTGACGCAAGAATGAGGATTGCCCGATTAAAGACTAAAAAACTTTGTGTACAAAACTGCAAGGTTATCGATCGCTTCCATTGATGAAACAAGGTTCTATTGACGATATCGCCATTGCAATGTTTATATCAGGGCAATCGGAAAGTCACCGTAAGTATTGATGTAAATAAACCACTTTATTCAAATCAAGAAAATATGATATTTACCATCGTTAGTCGAGCCCTTCCCACTGCTTTCCAAACCTTTCTCAAAGTAATCTGATAGCTGCTTCGAGGCTAAGAAACCACCCACGTGCTTTGTTGCCTTTTCTGGCCTACCAATTATTTTTTGCCGTTTTATGACGGTTGAAATAAGTAAAAATCGGATGGAGCAAGGTTTATTAAATATGCTGGATGCTTAATCATGTTCCAGCCTAGTTGGTGAAGGTGGTGGTTAGCCTTGCCTTGCTTTGCTTATAAGTTACAGTTACGTTTTACCAAACCAGGGACAACTTTCCTCGTGCATAGCAATTCTAGTTCTCTAAAAAATCGACAACCCATTATGATAATTCCTCATATCCATCTCCGCCAAAAAATCATACTTTCATTCAAAGTTGACTAGCGTGCTCTAAAATCATTTCGCGTTCGTTCTCAATTCATTTGATATCTAGCATTTGCTTCTTCTTCAATTATTTCACGATGAGGCTTTGATTTATATTCCCCTCCATATTTTCTAGAATATTTCTAATAATTTTCAATTTACCCTCATTGCTTTATCACTTCATTATATTCATTAATGAAGATTTTTGGTAATTTAGCTACTACCAAGGAATAGGAGCAACCATAGTTTTACTTTAATGTTAATTTTGCAAAAATTATTCACACAGGCATTTGGAAATAAACTAGAGACTTCTAATTCGTGAAATTTATTGGCAATTAAAGATATTAATTTCCTCAATCAATATCACGGAAAATTAGTATTAATAATTTGGTTATTTTATCACAAATTGTAATTTAATTGTATCACATTATGCGAACAAGTATTGTATCTATTGTACATATGTACTGAACTTCATCCGAGTGCTAATTTCAAACTTGTTCCATGTGATCTCATAATTCTGGCTTGGCGTTGTAGATTTTTGCAACATTCACCATTTAATTAGAAAGTTACCAAAAGATCAGTTTTAGACACTTTTGGTGTCAATGTTATTTCTTGAATTGTTCGAAGTAAAAAGAATTAACTTTATTTGGTGCGGAAAATATCCAACAGTCTATGTAATACTTAAAAAAATAAATTTCGAGTTAAACCAATACAACACATACGGCGTGCTATTTGGAGTTTAATCTGACGACGAAAAATTCTCGAGTCCGTAGTAACATTTTTCGTTTGGAATGTTTCTTGATTACCGTTATTGGTACTATGTAAAACAGATTTGGGCGTAATTTAAATTCGATGAAAAATGTACTTGTGGGTTGGGTTTAATTTTTTTTACTATTGTAATACATCAATTCATTTTTAGTAATTTTACTGGTCAGAAGTGTTTTTGAAAAATACTTGAACATGAGAAATTGTTCCACACCACACATTTTACAACCATTCAAATTTAAACACCATACGATTGCACGAAATTAGAATTTGTTTGTTATATTTTATCTTCAATAAGTAAGTAGCATCTTGTAATTATAATATAATATTATAAAATATTTTTGAAACTGTTAGAATTCTGATTTCAAACATTTTTTATTAATTGCTGAAGCTTTTCTGGAAAAGTCAATGTAGAATTTACATTTGTAAATTGTATGCTAAATTTCCGTTGCGGCAGGTGCGATTAACTTAGAGATCAGTTTTATTGAGTGATGTTAATTGATGTGATTAGAATGGTAATGTTAAATATTTAATCGACAAGAAAAGATATGGCAACTTACGAGTTTTATACTAATGACGAATTATCCGCATCTAAAAATTTAAATGTTAAATTTTTACTTGAAAAATTTAATAAATATTAAAAAATATCATCTACATTTATTTATTTCAAAAAAATTTCAAATTATTAAACGTTTTTATTTTATTTATTAAATGAAATTATTACTGACCTTTAAAGTGCCCGAGTAAAAACAATTGGACGACGAGAAGAAAACACTTGTTCATGGTGCTGCCGTTGACACAAGTTCGTACGAAACGACGAGCAGCCAGAGATGAACGTATATACCACGTCAATTAAATTGTCACTCCGGACTTATTCGTCCGGCGCGCGTTACACTATTTATACGGGATCGCACCACCGACGCCACCGCATACGTCGATTGTTTATTATTTGCAGTCCGATACGATCTCCTTATCTATTTATCGATTCTGAAGATTCGCATTTTTATGCAAATGTGACAATTGTACGGAATTTTAAACGGCGTGCTTGTCATTCATGCTGGCGCGCCGTTCAGATAGTAATTTATTACCAGTTTGCATGAAATTTTGATGAGATTATGCTGATGGGAGTGTAGTAAGTATTGCTAATGTACGTAATTGCTGAGCAGAATTACGACGTTTATTGATTACTATTATATGTAATATTTTAGGCGCCATATTCATTATTTTTAACTGTTAAGCTTCCGATTATCTAAAATTACGAAATTATACGGAAATAAAAAAAAATTTCAAAGCCACACAAATTTTTCTATTTGTTTTTTTGAGAACATATTTATAAAAAAAATAAATAAATCATTCTAATTTCATTAGAGTAAAAAATCTCTAAAGCTCGTCGTTCGTGAGTCATTACGTTGATTTATTACATGTTAATTACGGCGCTGGTTCGTATTTTACTTTGGTGTATTTATTACTGAAGAAATGGAAAATTGCATCTAGTGAACGTTTCACTAGGAAAATATGTTGTAATCGAAAGCTACGACAGAATTGGAAATGTTGCGAAACGAAACGAAAAAATAATACGAGCGGGATGGATATCGATATCCATTTCTGGTCCGGGCGTAGTTAATCCATTTTTCTGCAACCTTTCTGCTGGCCTATATCGATAGACAATCCCAAATATGATTTAAGAGTAAAGCTTAAAACACATGTATCCAAATGGATACTGGTTAAATCGCGGAATGTAATGCATAGACACAAGTATGATTAGTGGTACAGAACGCCAGAGCTATGAAGTATCAGCAAAGTAAAATTGAGGTGGTCATTGATATAACGCATAATACCAAACTATGTTTCTTCCTGTAGTTTTTGTTTCATACATTTTTTTGGCAACCTGTCTCCATTCATTCGGCATAAATGTCCCATCTTAATGGTTCAAATCGCCCAAAAAACTAAGTTTCGATAAACTATCACTGAAGACTCTAAGAACAATAAATTGAATATTTACATGAACAGCTAAACAACGATAAACGACATAATCGTCAAGAAACAGAGAAACTTTTTGAAGAAAATTCAAAGCTAGTAAGTAGCATTGAAAAAATCAAGAGAACAGTACGATAGAACTATACTCCAAGAAACCGCTGCGAAAAAACGCGCAAGGACGAATTAGAAATGACGAATACAAATGTTATGAGTGAAATTAAGAAAACCAATGACGAATAAAACTACATCATCTCCAAAACCAATCACCCAATTGACGTTAAATAATCCACAGCCGAGCAAAAAATGTATGCGACCCCAAATGAGAATTTGAAATCTACCTTAATTAACTCGGAAATAAATTTGCGTAACGTTGAAGATGAATTATGCATGGAAGAAGAAAAGAAAAAGTGAATTATGTTTTAGTGCATATAGACGTCGTAAAACAGAGATTATTTGAGCGCAAATTGCCTGGGTAAGTCTACGCTAAACGCCGCAGAAACTTGGTAAAGTACCTTGCAACAATTTTCCAAAGAGGAAAGCTTCTTAGGACTGTAGACACCAATAACTCCTGTCTGGAGTTTCACGGGACCCTTGAACGAAGAAATGTACAAATTATTTTTTTCTATTATTTAGTTTTTGTCTATATATTTCATTACGTATCCTGTCCATCTTGGTTTTGTTCTCTATTTCTCTTAAACATCCCATTTCTATCGCGTTTATTCTTGCCTTTAGTTTATCTGTCATTGTTCATGTATCGGAACTAGATATAATGGTGGGTCTTTTTTCACTATGCCCGTTCGTATATCCTTTGATATTTTCTGCTTTCCAAAAAGCTGTTCTTCATCATGTTAAATAATTTACAAGTCTTTCTTATCCTCTCATTTATTTCTTTATCTAATCTTCCATTACTTTCTCTTATTCATCCCAAATATTTTCCACTCGTCCGATTTCCTTTCCCTTCATTGTTATTCGATGTTTTCTATCCTCCCCAGCTGTTACCATTGTTTTTGTTTTTTATATTTATTTTCATTTTCACGCTCTAGTTCTTTTACTATTATTTCTATATTTTGTTTCAGGTCCGCTTTCAATTCAGCTCTTTTTCCATTCCTATCAATGGCCTGTTCTAGATCTATATGGCATACACGTGCTTCCCTTCTTTTGCTTATTATTTTCTTTTTGGCTTATCTTAATATGAAAATTAGGTCGTGTGTGCTTATTTCTCTTCTAAATCCACATCGAGTGTCTTCAATCGTGTCTCTGATTCTGTTTTCCAGTATTTTAGCCATGATCTATTTAAGATCATTCCCCTGTAGTTATTGCAGTTCCGCTTGCCGCCTTTCTCGGATATGGGAATTATTTATCTCTTATTCCAGCCTTCTGAGATTATTATTGTTCTCATTATTTCTTTTAATATGTAGGATAGTTGGTTTCTTCCATCCAATGTATTTAATCATTTTTGATGTGATGTTATGTATTCCCGGTGCCTTCCATATCGTCAATTTATTTATAGCTTCTTTACTTCTTCTGTCCTTATTTCTTCAAAACCGGTATCTTATGTCGAAATATTGTCTCCACCTTTCAATTATTTTTTCTTCAGTAGTGATTATATTTCCTTCTTTATCCGTTATATTCATCATGTTGAAATCCTACATTTTCTCATTTGTTTCTTCAGTGTGCTGTAGAAAAGTTTTTGGTTGTCCCTATAATTTTCTGCCATTTGTTCACCGAATTTCGTTCATGTTGTTAATGTTGTATTCTTTATAGTCCTCTTCATTCTTGGAGTTCAGATGTTGTTCCATGTTCTTTCTTCCCTTTAATTATATCCTTCATTTTAAGAATTAAGGGTCCACCATCCTGTTTTTCCTTCGTTGGTTTGATATTTTCGTTATTCCGCACACTTCCTTGGATACTTGTATTATATTGTTCATGTAGATGTTCCATTTATCTTCCATCGTATTTCCTTTACTTTTCTTCTTTAATTTTTCATTAAGTATTCTTTGGTATTTCCCTTGATATTGTTTCTCCTTTAATTTGAAACTTCTTATGTTTTTCTTCTTTTTTTCTTATTTCTTTTGCCCGTTTCACTATATTGATTTTCATGTCCATTTTCACTAAGAAGTGATCACTTCTAATCTCAGCTTATGTAGTTACTTTCACATTTTTTACATTTTTCCGTTTATGTTTACTTATTATGAAATAGTCTATTAGTGATTTCTATTTCCACGCACTTTTTTCATTTGTGTATATTATGTTTAAATTTTGTGCTTGTTAGTATTAAGTTATTTTCGATACACAGTTCTTTTCCCGTTATTGTTTCTGGTCTCTTCCCCTTCCCACTCCATATATTCTTCATTTCCTGTATTATAGTGATTTGTTGACCAAGCAATTTTTTAATGCTTTAGAATTACTGTTTTGCTTAATTATCAGTCTTAAAGGAAATTATGTTGACTATACAAATATTGATTTGAAATATTCTGGCGTACGCATGTACGTACGTATCAGTACCCTCTCGTATATAATATATTTTTCTAATTATTCCAGCAGCCTCTGCATAATGCATATTTATTTACTGAATTAATTACTCGTTTATAATGACGTCAGCGAGGGCGCTATAAATAAAAATGAAATAACACGACAATAAACGATCACAGTACCTTACCTTTTGATCTATTTGTCAAGATTTGTCAAGTTTATATTATTTTCCAGTTTAATTCGTGTAATTTTGTATATATGCAAATTGTAGTGAAACACGTGATTCCAAAGGTGCAATGACGTAAGTGTGCCTGAGAACACCTGGCAAATAATGAAAACTATATTTGTTAAGGAATTAGATTATACGATTACGATTTATGAAAACTTTTATGGTATTACACTGCACTGTATGCAAAAGCTTGTACATACGAGATGCTGATTTTAGCCATGTTAACAGATCTAATTTCGAACTTCTTTCATTAAAAACAAATAACCTAATATCGTTTTATGGAACCGAGTGGAATTAAATTAAAAACAGTTGCTTAATACATTGGGCTGTTTAAATTAGTTGCAGTTGATTTATACTGGACCTAATATTATTTTCAAGTGTGCCAAGTGAATATGTCGAATTTTAAGATGCGTGTTGGAACGAAATGCTTTATCAATTTATTACACATAATATAAATATAAATAGATTAAATTTATACGAGCGTTTGTCGTATGCATCTGTATGCTGATCCTACGATTCCATTGCTACATGTCTAGAAAACAATAGTCCCACACTATAAAGGCACCGTAACAGCGCAGTATGTCGCGAATACTAATTTTGAACGAAATGTACTTTAATATGCATTTTAAATCTCGTCTAATTAGCTCTTTATCCTATGTGTGGTCTTCGATTATCGCAAACGCAACCGTGAAGACCAAACTTGGTCAAGATGTACTATTAGCTCTGGTAATAGTACAGTTGACAAAGAAATATTGAAATTTTGATGAAAATCTTTATTCCAAATTCTTCTTATAAAACAAAAATTAGGATTAATCATTATAAGTAACGCCCTCCCCATCGCAGTTAAATAATTTTAATAGCATATACTGATGCATATACTGATACTGAACGTTACGTTTTTTTAAAATCGATATTTCATCGGAAATATGATTAGAATAACGTAATAATAAATTCCGGATTGTTGCAGTTTGTTTTCTTTACCTACATACGATCATCTTGTTAGCACACTTTATATCGACTAACCGCTGAATACACAGCTCCGTGACATATACGACCAACGTAAACTGGCAACATTACACATGTCCGTGAATGCCGCGGGCAATGAAATATTATGTCTATTCAAATATTGTCAGTTCATTTACGTCATAGGCAATATTATTTTTTAATGATATAAATTAATTAATTAAATATTTGCACCCCGTATAATTCGTAATATTTTTTATGTAAACTCCGGGGTAACGATACTAAATATTTACACAACTCAAGAAGTTTAAGTTTAATTTTAGACGCAGCCATTTTGGTGATCAATTCATTAAACTTATAGCTGTAAAATTCTAAAAATATAGTGTTACATCCCAAATTATATATTAAGGGGTTGATATAGAATGTCTAAAATATTTTATTTAAAACAGTACTTCTTGCGTATAACATTTTTAATGTGAACAGTAATTTTTAAATTTAATCACTAAGAATTTTTCATGCTTTTAATCTCCCTATAATAGAACACATGCGTAATTCCAATGTGAGTAAACATTTCTATCATTACCTATAATCCAATCTGTTACACAACAATAACAACGTGCAGGGGATTAATAGACTTTCAGCAACCCTTAGCTAATTCTAATCTAGTTAAACGTGTTGTACTTGTGTTCCACCTATAACATTAACCGCAGGCATGGGTGCTATTTACCTGAAATATGATTATTTTAATCAAATTAAATCAAGACAAATAATACTGGATTCGGCCGGGCCGAGATAAACTAGTGTCACTTCTCAGATGGTCCAGACGTCACAAAATGTTTTTCTCACTCAGTAACAAATTTTAAACGTCAATTTCTAAGAAAAAAATGCTAATTGTAGGTCAGCTGTTTGAAATTAACAGCGGAAACGTACAAAATTTGATACCACTGTATTGCATTTGTAACCAGATTTGGCCAGGGAGACGTTTAATAGGAAAACACATATTAGTTTCGATCGGAGTTGTATGTATCGCTGACAAGGGGTGTCTGGGAATACAATACAAGTAAAGCGCTTCCGAGAGAATATTTACTATACAATACAATAATGTGGAATAAAAATTGATTTGTATAAACTTATCAAATCTAGACGATTCCTGCATCGCCGATATGAAGGATAAATTAGGGGAAGAATTTATAACTATTCGTAACAGTAAATGCACCAAAATCGTTTCATCCAAAATAAAAAATCTGGAAAAATAATTGGATAACTTGGCGAAATATGTAGAAATACAAATATTATGAAATCCCATAAATTGCAATAGGAAGAATATACTAATAGTACCAAAGTGTATATTCTCTGGACAGGAATAAATCCATGAATTAACTATAGACATCAACTTAGGAATGTATAATAGATTACACCTTGATTGGTATAAACAAGAAGGCATAAATAAAATACGCCAAAGTAAAAAGAATACCAGCCAAATATACAGCCTGGCGATCGAAAAGGAATAGTAAGAAATATACACAGTTAAAATAAAATTGAAGTTAGACGAATTGTAGAAGAATAGTAAATCAAGAAATGGGAAAGATGCATTCCTAGGTTTCATTGATTTGGAAGAGGAGTATATGTAAAAAAATGACTCAATCCATTAACATTTTGTACGAAAACAGTTTCATCTATGCTACAAAGTAAAACCCGAAGAATTCATGTTACAAACTAGTCTAAAGGGCTCAAGCCGACTGGTATTTATAGTCGTAATGAATCATATGATTAAAAAGTCTAGGCAAGAAATGAGGAAGGTGGATTTGTGACGCAGAAGCTTAGTACCTTGTTATGGTGTTGCCGAATGCATTCGTTGATGTGATCACATGAGAGGAAGATCAGAAACCCCGAAATATAAGAATTAACCTTAAGTGAATAACACAAAAATTAATCTTGAAGAGTCGAACGTAATGGTAATATCCAAGGAAACAGATATTCTAGTAGACAGCATACCCATAGAATAAAGAGACATGTTGGAGTTCAATTCGCATTAGAAAATACTTCAAATAAAATAATTCCTTGTGGTACACGACGAACATTTTGTATATATTGTGGGAAAAATGATCTGGATGAACCTTTAGAAGGAGTACGTGTTTAATTTAATAATACCTAATAGAAATATAGCCAAGGACGACTTCTTCTTCCGCACGTTTTATTTCCCTTAAAAATGAATATGACGTACAGACTCATTGAATTTTTCTTACTACTATTCCGATGTTACATTTCAGCGAAAGTGTAGTAACCCTTGTTTAAGTTTAAGCAGAACAAATTAATGGCAAACAGTAACAGAGCAATTGCTCGTAAACCCACTTTCAGAATTCATAACTAGCAGCTGATATATATTTGTTGAAGTACAGTTCATGAACATGATGTAATCGCATTGAAAGATAATTGGCTACTACGACGATTTAATATCGTGCACCGGAATTTTTTAAGAATACTCTTGCTGCTAGAATACTATTTGTCTAACATGATTCCTTTCGACTTATAAATCAGGAAATCTTTAGGATGAGCATAAAACGCAGTTTATTTTCATAAATTATCCACGACACATTTTAATACGAAGTCGAACAGGACAAATGACGAAAACCGGAGAGAAATCCAGTCACGAGAAGGACGTAGGACTTTTGCAGTAGGGTAGCTGTAGCCGCTTACTAGATTTTTCCGGCCTTCTTCTCCAGTTTGTCATGTTCGTGCAGACAACCACTCACAACCCTCAACGTCTACTTGTGAGCAAATGTGCATTTCTTTAGCTGCCACCAGCCCACAAACAATACGTTCAATTCATCAAATTAGAGTTGTATCAAAACGCAATTTTACGTCCAAAACTTCGGCGTCAGTAAACAGGGTTTTCTTTAAGTTTTACGCTGAAGTCCATTAAGAACAAATAGGTAAGGTAATTGTTAAACACCCCACGTTAACTAACTCCCTACACATTCAGTGATAATGTTTAATAACTTTCCATTTGGCGGAAGGGTTTTTTGCTTGCACCATTCGGTAGTCTTTTCAACCTCTTTTGATTGGCGTTATAGTATAGTCCGATTCAAACGCCTACGTTAGTCTTTATGTACTTTTCGCTGATCGCTTAGAACTTGAAATCTATGGTCGTGTTCATATAACTTTTAAACTCCAGGCTTGAAACAAATATAGCATTTCCTGCCCTGTAAATAATCACGTTTCACATGTGACCTCCAGTTCTTTATTTAAAAACTCGACTGTACAGAGTACGTTAGTTATAATTGAGTGGGGCGTTTATCGCCCCTCCACTGCGACCGCAGGGGTCTATTGTGGCTCACAACTAATTATAGTTCACCCTCCATTCCCATTCTCTTTAAATAGAGTAGGATTTTAGTGGGTGAGATTCTGTCAAGTTCTCCCAGCTCCAGTTTTATCTTACCAAAGACTGTGAACCTGATTTTGTCCCCGGCGGGGCAGGCACACATCACGCGCTCTGTTGTTTCTTACGTTTCATAGCATAGTCTGCACTCAGTGGCCTCAGCCACTCCCATCCTATGCATGTGATGCCTTAGTCGGCTATACCCAGTAACCAGCGCTGTCAGAGTTCGCAGAACTTTCCTGCCCAAACCTAACAGTATCCTGGTACGTGCCGCAGAAGGGCCCTTTAGTACTGACTTGGAATATCTCATTCCCTGGCATTCCTGCCAGTTTGTCAGTACCTAGTGCTCCATCCAGCTCTTATTCGAGCTTCTGGCCAGGGCTCGTGTAATCCCAAGAGCCGGTTCTGGACCAATAAATTTTCGGTTAGCCCCGCTCTTTGCCAGGCTAACCTTGTTGACTCTCCCCACTTGAGAGAGCACTGCGCGGCAGTCCCTGACCGACATCAATGTACATTGATTGTCAGCAAGGACTTGCAGTGATGTTCTGCTGTCAGAATTTTTTTTTATCGTCCTGTGCTGCCGAGAGCTTTTTAATAGCTCTCTTGCGCACATTTCAATGGCATAGACTTCTGTCTGTTGGATCGATGCATGCTTACCAAGACTGAATTCTAATCCAGTTCTTGGTTTGCGGCGGAACACTCCAGCTCCTGCTCCTTCAGTTGTCCTGGAGCCATCCGTAAACCAGCTCGAATCTGCCTGACGACTATTACGCTCCCATTCGTCTCTAGAGGGAACTATGACTTTGTAAGGCAGTCCGAAGCTGTATATTGTAGACATTGTATCAGCCCTCATCCCCAGGATGTCATCCGCTTCAATGTCGGACGACAGCCCGTTCCGCATTAAGGCCAATGTCTACGGCCTTTGCATCTCCGCATTATGAAATCGATGTGTTGCCTTCCTGGCCTCACTTTGCAGCAAAATCCAGTAGCACTTCCATGGCAGCTGACGGCGTGGTGCTTAACGTCCCAGTTACCGATATGCTGGCCATTCTCTGCAGGCTTGCCAGTTTTACTCTGGTTGTCCTTCGTGAGGGCACAGTCCACCAAACAATACAGCCATACGTAATGATTGGCCTAATAACCACCACGTACAGAGTATGATACATAAATAAAATACTCGCTTGATGCATTTGTGACTTGCTAGTTCTAGTAAATATAATTTATATATATGAACAGGGCCGGAAGTACAATGAACTACTATGATAATCATAGTTATGCTCAGATGAGATTCAGTTGGATTTACTGCAATTCTGCAGCAAGTCGTGTTTTAAGATTATGTATCCATAATCATAAAACAAGACTTGCTGTAGTGAACCATACAGAATAGTGGAGCGGGCAGGTTTTATTTGTGCAAGGTTATTACTGCTTTTACTGCAATGGACTGACCTTAAATTGTTTGAAGAGCAATCTTATATTTTAATAATATAACGTTCCTTGGCTATTGCGATGCGGGGCAAGCATTGAAACCCTTATCTTGATCTACCATGAGCCTCTTGTATTACACCTGCAATATAGAACCATGTTCTGGGGAACTTCCTTCGATTTTAATGGCTCCGTGTTTAGGAAAAATGCAATATTGATTCTTCCTTCCCAACATCTTGACGAATGTGGTTTCTTCGCCAGAAAAACCTAGTCATCAATTAGGATATTAATCAAATGTATGAGACACGGTAGTGTAAAAAAGGTTTTCCCAAGCATGGAGTCCCACTGTACAAAATACGTTGTACTTATATTAGAGTTTTTAATGTCTTGCCTACCGAGATTTCTGAAGTGCCTGAATTTATAAGTAATACGGAGTTTAAAGAACATTTTGTACCTGTATTATACTATAGAGTTGGAAAATTATTGTCGAAAACGAAATATGTTCTTCGATATAATTGACGATACGTATTTTGCTTGAAAAGCACGAAATTGGAGAGGAATTGTCACCTGATATCTAAGTTTAACAGTATTTACATTGTAAGTTGGAAAATAAATATTTAGTTATAACGTTAGTTAGTCCGCGTCAATATTCTAGAGTTTATTGTTACATCACAGTTTGCCAAGAGCTCTCCTTATCTCCAGTTTGTTAAATATTAGATCCACTTTGTTTTTGTGGATGAAATAAATACCTATGCATTCTCTCCCTGGCGAAACTAAGCTACGATAACGAGATCTCCAATTGCGCAATTGCAATTGCGCACCGCATACATATGATATGGCCCCTAGGCAATTAATATTTGTTTCGTCCTGATCCTTGACTCCGTCCTTTATATCACCTCTCCGATTAATCAACAGCAGACACCTACTATTAAGTTTATTCTAAAATATATCGTTTAATATTCTCTGAATTTTTTTGAGGCCTTAAAACCTGCGAATTTCTGTTATTAGAAAAATTTACTCACACATTTACTACTTTCTTTACCTTGAAACGCAATTAATTCTGTCTGAATTCAGCTCGAAGGACCAAAAATATTTCTTAGGGACGTACGTTTGCCGCTCTTTGTCATACTGGCGGACTTGGTGGGATATATAAAACACTATTCTTGTTCCGATGCTGGTGCAAGAGGTGCAGATATAAACTCGGGCCACTACTTAGTCAAATGATGATATCGATCCAAATACAAAGAGAAGAATATAAACTAGCACATAAAAAGCAGAGACGAAAGTTAAAAGGATAGGAACGGAATAAAGGCAGAGAATATAAAATACGTCGGATACGACCTAAAACAAAAATAGTTGAATTAATACTGTCAATATGGAGAGAAGAAAAGATGCCGAAAAGCTGGGAAAATGACACAATAATACCAATCTTAATTTTCATTTTTTTATGTTAAAGGAAGTACTAGCAACCTGTTACTAACACAATATTCCAGCAATCGTCATGTTTATAGATTTGAAGAAGGCATCCGACTCAATAAAACGAAGTAGACTGGAAATAGTGGATGAATACGGCATACCCATGAAGTTGAGACAATTAGTGAACATGGCAATGAAAAAACCACAAGCAAGGTAATGTTAGGGAAATAAGTGTCAGAGGACTCCGAAATCAAAACCGAACTTAGACTCCATATTATTATTTAACTTTGTACTAGAAAAAATATGTCAGTTGAACAGAGAGGGCACATATTGTACACATATCACCAAGTGACAAGTGGAAATGACACCGAACTAGAGGAAACAATAAGGAAAATGCTATAAGCACCATATAAAATGATAACAATAGGATGAAACCTGGACACAAATACACAATTAGAAGTGAATACACAGTTGGGCAAAATGAAATTTAAAGAAGTACAGGAGTTTGTGTATTTGGGGCAAGAATAACGAATAAATGTGGGGAAGAAAAAGAGATCGGAGATCGGAGATGGCAGACCTAAAGGACAATGGTATAAAAAACTGGAAATCCAAAACAATAAAGAAGAAGATATCGAAACAAATACCAAAGGTATGGGTCTAAAAGTCCTGCTAAAACGGTATATACTTTCTTGTTCCAGTATACATTTATATAGATGGTGTATACAGTGTCAACAATAAGCAAACAAATTCGAATATACATACATTCGCAAATTCAGTTTCATAGATAATATATTTCTAAAACTTTATTATTTTTGGTTGTTAAATGATTAAATAAAGATCATCAAATGTTAATACGCACTCTGCCTGCGTCAGGGCAGAGTGCAGTATTCTCCGATTATTGCCACAGATTTAAAAAAATATTTTTGCTATTTCAACGAGGCTCTACGGGTTAGATCCCATATAATCATCGGTGGATAAATCCATTTTCTTATTTTTAATTTAGTAGAATTGCTGAAGCTATGAGCGGGAATACTTTTTAATGTGTAATGCGAATGGTAATGTATAATGCGGGAAGTTGTCAATAAAATGTACATTTGACATATTAATTTACGAGAATGGCGTCACGATGTCGCTGCCAATAGCCATGCACATAATACTTCGCATTTAATTTTCATAACATGTATAAGTATTCATGTACGAAATCATTAATTTTCGTAACTGCTACAGTAGGTGACTATGAACAGTTGTCTACGGTGCCTTGAGAAAAGTATTTCTGACTATTTACTATAGGAACTTCCGTGCTAAACTTTAACAACAGAAAAATTATTTACCAATCTAAAAAGTGAACGGTAAAATTACATACCGGAGTAAGCAATAGAAACCAATGTTGTTGAAGATGTAGAAATAAATATTTGTCAGCAAATTCAATCATATTCTGTAAAGAATCTTTGATATAGCCTTCGGCCACCGCCGAAAACCTCTATCCACCATGCCGTTTTAAACCTAATAAGTATGCTCCTTTATTAACCAAAAAAGCAGCTGAAGTGCGCCGAAATTCATGACCTGTATAGTAGTTTGGTTCCTCTAATTTCAAACATGTTGAAATTGTTGATAGCCAATCGTCCCCTTTCCAGCTACTTGTGCGGTGCATTTTTCGTTACCTCAATTTAAGAACAGGTGTATCGAAACTACGTTGGTCGGTCAAAGTTTAATGTATTTGCGATAAATATTCAAATATGAAACATTATCACCCGGTTTACTTATTAGAGTTAATGCCCGTTGTATATTAGTCTTCGAGTTTATTATAAGAAATTCCACATGATTTTCAATATGGCTGCATATAGATGCGAAACAAAAAATGAATCAATTTTTTTTGAACTTAATTTGTGAATGAGGAACACCTCACTCGGCGGTTCATTTAAAAATTTGATCATATCATTCTTCGTGAAGACCTTAGCTTTTCTTTGCCTGAGTCTATGACACATTTTCGTTTGAGATTAGAATTAGCGTAGAAAATGTCGAAATACGAATAGAATTATACACAAATATGGTACTTTTTAGCATTGAGTTTTCTGCTCATACACTTGCTGGACTCTTCAGCTTACTTCTTCTTTTAACGAAATAAGCCAACCAAGCCTCATTAATACCGGCATTTCTCTCAGTGCACGACTGTTTAAAAAATGCAGGTATTTGTATTGTAGGTATTCCTAACATCGAACGTTAAGGGTTACCGTGCTCAGATAATAATTGGAGTCGTCGATTCGCTCCTCCTCCAAACAATTATCTTCGAAGGTAAAAGTCAGTTACCGTTTTCCATACTTAATATGGATTTCGATGTATGTAAAAGGTGACAAGTAATATAGATTAATCTTCTAGGGGTCTTAATCGCCAATGTCTTATTGTTAATGTCTAAAGCTGAAATCTCAGGAGGTGAAACTGCAACTTTATTTTAGAGGTAACGTTTGAAATGATAACTATTGGGTTTAGACTTTGACGTTGGCTTCATCGACTGCGAGATTTGCAATTTTAACAACTGTAGCTATATCTGTGCGCTCTGGAATTAGATTCGTCTTGATGAGATTTTACACTTTGGTATAAATAAATATGTATGCTTGGACAGATAAAAGTAAATACAGTGCACGCATAAGTATTCATTCATATAATTACTTAATTTTTGTGTATGAGATGGTAATAAATTAGTTATGCGGTACATCAATATTACTGGCAAAATGTCTTACATAGAGTAAATGTCAACCCATGGTATCACCTATCTCCTATTATTTATTTAACATTTTCACTCAAATTTATTGTGGTATGGTGGTAGAAAACTAGAAATTCACACAGAGCGACGCCTTCAAGCATACAAGAGAGGAAATAAATAGAGGAAAGATCAGTTATAGACTATTTTATAATAATTAGATAGAGCTGGACCGAAATAAAAGATGCGAGAGTGAAGAGAGAAACGGAGATGGGAAGCGACCACTATTTACTACGTATGGAATGGAACAACAGAACAAAGAATAAAAAAAACAAAATGCATATAAAATAATAAAAGGAAAATTAAGAAGTGACAGATAATAGATACAGGAAGTAAGAGAAAAGTATAAAGAAACATTAAATGAAAGTATTGAGCGAGAACCAGGCAGATCAGTAGAATAAAAGTGGGTTAAACTAAATAGAGATATCATAGCGTGGACAAACTTTGGAAACAAGATGAAAAGATCCTATCATCAAAGATGAAATTGGGAAAATATTACAGGAAGAAGAGAAAATCATGGAAATATGGAAAGCGTACTTTCAAGGACTTCTCGAAGCAGACACTGATAACAGAGTAAAAGAAAACGAAGGTAAAGGGAGGCAAAGAGGCAAATAGATGAACGGATAACAAGCGAAGAATTAAAGAAAGCTATAGGAAAATTGAAGATGGTCAGGTCACGGCTGCATCACCGCAGAAATGATAAAATACAGAAAAGGAGGTGAATAAAGACTGCTAGATGGGTTAAATGACATGGTAGAGGAAGGAATAACATTGAAGCAAATAAAAGATTTCAAATACTTGGGGGTATATGTGAGTGAAAACGGAAACCTGTATAGTGAAACCAAGCAAAGAATAAGTGAAATTGCGAGATTATTTGACGCAATCAAAACAACGTTCATAGGAAAAAGAGAGATATCCAAAGAAAGTGACACTAATAGTACTAACATAGTCGTGGGTCGTGGATAACATTGTTCACACTAAATGCCATGGAAATAAGCATGAATAGAAGTGAAAACAAAGAGGACCAAAATTAGGAAGGACACAAAGAGAGATATACTAAACACGCAACCAATAGAACACAAAATACAAGAAAGCCAACTAAGATGGTTAGGATGTGTGAATAGACGAAGACCTAGGAAGACGCGGCTAGACGTAGTAAGAAAAAAGAGGAACAGTATGGAGGAGCATAATGGAATCGACGGCAGATTGAAAGAAAGGAAAGAAATATAGAAGACGGAACCGCTGCCATCCTAGATCACAACGCCTTACACCGAAAGATAGAAAGGCTTATAATTTAGTAAGTAAATAAGATAGATTTCATCATGCCCTTGAAAAGCCCAAGTTGTCAAATAAATAATTGTACATT
This sequence comes from Geotrupes spiniger, assembly GCA_959613385.1. Lineage (NCBI taxonomy): Eukaryota > Metazoa > Arthropoda > Insecta > Coleoptera > Geotrupidae > Geotrupes > Geotrupes spiniger. Next base: position 30,729,344 of record OY390737.1, on the reverse strand, counting down.
GGCGCAAACATTACTTTAACAAATCCAACCCTTTCAACAATCTTCATGGCTCACACGCAAAGATTAATACCATCTAGTAATGTTTACATGTCGTTGTTTAATTGTTGACATTATTTCATTGTCATTCCTCTCATTATTAAACATACATTGTAACCGTAATCGCGTGTAATACACTTTGCCCTGTTGCGGCAGTAATTTAGAAAGCAAATAAAACACATTTTTTGCATGAATCTTCATTTATTTACAAAAGTATTTATGCACCGTGTAAATAAAAATAGAACAATTAAGGAGATTATGGATATTTATGCCGTCATATAAAGATTAGCCTGCCAATTAATATCAATATTGTTACCTGGTTAATTCCATTAATCGTAGATAAGAAAATCTCCAAAGTACACTTCTGGTTATTGCAATGTACACGTCACAAACTATACGGCCATAATTCAAAATTAACATGTTAGTCCGGTAATTTATTACATTATATAATTAGATCTATTGCATTCTTATTTTATATAAGGCTTCCATTTTTCAAAACGTGACTTTCAGCATTAGTGGTGGAAAATGCGTTGGTGGTGGCGCGGTCAGAACTATTTTTCAAATATAGTGTAGTTTAGTTAAAATTGTCACATCGGTAATAAAATATTATATCAGGTCTGCACGTCATCGTATTAGAATCTCATGCAGGTCTGTGTTTATGAGACGAAGATATTGTGGTTATATGTTGCTTATGTTAACATCAGGGAAAGTAAGATAGACACTGATCAGACTTTGTTATTTGACTGAATTATTAATAAACACTGATTGGACGGTTAATCAGTTCCAACAGACATAAATTCAATCTGCCACAAAATATTCTAAACCCGGTGGAATACCTGTTGAATTATTATAGACTGTCCGTGAATAAATAAATGACGATGATTGGTGCCATTTATTTTATATTTTATTTATTACCTATAATACGGGGGCGATTATATCTAATCGTTTATAATCCACCTTGCAGTTAAGTAGCTGTGACGGTTTTAACTCTACGTCAAGTCCTATCATATGATTTATACGGATTTGCAAGTGATTTGGTCACTAAGAAGATGACTAATTCTAAGGTCTAAGGTCTAAGGTCACACTTATACATGAAACCGTAAAATGAAAAGACACAGCATATTTCTAGAAGAAATTTTGAGCAAAATATTGCAATGGGTCCACAAGGGATCTCCACAACAAAGAAGGCTATAACTCGTTCATCTGCTGGAAAATTGGTGGTGACGATTTTCTTGGAGGTGGAGCATATCAAGCTTATTGAATATATGTCAAATGGATTGACAATTAATCTTGTTTAAACTTTACTCCCAGATAACTCAACATTTAAAATTCACCCTTCAGGAAAAGTGGCAAAATTCTTGGAAGGAATGAACATTTTCAATGCAAGATAATTACAGAGGGCATATAACAGATAAAGTTAAGCAAATGGTTCAATATTTTGGTTTGTTGATCTAAGACGTCCACCTAAGAGTCCTGAGAGTTTAGATTATTTTTCATTCATTCATTCATTACTTTTCAAGTTACGAAATCACTAGTGTAATTTATTATAATGAAGATTATATTAAGTTTTTTCCCTGCGAAATATAATTAATCAACAGCAAATCCATGCGTAATGTGGATTGAGGAACATATCTAATATTATTTCGCAGAATTACTAAAATCTGTTTAGTGCAAGTTTAAAACTATATGTTTAATTTGCATTTCTTCATTGTATCATTAGATATAAACAATTTAAAATGAATCAAATCTATTTACTTTACTAGAGTTGACATGAGTTACCTTTTCTCTACGGAAGTATCATCACCACTGGCAACACTGCGCTATTAATAAGTAACGACGAAAGAATAATGGTGCACCACCTAGTAGGGTTAGCGTATATTAACATCCGCGATAAAATCCACAACAAAGATCTCTGTGCCACTTATTGAACGAGTTGAACCTGTGAAGCCCATCGTTGAGACGTTTCTTAAACGGACATGTTTTATTGGCCTAAACTTACAACTGTTTTAACCAGCGCCAAAGTTCGAATCGAATACGTCAATATGGTTTTAAACAAGGCTTCTAATAACGTCCACCACATCTTAGAGTGTGCACCAGGTCTCACTTTGCAACCTTAAGATTGACTTGAATTTATAAATAATGCTTAAAATCTTCTAGGTTAATTTTATTATCGCATCAATGTTGTTTATAGTTAATTACTTCAGGTTATAAATAAGAAAATTAACACTTTCACTACTGATATCAACTGTGTTATGCTCCAATACCCACAATTATATTCTTGTGCATGGTGAGATTGAACAACTCCAAACGCGACAGTCATGTGGTGGGTGTAAACCTTTATAGTTTTTGAACTTTTCGTATCCGTGGAAAATTTATTTATTGCTGTTTCGTATTACTGGGGAAAATAAAAGAGAGTCTCGGATTAAACGAGTTTCTATTTCCGAGCGTAATTACGTTTTAGTACTTTCATTTGTACATTTATAAAATATACTTCATCTATTGCCATTAATTTGACTTGACTAATTGTCATTTCGTTGCTTATTTTATTGCCTTATTTTTAAATTAAATTTAATTTAAAGAAAATGTTTACAGTAAAATTTTTATTCAGTGAAATCCTTTGACGATGAAGTATTTCAAAAAAATATATCGTGATATGTAAATCTTGTTTCCTCTATTTATATATAATCCGCAATTAACTGAGTTATCAATTGTATAACATATTTTATACATTATTCGTATTGATTGGACTAGTATATGTGAATTGCTCTATTAATAACGCGAGTGGGAAGGAAATAGGACGATGTGACGGTATTCTTCCTTTCACGCTGTCGTCGTCGATATAGTCCCGAGACTTTTGGAACACGGTGTATATATCATTTCTTGAAACGTCCGCGCAGCTCCATTCAAAAAATTAAACACACATATTAAGATATTTCGATGTATTTTGTACACAGACTTACAAATAGGCGTGTGTTTACATTTGTCAACATTAAAATGATCACACATTTATATAAATTTACTAGTATGTGGTAGTGAAGAACATCACACGGAGAGAATTACAAATAAAATATAGATATTATATATATGTAATATGAAAACCCTAAAACCTTACAATATATTATAATTATATGTATAACACACTCGAAAATACCATATCACATTATCGTTTCCGTTTACAGCACCAATATTCATTTCGAATGTACTGAGCATCAGCAACCCTTAAAAATAAATAAGTATAATCACGTTTTGTACAACTTTAAAACTAACATGAGCGTTACAATCAAACGAGACGGACAAATTGAAAGATTATTTTTGAGATTTGTGCTAGGTTACATGTTATCAAGAATGTTCTTTTTTTGTATTGCGAATGCATATTTGATGCGTGATATCTCAACAGAACAAATAATTGGTTCCAATTTATTTTAGAATGATAGTTATCAATTCCAGATTTAGACGATTTGCAAACCACTGATTATTTTCGTTAAACAAAAAGTTGCCAATTTGGTACAAATAATATTCGTACGTAGTATTTAATTAAATGATATTGCATTACAATATATCACTCATCAAAAAATCATTCTGAAAAATATAATAATTGGCTGAAATATTTTTTTTTAAATTATTGTCATAGTACAAAGTAACAAAATATAAAACAACTTAAACTAAAAATATTTTAATATCACTCACGATTCAATATATTATTTGTAAGACAATCACTGATTATTTACTTACTATATTTATAGTTATAACATTACTCGAAACTAAAGAGAATATCACAATTTTATTATGTCAAATAAGAATTGTCAAAAAATATATTTACCTGCGAGAAGTCAGTTGGAATAGATGCAATTGAATTAACAAAAAAAATCGAGGATATAAATTTGGATGGAATCTTAGACTAACTTACTTCTGCCGATAAAAAGTCCTACTGCCATATATTATATTAAATTATACGTGTCTTTTCATACAGGTAGATAAATTAAAATCTATAAACTATGTAATAAGAAAAAAAATAGGCATTATGTGTTTAATAAAATAAAAGCAATATATTTTATTTTCTACTAGATAATATGTAACACCGAGAAACAACAAACATTTAGTCACAAATAGTTTAAAGATTTATTAAGTCTATGCCCCTCCTATTTGTATATATTTTACATTCATCGAAATGCATAGTTTTTTTTATCCTCTTAGAGCGTCAAATTTCGAAATCCAAACGAATAATCGCGACGATGAAACGAAATGGTTTTCTAAAACGCAAATTCACTTTTACATCGTTACTGTGAAAATATCTTGTATTAAAATATACTTAGAACCTATTTGTGTATATGAAATAGGAACATGTATTTATAAATATATTTTATGTACACGGTGAGAATAAAATACAAGGAATATATACTTCAACGCCCAGCAGATATTCTGTATATTTATGGAAGGACTTTATTTGCTTTAGGACAAGTTGTAAAGGACCTCTTCGTCGACAACAATAAAAAGGCACATTTATTAAATTTATATTTATCTATTGGTTCACGTTAATTGGTTTCAATTCGCGTGAAATTAGCCATGGACTATTTATCTAGTTGATGAGTAAGGAAATAATCTAGATGGTCTCTTTAATGCAATATTGCGATATTATAACGGCGTGTAAATGTATAACAGTAACAACAAATAAGAATATAGTCGATCGCGTTTGTAGGTGCGTTTGCATCATAATTTTTTTTGTCTACATACCTACCCGGTAATTTAAAATAAGCCAATAATCGATTTCGGTGGTTAATCTAATTAGGTCGCCACATCCAATGTATCTGCTTTAACGTGGCCACAATTACATATTTTATTGTGGACACCGTTGGGGTCGTAGTGCGAATCTGGTCTTGCCAAATTTGGCGACAATCGCTAATATTCGGCTATTTATTGGAAAATGCAGTTCTCGAACTATGTAGGGAAGGTATGTATTCCTTTAAATTACCAAGAAACATAAATGGAAAATGTTCAAAAGAACGTGCGAACGAAAAAGTTTATGTGGTGTGAGGTGAAAGAAAAACGCATGACGATGACAGATTAGTAAAGCAAATAGGTGGAGGTAAGAGATGAGTAAAAGAAACTACTAGAAAATTTTCTTCCTCATTCCACCCAGAGAGACTATTACTACTATTTTTTACTGCAAGTACCACAAATATTATGTTGAAACCCTTAAAAGTGCCCTAACAATGTACCGAATGGAACCTTGCCTTACAACTTAGCAGAAATGTTATTTCTGAGATTATTACATATGGTGATAAGTGGAAAGAATCACACAGTGAAACACATAACAACTCCACTAGACTAGAAAATATGAAGCAGACGAGATCATTTATAGCCATATTTAAGCTCCTACACCAAAACCTTCCCCTCCATCCAAATGGACTCCATTTTTTCTACTGGTTCATATCTTTGGCATATCAACCCCATTGCACATCATCGCAATTGAACCCAACAGTATCGCCTTATGTCCTTTGCTCCATTCTAATGTAGCTGTTGTAAAGTTTTAAGTAAGTGCGTGTCTAGCAAGTGTCAGTAATGGCCAATTCTGCATTCACGCAGAATCACATAAAGAAGTAAGAGACGAAAGAGGCATCGAGGAAGATTCTTCGTGGAATTTATATTTTTCCCCAACGAAATTATTTTTGCAGTTTTCCTTACGTCTTTAAACATGTGGGTTAGTTAAATTTTAGTTAGGAAGTCTCAGTTTGAATGAAATTATATTAGTCTTGCACATGTTTCAAGTATGGGCGACTTAACATTATTTTAATTATAAACTATTAAGAAATAATTACATTTATATGTAGTGTTTTGCGCAAAACTAGTAGACCAAGTAGACGGTTGTTTTATGGAATTTCAATATGACCATTAAAGTCTGTTAAAAACACATTAATTTAATAATTATTGCACAGTAGAGTGTCATTAAGGATCATATAGATAATGCACAATTTTGTGTAGCATTGCTAATTAATTTTTATTTGTCGAAAACGAAGTTCACGAACTCAAAAAGATTTTGATGAAAACGCAACCCTGTATGAAACAGATATTGGAAATTGTTAATATTATACAACGTGGGTATGTGGAACTTGACACATTGTTTGCTTAATTGTAACTATTGTATTTGAGCACCGGACACCATCATTTTTTTAAAATCATAAATCAGTAAAAATAATGTCTACAATATCACAAAAAAAATGTTTTGTATTCTTTTTATATTTTGATGGTGGCGTAAAGGAACTGAATAAATTTTCATGCAACTTTAATCTTCATATGCCAATTCAATGGATATTTAGAGAAATGCCCGATATGCAAAATTAATGTTTCGAACTATCTTTCGGGAAATATGAAGTGGAAATACTGCACTTGAATATTGAACCATCAAATTTTCCATTTGCGATATTCTATTTTTATGTTTTAAACGAAAATTTCTTATCGACAAAAATCGATTTGTTGATAAAATATACAAATTACAATGAAGCAACCAATGAAAGGGTTTCCTATTTTTTTATGAAAAAAATTCTCGGTTTCACTTCGAACTATATCTTTGAGGATTTTGGTAAGACGTTTATTTACATGGAAGAGTATATTACAATATTTATAATTGAAGCAGCGTTAAAGCAAACGCATTTGTGTTTAATTCCGTGGCCCGAAAGTGTAGGAAATTCGCGCAGATAATTTTGTCCTAAAGCAGCAAGAAAATCAGTTTGAAACGTGTTCTATGTTGTAATGAAACGTCGTCATAAATACAATAAAAAATAATAAATGTTTAACATCTTATAAAAATGGTGGATTACGCATCGTAGAGAAATGACATTTAGGTACATCAGATTGTGTTGAGCGTCAGCAATGTAAAAAACGAATAACAATTGGCATATAGAGTACCCGGTCTTTAAATAACTGTACATGTATAAAAAATAAACATCTGTTTATGATGAGGCAGCATTCGATGTTAAACATTTAGTCCTGGAAACAACATCCAACTTGTTAAATCTATGTTATCATGTATTGGTTATCTACACATACATATTCACAAATATGAGGTACATCAATTTGGCACAGAACAATTATATATTAAAATCTATTACAGTTCGATGTCATCAATTGCAACATCACCAACGCGAACTTGCCGCTATTTACACGACGATTCGTTTTAAATTACAAAGGCGAGAACAACAATTGACTACCATATTTTGTGACTAGCAGGAACTACTTACAGTGCTGTATATTGCTTGGTAACTCACTATAATTAATGGACGTGCCGCGAAAGAAAATGGTTGTGTGCAATCCGTGAAACACTACCGAATATACATATTTATAACGGAAAAGATGCAGAAAGGCATCCGAGAAATTAATTTTCAATTACATAAACTGTAGCCGTATTCCAAAGCGTAAAATAGATACCATAAACGGCCATTGTCGACGATAATTTAGAATTTTAAGTCAATTTAATTCTTAAAATTCTATTAATAATTTCATTAAACTACTAGTGAAGTAGGCACCTAGGGTTTTAGAACAATGCAAGTTTCAAAATACCGTAACATAAATTGAAAAATAAATATATTTTGCTTATTGGTGAAATGCTTAGATTGACTTCAGAAGGAAAGTTCTCAAAACATATTAGAAAATATAAAAACCTGGACATCTTCGGGAACCCTTTAACTTTAAGGCAATAGAAATCTGATGTTGTCTCAGTAACCCCCATTCCATCCAAATGTTGGGAAAATTCAAGCTCCTGTAAGCCGTAGTGAATTACATTTTACACATTCGGCCTCCTAATAACTGACGATATTAAAAAAAAAAAAAATTCTCTGAAACGAGGAGCCAAGTAAGAGTCAAAAAAGAGAAGGGCTCAGAAACGGAGCTGTCGTACACGTGCGATCTAGAGAAACTATTTGTTCAATGTTAAGGTCCAGAAGGAGATGGATGGGAACCATTGTCCGTAGGTAGGGTTGTCATTACTAGAGCATTATATACACACATTTCGATATATCATTTAACAATTTGATTAAGATCCATTCTTTTCTATCGCAATTTTCCGCCACCTATAATGCATCAGGCATCATGCGAAATTTCAGATCTGAAAGTGATTATGGTTCTTCACAATCCGAGCAATGAATCTCTTTCATACACAACGTTGGTGTCACCGGTATTTTGCTTATGGAGTCATAATAAAATCAAGGAGCTTTACCTAAAATAAAAATGGAATACGGCCACGTAACGACGATTTTCAATTAAAACACAATCTCGTGTGGTATAGTGATGTCTGGCTGCTGAGAGTGTAAATTTCGGCCTTAATTTCACCCGTCAATCTCTACCGTAGCTATTCGCTTTTCGCCAAGAAAATAAACATTATTCACAGCCAAAACTAATTTTAAAATACCAATATTTGTAATTCGATTCGGACGGAAATTAAATTTCCTTTACATAACACGTCGACTTTTAACAATTAGCCGTTCCGTAATAACGCGCTATCACCATGAAAAGCTTCGCTTGCTGACAACGCTCAGTCTCCAAACTATCTTAAATTGGTTATATAAGAGGACATGTTTTTGTAGATGGATTTAACGTTTCGAATTGCTTTTAAACGAATCCGAAATCATTTAAGTCATTGAGATTCATCGTGTCAAACTTTAGAAGAAGATCTTGATTGGTATGAGTGTAATCAGTGAAATAGGTGCAACTAATGAGAAGAAATATACTACTATCAGAAAGGGCATGATAGATTTATCATAATTTGAAAAGTTTGTTGTGAAAATATCCTAGGGTGATGCATAACAACCTCAAAGTTAATAAATAAAATTAACACAAATAGTTATTACTTTCGAATATATTGTAGACACTGTTTCACCGACACTGAAGTGACCAAACACATATACAAGAAATCAATATATGCCTTAAACTAAACTAAAACTAAAACTAAAACTAAAATAGCAATTGAAAGAGGGGGTGTATTACACATGTTTAGATTAAGACTATTTTAATTTGGAAAAACAGAATGAGTACAATAGCTTTAAATAACGGTTATGCGATAAGCATGGTAATTGACAATTTAACTAAAGAAAGTCTACAATACTCTCTTCTATTTACCCCAGAACTCGATCTAAAACACCCATTAATAATAACCCCAATCACGTATACTGGCAAAATTTCAGAAAAAATAGGGACGATCATTGAAAAATCGAAAAACCAACAACTCTACACAAAATTCTATTAAAAATAATAAAGACAAAACTGACAGAAAGTTGAACTAGTAGATGTTTATTAGTAGACGTGCAAAGAATGTAAAGAAGTCTACATAGGACAGGCAGGGAGGCTACTCGAAACCAGAATCAAAGATCACGAAAGAAGCTACAACACGAATAAAACCGACGCTATTTTTACTAATCATTGATAAATATAAATTCAGTAACAAATTTGCAATATTACACACGGAGAGAAAAAGTAAAAAACTAAATTCATAAGAAAGTTTAGAAATCTATAAATTTAATAAAATAGGTAGATGTTAACAATTCCCTCTTACTTAATCTAATCCTGTAATACACCCCTCTTTCAATTTCTGTTTTAGTATTAAGTCATATATTTTCATGTATCTCGTCATCTGATGAAACCACAGTGTTGGCGAAACATATGTAGTGTCTACAATATATTTTAACTAAAAATAATTTGTGCTAATTTTAGTAACTCCACAATCAAACAAATATTCCAAAGTTAGAATTGTTTTCTTTTGCATTACGAGATTGAAGTCGATATTGACGAGATCTTTGTTTTTATTTCAAAGTAATTCTATATATTCTAACAAATTAATTATTAGGAAACGCTATTTCCAACATTAAGTAGATTGAAGACGTCGCAGTTTTGCATAACAAATTCAACAAAACCACATTCAAAGTTTGGCAATCCACGCTAGAAAAGAATAAATGGAAATCTTTATCAGCGCGGTGTATTAATGTGAGTTGTGAGGTGTTTCGACAAATAATCAGCACGTGCAAAACATTTTCCGCACATGTCACAATGATACGGTCTCTCGCCGGTGTGGATGCGCAAGTGTCGCGTTAGATCGCTTTTGCCCCCGAACGCCCGCCCGCAAAACAGACAGACAAACGGCCTCTCTCCGGTATGTTTGCGAACGTGCAGCTTTAAATTTTCCTTCGATCGCACACATTTACCGCAAAACGGACACGCGAAACGCCTTTCGCGCTGCCGTTCGGCGGCGTCCGCGCGCAGAAAACTTATTATCGACGCTTCCTGAGCGTTCCTGAACGCCTCGGACGTGCTGCTCGTCGCCGAAAACCCCATCGAATCTATTGTGTCGTCCTGTTCCACTTCGTTCTTGTCGCCCTCCGACGAGACGCCTTCGTTCGCCATTTCGTCGCTGATGTTCTCCTTCTTTATCGTGATCGTCTCGGTTTCGTTGTCTTCGATTGTGATCGTTTCGTTGGAACTGGACACCTGATCGCTGCTGTTTTCGATCAGAGCTTCCTTGTTGGCGGCTTCCGGTTTGTTTTCGCCGGGGATCGCGTCGGAGCTTTTCCCGTGCAGTCGCTCCAGTGCGTGGTTTAAACGGTGCTTTTTGAACGACTTTAGATATCTGAATTGCATACCACACACGTCGCACGAGAAGAGTTTATCGGCCGGCAGTCGGGCTCTGTGATTCTGTTCTCTGTGCTTTACGTAGGCGGAACGGTAACGATAGCTTTGTCCGCATTGTTCGCAGACGAACGGTTTGTCAATCGATCCCAACGTGCCTATGTGCTGGAGAGCGGTGTGCTGCTCCAGTAACCATATAGAAGGAAACGCCGCCATGCAGGCGGAACAACGGAACATCTCTTCGCCGAGCAGCGCCGGGTGCATTAATCCCACTTCTAAGAGCGACGTCGCTAAAGACGGAAAGGGGAGAGCGAACGGAGTGGACGAACGGCTGCTGTGTGCACTTTGGGGTCGATCGACGCAGGGAGAACTAAAACGTTCCACATCCACAATATTCTGCAAATAAAAGAATACGAAATAAATTATCACAAAAAACATGAATTGGTAACGATCTTTATAATCATCTATCAATAACCAAGATTATTCCTCAAAGCCATCAACATATTATTTTTATTATATATTATTATTCGAGTTTGCCTGCTTCATTTTAAGCTACATTGAATATTTTGTTTGAAATACAAATCTTACATTTGCCAATTCTTACATATTGACTTCAAACATAAACTCCTGTTTGAGTAGTTTTGGTACTTATTTGATTACCTTATGAACCAAATGGCTTATAATAATGTCGGCCTTGGCGACCTTTCATACTCGCATCCTATTAGCACAAAATACAAATAACAACTACGCTGCACATTTTCTCGCAGTTTGATTGATTTTCAGGTGCTTTAGGGTCACTCAAAGCATTACTTTATAGATGTATCTTTAGCGTTTCGTTCTTGCGCATGTATTTCAATTAATTGTTTTCTATTCATAATTTAATTGCCTTTCATTTAATGATGTTTATATGGCTGTTCTATCATTTTAAATTTCAATTATTCTTGTGTAGTATATTTTGTCTTGCTGATTTTATGACTATAATCATTGCATTATGCAAGGTTATGTAACTGCAAATATTTTGCATATTAACTAAGAACATAAAAAACTTTAAATACAAAATCCGTTTGCGTAACAAAACCTGTTTGCCTATGCAGACAGTTTCGTTTGATTTCTCCAGATTTCAGTTTAGATAAAATCTGAAATTATTGGTTAGAAAAATAAGTTGCATGGGAAATGCAGGATACAAAAAAAACAAGTAAATAAATATAAAATTTTATATTTTTTGATAGAGCGTTTCAAATTGTTTTTAATATAAACGAGCCAGATAGATCATAGCGCGTTCCTTGAACAAAATCATACCATTAACATGGTAACACACATGTGTTACCATGTTAATGATTTTGTTCAAGGAACGCGCTACGATCTATCTGGCTCGTTTATATTAAAAACAATTTGAAACGCTCTATCAAAAAATATAAAATTTTATATTTATTTACTTGGTTTCTTTGTATCCTGCATTTCCCATGCAACTTATTTTTCTACTTTACCCTACTACACATTTATACTAAATTTAATTTAAAACAATGTACACAGGAGCTGCGATATCCCGACATACTCTTCATTTACGATATTTGAAAGTTATGTGCACACCATTGTTACCTTTATTATTACCACATAGTAATAATAAAGGTAGCAATGGTGTGCACATAACTTTGAAATATCGTAAATTAAGAGTATATCGGGATATCGCAGCTCCTGTGTACATTGTTTTAAATTAAATTTAGTATAAATGTGTAGTAGGGTAAAGTAGAATGATTAGTGCAGGAGGTATGAGAAGACAAAGAAAGATACAAAATGATAAGAAACGATGCAGATGATGCTGAGGGGGTGTTGACAGGAATGGTAGTAACATAATGCAAGAGAGTTATAGATGCTATGCCATGACGAGAAGAAAATTCAAATCATTGACAAATTGATACAGAAATTGAGGGAGTCAAGGTGTCAGGAAACCGAGATACTTTATTATTGTAAGAACTACTAAATGTAAGGATATTTAACAAATATCGCGCATTCCATTATATAAATTGCTCGTAAGAAAATTGTATGTTTATCGCTAATGATACATTCCCAACTATCTCTCGGCTTTAAATTAAAAATGTGTCTCATGCATATTTTTGGAGTAAAAAAGTCCGGTTAGCTTCTATTAAATTTTCCCACATTTCTATCCCATACCTCAGTCTTGAGTACATATGGGCATAATATGCACTCAAACGCATTGACATTCTTGGTAACCATTTTTAAGCTATAGCATGATAACTTGGAGTGCAATTCCAACACCAGGAACAATGTTTCGTCCACTGCGTTAATTATTTTATTGTTAAACGTAATTTACAATGTAGGTGTTAGGGAGTTAAAAGTGACTATTTGAGTTTTGTCAAAATTCAGGTTCATATTCGAACCATTTATTTAATGAATGGTTTGCACTTATTAAATTTGCTTCGTTAATCATTTTTAACGTTCTGCCAACTGTAGATATATATATCGTCAGCGAACATTATCGTCAAGTCTTCTACAACCAATGACAGATGGCTTAGGTATAATAAAAATAGAAGTGATCCAAGAATGGACCCCTGAGAAATGTCTTAATTTACGGCTTCCCAGTCTGACCATATTAATCGTCCAGATTCTTTCATAGGTCTAATGCATTGCTTCCTTTCTGTTACATATGATTAATCATTAACCATTCTAAGACTATTCCACTAAATCCCATTACCTGAAGTTTTTCACACAACACCTCATGATGGATGCTATCGAATGCTTTTGAAAGGTCCATCAACATGCATGTTACACTCTCGTTGTCGTTTATTCGGTCCATGACATCGAGTAGTTGAGATCATGCTTTTTACCATTTATATAACCGTGTTGTTTAATATGTTGTGTTTATTAATGAATTCCATCATTCTTCTGTAAACGAGTTTTTCCACTATTTTTGACATATTTGGGTAATTGTCCTATGGCTCAATAAATCAGACTTATCACCTTTTTTATAAATAAGTTTGATGGCTGTTTATTTTAGCTTATCCGAGAATGTTCCCGACTGAAAACATTTACTTATTATATTAGTCAATGGTACTGCTGTGTGGATTGAACAATACTTCAGCAATCTAGTTAATACTTAGCGTATTATGGAAACTATTTCTACTGTTTTCGTTAAGTGAAATGCAAATGTTTCATTTAATTCCGTTGCCTTTAAGATTATTTGTGTGGACAAAGTGCTTTTTCATCGATGTTTGCATATCCCTGCTTGTTTCGGAGGTAGGTAATCGAGATTGAATATAGTTTTATTGTTTCCCCCTTTTAGTTGTTTAGCAACATTAAAAGTTGCTTTTACTTTATTACTAGGATTAATTATATAATCCGACAACTTTGTTTTTCTGGATATGTCTATTTCAAATCAATATTAACATTTCCGCTCATGAATACATTATTAATTTGGAAGCGGGTATAGTCTAAAATATCTTGAAAAATTTCGAAGAAAACATTTATGTTTCCTGTTGCTGGTCGATATATGTTAATCACGAAAATTTTAATTCATTTGCACTACACTCCAACACCGTTTCCTTAATTTTTTCTTTCAAAGATACTATTTCAAATTCCATACCGGTTTGCACAAGTAATCTGTTATGTCCTTTTCTGTTGCTGCATTAACCAATTTTGATATACATTTCCTATTTTCCGCTGCTGTCTCGTTCCTTTTACCACGTATAGATTTTTGCTCAATTATTTTGGTCGACTAGTTATTCTTAGTTCTTGTGGCTTATGGTTTTCTTTAGGGGAGATACTCTCATTTACACTTAAAGAAGCTTTTTTGTTCGTCGGTCGATTCCACCCACTTCTTATTTAGTGTTTCGTTGTTTTTCTTTTTTTTTCATATTTTTGTTGGTCGTTGTTTGTTGCCTTTACATGCGATTTTGGTGAATCATTGGCGACATCTCTTGTGGACTTCGATCATGCTGTCGAATTTTTGCTCCATTTCACATATTTTATTGTAAAGTTCACTCACCGATGTATTTTGTGTTTATATTCCAAACGGGTCACAATACCAGGCTACTATTGTGTTCTAAAAACTTAAAAAAATGATGATTCATATATGCTACTAATAGTGTTGTTGCGAAGGATTATAGCTATCCCTGTTCTATGAAGAGTTATTGGCAACTGGAAATTTAAAGCGCAAGTAGACAAGTAAACTTCGTTTCCAAATGTCGACGATGATTATATATTAAGTCATTTATTAAAATTGTTCTGTTTAGCAAAACTGATATTGAACATTATATAAATGATAACATTAATTCTTGGAAATGGTATTTTGTAATAAATCTTTATATCCTTTGTCAAATTTGATGCTGCATGCTGCAAGCGATTTAACGTCATAAATGTTCGTTGCGGTGCACTATGATTCTTACACCAAATCACTTACAATTGCATATATTGTGATTGGATTATGTAGCTTTCTTATAAAATGCAACACAATCATTATGCAATCAATTATTTTACAATTGTTATGTACTGTAATTATTTGTATATTCTGAAAGAATCATGACATAGATGAAATACAGGCGCCTGGTTAAATGAAAAATAAGTCAGTTCTACATTAACTATATGAATAAAATCGAATCCTCTATTAGTGATGATCCTAAAAGTTTTTGGGGATACATAGATTGCGGAGTTCTAGCATTCTTAACGAGTTCTACTAGAATATAATCTCATTTCCTATCCTCAAGCTATTGTTAACGTTTTTGAGCATATTTTTCAAAGCTGCTATACGACTTCTTCTCACCCGGCTAGTACCAAAAATACTCAGTTCATTCAAACAGAATATATGTAAATCATATTCTGGAATCTAAGGTACTAACATCCCTGAGAAACTGAAATCAAAAATGACCGCGGAGCCGGAACTTAATCCCTCGTTTCTTTTAAAAGACTATGCATATGCCCTAGCCTATATTTTGTGCCATATTTTTAACTTCTCAGTTAGTACTGCTAGCTTCCCGGAACTCTGAAGATCTGCCAGGTCAAAATATCGGCAAATATGTTGTACATGTAATTTTGCCAAGTATTTGGAATGTGCTTTTTTGAACAACTTTACGTTGAAGTTAGTAAGCTGCTCTCTGATGCGCAGCATGGTTTTAAGAAGGGTAGATCAACCTCCTCTAACTTGTTCTGTGTCACTCACTTTATAGTATAGAGAGTTCCCAAGAATTTTCTAAAGCGTTTGACTGAATAGACCGCAGTTTATTATTAAGCAAGCTATTGGTTTTACCTGCCTACTTTTTTTGAATGTTAACAACAGAATAAATAGTATTGCTGACCGTACTGCACTTCAGACTGAATTAAATAAAATTTCTCATCGGTGCATTAAAAATAAGCTTCCTCTGAATACTTCAAAGTGCATAGTCATATGTTATACCACTAAATCCAGCGCTCTCGTGCATTCTTTTTGCGATATTGGTGTTAACTTTTAATCTTTGAAGCTATCAGAACACTAGGTTTTAGTATTCGAAATGTTAACACCATTGCTCGTACCGTAACTCTAATTTGTCTTTACAGTCCATTTGTTTGTACTGCCTCATGTGTCGGATGTACAATGTATAATGGTAGCATCTATTCCATCGAGTACACCGGCGCTTTCTGCAATATATGTTCTTCAAATCCAAATTCAAGTTACTATCCGCAATTTGGCTATCATTATGATTCCTTTCTGGACAACTTTTCGCTTGAGCCACTGCTTCTACCTGTCCACACCAAGAACACATATTCTGCAACATTCTCAGCTGTTTACCATGTGTAATAATTACAACCGGTGCCAAACAGAATTTATCATCTTCTCATGTAGTTGTAATATTATCAAAAGCATGAAATAAGTGAATGTATCAATCAGATGGTTTTTGTAAGTTATGTTGTCCTTATCCCAGTTATGTACATGCGTTGTTTTTCTATCCTTTCCCGTTATTGGATTTTATCTGTGGAGCATCGAATTAAATTACATAAATAAAATATAAATAAATTATATAATTATTTGTATTTACTTATTGTATTATTTACAAATGACGTGCAATCTTGTGCATGGACTTACCAAATGCCCATTTTGAAATGCTTAGTTAATGGAAATATAAATTGATTAAAGTATTATCAGATCAACACGATCATCACTACGATTGTTTAAAACAATAATGAACAACTACAAAGCCAAGAAAATACATATTACATATGCCTACTAGTTGCATGCGATAGCTAAAATTCAATTTTTAAGTTCGTTCTAACGTATAAAAAATATCCGGCTTGAACGCCTCCAACTGGCACGGAAAATTGTAATTACTCGCAATAATTTTATTATTCATAAATAAAGTATGAAATTAATAACTCGTATAGAAAATTGTATAAGACACCATATAATTTGAATATATCCTCGTGCAGTTACTTTTATTAAAAAACATTTTCAATTTATATGTTTCTTACTAGTCATGTATCAAGAAAAGATCTTTTCTCATACATGTAATGAAATGACAATTATAAATATTTTTCAATGGAATTTTTGCATAATTAATTTTGCATATACAGAAAATTAATTTTATGTTATATAATATTATATGGCAGTCACAATAAGGGTATTTAATACCACACTCGAACATTTTCTAAAAATGCACCTAATGATGTCCTCTTACTCCCAAATTCTCGACTGTTCTCAATTATTTCCAATCCTCATATTTTTTCGTCTAACGTCTCCTGATCGACTTTCTTCCTAAGGTTTTGCAGCCGCAAAAAGATGGATGGGATTATTTTCATTTCTTTAATTACGGGGCGAACAGGATGGAAATAAAACTACTTAGTTATTTACAGATTTTATTTGTCAAAATTGAATTTTTACAACTATGATATGCATTTTTGTTTTGAAACCAATAGGCATTGCAGTAATGACGACAAATCAACACGATAAAATATCTCACAATGTCAACTAAACATTTAATATACTGTTGCCAAAATAAATAAGCACATATTTAATAAATCGGGGATTCAAGCAGAGCCGTTTTGGCAGGACCGACTAACGCACTCGCAGAAAAAGCCCCTCCTACGTCGTCTATTTTTACCTCGCCAGCGCTTACGCTTCGCGCACCTTTGAAATCGCATCGGTTTAAAAATAATTAAACTAACGATTTTAGTCTCAATTTGATTCGATCAAAACCAACTTTACCGGTGGGTGCGTGGCCATCATTGTTTTATTGATTTCCGATGTTCCGTGGAATTTCACAGAAAAAAAGTATTTACTGCTGGCTGCAACGAGTCTAATTAAGTGTCAAAACTTCCGCTCCGATTTATTAACCATCATTAGTCAGTCCTGCAACGAGGTATCTAGGCTAGCTATCCAAATGTCTACGACATATCTGCAAGATCAATCACTACTGACTGACTCGGATAACTATGTGACGTGGTTATAACTACTGCAGTGTCGCATATATTATATTTATGTACTTAATACAGGAACTTATAACAAACTAGGTACTATGATATATTTATACTGATAACGAAAAATACATCGTGTGTGTATTTAAAAAATATATATATCGTAGAGATGCAACGAAAACAAACGCAAAACAAGAGCACCACATTATTTATTCAAAAAATGACATTCCTACGAACACGAACGTCAGCATGCTGATTTAACTGGCGTTCATTATCAATCGAAGCAAGTTAGTTAAAAAATATATAATTACATCACTACCTTGAAAAAAACAAACAAATCACATGTATTCAGTACGTATCACTTATTTACAGGTTTCATTAATATTAAAATACCGATAACTAAAGTCTAATATGAACTATGAATTTGAGCCTATTTAGAACCGTGTTAATATTTAATTGAACCGACATTCTGATTTATTATACCATAATCGGAAACCCATAAATGACCCCCACCCCCTATTTACTTCTCCTATCGACATCCACGATTTAGAATCAATGTTTGGTAAGAACAATGTTTTTTTTTTTTAATAATTCGATGGATATAATTACGCCAACTTGTATATATCCTGAACAATTATCGAATAAAGTTGCAAATATCAGTGTAACATAATTACGATCGGAAGGAAACCATTATTTACATGTCGTAAAGGAAACCAATCAATGCAAATTAGCATGCATTTTCAATATGTGTTTTTACAGTGAATAACGGAAACGACTGAACTACAAAAAATATTATGAGTTAAATCAGAACGTCTTGCATCCACACAAAACTAATCACATAGAATGGACATAACATAGTTCTAAATTAGCGGTGGATAGACATTAATGCGGTAATTGTTTAAAATATTATTACTAATATAAACACGTATGAGTCTAAACGCGAACAACTGTAAATGAAAGTAACATACTGGCTTTTGAGGTCGTGTAGATTCACTAATATAATCTGTTTTGTTGCATATCCTATGATTTAAATTAGCTTGTAATAACCTACAGGAACATGGAGTATTAAACATAAAAACACTGCAGTACTATTTTTACAGTTCAGTTTTTTTTATAGTCAGAACCGACGATCGGGTCCTTTTGTTTATGTAATTACATTAGTCGCTAACGTTCACATGTCATATCTGTGAATTTTCTCATTATGGTGAGCAATTAATATTACATTTTTAGTCATGAATTTTCCACGTGAAACGAATTCGATTTGATTAATGTATGTATGAGTAAAGGATACAAAGATACGTTAAATATAATATTACTTGACTCAACACGTGTATTATTCATTCCATGATTTATATAAGTTAAACTTAACAATATATAACATCAATTGGTAGTTGGCACTCAACAACATAGTAGAAGTAATATCTGTAAATAATTCCAGTACGTTGTGTATATTTATTGTATCGTAATAAAATCTAAAATTGTTGCAGTAACCTGTAAAATATAATATCTAGTATCAAAGTTGATACGGGCGTCGTTAATGTGTTATCATAAATATTATCAAACTTGAGGACACTTCATTTTATTTATTACTGGATACAAGGCGTCTAAATACATAATTGAAGTATCAACATTCGATAGTGTAAATAAAAAATACAGAAGTGATTATAAACATCCACTTAAGAAATACTTTAGTAATCCATTCGCTGTGCCTTAATCCCAAATTCTATTATGTGTCTACCATACCACCCAGTCTTGCACCGCTCTCGCGGTTAATTCAAATATTTGTTGTTAATGTTAGCAAGAATAAAAAAAATAGTTTTTTCGAATAAAAGAACATGTGTAAAAAAAAATCAAATAAATAGAAATTTGTGTAGTAAGTTTCAAATTGCATGTAAAAGGTGTAAAGAGAATCTTGAATTTTTAATCGGTGGTAATGAACTATATACATAAAATGTGTGAAAATTGATTCTCTTATTTATAGTGGAGTCGAATCGTTAGTATACGTTAGTAATTACAATTTTTTCACAGGGCTTGTAGGGTTTGACAACCAAAAATGCTATCGTTTTGCGTAACTAAGTTTAAAGTCAATTATTTTCCTCGTATAGGATTTTATGATAGTGCACATGACAGAAAAAAAACATTGATATTAATGTAGCTTAAGCGTAAGGTACGCGTTTGGTATTGAAACAACAGCGTCACTCGTTGGTGATCCTTCAATTATGTATATAATTAAGCAAATTTAATCGGTAATTACCGACATACATCTCATTGCTTCGTGACGCAACGGTTTCACTTTTTCAGTGTAGTAACTGCTACAAATTTTACGTTTATATTTTAAACAATTCCATAATAAGAGTCATCCATTGAAAATTGTCCGTCATCAATTATGTAAATACGTGAGAAAATATCCATCATTACCTTTTGTGCGCCGATCGGAAATTCGTCCAGAGAATAGCAAAAAAGCATAATAAGCCATTGAATAAATATGTAACACATTATCGAGCCCGTTACTGTACGCTACACCTAGTTTTATTGTAATAACAGTTCTATTGATATTGGAAGTGAGTGGCCCTGAGCTACCATAGAAAGGGTACCTAATTATAAAACTTACTAACGTAACCTTTTTACAGATAATCCGTAAAACAGCTATCGTAATGATCAGTTGCGAGTCATTCTCGTTAAGTAAATATACGTATGCAACCGGTGCATATTTTGAACTCGTCAGTGAAATTTCAAATCGCACGAGATTTCGAATAAAACTATCCGTCCAATAATTTATTAAGGAGGAAATGAAAAACTTACACGAGAATCAACATCTAAAATGTGTTTTCATCACAGACTATCACAGATTACATCTGCAATTCTTTATTAATAATTATTGTGTTCCCTACTATTTAATATATTAATTCGCGCTACGATATCGCTTGGATACCAAGTTGGATACCATCCCGTTTCTGTAAGTTATGCTGCACGCTTCAGTCCAAGAACTCTCACCGACATAGACAACTTTACCGACCCACCGATGTATTTTTAAAAACTCCCATCCCAAGGCAGTATCAGTAAATTCGGAAAATTAACCTTTTTACATACACACTCACACAAATACCTGTGGCACAAGTATGGAATAATACAAGTGTATACACATCGTTTGTCATGACAACTATTAAATTAAAAATGTATGCAAATTGGAGTTTACTATTTCGAATATATTACCAAACTCAAAACAAACAACTACCTAACGCAATACAAAAAAAAATAACTTTCGAGGGGAATGTCTGTTAGATTTTAAAATAAATGATGAACGACAACTTTGGGTTACACTGATTTCACTATATTCGGTTTTATTATATTAGGTCGCAAATTGTTACCCTTTCAGGATACATGCGTCATATTTTGTTGAATTGGGTTTTAGAGATTAAGATGTATTTACTTGTGGTAAATCATCAATTCAATGTAAATGCATAATTTATTATCATTAGATTTGGATTCTGTTTAAAAATTAAAATTTCAGTTACCACGGTGTTGCATGGTTAGTAGTTTGGTGATAGCAGTGGCTGTCAAAATATATTTGGGTTTAGAGATTTAATGCGAAATAGATTATGTCGAGTAATGTTTCGATATACCAGGTTTCGAAATTTGATTTACAGGCAATGGGGCTTGTTTAGTGGTCTAAATTGTGCATACATTTGTTTAATTGTTATGGTTTTGAGTTGGGCGACATTTATAAATTTAAATTATTTTTGATCTGTCTTTATATAATTGGTTCAAGTTAATTAACGTCGTTTCAAATATTAAATTTCATTTTAAAACTAAAACTAGTTTTAAGAGGAAAGAAACTTTGAGAAGCATTCATTGGGTTGGATTTCCACAATTTGCAGTTACTTACAATGTTGACTTCCATGTAAGGATTCATAATAAATTTGACGAAAATATCGCTTCGAATTATAACTGTACTAAGTGGGAGCCGATTATCATTCTATTAGTGTTTAGATTATAGTAACAGACATTTTTGAACATCTAATTTTATGCAAATTTATATTCTACAATTTGAACAAAGACAAAAATATGACATATTAAAACCACCCTAATTATGTGAATTGCACAGTTGTTGTGGATCTTCAGTAACATATTTAAGTTTGGCGCATTGAACTAAAAATTAAAGAAAAGTTGTGACGACGATATCAACTTTCTACTTTCACCAACTGAATTAATTTTGTTGATTGACATATTTCGTTTGGTATATATTCAAAAAAATTTTTGACCATAAATATGTGTAACATACAATAGTGTCTATTCTGTAAGCGAAGCGTTAAATTTTAACGAGTGCTAAATTTTAGCGGTAGGTTAATATAATATTGGCATTCTGTAACATGGCTGCCACGTTAAATTTTGTACGTCGCACTAGATTGTTACGTAGCGAATAACATGCCACATTTCAAAAACGTTAAGCTATCGATAATACCCTGGCAACACTAAGCGGGCTGTTATGAAAAAGGGCCGTTAAGGAATCTTTTGATAACAGCCCGCTTTTGATAACAGCCCGCTCTTAATCGATCGTTCAACATTTAGTTGTCACGGAAACAATGACATCTATCATTTTAAAATTATAAATTATAAAAATTTTCATTCCAAATTTTTACCTTCTTGGATAAGCTAGTGCGACGAAAACCGTTGTACAAACCACGGGCTGTTAAGGGCCATAACGGCTCTCGGTAGCATTAAGGCCCTCACTTCGTTCGGGCCTCAAACGGCTACCTCAGCCGTTATGGCCTTCTTAACAGCCCTTGGTATGTAAATAACTATAACGCCACCTTTAAATCGAACCGCTAATTCATAATTTCTAGCGGCTACTCTCCAAGTACATGTTAAAATTGACAGTATGGCTTTCGATGGATTAATACACCTAATAATAGCTGACCAAGCTGAAAGTGGACGACAACAGTAAGTATATACATACTTTTGAGTCATAAATTAATGGTGTATTTATATTTATGACTATTTCAGAAGGTAGGTTAGAATACTTCAAAGAGAATTAAGGGATGCAAGCAATCGTTTAACATTTCCCAATGCTATATTTTTTAAATTATTCCGATTAGACAAATAGTGTGCTCAGCGATTAATTACCACTCTTTCCCCGTTTATGCAACAATCAAACGATACCAATTCACAGTATAACATAGAAAATAACAAAAAAATTAATTAAACGATCGATTTTTTTTGCAGGGGCGACAAAATAAATTTAACATTCGAGGTTTTCTAGCAGGACCATGTCGGACAAATGGTACATTACGCCTAAAATTGTCGCATTCGACCGACTTGAACTGAAGATTTGCGATCATTTTAACACCAACCTTAAAATATTTTCATTTAAAGGTAGCGTTAAATTCCGATTTACAGAATAAAGATACTGGTTAAAAACAGAAATTTTAACGCCCGCTAAAATTTAACGTTTCGCTTACAGAATAGGTACTAAAATATACGTTAAACGGGTTTGTTGTTAAGTCGCAATTGTTTAAAACGTGGAAAATTTTTGGTAGGCGACATATATTGCATATTTGTGTGGCGATTCTGTGTTAATCGACTATGCGCTGTTACTTTACAAACAATTTTGCGAACGATCATTATTTTAAATTCACTAGAATTCCTTTTAATCATTTCGTATGTCTTAGATGTGTTATCAATGTAATAGGAGGTCATGGGAATTTGGCATTTATGTTGGCAGTAAAGCTGCCTGTTTAATTAGGTTATGTTTTTCTATGTTTGAGGTTATGTATAACGTCAATGGTTAGGTGTCAATGTCAACTATCCAGATGAATCACCAAATTTGGCATTTTTTGTCCATTTTGTAATAATTGGACCAATATTTGTCGAATTTAAATGTCAGTGTCAAAATACCAGTCACCTCAGTAACAAACTTGTGTCACGTAAAACAGTGTATCCAACATTAAATAAATTAACCACGGCCTCCTATTATGCCAAATCAACGTGAACGGTCAACGTGTTTACACTGTTTTTTCTGGCTTGAAAACGATGTATATAATATATATTTCTTTGTGTTACTTTGGAATCCCAAAACATATTCATAATTTTCCATTTGGGCAATACTTGTATGTGACTGGCGAGCGCAAGAATTGCAACAAATTCGAAACAATTACAAAGAAATCTAGTAAATTTTCGTCCAATGAAGGATACAAAAAATTTTTAGTTTACCGTCGAGTTTGTGTCGTGTGTGCGTGTGCGTATAAAAAGGTATTCTTTCGGGTTCATTTCACGTTAAATATAAATAAATATCACTCGAAAATAAGTACGTTCCCTAAGAGTAGGTCAAATGTAAATATATTGAATAAAAATCTCACTAACACTGCCTTATATACACTAGTAAAAACTTAGCACCCTAGTCTGTGACTTGTCTATCTTAACCATAAGACCGTGTGTGTTATCAACGACGTGTAAACAGACTTGTTCCTCAATTAGTCTTACCGAGAGGCACTCCGGTTGCAGTGGATAATAGAATAGTCCAATGTGGCCGACCACTGGCCATCCACACGATACAAAGTCACAAGTGACCCAATAGTTAGGAAATAAATACTCTACACCTACAGCTATATATGTACAACAATATATATCTCTCTATTAAAAATATGATAAATATACTCTCTGACATAGGAAACGAAAAGTAGTTGTAACTTACGACTACCGTGTCTAGTGCTGATATATATTACTATTTGTATAATATTATTGCTATATATTCCGTGGTAAATGATCTCTATAAACATAAAGGAACATAGAAGTCGCAGTATTGCTAGCAGATGGCACTGCGCACCGGTCAGTGGTCAGCTCGCTTATAAGAACCAAACACACGGAGAGAAACAAGCAGTGTGCGAAACTAAACTAATATACGAGGCGTGGTGCAGAACTCGACAGTTCCTCCCTGCACAATAATACTGCCAAGACAAGTATCAAGGTATAAAAATAACACTGGTAATCATCGTACGCAGATTTAGGTGCCTTTAAAATTTTAGAAATGTTCAGTCATGACGAAGGCGCGTTTGGCCGAATTTTGTGATGCGTTCGGACGATGACGTACGTTCTAAATCTGCGTACATGCTCTCGTTTCTAAAATATACCAAACAATTCAATAAGTAACTATTAATAGAAAAGCACGCGTCGTATCTGGAATGCTAGCTCATCTACATTCATGGAAGATCATTTCTCGTGATAGACTACACAACATGAAGATTATCTAGTATCCGGCAGCCCGAACGATCATGGCCTCGCATCACAGCTCGCACTCCAGTACACTTATAGTTATTTCTATCACAGCTCTTGCAGTTGCCTTTATGATAAAAGATTAATAATGGCGCCCACTGACTCTAACGTGGTGTGTTAGAACATTATGGTAATGGCCAAAGGTGGCCGGCCGGGCTGCCCGATTTACTACCTAACTGTGATTGCTAACGCGGCAATATAAAAAATTTGGTGAACAATATATATAATATATATAAGTATATAGTTATATGTAAAATTAGCTAATATGGTACACAAGCTCAGCTAGTGAAGCATCAGTCTAAGGAACTATTCACGGGGGCTAGTGAGGGCTCTCCTCTTCGGTGTCTAGTGGACTCGGCGAAAGAAACTTTCTCACGTACTTGGGATAGTGCGTTTTTTCGTGGGCTTTCAGTATGGTAGAGCGCGAGAACGTCTTCCCGCACAGCGCACACCGAAAGGGCCGCTCGCCCGTGTGAACGCGGCAATGGTCCTTCATGTGATGCCGCAGTTTGAACGCCTTTCCACAAAATTCACACTTAAACGGTCTGTCGCCCGTATGAACCGGCAAATGGGCTATCAAAGAACCTACGTCTGGAAACGACTTCCCGCAAAACTTGCACAACACAACACCCGCACCGTCACCGGTCAAGTCCAGATCCATAGAAGTTGGCGGTTGATCCGTCGGATCAGGCGCGTCGTGCGGCATCAGCGGCGCACGACCGCTGAAATGCGACTCCATAAGATTTAACGGTTCCGGTAAAGCTAACGACGGATGGTGCTGCAGTTCGCGATACTTGAGCGTTTCTAGGCTATGTGACAAAATGTGCCTAGTCAGCTTGCTCTGGTGGGGAAACGACGTCCCACAATACATGCAAGGGAAGAGACGAGGCGAACCCGAATCTCTGCAATCCATATCCTGCAACCAAACATAGACATCAACTTCTTGCCGTGTGCTAGTTCAACATCCGTCTACCCTGTAACACTACTACAAGAAGTTGACGCTCATTGTTTGGCTGAAGGACTGTCTGCAGTGCTGCCCCCTGTACCGATTCTACAAACATCTGCACAAACAGCTTTAGGCGAACTAATTGAAAATAAAACATCCTAAGCCAAAATGAATGTCAACTTCTTGACAGCGCACGCACATGAGTACTATTTAGCAGCACATTTAAGTTACACGTGTACACCTTCATAGACTACGAAAATATTGGTAACTGTTGTACTCACCGTGTCATGAGGATGCCTAGGGTAATCTGAAGAACTCTCGCCGATGCTTTTATCTTCGGATATTCCTCCTCCCCAATCGACTTCTTTCTTGAGGGACTGAAAAAAATATATTTTCCATAAACAGTAAATCTATTTTATTATCTACTAGATAAATGCTATTACATAATAACTAAAACACCTACATTTTATCATATTATTATTATATATATTATATTTTTGCGATCAAATAAAATAAAATTTAAATAAATGGAAAGTGTATATTTTGTATTAACGACAACATTAACGTTTGACAAAATGGGCTTGTTTGCTAACGATTGTCTGACCCATCTCATTATTCAACGTGAATACAGTTTTTCGCTATGAATTTCCATGAATCGTTCAGCATTGCTCTTATTAGTTTATATTAGCGAATATGTTATTAGGCACTTTAGAAATCAACCAAGAAAAAATGTTACAAATTACAATCTACAGATCTAGCGCTGCATATTGATTAGCATTTAAAACGTCCTAGAGATTGAATCGAGGCCAATTATTATTTAAAAAAATACAATTTGAGTTATGTTACAATTGCCACACGTTGCCACGAGTAATCGATGTCTCGAAAAAGTGCCTTAAGATGCTCAAGGACTTATTATCAATTAATAATAAATGAGGCCGATGAGAGTTGTACAAAATAAATATAACGTGTGGTTTGTAACAAAATGAAACTGTAATAGACGAAGTTATAGGAAAAAATGACGAAGGATATGGAGAAGATTTACGAAGAAGCCATATGGTAAGGAATATGGCAAATAAAGGAAAACAGAAACTTACACAAAATATAAGAGGTTTTTAAAATACAGAATGCATGTCAGAGAAAAATAAAAAATGAGGAAAGGATTTTTTTTTCAAGGCATTAAAACTATAAATCAACAGTATGAACAAACACCACTGTTTGTTAAACAAGCAAAGAAATCCAATTTCAAATGCAATAAAAATTATAGAAAATTGGAAAGAATATTTTGAAGAATTCTTAGGTGACCAACCAGAGGAAGTCAACGATGAGATAAAGCAAAAATTGATGAATAGTAGCTGATCCACAAGCAAGTAAGAACAATAAAATAAATACTAAGAGATGAGACCAAATGGATTAAACGCTAAGTTGATAATGCATAGTTGTGGATGTTTACAAAAGTGTATTAAAATGGTGTGGAATCAAGGCATAATGCCCGATTAATGCAAGAAAGCCTAAAAGATCTGCAATGGCCCACATTGATCTTTATTATAATAAGATACATTTCAGCAAATTAGTATGGTGGCGATTTACCAGTAATTTCGAAATTTTTTCGAAATAACGTTTCAAATAAAAGTTTAAAATGTCAGTATCTTTAACTTTTATGAGAACCATTTTTTCGATAACACATACCGTTTTCGAAATATGAAAACAGTTACATGAGTAAACCGTCACTTCCGGTTAAGTCCTTACAAATCTTAAATTTAAAGTTTCATAATGTTAGCGTTGGGGCGCTAGAGCGACCACAAACGGTTGAATACATTTAGGGAACACAATGAAGAAGGATGTGATGCTACACCAGTACACAACATTGGACTTACATTGAAAAGGGTAGAATATTAGGATATACAGGGCACATGATTTTGTTGGTTGATGGTTGATTTGGAGGTGTTAATTACAGAAAATGACCATAACAACAAGGAATTATACAGCTGTCTAATTAAATGTATATGTGTAACAAGAGATGTCAAATTATCCATTAGAAGACCGACGGTGAGGAAGAAGAAACAGTTGCTTGGACAACCTTTTATATGGATGGTGTACCTGCAATGAATGAATGACACAAGACTCCCTAAAATAGTGTACAAAGATGGATGAAAGAGGAGGGGATGACCACGAAGTAGATGGCTGGGGAGGATAGGTACAGATCTTCTGGAGAAACGAATAGCAAACTTGAAAGTAAAAGCGACGAACTCAGATAAAGAATCATCATGAAGTTACTCGGTTCACAAATTGGTGAAAAATGACAGCAAATAATCTCATTGAACAAATGTTTCGTGTCTTATTTTATTTGACATAGAAAACAATTGTATAGAATGGGACTCGATTTTTGAAATAGTGATTATTGGTTAGAGGCAAGGGAAATAGTATTATAAAATGATGGAAGCAATACCTTCACTGAGTGCTGGCATACGACTAATAAATAAAAACAAAACCAGAACATTCTTCAAAAAAGCGTAAATAAAATATGCGCTGTTGGTAGTTTTCCTCATACAGTATTTCAGATTACGAAAAATAATGTACATAATTATTGAAAAAATGTTCAACACTACGATTATATGTAAGAAACGCAAGCTTCAGATATGTTGAAGTTCGGGAGGTATTTAGAATTAATACGAACTGCAAAATGACAAACTGATGGACCATTTTAAGTGGTCCATTGCGAATTAACTTTGTGGAACGATGTTCCTCTAGTTATCACTTATCGCATCTTTCCCGGAAGATTCTTTTTAATATTTGCGGATATAGGTTCATAATAAACCTATTAGGTGACCCACTGACCGGAGTTGACAATGGCTCACAATCCAAAACCATATTAAAAAGTTCGAACGTCGTTATAGATCGTTAACCTTAACTTCAATGTCAATGATTCTACATATCGTAGTGTAGTACATATTATTAAATAGTACATAAACCGACCAAGCTAATTCACTTACCACGCAAGGTTTAATTAGAAAATACTTACTAGAGGCACTTGCTGAACTGGTGGCATACTTGATGGACCAGGTAAGGGCTCACTGTTAATGGGCGACGAAAGCCTATTGCACGCAGTAGATGTGCCCAATATCGAACACGAGCTGACGTTATTGCCATTATTATGCATACTCATATCACTAGGTTTACACTCTTCCGTTGGTGATTCCGACCTCGCCGGTTCGACCGAAGCCGGCCTTTCCGGAGACCTGCACATTTTGGGCGGCGTGGGCACATGGTCTCTTTCCTCCTGTCGCTTGTTCACCAATTCCGTGGGCTCGGTTTGTTCGGGCTCCGCCTCCTGCTTGTAATCTCTCGACGGTCCAAGGTTCGTCATTTCGGCGAGTCCCTTGACTTTCAGGCTTTCGGCCGTCTTCAACAAGGCGGATAACTGACAGTATTCGACGTTAACTTCGCCCTTGTACATGAACTCGATAAGGGTGCGCAGTTCGGAGAATCGGACGTCCTTGAGGATGACGATTGGGTGACGGCTGGGATGGTCCACGAAGAGAGTTTGGAAATACGAAGAGCAGGCTGAGAGTACGACCTTGTGAGCACGTATCGAATGGCCCTCCGAGCAGGCCAGCGTCACGTCGACAAGGCTTTCGTCTCGCAATAGTTGGCTGAACACCCCCAGTAGGTTACTCTGATGATTGTTCCACCTTAGGCAATAGTGCTCACTTCCCATGTCTGAGTAAGACCACACTGAAACAATAGAAAACGAGCGTTAAAAAATATGTTATTTGATTTCAATGAAGATTTTTAAAAGGAATTGATTTCAAAATATCTAAATTAAACAAAGAAACCATACAAGCTCAGTCCAAAATCTTCATGAAGCATCATGACGTAGTTTTTATATATTATCTTAAGGAAGTTACAGACAAATAGTTTATATTCATACTTAATATGTATACACTGTGGTGACATTATCAGCGATGAATTATTTGACAACATCGTTGTAATTAAGATATTAACCTTAATTTCCGTAATCGACACAAAATTTTATGCGTGCTAAATTGCAGCAACATTAATTATTTTATTCATTGCGTCACGTTTTACATCACAATAAAAACGCGATAAATACTCTGTGTACGAGCAAATCTTTTTAAATTCTATAGTAATGCCAACAACGTTGCAATAATTGTTAGATAAATCTCGTAAATAAATCCTGGGAAATAGCAAAACGTAATCCGCGATTTTATTGCC
Organism: Geotrupes spiniger; assembly: GCA_959613385.1. Classification (NCBI taxonomy): domain Eukaryota; kingdom Metazoa; phylum Arthropoda; class Insecta; order Coleoptera; family Geotrupidae; genus Geotrupes; species Geotrupes spiniger. Next base: position 30,698,854 of record OY390737.1, on the reverse strand, counting down.
ATGATTATATAGAATACATTCGCCGAGGCGGCAATACTCGTACTACGTGTGCAAGTCGGCATCACTTTCGTAAACACAAACACACACGTGTGGTCACATTAAAATGATTGTTCGAGAACGGAGTGATTTCCACTGCGGGCAGGTTCACAGCGTATTTGTTCAATCAAGGACGACTTGCTTAAAATTCGCATGTTTGAAATTTCGCTCGGTGATCCATGGCCAGAGCGAATTGTATATGCGTGAGCGAACGGAACGAAACGTTGCGAATTTCATTCGAAATGCGAATTACGAAACTGAAACGTTATTTTAAAAGCAGGCGATAGGCTACGCACGCATGGCACAAACTAATCTCGCATTTAATGCTTTTTACTAATTTGCATTTGCACACTGTAATAAATCGAAGCTCGTTCGTTTTTACTTTAACCATAACTCAGGATATTACGTTTTGTACCTTTATTTTTTTGTAAATTGCAAGCCATGTCTATAACATTACCCCTTAGCCGCCAACGATGATTAAAATTTGCAAGCGGTGTGACCGGAGGGCGGCGTTAATGTGACTCTCCTGTTACACGTTGATTTAGGCAATAGATGATCAACCTAGACCAAAAAGACGAAATATGTACACTTTTGAAGAAGCAGTGTTAAAATGGGACGAAGAAAGTGAGAGTGATTTTACTGACAAAGATTTTGATGAAGAAATTTATGAAAGCTCACTGCTTTCATACATTTCTTCACGATACTGACTCTGAAATTGAGTTCGACATCTTGAATCTGAAAGTGATTGCGATGTATAAATTGAATTGGATACTAGAAGGAAACGAATGGTCTTCTGAAACTTTCCATTCTCGCACCAGAACCCTAAGCCACAATAACATAATGCAATTGCCAGACATAAGGACATTAGCAGGGCTAGGAAATACTGCTGAACCATTTGACGTGTGGAAGTTGTTGTCTACAGATTATGTTATAAATAATGTTACGATGGGCAAATTGAAAATTTGAAACGGGGAGGGCAAATTTTTTTAAAGTATCTCTACCTGAATTGACAGTCTTATATATGACTGTCACTAGTCTTTTATTTTGTACGGACGTTTTCGTGTCAAACCATGAAAACATTTTTTGAATTTTGCCACCGATGGGACACGAAGAGACATTTTTCGCTGTGGTATGAGTAAAAATAGGTTTGCCTTTTTGGTTATACGTGCACGAAATGACAGACGAAAAGAAAACCCCGTTTGTACCATTTCAGAAATTTCTCAACAGTTTATTATTTATTCCCAGGCGATATTGTCCATGGGTGTTAAACACTTGCATTGATGAAATATTTTTTGGATATATGGGTAGGTGCAAGTTCAAAATGTACATGGCTCCGAATCAAATATGCAAATATGGCTTGAAAATAAAAATACACTTGGCATTGATTTACCTGGCGATCTAAAAAAATCTCTAAACCTACACAAGCTCTTTTAAGATTGGCAGGACTAATATATAATACAAATCGTAATATAATCGCAGATAATTGGTTCACTTGAATAGAATTAGTTGAACAGCCCAGGAATAGAGGTCTGACATATGTAGGGTCTATGAGAAAAAGAAAACGAATTTTTGACCAGCGATCTTTGATTTTTTTCAAATAATACAAGAACCCGAAAAAAACATAACAGTAGTTCTTGTTTAACCAATTTGTAAATAGTAAATAGTAAATTGATTGATAAAAACAACTTTTACAAAAGTAGAAAAGGAGTCAAAGAAGCACCTGTCGAAAAATATTCTAAACTTTCTACAATCCAATGGCCAATGGTAGTTTTTTCGACTGCTTGATATGAGCGGTGTTAACATGTACGTCATCAATCGTACAAATTTAACTCAAAATTAGAAAAAGCACACTTTTTTAAATTGTATGCCGATCAGTTTGGTGGGGCTTGAGCTGAAACGAAGGGTACTAAATATTCATGTATCTTGCGAGCTGAAGGCAACTATTACAAGCGCGAATCAATAAAGAAGATAAGTCAGCAAAGCGCAAGACATGTTATACATGTCCTACCAGAATAAAAGGAAAACTTCCCACATTTGCTTTGCATAAAGCAACCTGTCTGTAGTGCAGTACAAAAATTGTAAATGTTATGATCCTTGTGATTTTTCTCATTCTATATGAACTCCCCAAAAATGAATAAGGAATTTGTACTTTTTATATTTCTAAGAAAGCATGGTTTAATATTTTTGGTGAAATATGTAGATAAATAATTGTACGCTACAATTTAAAACTTTTAAGTAATATTTATTTGTATTTATGTATAAATTGAATTGGATACTAGAAGGAAACGAATGGTCTTCTGAAACTTTCCATTCTCGCACCAGAACCCTAAGCCACAATAACATAATGCAATTGCCAGACATAAGGACATTAGCAGGGCTAGGAAATACTGCTGAACCATTTGACGTGTGGAAGTTGTTGTCTACAGATTATGTTATAAATAATGTTACGATGGGCAAATTGAAAATTTGAAACGGGGAGGGCAAATTTTTTTAAAGTATCTCTACCTGAATTGACAGTCTTATATATGACTGTCACTAGTCTTTTATTTTGTACGGACGTTTTCGTGTCAAACCATGAAAACATTTTTTGAATTTTGCCACCGATGGGACACGAAGAGACATTTTTCGCTGTGGTATGAGTAAAAATAGGTTTGCCTTTTTGGTTATACGTGCACGAAATGACAGACGAAAAGAAAACCCCGTTTGTACCATTTCAGAAATTTCTCAACAGTTTATTATTTATTCCCAGGCGATATTGTCCATGGGTGTTAAACACTTGCATTGATGAAATATTTTTTGGATATATGGGTAGGTGCAAGTTCAAAATGTACATGGCTCCGAATCAAATATGCAAATATGGCTTGAAAATAAAAATACACTTGGCATTGATTTACCTGGCGATCTAAAAAAATCTCTAAACCTACACAAGCTCTTTTAAGATTGGCAGGACTAATATATAATACAAATCGTAATATAATCGCAGATAATTGGTTCACTTGAATAGAATTAGTTGAACAGCCCAGGAATAGAGGTCTGACATATGTAGGGTCTATGAGAAAAAGAAAACGAATTTTTGACCAGCGATCTTTGATTTTTTTCAAATAATACAAGAACCCGAAAAAAACATAACAGTAGTTCTTGTTTAACCAATTTGTAAATAGTAAATAGTAAATTGATTGATAAAAACAACTTTTACAAAAGTAGAAAAGGAGTCAAAGAAGCACCTGTCGAAAAATATTCTAAACTTTCTACAATCCAATGGCCAATGGTAGTTTTTTCGACTGCTTGATATGAGCGGTGTTAACATGTACGTCATCAATCGTACAAATTTAACTCAAAATTAGAAAAAGCACACTTTTTTAAATTGTATGCCGATCAGTTTGGTGGGGCTTGAGCTGAAACGAAGGGTACTAAATATTCATGTATCTTGCGAGCTGAAGGCAACTATTACAAGCGCGAATCAATAAAGAAGATAAGTCAGCAAAGCGCAAGACATGTTATACATGTCCTACCAGAATAAAAGGAAAACTTCCCACATTTGCTTTGCATAAAGCAACCTGTCTGTAGTGCAGTACAAAAATTGTAAATGTTATGATCCTTGTGATTTTTCTCATTCTATATGAACTCCCCAAAAATGAATAAGGAATTTGTACTTTTTATATTTCTAAGAAAGCATGGTTTAATATTTTTGGTGAAATATGTAGATAAATAATTGTACGCTACAATTTAAAACTTTTAAGTAATATTTATTTAGAAAAGTCATTATATTACTGAGAAATGTTCAGATATTAAATATCCAACTTTTTTACAAACGGCTAAAGTAAACATTTTCATGTCAAAATTAAGTCTAATATCGTGTATAATAATCACGGCAATCTCTGACAGCTCTGCATCTTCGGGGCATACTCATATTACAATAATTAATGTGTTCTTAAAAACAAACAAACAAAAATCCTGCAACTGTTGCACGTTAACTGGGGGTGGATTGTGTTCTTTGAGCTGTTCTTACAACATGTTACAAATGTGCTCAATTGGATTTAAATCGGGAAACCATGGTGGTAAAAGTATATGGTTAATACGGAGGTCATTTATTCATTGCATTACAATTTGTGCACGATGAGGTCGAGCATTATCATAAATGAATACCATGTTTTCATCCACAGCCTCACGAAAGCGAACCACATTTTGTTGAAAAATGTCACCTCTGTAGATTTGTCCATTGGCATTGTTTTCAAAGAGCTGGAGGTTTGTACGTCCGTTCAAACTAATGGCCGCCTATACTATGATACCATCCCCGCCAAAAGGCATCGCAGTTTTTGTAAAATCGGGTCTATGACGATCTCATCGTTTTCTCCGTAGAGTAAGGGGCTACTCTACGATCATCACTAAATAAGGAGAATCTGGATTCATCCGTGGTTCTGTTAGTCGTTGGTTAACCTAAAAAGTTCGTTTAGACTTTCTAGTGGCATTAGTCAATTTCGGGCGTCTCGCAAGCAGCAGTTATGGAAATTCATTTCCCTCTGATAGCCTGGCCCGAAATTTCAACTCCAGTGGCGGCACGTAATTGTGTTTGTAACCATACCGCACTCCTAAATGGATTCCTCCTTGCCTGGATTCGTATATAGTGGTCTTGTCTCTTTTTTTCCTCTCAGATCCACTACCAGGTCTTTCCTTGCAGATCTTGTATGCTGGAATCTTGTTAAAGCCCTACTAATACTTGGAGACACGTTAAAAATTGCGGCAATTTCTGCTGCAGGTTACTCTCGTTGATGCAATAATGCATTTAAATCAAAAATTTCTTTATTTAAGCCTTGGCATGGTGACAACGTGAATCTAAATGAATGAAATCTGTCAAAAAAAAAGCGTTTTTATCATTTTTTCTGAATAAACACAATTTCACTAACCAACTAATTGTGTTTGTAACCATACCGCACTCCTAAATGGATTCCTCCTTGCCTGGATTCGTATATAGTGGTCTTGTCTCTGATTTTTTTTCCTCTCGGACCACTACCAGGTCTTTCCTTGCAGATCTTGTATGCTGGATTCTTGTTAAAGCCCTACTAATACTTGGAGACACGTTAAAAATTGCGGCAATTTCTGCTGCAGGTTACTTTCGTTGATGCAATAATGCATTTAAATCAAAAGTTTCTTTATTTAAGCCTTGGCATGGTGACAACGTGAATCTAAATGTATGAAATTTGTCAAAAAATGCGTTTTTATCATTTTTTCTTAATAAACACAATTTCACTAACCCACTAAGAGGCATTTACGAAATGAATGTGAACAAACGACCCTGGACCTTTTAATCTATAGTTTAAGAAGATACAATCAAATTAATTATCAAAATCTATTAAGAAAAGTCTAATTCCCTATTCAGTTTGGGGTACTTTATTTGCTGTAATTTTGTATCAATTAACTTTAGGAACTTGTTATTAACTACTTTATTTTATTTTACATTTCAAAAATGTAAGAAATTTTTCTTTTACTACCGTAAATTTGTGTTAATAATGAAGCTTTACTATTTGTTATTTTTTTGGACTTACTATAAGACCCACTTTTCTGTCATTGCATTTTCTGTTAGTGCAGATAAACCACACCACAAAGAAGAATGTTACATGAACGCAGGGGTCTCCTTAGAAAAAGAAATTTGTTGATAGTAAGCGAACATGACAATGAAACCTGACTGGGATAGTAATGAATTGTTGATAAATATTGCGCTTATTAAAATGATGACAGACAACCATTTCAACAAAAATCATCTCATCAGTCAAAAGCACAATCGCGGATGGATAGGCATTAACGCCATCTAGATGTCAATGTATTCGACCAAGGCCTGCTTGATTGAAAACGATAGCTGTTAATTTCAGTACCATACTTGCGTTGCATTAACAAAATCCGTTTTCAGTTATGTACTGTGTACTGTGTGGCTATTACGCATAGTATTATGCTTAACCTGACGGTTAGCTAAGGTATTTATGATGTTGAGACGATTAAAATCGAAACGATTGTTATCGCCTTAATGAACGCATTAATAATTAATACTAATTTACTTTAACGGTTAGCTGCACTATCAGTGGTGGTCCGCGGTATGCTATGGGATGGGTTTGTAGATATTATATATACTGCTGATCTACACGTCTTTATTTCTGACGCAATATGTCATCAGATTCTATTGCTGTGTAATTATTTTAATTACATGGGTCGAATCCAGTAACTTTGTCCAAAATGTCCATTCCCAATAAACCAGTATAACTAATTTTGCGCTTGAAATGTGACCAATGTATCTTACGCTTAAGATACATTATTTTGAAGCTAAGATCTAAACATCACTTGTTTACTTTGCTGAGTACGCATTAAATCACGGTTCGGCGTTCTATAATATACGATTGAATAAAAAAATCGCCGTTTGGAAAGTCATATACCATTCTGGTTTCTGATAGTGTAAGGTATCGTATTCACGTGTGACCTCATACTGATGAGTAACCTCCAGAGGTAACTAAGTGCACGGAAAATCGATACGTTATTCACGCTCGACAAGTGCAATCTTTTAAATTGTCAAGTACCATGTTGTAATATAACGGACAGCGAGACTGCCGAATGTGACATCTCGGAGGAGTATATTTATTTGTGACCTAGTGTCCTCGTGTACCCATCTCAGACTTACATTGACATGGTATTATGAATAATTATGTTGATTATTATTATTTGTGACCCCCAACTCAGATATTATTGATACTGCGTTATGAATAATTATAGTGGCTTTAAAACAAAATCACAAGTGACTTGTTCAAAAATTGGTTAAGTGCAAACTTCATTTTACCCCCAACCACCGTCATCTTGTATTTGTCAAACTGTTGCCGCCATGGGGTCACATTGACTGCTTCTTATGTTGTGGATGACGCAATGGATCTTATAGTAAGTCCAAAACCAAATAACAAATAATAGTTGAATATATGGGTAACAAAAAATAAACTCGCTAAACAATTTTCTAAAGTTAATAGATATAACATTGCATACAGTAAAAATATTGAATGAAAGAAAAATACCGAAATTACAAACAACACAGAGTTTTGTACTGCACTCCAGACAGATTGCTTTGTGGCATACCAAGTAAAGATAAAAGTATTCTTTTAATTCTGGGACGACAAGTATAACATGTCTTGCGATTTTCTAATTTTATTGACCCGCAGTGGGCCCTGATTTACAGAAATTCCTATTATCCTTGTAACACTTGCCCTCAGCTCACAAGGTATATGAATATTTAGTGCTCTTCTTTCCAGCTCAGGTCTCACCAACTGATCGGCAAGCAATTTGAGAAAGTCTCTTTTTCTAATTTTGTGTTATTTTTGCACGATTGATCAAATATATGCTCATTAACACCGCTCACCGACAGTTGAAAAAAGTACAAGTGGCCAGCGTTGTGTGCGACGGCTTGTAGAATGCTTAGAACATTTTTGTTGAAATGCATCAACTCCTCCTTTTGTACTATAGTACAATTTCTGGTTTATTATTGTTTTAATCAACTGATTATGGTACGTTGATGAAGCAAGAACTTCTGCTCTGTTTTTTGTTTGTAAAACCCAAGTATATACCGAGCGGTGAGCTGAATTGCCTTTTCCGTTTGTCCAAAAATTCTGGGGATTTACTTTTTGTTTTCTTATGTCCCGACATATGCCACTATTCCTGAGCTGCTCACCTAACTCTATTAAAGTCAACCCATTGTCGTACGGGTAAGCATTGCAGTATTGTCAGTCATTTAAGTTACACATAATACCTATATCCAAAAACATTTCATCAACGCAATTGTTAGCAATGTAAATATCGTCTGGGAATTAACGACAAACTGATGAAAAATGTCTGACATAATGCAAACAGGGTCCCATTTTCATCTCTAATTTCTATCTTCGGGATTATCAAATCGTGTACCGTGTGAGCAAAAGCCAAAACCTATTTTTACTCATAAAACAGCAAAAATTTCTCTTCGTTTCCCATCGGTGGCAAAAATTCTTAAAATGTTTCATGCTTTGCACGAACAGGGCCGTACAAAATAAAATACCAATGAATGCCTTTAGCTCAGTCATATCTAAGTCCCTCAATTCAGGTTGACCCAGTTTCAAAAATTTTGCCCTTTCCATTTCAATTTTAAATTTGTCCATCGTAAAATTTTATGTAAAATATTTTCTTAATAACTTCCACACGTCAAATGATTCAGCTGTATTTCCTAGCCTTGCAGATGGCCCTAAACCTGGCAATTGCATTATGATGTTGTGACTGTTCTGTTCTGATGCGAGAATGGAAAGTTTCAGAAGGCAATTTGAATCGATTTTTACCATACAAACTTTTCCTTCTATCCAATTCAACATCTATTGTACATGGGAATCAACACTTGCCACTGTTTTTTCTGATGCACTTTCAGGTTCAAGGTCTCGAATTTCAATTTCAGAGTCAGTACCATGCTCACTGCTTTCATAAATTTCTTCATTGTTGGATGTATACACTTTGTCTCTTTGGAATGTCCAGTTTGATCAACCATTTCCTAACTCAACGTAAATGCGACAATAAAATGTAGCTGATTTGGGTACATTCTATAACCACATCTTAGTTGGATAATCGTAATCACGTGACCTATATCAATAATCAAACACTGCCTGGTCTAAATTATGGTAGACTCAAGAAATCACAATAACTTAAATTTGATGTTTTAGGAACGTGACGTATCAATTCATTGACAGTTCGTAGCAATCATTTTAGATGTAGTGTATCTTAGATGGGTTGCATTTGTTGAAAACTCTTATTTAGCAGAGACATTCTAAGTAGGAAACTGGAAAAAATGGAACGCTTTAGTCATCCACTTGATAGTAGACAAACATTTACGTTTAATAACACTGCATAATTTCTCTCGCACGTGAATTTGATATAATTAATAACTATATTCGCTAAAATGATTTTAAGTCTGATTTGCAAATTATGCAAGGAACTAACAAGATTCACGTACTGATCGTTCACAAACTGGATCTTATTGATCAAAGTCATTGGGTCAACGTTTAGAAGAAAATTGCTGCTGTCTTACCTTAGTTAATATTTAGAAAAAGTGTTGCAATGGAGGCAATGAAGGCAATGTATATACGTTCGTATATTTATTGTTTAGAATATATTTACATAAACCGATATATTTATCGGATTTTTTTGCTGTGGGTGTTGTTTGATATTAAATCGTTTGAAATCAGTTTTTATTTCTAACAATCGTATTCACGTACGAAGTTGACGATTGTAAGTTTCACTTCACGAATACGTCATCACGCAAAAACGTGCTTTAAGCGCATTAAAACCGAAGATGATTATCGCCGCATAATGTACAAGATATCGCATAAAACTGCTAATTACGATCGTATCATTACCTGCAAATAAAAATCAAGAGGCAGATTAAATATTAAATGAAGACATTGTTATTTTCCTCCGCATAATGTCCCTAATACGCGTACGTACTTATTTGGAGTCCACGTCCTGCGACGTTAAATTGGTCGTGGCGAATGCGAAATTACATTTAATTCTCTCGAAAATTTCAGATTCATACGCGGATTTGCATCCACCACCTGTTTTAGAACGCTTTTCTAATTCGTCACGATTTCAAAACGGCAGATTGGCACAACTCATTACATATTAATGTATTTAAATTGCAGATCCCATTATGGGCGTGCGACTAAATCTGCTTATTGAAATGTGTTTGTGTATTCTTCGCGAATCTTTCTGAAATTTCGACGAACGGCGGTTGGAACCACTCGCGCGATGTCTTGAATAACGATCGTGGATTAATTGCGGAAATTATTTACGCTGCGTGCGTCGCGGTTCGTGATGTGTATGTGCAGAATTTTGGGAAACGTAGCGTTAAACAAAGAAAAAATAGTTTTGATTGTTTCACGAAATTGTCTGCGGTAATCCACGGATTGTAATTAAAAGTTTCAGCGGGCGTGATAAGTACGTTAAAATTATTTTTATAGCGACGTCGACAGCAGGCATAAACTATTGAGATTTCAAGTTAAACAGAGTTCGTCTTTAAAAGGAAGCGCTGTAAGCAAACAAAATTCGCACTGGTTGAGAAATACATCACACACGCTAACGTTTGAAATGTATGCAGAAATTGCTTTCTATACGACGACCTTCCTACGTTTGCAATACAATATTTTAAACGAACACCTGTGCAGATGTTAAAATTTTATAAGGTTACATCGTTCTAAAAATGGCCAAGATGTAAGTTATCTAAGTAAATTTAATGACTCTATAGCGTCATGCACAATTACGCTTATGAATGTTTTGATTTTACATAGATCTTGAAAAGTTAAAATTGCCTTGCAAATGAGTAACGCAATAGGGGATCAGGTTAGAAATATTTAAATGTTTAAATCAAGAAAGATGTGATCTTTACGAGACGGAACGGGACATTTTATTTATAAATATATGCACTTCCATGGTTGTGTCTGACTTGTGTGATATGAGATGAAAATTAGTAACATATTCAAAGTTTCATTTTGAAGTTATACCTTAAATAATTACTGATTGCAATGTGCGGAATGGTAGTGCACCAAATGGTTGCGTTCATTTAAGGTGTTTTTTTTCTGTCTACACAACATTAAGGTAAAGTAAAGTTACCACGCAAACGAATCACAACAGTAATAAATGCGCGACGTGTTTGATTATAGGTCGACGGACATTCAATCGCCTCCCATGAATAAATTTCCAAACGCAAGTGCACGCAATTCCATAACTGAAATTAATCAAATATGAGACTGGCTGCGAAATTAGTTTTGCGAACGCGGTCTATTTTGCAAATTTATTAACCGCATTTTATTTTAATGCCACTGTATCGCAAACACATAAGAAGATTCATGTACGTGGTAAAATACAAAAGTTGCGTGATGGGTATTTTGTAATTTAATTACTAAACAGATTATAATTGCTAATGGAGTATCCAATGGGGTATTATGGCCCATCCGACGGAATAATTAAATTGAATTACTGATACTGATTGTTTATTGAATTCGTGCAAACGATTCTTAGTCAATGAAGGGGGAGACAATATGACACCGTTTCATATTACTTGAAATTGATTGCATGTTTCATCACTATTTCTGGTATTTTAGCGAGACCATATTGCAATATTAATAGTGCAATTTTCTTCTGCTTTGCGTATGTGGTAATTCTATTTGTACGTCTCGTTTTTCCGAATTTTCTACATAATCGATTTAGCGCTTAACGTTCAAATGCAACTGCTACATATTTAGTTGCATTTGTTCGTTTGTCTTCATCTTTCAAATACGCGATCGCGTAATGCAGTTGCTACGATGTAGGATGTCAATATTACGCTTCCAGATATACGACAACAGTATTACTACCGATCCTCGCTGACTAAAATTTGGAAATAGGAAATATATTAAATACGAAACAGAATTCAGTTTCTGCTAAAATAAAACAAATTTCGTTTAACGTTAATCACATGTTCTTTCATTTAATAGTTATTTAATTTGGAAATCATATCCTAACATTTATGGCATCCAATATAATTAAAATAAATGATGCATGTGCTTAACAATAATTATTTAATAATAGTGTCAATGTGGCCTCGTCACGAAGAACAATCTTAAACAATTCTTAACAATTTACTAACAAATATATCCCTTGCCTTCCGATTACTTTGACAATAACTTATGACAGTAAACCTCTTGCCATTTCATAAGTTTTGAATTATATATAATTAATCCCTAACTATTTTCACGATTTGTACAAAGTGTTTCGTATATCAAAATGTCATTTTATATATCATTTTCACAATTCCTATTTCTGTCTTATAATTTCTTTCCAAGCAATGGTAGCCCAGCCATTGATAATGAAGCAAGTGCAGCTTTGACTGGTTTTATATTGATCCATTTATATTTGACGTATATCATTTATTAGATTGAACGGCGTAGGTAATAGAACTGCTGCCTTGGATTTTACCGTCTGTTATTTTTGTTTACTTAATAAAAATAAGTAAATATAACTAGTAGTAATATTAATTGTTCATACGTGATATTTATATTATGCATCACTCATTACATATATAATACAAATTAGTAAGACGATTTTAATTTTGTATTTAATAACCGTCTAACTAGAGAAGGGCGTATATAATTATATAATAGGAAATATACTCACGGTCTATATCGTAAGTGGTGACTGTTGATTCGTTGCCCTAAACAGTTTACGATTTCAAAAAATTTAAACATATCAGGTGACTATGGCATGGATCTTTACATATTTATATCAAGAACGTAAATTACAATGATTTTGGCCCCAATTACAATATTATATATCTACAATTACATTTACTCCCAACATAGAAAATTAGGCAATTATAAATATTTTTTGCACTTGGCTGAGGATTCAGGTTTCAGGCTTCGGGATGAATTTGTCACGGTATAGAATGCTAGGATGACGTATGATGATTGAAAGCGTAAACAAACACCGTCCATTTTACATGTGCGTGATGATATCACACAAAATCTGCAGACACATAATAAATCACGATTTATCTAGGAATAGGAAAGTTATACATAAATTCTAAGAAAGAAAACTGCAAAATCCTGTGAAATGTGCAGAAAACATATGTGGAAGGTCAAAGGTGGTATCAGGGTCGAATATGTTGAAGGTAGAAAATGTTTGCTTAAATCCATTGCTAATGTATGCGAAGTAAAAGCAGAATAATAAGGTCTATGTATGCATTGAAATTCGAAAATCGTATAAATGGAGTAAATGCGTGGCAATCACACAACCTCTCTAGAGGGAGGTACGCAAAACTGTACAAATTGATTCGGAAAGAACCGAGTAATAATAATAACTACATGTGATATCATATAACATCAAATTAAAATATATATGGGCGTTAAAACATTTGAGATGGAAAGGACAATGTTTGAAAGATAGATTACAAATTTTGATAAAATGATTTGAAGGAATAAATCAGACATCGCTTTCGGTGCGAGGCTAAATTTAACCGATTTCGGCCTTTCAAACCGTAAAGTAAATATAGTTGCATAAAAATGTCCGTAAAACCCTAATTTACGTAATATAATTCGAATTTCAACGACTGCACTTATAGGTTTCATAAAAATTGAAAATATAGGTAAAAATTGCATATCCGTTTCGAGACTGTCGGTTATTTTTCGGGTTTCAAAACGTATGGACGTATAAAGCGGTGCGTGGGGGGGCATGTTATACAGACATTCTCCGGTTTCAGTCGATGCAAAACTATGTAATGTACTTTCCTAGATCGCTCCGACCTAGAAGACCTACCTGAGGATTGCAAATGTGACTTTGCCGAAACGTCGGAATAACCCGGTTAGGAACAATTCAAATACGCGGTTCATCACCAGGAAGAACACATGCACACACACGCACATACACTCAAACAGATCAATTTTTACTTTCTTGTACTTTATGTATAAAAAAGTTTAGTAATCATGAAAATTTTCGAACTCGAGATTTTAACGGATATCTAGCTAAAGCTGCGAAACTTTAAACGTAAGATTTGTATACAGCAAGGAGGAGAATACCCTATTTTCAAAGCAGTGTAACAACCGGAAGTGATGGTTTACTCTTATCACCGTTTTCCTTATCTCCATCCAAATTCATCATAAAAATTGGTGTTTCCATTAAAAAAATTATCGCATAAGGCAAACTCAAAAACCCAATATGATCTTTAAGTGACAATTACAGTATAATGTGCCTTACTTAAAAATCGTCCTTTCGAGGATTTTTTTGAAACACATTTGATAAAATTTCTATTTCGATAGTTCCATTTTACACTATTATCCCATCAATACTTATATCTATAGCAGGGTCCATAGGTTCATATTCTAAAATTATTTTGTGCCGGCATGGGCGGTTCGTCTGCGAGGATAAACGTTACATTGTTTAAGCGGAACGCCTGTATATTTTTACATTTTTTTAATTCTATGAAGAATTGTGAATTCATCCATGTACAACTTGTTTGTCAACACTCAACGGAACTGGTCATTTCCAATTCTTTTAGTGAAATTTTAGATATACAGACTATGTTCATCAAAAAATCATGCAACTGAGTGGGTAGTCGGTGGGAGGGTAATTTTTGGTTCGTGGACTAAGGAATCATAAATGTAAGAGTATTAACACACGGTGGAATGTTCTATATACAGGGTGTTGTCCGTGAATTTTCAATCTCACACAACTTTAAGAGGCAACATATGATTTTTTTCAAATGACACCTACTATCAAATTTACCAACACTCGATTCAAATTCAAATTATGCGTCAAGTGATGCTATTCATATACCTAGCACTTCAGGTTTTCGAGTAATTTCGGAAAAAAAACTTTATTTTTTCTCAAATCAATCGTATTACAATTTTCGTAACATTAAACATAGTAGTGTAACTTCAGTACATCGGATATTTCAAAACCACAATTTCCACCCATACCATCCAGAATTGCATCGAGCAATTAAAGTTACTTTAAAAAGTCACATCAGATAAATTAATTAAAAGCAACGAGAGCGACTTAGCCCACTTTATCACAGCCCAATAAATATCGAGTAAGTTAAGCGTTGTTAAAAATAATGAAATGTACACTGAACAAGCAATAGCAACATTTTTAATTCTGATAAATGACAATTAATAATTAAATGCAAAAAACTCTAAAATAACACTTAAGTACCAGAAGCAAAGTTAATTTTACAAAAGGTGTACAAAAGGTGTTACAAATGTGTTTCCGTTTTGTTGAACACAAATATCCAGTCGATGTCCAAAACTAGTTCTGACACGTTCTAACACTTCAGGGGTAATATTATTAAAAGATTTTGAATCCCAACTTTCATATTTTCTCTTGTGGTAGAGCATCGAGGTAGACTTGAGACTTTATAAAGCTCAGGTCAGGTGATCGGGCAGGTCACAACACTGGATCACCTCTCCCAATCCATCTATTTGGCATCCAACGATCTAAATATCGTCTTATCCTTCTATGGAAATGAGGTGGAGCCTCGTCCTATTGGAACCACATATGCCGCAACTTGTAACCGGTAATAATCGGAACCGATTATATACATAGCTACGCAATAATCCTCCATAAACATTAATAAAACACAAATATTAGTGATCGACTTGTCTCACCAATACTATGAGGAGTTTCGGTAGTATAATAATGCATACGTTGCCTCATCCGTGAAAACATATTATTGATAAATGCTATAAATGTTCATCGATACGTTGCATCATTAAATTGGGAAAGTTTTTTCTATAATCGAAGTCGTTCCGTTTAATGCTTGATGCAATTGTAGATGATATGGGCGCAATTTGTGGTTTTGAATTATCCGTTTTATTGAAGATTTGCTTAGATCAAAAGCTGATTGACCGCACACTTCTTTGTAGGTTCTCCTAAAGTTCCAACGAAACATTTAATTCGTAATTCTCGTTAATAGTACCATTAATCACCCTCTGGTATACCACACTCCCGGTGCGTTCGAAGCGATTTATCTGCTTTTGCAGGTATCTAACATTTAGTTGTTTTAAATCAAGGTACTTCTGCCCATAAACCCTCATTGCTAAATTGCAATTCTTGTCTGCTTCGCCCACTGTGTAAATCATATTTGCCATTTCTTCTTTAGAAAAATTCATCGTTAAAAAAAAATTGAGACAATATCAACTAATAATTAACTAAGACGTCTATTAAATTTATTGATAAAGACTCTTACTGTCATAAAAACATAAAAGTGACTAGGCTATTATGTTTAATAATACAAAAATTGTAACATATTGATTTGAGAAAAAATAAAGATTTTTCTGAAATTACCGGAAAAACTTTTGAATCGAGTGTTGTTACATTTCATAGTTGGTGAAAAAAGCGATTGAAAATTCACTGACAACACGCTGTATACGCAAGAGGGTTTAGTACTTACATTGATGATCCCCTATTTCACGGATACAAAATTACCCTCCCACTATCACATTCATACCATATATATAACATTGTCGCTGTCGACATTTTTGCAGTATAGTATACAAAAACAATAAATAAAAAAAATATTTCATTTGCCTAATTTATTATAGGTATTAAGATTCGAATAACAAAGTCCAAATGATGACAGCAACGTTACTTTTACTTAGTAGTAATTTTCATTATGTTATCCTAGGCCTTACAAGATGTCGAAGGACCCACCAAATATATACCATGACTTACAACTCTCCTTATTATTCAGTTGCGTATGGCAAATTTTCTTAAATTAAAACTGTGCGCATAGCCAATTAACTACTAATTGCAAATACATTTCAACTATCCGGTTTATCCTGAAGACGCTCGAGTGAAAAAATACCCCGATTGCAAACCGACATAAATAACGAGTTTATGCACTTCCACGCATTGGTTTATATGTAACTCATTAGTAAAATTTAAACCGCCGCGCATCGTAAACCCGGTCATTTCAGATAGTGGTCTTTAATGGCCGCAGCAGAAGTAACGATCGTTTGTACGATATTACTTACGAATATGTATTGTAAGATGTAGTAGCTCTGTTTCAGAATAAATACTGCGATAAGTGGGTTGCTGCCGATGCTGAAATCGTTCGGATTGTTTTCATGCCATCATACCATAGTTTAATCTTCACAGACTTACAAGTCATATTTTACTCAGTCACGAATTATGATCATTAAGAACATGTAGTGCTGATGTATTTTATATAAGGCTCCGTTGCAAGTTAGGTAAATAATCGTTAACATAAATTCATTAATGCGAAACCACATTGATCGAGAAGTTAGTAATGAAAACACTTGTTTTGTAGAATTCTTTCGTTTTGTTTAGTATATATTTATAAAAGTGTTTTCATTACTATTTTTTATGAATACTAAATGACTAGCATAACCCAGTAAGGGTAATTAGGCAGGTAAATGAACAGCCCGAGAAATTCACATACACACATGCAAGGAGACAATTTTAAATAATTGATATCGATATTGATTTTTTTGAAACTTGCACTGAAAGTTTTTAATACAACAAATACCATTTCTTGCAATAACTGACACTGCATATGGTTTTCAAACCCGATTAGGTCATACACTGTGTAATGCATTTCATCGAACGATTTATAGTTGTAGCTTCCATCGATTATCATGTTGTTTTATATCTTTTCATTACTCGCAAACAAATGAAGATGCGCATCATTCAATTGCCTTTATAGTTTCGATTATTGAAATATTGCATCTGGTTTAATTAAGCAAATCGAACCAACGGCCAATTATACCTGTCGATTAAGCACATGTTAAATCAATCAACTCATCGCTCAAAACTTGCCACTTTTAACACTCCGGGATGCCTCTCAAGTGGTCTCCGGTTATTATGACATTCCTCGTGTAACATATGAAAGGAGAAGCATCTATGAGTACCGGTAATAAATATAGTAATAACTCGTTTTGAATATGTACAAGACGTTGCATTTTTAAAATTGAAAATAAATGACCTAATAGAAAATCCGAAAATCTTAAAGTTGGCCCAGTAATTTGTGTATAGAAGTAAACAAAAATTAACGATAGTATAATTAAATCAAAGAGATTTTAGTGCAGAATTTTAGCGATTACCATTTGTGATTTATAAATTATCAATATATAGACAGAGCAGTCTGTTGGTGGGTGCATGTAAACTATGAAGAGAAAATCAAATAAAATAATGGATTTACTTAAATGGGTCGTTGTAAGTCAGATTATGGTAACTCTTATATTTTTTTATGGTAACAATGATAGCTGGTTAGTATTTTTATTTGTTCTATTCTTACTGTGTCCCTGACGACGATGGTGGTTTAAAATCATCTATTTCTTAAGCCGAGTCCTTACTAAAATAAGGTAAAAGGTAGCAGAATAATTTTATAATAATAATAAAAAATATAAATAACACAATATATAAAAAAAAACTAAATCTGAGCTTAATACAAAATTGTTCACTCCACACTTTGCACATTAAATGTCGAAATATTTAAAATATGTTTTAATTGACCTGGTTCAATTAAAAACTGCATTAATTATAATAAATTTGCATGCTATTTCATAGATATTACGAAGTACATGCAAAACAAATTTGTTTTTTATCTTTGTAGTCGAATGGCTAAAATACAACACGCACCGTTGCATTCGAAACTATTTGAAAAATTAAAGGTCGACACAAAACGCTGAGTTGTCAAAATTGGGTAGATATTTTTATGCGCGGATAAATTAAAAGTGAAGGCAACGTATGAATTTTTTTTAGATACATTAATTGAATAATTTCGCAATAGGTCACACGTGAGCTGCGAATAACTGGAACGTTTGCAAATAAGTTTTAAAGAAAGAAAACTAATTTACAATAATTATAATATTTCAACAGCTAATGGAAAACCTGCTCCAGAAATGTCAACGCAATTTATAAGCTGCTTTGGTAGCAATCACTCAATATGTTATATTTAAAAAATAACTTGATCGGGTTTTCGTTAATTATTAAGTAAACCGAATTAACCAACGAAATTCAATTTAAAATTACCGGACTTAAAAATATATTAATGATCTGGTGCAAAGTGAGAAAATTAGATGCATACGTTTATAAAACTTGCTAATGAGGCTTTCGCTTAAACGACTCATTGGTACCACTAATGGCCAGTAATTAGATTTTAAAAAAGACTCAATTCCGAAACGTAAACCAACTTGTAAAATCGTTAAGAAAACGTGATCGATTATGTGACGATTGAATCAATAGTTGGATAGATTACTCTGTCTATAATTTATACCGTTCATTACGATGATTAAACGAGCTATCGGCGGTAAAATACACACATAAATATTGACATAATCAATTAATTCGACAGAAGATATTTGTCGCTTATCATGTAATCGGCAGCAAAGAAGAATTACCTAGGTAGTTGCAAGATAAGTGGATTATTAACGTAACTGGATTATAAAAGACATTTATTGACGAAAGAAGTTAATTGCTTGTATGAATGGGCGTTTTAATAAACCGTGCTCTTCGATATTGGACAAGGAATATTTTTGCGTAATCTAGCGCAATAAAAATATTTTTAAAGTAATTATAGGGGTGAAATATATAATGATCGTTCTTATTATATGTCCTCAATAGTATTTTTATCTCAAGTGGACGAAATGCTTGTTTTTAGTTTTAGTCATGAGAATTGATTTTTTTGATGTTCGAACGTACTAAACTGTTTGGCACCCGTGATATATTACAATATATTGTAATATATTAACTGTATTAAAATAGGCAAATGTTATTTTTTTCATATGACGTGCAAAGAAAAACTTTTGCCTAGCCGTTAAAAATCGTTTATCAAAAAATCAGAAAAGCACACTTTGCGATCTGATAGCCATGGCGTGGCAGTATCAGGCTAATTGCAAATGATATAGCACATTCTAATAAGCTTGCTATATTTTAGACTTATTGAAATCAACCCATACACCTTTAGGCTAATTACAAAATGTGCTAGACCGTCTTGCAATTAGCCTTGGCTCATTGCGAAGTTCTTTTATGCAATGAGCCGGATTTTCCATTTAGCCTTAATAGTACGTAGTTAGGTAAGAAATAGATAAGACACAATAGGTTTGCCTTCTTACACAAGAAATTCTTTGTTTTTACACAGTCTAGAGACCCATGGTCTACTTTTGGGACATTTAACAAAATAAAATGTCCAACAGCAATCTGTTGCTGTTTTATTCTGCCTTAGTGTGATTTTGATGCTCCCTTCTTACCTTCCCTAGTCTTTTGCAAGTGTTATAACGATAACCGGTATTATTGTCCTCAGAAATTGAGGAGAATAATCGTTGTGGGAACAATTTCTGTGAATCTTCATTAAACACGAACAGCGCGTTACAGTAGATGTTTCATTCAAAGTGTGTGAAAAAATAGAACAAATGTCTTCTTCCAAGTTACAGACATGGTTTTCTTCGCCTTAGCTTGAGATATCGCTTTCCTTGCCGCACTGCGTAAACCTTCTTCGCTTGCAGTTTCTGCTAATATTACCGGTGGAATATTTGTTCAGCATTATCCTGACGTTGGTTCTCATCCAAAAAGTGTACGGACTTCGGCATGGCACCATACGTTTTGAGGCGTTTTATTTGCTACTGAAAAAAGGCATTCTATTCCACTGTCGTACATCCAAGCACGTAACATATTTTCAATATACTGGTTGCAGGGCTTTACGCCCCCATGTGGTTGTGGATGTCTTGGTCTTCCATGTACAATTTTTACAATCTCACCACATAGCTAATACTGCTTATTTCACGACCGTTGTCGCTCTGCACAATGTGAGGTGCACCAATTCCAATGCAACTTCTTCAGCACTCTTTGTTTTCAAAGGACGAATAAGACAAAATTTTGTGCCATGATCTTGATAGTTCATTAACCATGTGTATTCTCAACAGAGGAAAAAACTACCAAATCAACTTGACTTCGGGGATAGAAATGCTTAGATTTTTCGTATTATACCTTCTGCAGAGTGAAATAAAAATTTCAATTGCTGGTCTAGGAATATATATTTATTTTTCAACGCAAATAGCATTTTATCTCTTCCACCATGCCCAATAGCGCGGTGATATTGCATAAGCATGTCAAAGCATTCTTCAACAGGAAGTATTACTACAACAGGATCCTCATTACGTCTTCTTTTCTTACCATCTACCTCCATTGTTTTATATTTTCTGACTAATATTGGCTACTAGTCTTCCTTTTCTCGGCATTATTTAATTCTAAAATTTTCCGTATGGCTTCTATTGCGGTTGCATTTAGTGCATGGCTTTTTAACCTTTAACCACATTGGCACTCTTGTTAATATATTCCTTAATTTGCTCATTAAAATGTATCTTCAAGTTACCAAGTTCGTGTTGGGATAATGACCTGCGTACTCTCCTCCATACTGCTGGCACGCAAGAGGGTAAATAAAAGCGCATTGTAAGGATCTAGTACATTTTGTAATTAGCCTAAAGGTGTATAGGCTGGTTTCAACAAGCCTATAACATCAGTTTTATTAGAACGAGCTATTTCGCTTTGTAATTAGTCTGGCACTTTGCAATTAGCCTGATTTTCCATATCGCCCACGACAGCTTTTACACTTGCCGAATAAATATTCTTAATTGTTGTTTTTTGTAATTTGTTGAAAACGCAGTAAAAACATTTCAATAAAAAGTAAAATTTGGATTTACGATAAATTTGGAAAATGTTACAATAGTGAAAAATCAAAAATCAAGTAACGTGGTACATCATTGGGCGAGAAATATTGTCTTAAAATTTTATGGAAATCTAAGGAATATTTTTACATCATTCTTGCTCATTTTCCTCTTGGTTTTGCTTCACTACAACTTCTTTGATTTCAATATCTAGTTTTTAGACAGTTTTCTTGTACTTGCCAATTACGTTTTATAATATTTACATAGCTGGTATTGAAAATAATTGCGTCCTAGGCCATGTCGTTTTATTGATATTTATCTTGACGGGTACAGCCTTTGTAGAAGTGTATGTTGAAGAGATACATTGCTGTAGTACTGAGGCCTGTGGAGAAGGAGTCATGTTGGACTTAATGGCATCTAAATGGAATAAACATCATTAAATCCCAAATCGAGGGTCATGAACTGAGCTGTTTGGGAATTTTAAAGTACTCGTGTTAATATTTGACTCGACTTCGTGATAGCAGCGACCAATAAATTTGGAACCTATTCATTGGACCTAATTGTGATTACGTTCCTCTGGCTATATTTTTGGAATGTATTGCTATTGATTGCTCCGTTTTAGCTTCGTTGTGGCATCGTGTATAGTTCCTACTGGTAAAGTTTTTATCCATTTCAGCAGATAATTTTCACTATTTAAATGTGTGCTGCAAAGTCATATATGAATTTCACTTTAATCATCAGTAGAATGTGTACAATTTTACGATGCAAGCATACATTAGAAGAAAACGTAAATGCATGTTGGGTAGCGGGTGCTGCTATTTCAAGCACGACCCCATTTTTGAAGATTGCGGATCATTATATCGTTTTGATTCTGATATAAATATTTCGTGCTTCGTACAATTCGGTACAATGCCCTATTCAAACCAAACTCTGTCCCAAATTATGGTATATATTTCTCTGATTTTATTTGTCCCAAATTATGGTACACACAACTTTGAAAATTTATTTTATATAATAAAAATTAGTGAAACAGAACTTTAACTTTATGTGAACTTACATTAATAGAAAACTTATAAATTTAAACTTAATTGAATGGTTTCAACAGCATCTTGGTTACACAAGATAGAAACCGGTAACCGTCCTTCACGACGCAACAACAGGTGTATTTTTGATTTTCTGATACTTTATTCAGACATACTTTATTGTGACAGAGGTCAATTAAAAGGCCGTCGATCACAACTAAATATCCACCTACAGACTCTATTAGAAACATCGTGTCTAAATTATATTCAACCCATAAAAATATATGTTTGCTCAAAGACTCAAAAACTCCGTAAATTGTAGAGAAATATATACCATAATTTGGGACAGAGGTCGTACTTTTTAGTGATAAAAACAGTACCTAAGTAAGGAAGACGTGAAAAAATATTTTAATTAAATAATTTTTTTCTTTAAACTGTCAGAATAGTGGCACATGATAGTCGATATTGCATTTTGTTTCTGGCCTTTTTAGATTTTTTTGTGGTTTTTATAACATTGGAAAAAAATTAGCACCGTGCTGTCATAAAATTTCCCACAACATAAGGAAATAGTCCATTGAAAAAATGTCATGTCTGTGTACGGTGAACTTTTTTCCTTCTTGTAAGGCAATAAAATGTTGTTCAAAGCAACTTAAATGGGGGCGGGAATCCATCGAAGACGATCCTCGAAGTAGTATACCAAATTCAGCCATTACCGAAGAAATCGTTCGAAAAGTAGAAAAATTGATTTTTGAATTTCGACGAATTAAAATCGAAGTGAAAGCTGAAAGTTTGCAAATTAGCAAGGAACGTGTTTGGACCATCATCCATGATAATGTTGACATAACAAAGGTAAGCCAAAGAATAGAATAATAAATGTTAATAAGAAGTATGGGTTACAAACGAACATTGAGTCAGTTTGACCTAACTTTGATGAGGCGTGTTTGCAAATAGAAGGGTTAACAAGTTTTAACTGCTATGAATTTCTGACTTGCCAGACATCTAACCCAGCTCTGTTTTAAATCGTCTTGACTATTTATGGTTACAATATCCTAAAAACGAACAAAAAACACCCTTTTTGTTTGTTTTTAGAATATTGTAATCATAAACACTCAACACGATTTAAAGCACGATTTTATTCGCCAAGTTTCCTCCAAGTGATAACAGTAATTCAATAAGTTGCTGTAAAATTACTAAAAGGGATGCACATATCTATTGTTATGATTTTCTTTTATGGTTTCATGTTTGTTTCCATCATCATTGATGAATGTATGTAAACGACTGTACCATTTGAATTATATATCAAATGACAATAAAACTGAAATTTCTTTTAATTTCTCTTGGTGCGCATTTCTTAACTTGTAAATAGGGTATGACTTTTCTGCGATTTATTTTACAGTAATAATTAAACCATGAATTTTCGTTTGCCTTGCTGATAAATGTAAATTAATATGACGTTTATCTGCAATACATACATAAATTGGTACTAATTATCCTATAAAATACACAACAGAAAAGTCACATCAAACATATTTGCAGCTTGGCAAATGCTTGAGTTACTGTACCTCCATTTGGATGAATTAAAAATGATTTAAATTTTGTTTTAAACCAAGTATGCAGTAAATTGCAACGAAATATTTTTATTATTATTATTATATGAATATTTGATGTAAGTATAATGCATTATGTTAATCACAGCCTTCTAGATTAAAGATATAAAATATATTTAAAAAACAAATGTTTTCGCCCTAAATTAATAAAATTTGTAGAATAAGAAAGTAAAGCGAAAAGAAATGTTGCGTACCATTTAAAAACAAAACTTCATTTCCGGCGAAACCGAATGTTGGAATGCGATCTCAAAGACCCTAGAACAATGACTTATGGTTTGGAAAGGAATGCAATCCCAAACGCTGAAAATACTTGACCTTCATATAAACGCTCATCCCAAAAATTATAGGTTGCAATTTGACTGAAATCAAATTATCAAAAATAAAAATGTTTGGGTATAAAATATATTGTGCCTAGACTAAAATTATCGCTATGAAGTATAAAAGAAGTTTGAAAACGAAACGCCAAAATAAGAAGGCATTTAAAATGATCTAAACGGGTTGTAAAATATCAAATTATACTGATGTGTATCGCATAAAGTTTTAGAAGAATTAACTTATAAAAATTGTAAAATAGTGTAAAATGCAGCCTTTAACTTTGTAACGATTTATGTAAAACAAAAAATTAAAAAATTATATTGTAAAAAAAGACTTAACTAATTAATATTCATATGTTTGATTTGTATGTCTGCTGTGTCTGGTTAGATCGAAGTTAATCCCAAACTTTTGAAACGTCAAACGAGGATTACAAAACCGATGCTTGGCCGCTAACAATCATTTAATATGATTGCATCTTTAAATTGAACAAAATTTCTCAATTTGTATTATCGAAACATAATTATCATTTACATATTTTACATTGTTTTGGAAATTAGAACCTTAAATTGACACTTGGACACCGTTATTCCAACGGTTGACATGTGTCATAGATAACATGTATGGTCAAATTTTACACAAATCAATAGAATTTAGAACGTGTTCGCGGATGTTGTTTCTCTTGAGCAGATTATGTAGATCCTTCAGAGACATTTAACGATAGACGCCAAAAAAAAATTCTGTTAGTCATTTGATATATTAGAAACATTTATTTTATGTCTTATTTAAATCAAAGAATGTCAAATTTCTCATTTGATACTATACTATCAAGCATTTCCCGCATCAATTGGTAAGATTTCTCCTTTAATATTGGTCATAAAGTTATTCGTTTCAAATAAAGTGCATAAGATGGTGCAACATTGGACCGGTTTGCAATATTCATGTATTTCAGATACCCTAAGCATTGTACACTTTTAAGGCTACACAATGTATGCTAGTGAAGTAGAGTGGAGAGTGTTGTTATATGTTATAAATATTCAGGGATGCTTTATTCATGTACTTAATATATGAATTTTTTTAAACTTTTATGATTTTTTTTTTAATTTTTTTGCATTACTGTTCCAACTAAAAGTATATCGTCATGATTTCTGTTATTTCTGATGGTGATGTGTTCCAATTTTCGTGAAATATTATGAACAGAAGATTTAGATCAGTGTATCCCTGTATTTATAATATATAAACCTGGGTTAATTAAAGATAATGTAATTAATAGATGAAGTTCCAAACGATTTTAGTTACCTTTCCAACAAAGAAATGTACGCATCAACATCTAATAAGTAGGTAAGCTACCGGAAGATGACGCATCAACAAAAGAATCCACTGACGTCACATAACCAACGCCGCACGCATTTTTCCAAAACAGACTGATTTTGCACCCAACGAGCGAGCGAACAGCGAAGCGACCGCGTTTTTTTCTGGCCGAAATGATGCAGACATTACTGACCCAATCTAATGAATATTTTTTAACCTAGTAAAAGTCGACGGCGCCAAGGTTAAATGCTCACCAACCTTGGTATATTCGGTGCGCGCAACCACGCAAATCGCGATTTTAACAAACACAAAAACGCGAAATTAACGTCGCACGGTCGTTAATATTAATGCATGACCGCCTTCGCCGCTCGCAACGATTGTTTTAAATTTCGGCGCGTTTACAGTTCATGTTGTGTAGGCGGCGATATTAGAGATGCAACACATGTTTTATATGTAAACTCAATGGGAATAATACGAAGTAATAACGTCGACAAATTGCCGCCTTCAGACAACAGTAAACGCCAAATAACTGGGACGAGACGGGTAATAAAATATACTCGATCGGTGTTGCGTTTGCCCAAGTCGAGTTGTTGAGCGTTTTTAACGTTGTCCATTCAAGGCACGCGTACAGAAAATAAAAGTTGTTAAGAATGAATTAGCAATTATGATATTGTCAGTAAGTGCGCTATCTATATTTTGCATCTAACCTTAATGTCATATAAAGTCAAACATAATAATAGGCGTGAGATTCCGTCTGCGTAGGAAATTACAATAATGGCGCTAATGTAATTATAATCATCATTATAATATTTTGTCCACGATTCAGAATTTCCCATTTGTCGACTAAAATTCTGTAATATGTAAAAAGTAAAAAAAATTAAAAATAATTAAGAGAAGTCACTCTGCAATAGCTATTATTTTAAATAAATCTTTGTATGGAAAATAAATAAATATTTAATAATATTATAGGAGATATTTCTTGGTTGGGATGTCTCTAATTTCCCTCCTGCCTGTGCAGAGACTCCACCTCTGGCAATTATGCTCCAGAAGAAATGTCCAAATGAACGTACATTTCTCGATATGAAGATAAATCCACCGCCGTGTAAGTTAACTTCACATGCATTTTATGCATGTATTGTAATGAGACGTTAAAAAAGTACAAGAACGTAAAATAGGTTTAAAATAAAATTAGCACTTAAAGTTAAAATCTTGGGCGTTAAAATGAGTTATGCAGACTTTATTGCAATAAGACATTTGTGCAAGCCGTTAAACGCAAGTGTTTAAATATTTAGTTTTTGCGCACAGTTTGGGGCAACATATAGGATTTTAACGTGCCATGAATATTATTTAAAAATAGGAAGGCATAATGAGAAACTCGGTAAATTGGAGAGGGAGCGGTGCATACGTCCATTGCATATTTTCCATAAAGCAGGAGAAAGTCAAAGATTGCCATATTTTACTGCCACATTTTGTAAGTAACTCTTTAAATCAATAAGTCAAGATTCAATGTCGTATCATATCGCGTGCGAAATCTTGGCATCGAGTTCCCAGTGTGTGTTACGTTTATCAAAGTCAGACAATGTTCCTTCTATTTTTACCTCTATCCACCTGTCGTTATATTGTACGAGTTGGATATTGTGCTTAAGAATTTGGGTTTTCAACGAAGTTGACAATTTTATATCTGTAAATACGACACTGGAGATTATTTAGTCTATATTGTTAATTTATTTTTAGTTTTCCTGTATGTCGTGGATATATTTTCAATCGTTGCATATTATTTTCCAACAAATTGAAGTATATTGTGATATAGTGGTGTCGACCATAGTCAAATATGACGATGAGGCGTTCAACCCCGAGCCAGCAATGTTTTCGAAATATTTATGCGAGACAAAACATGCCTTCCTGATACGTATTTAAATTGAAAAATATTATATTGGCGATAGCGATAATCAGACACCTTAAAAAACTAGATTCGTATCGCGATCTATGAAACACTTATGCGGCAGCAATATAAACGATTTCCATAGTTGTTAACTCGCTTTGATTTGACCGAGCACGACTTAAATTTGGAAATCGCAATCCATTTTTAAATGGCTTCATTATGACGTTCAACACACGTTTGAATGTCGTATTTAACAGCCATCTTGATTTTAGTGAATACTGGTCGATTAGAAATTATTCGATGCCAAAAAATTCAATATTTGTCTATGTTATTGAAGTAAAAAGTTTATGATAATATCAACGAATATATTTTTGTAGATGAAATTCACATCACTATAAATACTTTCGCTGATCTGGCAAGCCGTGCCAGTATGTGTTGTGACTGCAAACTTGAGTACAAATGTTCCATGCCCATATCGTTGACAAAACACGTTGCCAATTCTAAAAAGGATGTGTTTTGTAATGATGAGGGGTCTTAGTCGTTGGTCGTGGCCAAAAAAGGGAATTCATAATTGCAAACTCCATATAGGTTCACGCATCGACCAAAGAAAACATCGGAGAGCGTTTTTAATGCATCACCTAAACAACCTATGGTGCTAGAGGATTTTACGTGGAATGTACATAAATTTTCCAACACAAGGACATCCATACAAGGTCGTGGATCTCAAACAATGAATTAGCAAGGAATCAAGTTGGCCATATTATACTGCAAGACGTAATATTATTGAATTTGAAAAAATCGATAGTGAAAACTACAACAAATTAGAGCAAACTTCTAGATTCCCAAATTCTTTTAAAGGTCTGTTCGATCTGGATAAAAGGCACCAATAAGAGTGATGAGTACCAGTGTTTGGTATGGTATTAGTCAACCCTACTATTCTAGGAAAAGATAAATTCTTCAAACAATGTGGCGAAGTGGTAAAGGCAAGAAATAGGCAATGAATGGCATGCAAATGTTGGAAAAACTAGGGTAAATTTTTGATAAATGGTTGCACGTATACATATGGAAATAAAGGCATTGAGGTGGTGTCCGCCTCTACCTTTAGTAGTAGGTAAATTTTAAAGAAATTAAAGACCCTGGAAATGACGATACTAGAATGTCTTAAAAATTGACAAATAAGGTGTGCATTTCACGCCCTCATCTGCTTACAATATTTTGAATTGTTTAAATTTATCAAAATATTTACGCTTTCACAAGTTAATCCAACTTGATTCAAATTTAAACCAAACAATTTTGCGGTTTGGTTTGAAAAAATAGTCAAATTAATTAATTAAAGTTTTGGTATTAATAAAAATTAGTAATTAAAGCCAAAATAAAGTCAGTTAAATTATATTGTGACATAATTGTGGTATTTTTTAGGCATTATGAATTTTTTTTAAATGTAGTTTTTTCTGACCTGTTTAGAAAATAAAGACAGCAATTAAAAAAAATAAGACAAATTATATACACATATTATTTTTTACATTATTTTATTATACAACCATGTTGACATTTGTTAGATTTTAGACTTTGGCATTTTTGAGCTAATTAAGCTAAATCAAGCTTTAACACGAATGGACAGATTTACAACATTAACCCAAACACTAAAGATTTATTGACTCGAAATTGAGCAAAATCTTACAATAGCGACTAATTTTTGGTAACATTTGCAATTATTGCAATGAATTTATGGACAAAATTAATAGATTTCATTAAAATCATTTCATTCAATTAACTCTGGCCAATGTGAATGCGTATTTTAACATTGCGTTGCAGAAACCAGTTACTATCATCTAACTGGAAAGAAACTATTATAATCCCCTTTCACAAGATGTTTTGTAAGTACATACAATCAGTGTAATTACTGAACACCTAACATACATTGGGAAACTGCCATGTCTATGTATAATTAATGTGGTCTCTATCACTATTTAAGTCACAAAATTAGTTACATTGGTCAAGTTCATATTGTTTTGTATTGTTGAGCGAATATTGAACGAAAAGTGGGAAGAATTCAAAATTCGGCAACTCGTATAAATAATACAAAGAAAATACACAAAAAATTCGACGAAGAACTAAAAGCATAAAATAGAAGATCAATGATGAAACATGGCTAATGAACGAACATGTAAGAGTACTAGAAATGGGGAATTAGAACTACTTGTGGGAAGAAATAAATGACATGAAGAAAACATTAAACAGCATATAAATATTAATTAATCAAAGGTTGTTAAATAAATTAATAAATTAAAGGTAATAGAGCATCAATTCTGACCGAAAAATCATCACAATTGGATAACTAATGGATAAGTATTGGTCATGTGGATTTGATACCAGAACTTTATGTTCATAAAAGAAAGTCTTTGACCTTACAAAGCTCTGTATCGGTGGATCTTTACCATGCACAGCATATCACAATACAGGAACACTGATATTTATAGATCAGTGTCATCACTGAATCTTATATTTTGCAGACGACATATACATAATAGGCAATACAACTGTCAATGTGAGATTGATTTTTGAAGTTATACAGAGCTAAGAGAGAATTATCAAGATCGTAAACTAAACGAAGAGGTCATAATGCTATAGAGGATCAATAACTCTTCGTTAGAGTTCGATAATTTTTAATAAAGATAAAGAGGGCTAACAAATTTTATAATCTAGTTTTAAGGATTACTCTTTTTAGAAAAAGTTGGGTTAATATAACTTGACAAATCACCTTCAAAAAGACATATGTCGACATATGAGGCCCTAAATACCTAAAAATATGATCAATCGAATCATTTTAGAGTACTTTACGATTACAATACACGTATACATATGCTTTAACTATATAAAATCAAATCATCAAATTGGGCCACATTTACCCTTTAGAGTCCATTGCCGTTGGTAAGGAACCCTTTTTAGTAATTCAGAGTGATTGTTACGTCGGCACATTACATCAGATTTATCACACCTTATTACTCTCATATATCTTTTAGTTTAATGTTTCTATTTAATTTAAACACGAAGCTTTCTCGTGCTGTTTTCCGATAAAATCAAAAAAACATTTATGTATGAAAGGTAATGGACCTAGCATAGATCCCTGGGGTACCCTTGGTGTCACTCTTTCTCACTCGGATATTAATACTTTATTTGATATTACCTTCTTGAAGAAATTAAAAAATAGAATAAATAGTTGAATTTCCAACAAACAAAAACGATACAACTAGCAAATTAAAGACAAATTTTAATTTGCTAGTTGTGTCCTTTTTGTTTCTTGGAAATGCATCTCTATTAATACTCAGATTTATTGTTAATGTTTCGGCTAATACTAGAACACATTGCTTCAATAACGTTACAGTAATCTCATCCTATGCTATTGCTTTTGTGCCATTTAGTAAATGTAACATATTATGCGCTCGATTTGAATTGGTAAAGTTCAGAAGGAATGAATTACTTGTTGTTTGAGGTCATGCTTTAAGCAGGAATTTATTACTGTCCGAACACATATCAATTAGTTCCTCATTTGCATTCGTTTGATTATATCGGAATTGCTGCTCTTGTTTTCAATCATTATTTCTTTATTGGGGTAGGTAGCGTATTGTTTATATTCACATATTGTGTTAATCTGATTTTGGCGTATTGCTGTTTAGATATTTTCAAGTTATCGATGTGTAATTCTTTTCTGTATTATCGTCTCAAGTATTTTGTTTGGTACAGATAGCAAAGATATTAGCCGCTGATTTTTAGGACGCCTGCTTTCTTAATATCAGTATAATAGATATTTTTAATGTCTTTTAATTATTATTATTATTATTATTATATATAATTAATTATTTGACGTTTTCTGTTATAAATTATAGTATATTTCATAAATCTTCTAATGATTTAATTTTCTCTGTACCATTATTTGAATATTATCCGTTTTGATATTTTCTGAGCAGGTGTACATTGCTTTCTGTTTTCTGTTCCAGGATGCAGGTTCAATTTGCAAAAAGGACGCAGGTTGGAATGCTGTACCACGCCGCTCCCAGGTATGTTTTGATTGTTTTGATTTTGATTGTTACGATAATTAATACTAAATTGGACTCAAATCTTCATATTGCTAAGATCCATCAAGCGTGAATAATTAATATTTATTAAGAACCTACTAGGATCAATTTCTATTAATGACACTGATGGCTCCATCTGCAACAAAATTTATTGGGGTTGCCCACTCTTGTGCTAATTGGTTTGTGGTATGCTACGCAAGTAAGTTTATACCGACTATAATCTTAATACAGATCTCTGATTTAATTTGCATAACTTGCTGTTTGTTGCCGATCATCTCCAAATAAAGTGTTTTAGTATTTTAAGTATTTACTCTAATTGACGGAGCTGCACTCCATCCATAGCAATGTCATAAGTTTAGCTAAAATACTACGCAGTCCTTTTACCGCTGTTTCGCTAAGACATGTCGCCAGAATTTATTGCGATTTATAGCTTGACTTATATTTTATATCTTGTGAAGTCTAAACAATTTTACTCATCATGCACAAAAGTGGAGGATGTTGTGCTCATCGATCACGTAGTCTATTAATTTTTTGCGTCCAAAATTGCCTAAAGTATTTATATTAAATCTAGAATGCGAGTGGTATATTTGATTTCGTTGTAATTATATTTTAATCGGCAGAGACTTGTCGATAGTTATTAGTACCACCGAATAAATTTGTATCCCCAAAGAAATTTTCTTTGAACGTGACTATTTCCGCGTCACTGCCACGATGCAGAAGAAAAACGCATTAGAAACAATTTATTAAATGATTAGCGAAGCAATACTTCAAATAATATTTTGACACTAATACATAAAAAATTGCCAGCATTGCAACATTTACGTCTAATAGTGTCGCACCGTAATTAGTAGTAATAGTAAAATGTATGCCCCCGAATCACCGTAATAGTCAACTTACTTCGAATTCCGGTACATGAGAACTTTATATAAATTACGTGCGATTAACGCGCGTTCCGATAACCAGCGGTAAAGGTGGCATTTAATAAAACAGGATTTATAGACTTAAAAATCTCACTATGTTTCAATCATATCGTTTTTATTGACCTTAAACTGACATCTGAAAAACTCGCCGTGAAATGCGCGCGTATAAATTACTGTTTTTAATTGAAATGTTCTACTGCCGCATAGGAAAAATGCGCTGCCCCCCACCACAAGACTTTCCCGCACAAACAAATTACACGTTGCCGTATATTTCATTAAAACTAAAATATCGCAATTCCGTACAAGTGAAACAGAAATTTGAGACGAGAGTTTCTCACCCAATTATGCATTAGAAATGATAAAAATATTAAAATTTTTCGTTGACGGGTGTTAAATAATGAAGAAATTGGTTAAATGTTTTGCGTCGTCTTTTGCGAATTTATTTGTTGTATGTAACCAGTGTTTGTTGGAGTTATATAGAGAGTTAGACACGATGATAATTTCTATCGGCATAAGTTTGTTTTGATTTCGCTTGACTTCATTTGCTAAATTTTATACATAGTGCATGCTCACTTTTATGGTAAAAATTCATTTGCTTCTGGTTCTACTTCATTTTTTTCTCCTCCTTGGATCGTCGGTGACATCTGGATGCTCTGCGAATTTTCCGATTTGAAAATCCATTCTGCACTAGTGCGTTGTAGATGTCCATTTCTTTGTTACCTTTATCTCGCTACCGACTGAAGTTGCGCCGGATGGTGGTACAACTGCGTGTTGAGGTAACTGCTGGTGTAAGTATCCTTTCGGTATACTGTGTGGCCCAGGCTATCGTCCTTTATTTTTATAACTAGTACGTCCAGGAATGGTAGCTGGTTCTTTTCTTCCACTTCCATGGTGATTTCATAGCTGAATATTGTCCGTTAAGGTGTTCCAGAAACCTGTTTAGTTCTTCTCTTCTATGTGTCAAGATTACGAATGAGTCATCCACGTATCACAGTCACACTTTTGGTTTTAACTTGGCTGTCAGTCTCTCGGCTGTACTCTGCAGTTCCTCTTCGAATATTTTGCTATCACAGGTGACGTATAATTAATTTGTTGCTCTCCGGATCCAGTTGTTATGTGATTTCTTTGTTATCGTCTTCTCCAGGTAAGTCGTGGTTCAAATATATTGATGGCTTTATTGAGACAGGTGGTTGAAAAATCGATGAACCAGAAATAGATCTTATAAAGCAATATTTTATTTGGTTTTCTAAACATTTCCATTAACATTTACTAATTTATTCCAGCGTTTTTCCAATCATGCAATACCATTGAACAATCTTTTGTTAAATCTCAAAAATCTGATATACAACTCCTTTTATATAATCATTAGATGAGAAATATCGTCAGTGTATGTTTTTTTTTAACTTAACAGGTAATAGGTAATAAAGCCGAGCCAGCTTTATGTAATTGTCGGGGAGCAGCCTGCTCTGTTATCTATAGTTATAAATTATTATTTGTAGAAGTTTTTAATTATTTCTTTTTGTATAAATCCTGTGTTGCATAGAGCATTTCTGCATTTCAAAATACCATAGCTATCAGCGTTCTATCCTATTTGGTGGTAAACTCCATGTGAATCCTAGAAATCGATTCTTATTTTATAATTGGCTCTCAGTAGTATTGTCGCACCCAATCATAAGTTCGAAAATAATTGTAACCCTCAGCCAAAGCCACCAAGTTTTGAATCCTCAACTTGATGTGATATTCGCTTCAAAAATATGTAACAGATATTTAAGCTTTACATTACGCCTAATTCATCTTAACTGTTGATGAGAGTAATATTTTATTGATGTATTGATAGGCAGTGGAATTTATTTACAGATAGACGGAGTATCAACTTGATTTAACACTTGCGGTTGTTGTCATGGTGTTATGTCAATTTCGCAGATCACTGCCCTTTTCATTTTTATTATCTTATTTAATTTTAGCACCGTTTTATTTGAATTCTGGAAATAAGTCGTCGACACTGTAACTGTCAAATACGTGTCTACGACTCTAATCATTTTCTGACCTTTCTTTTATAGCCTTTCGACCGTATCGACATTTAGAGATTACTGTTTTCTCTTCGATAATTTTAAAATTCTTTAAATTTTTTCGAATTTTATCTAAACTATGTTTTTCTATTTATAATGGCGCTTTCCTGTTTATTATACACGAACCTATTTTTCACAATATTCGAAGCCTTTGCCGCCTTCTGCACTAACGATATATACTAATATCATATTTTAACAACCTACATCCAACCGAAACTTGCATTAATCATACAATTATTAACCAAAATTTTCTGCTCTTTCATAACCTGTAAATTCGTTGAGTATACCAGACTATTTATGTGTCAATTTTCTAAATTACATAGTTGCTACATTACTGCCTGCGTTTTATTATTTTCATACGTTTTCGTATTAAAGCTGTTTTTTAATTGCCAAAACTTCACATGTTTCTTTTAAGTTCCTAGTTCCGTATCGAACTGAATAAATCTTCTGTTTCCAATCTATTTTTAATTAATTTAATTGACTTTAGTTAAAATCTGACAGCACCCACTATCTGCAAATTGTATACAATTTATATTCGCTTATACAGAAATATCATAACAATACGTTCAATGACTGTAGTAGGATGCAAATGTCTTTTGGTAAAACATGCGCCAAGGCAAGATAACATAGAGTCTGAAAACTTTAAGTTCAGTGATGTAAAATAGTAATCCAATAAAAACCATATATTATCATTTACTCGTTAAGAATATATTGTTTAAGAAAATACAATACCCCAACCCCATTCAATCCATGCCAACTAGATAGTAACATATTGTTGTTCAGCGTCATCAGGGCAATTCGCAATTCGTCGTTAGATCTCTGTTATTAAGTTTCGCGAAAGCAGTAAAACGCTTGATAACTAGTTGCGTGGTTCAGCTACAAGCGGCGACTTTCACCGGGTGCGTTGCTCAAGGGCTCCAGCAAAACGAAGAACGGGCATCCCACCTATTATTAGAAACTTGTAATTATTTTACATGTCGAAAAATATGCTGACCTAATGTCTTACTTGCTCGTCGCAGTTAAAACTGGATTATTTGTCGCTCAGAATCGGGTCGATTTGAGACTTTGTTTCCGTGCGCTTCGTTAAACAAAGGCCCACACAAAATTAATTAGTATTCATTATTTTAAATGCATATCTAAATGCTACCGCTCTTAAAATTTGAGTTGTTTTCAGTGGCTCTTTGTAAACGTGAAATCAAAATCACAATCTCATAGAAACGATTTCCGATTAAGATTCACTTGCCCGTATAATAAACCGTTCTGTCCGGGAACATACTAAGCAGTAAGTGTTCAGATGTAACACCACAATTTATTCTATCTTGTCAGCGATCAAATTTTCAACTGCTTTAATAACCAAGTTATGCGATGTATAGAGCATTTCAAAAGTCCTACCACATAATGGAATTTTGGCAACTTACCCAAATTGCCCAAATATACGTTATAAATGCCGATCACTAACTGATATTCCTTTCATATTCACATGGTTGGATGTGCGTAACTATGAATCCTTTTAATTAAATTAAAATTTTCTCATACTTCTTTAATTAATTTAATTTAATTATTATTCGCATGCTATGTATAATATTTGTAAATGTAGAAGTTTTTCTACAATTCCATCGTGGATGCAATGTTTATGTTATGTTTTTAAAACTTTTACCCCTAAAGGGGAAACATTGTTCAATTTTTGATCAATTGATTTACCTATCTAACGTTATTCACATCAACTTTAAATGCAAGTCATCTATGGTTGCAATTTTCTAGGCAAGTTACAGAAATGTTGATAACGATATTGTGGCCTTCAAAGTGGGGTTACCTAAACTAATTTTCATTCATATTTGATGCTACAGCACTATTTTAACATCAATTGTATGAATATCCATTTTGTACAAATACTTTTGTGGGCACCAATGGGTACATTCCAACTAAGTTCAATGGAAAAATCTTTGAAGTTGTGGAAAAATTAGACAACGAAATACTATCAAGCAGTGGATACTTTTTTATCTCCGGATTGGACAAAATCAAACAAGGTTTTTTGTTCGATTTATGTTATCATTGTAAACATTCTCGACGGCAAAACACTTATAAAGATACTTATCTCGTGTCTATCATGAACTATCAGTAGGTGAATGAATCAAGTGAGTAACGCAAAAACCAATGAAATATTCATTTTCGCGATGGTGGTAGCTCGGTCTCAGATTCAAGGATGGGTCATATAGATTTTGTTTCCTCTATCTAACGCTGTGTACTCATCTCTCTATCTCTCTTCATTTGCTGGCAGAAGAGACCGTGACTTTCAGCTCCCATATTTAATGACTCAAATATTGAAATATCCATGTACTGGTGGGAAAGTCACGAATGACTGTGATTAAAATATTGGAGTGCTGCTTATCTATAATTATAAACGTAATACGTAAGCAATTTAATTTACTTTTTTAATGCAGTAGGGAATAAACCTCAACGTTAACGTTCCTTCTATAATTAGTCATTATTAAAAATGCAAAAATACATAGTTGACGTTCAGAAAAATTATTGCAAGAAAGCTGTAAAAATTTAAATTGTATACTGTAGCAGACATCGCCATCGTCATTCACATTTGAAATAATTATAATAAAGTGGAAGCGAAGAATATAAAAATATATTGCTGATCAACAAGTACCTATCGTTGTCAATAAGAAAAGAAGTAAGCTGCAAGAATGTCTCCGGAAGCGATTATTACGATGGCTTATACAAGCTCAATAACTCAAAAACAAAACTTCTAGCCTCTAGACCTCTTAGAATGGTATACAAAGGCAACAGTGTAAGTTATGAGTAAAAGAAGAATCCCCCCCCCAATGTGGCTTTGGTGAAATATACAAAAAATCTAAATGGAACCCAATTATCGAAATATAAGACATACTTCACCACATGGTCCCTTATTGATGCACACAACCACCAAAATAGATCAACCGAAACCATTTCCCCTTCAGTCTGCAAAGAGCACTCTTATACTCATTTCATTTTCAACCGTATTCTTAAAGTTTTTGCGATAATGTGATCCACTGTGACTCTATTATTAATGTGTGTATCACCGAAACATGCAAGTCAACAAAATGTGAATTGTATTGAATTGCCCATTCTGTCATAAACTGGACATAATAATCTCTAGCAAGTAAGTAAGTTGTGGCTCTCTTCAATTAATATTAGTGTACGACTACTGCAACCTTGACTTCACTAAGGTGCCCCATTTTTTGCAAAAACCAAGATAACTTATGCAGAAACTGTTTCACATTATGCCATTGCCTAAGGTTCTTGATTACTTGAATATTTGCACATAAATGACATTTCATGCGTAATTGGTAAAAATTAAATGCCAAGGTATCAGAAAATATCCTTACTTTGTGTTAGCCTATCGGAGATTTAACAACTACCGCGCCAAATTATGTCATAAATTCCAATGTAACACAAGTGCATATCTGTTTAATTACATGGACGCGTGCATTCATATAAACCATATGAATCATAAATATACGTGAAAGTTACTTAAGAAAGCTTCATTATAAACAATACAGTATAAATTAAATGCGAATTACGTAACGTATAGACACATTTTTGGAATATATCGAGTGATGTGTAGTGAGGAATTTACAAATTCGTAGCAAGAAAACGTGGTAATGATAATCTAAAAATTATAACTCCTTGTATTAAAATTGAACAAATATCTTTAAGGTTAACGTAGATGACAACTGTGAACTTAATATTACCGATTCAGGAGAATAGGAATAAAAGTGATTCAAAAAAGAGATGTAGCAGGATTCAGTCGCTTGTCGTCCTCAGTTATCGTCACTGGATTACCAGTGGAATATAACTAAGTTGCAATTAAAAAAATACCTTAATTTATACTCCTAAATCTAATACAAAACAAAATAAAGCGTGCAATGTAATGTTCATATGGCCAGTATTGCAAAACTAATCTGTGAACATAAGTCAACCAATTCAAATAAGCTGGACTAAGGTATAGGCCTTTTGTCAGAATTCATTAATTTATTTTTGTTTCTTTGCATGAAAATACTTTCGTAACTATTTAATCATCTCATCTCTACAATTTTGTACATATTTTATTAATTTATGACGACTTGGTGGTAATGCATGGCATGTTTTAAAAATATGTTGAGCTACGATTGATATTTCAGGTCTTTTGGGTCTAAAATATGCTATATGTTATTTTCCGCGATAATAGCTATTGGATGAAAAATGGAGTTGGGTTGGGACCATCGGCATGAATACGAAAAAAATATAGTGGAAATGAAAGACAGAAAGGCGAGATAAAAACAAAGCATATAACTTTATCGCAAATCTAGTGTAATTTTGGGATAATGACATACATTTTTTTTAATTATCATTGCATACTGCGAGCTGATAAATATCATTTAATAAGAAGGTACTGAGATGTAATTCAAACCTGTTGACCGGTCTAATATCATACACTATAATTAACTTGATCTTGTTGCGTGGAAAAATCTGCCAAAACTTCTTTAACGATTACTTCATTATTACCGACATGCAACCCAGTGAAACAGCAATTCATTTTTCGCGCTTTTATAAAAGTATAGCTG
Organism: Geotrupes spiniger; assembly: GCA_959613385.1. Lineage (NCBI taxonomy): Eukaryota > Metazoa > Arthropoda > Insecta > Coleoptera > Geotrupidae > Geotrupes > Geotrupes spiniger. Next base: position 30,659,836 of record OY390737.1, on the reverse strand, counting down.
AAGTGCGGCGCAATAGATGGCGCCACGCGCAATTTATGAAAAGCACTGAATCTCGCAATGCTCTCGTAAGTTGCCGTAAATGGAAAAACCAATTACTCCAAGACATAATTTAAGTGCATATTAAATTGTCAATTTCATGACATATTTATTCATTTAATGCAAACAGATTCAACGTGTTTATGTTTTGTAGGCCATTATATTACTCATTTTAAGCGGATGTCGTTTGCGTTTTTCAAAGAAAATTAATAGAAGACTTAAAAAAATATTATTTTTCAACATTAGTCGACAATTAAGGTGGATGTAAATTGCTTGTGTTGTCCAAATAGTTCTCGCGTTATGCAGAATTACATAAAAACACATATATTTAATTAACCATTCGCGTAATTGAATATAGAGGCCATAAATTTTAATATTTAATATGGGGTATATATTAATAACACTGGTAGAATCTATAAAATTTATAAATTAATTATTTGCAACAAAAATTCCACATACACTGAATTGCTCGTTGCGAAAAGTTTAATTACACGACGTGTATTAATAATACTGAAATACGCACAGGTCAAGCATACAATGACTGCAATTTTAATGCTTATGATTAATTTTATTAAACTAAATGAAAATTAATCTAACAGGATGTGTCCAAAATTAACAAGCGGGTTAGTTCAGGAAAATCACACAGTACATATTCCAATAGCATTGTGGAAAATGTCGTATTATAGAAAACATGTTATTACCAAACTTTAATAATTGCAATATAGAACATAAATGCAGGGAATAAGTCTACAAAAAATTGGCAAAACCGATGATATTTGAAACAGTGGTGGAAGAGTTGTGTGCGAGGACATTACGAAAGACCTGTTTCTCGGACAATCAAATTTTACATGGCATGTTGTTATCGAAACGCCGTCAAATTAAATCCAACATCAATCGAGAATATTGTATGAAGCATTTGCGCAAACTGCGATACGACGAGCAACGTCTCACAAGCAACGTCAATACAAATAGTTTTGCTTAATATAGCAGGCTTGACACTTGGCCGATTGAAACCGGCACCCACCTAATTATTTTTCATCCGAAAATCTGAAATAAAATGACCAAACGTCCGATGCAATCTCAGTTTTAATTCGACTTGGAGTTACGTTCTACGACTACTCGGCACATCGTCATAATTATTCTTAATAGTTCCAAGAATAATGTATCAACAAATATACAATTATTTATATGATCAGATGCAATGAACCTTAGAATTGTTCTAGTTTAAATTAAATGAATTTTTCTGACAAGAGCGGTGAATATCATGTTGTTCTGTCGCAAATATCAAAGGATGGTTGTGTTTATAGTTGTGCTGATAGATTTGCACAAATTATTTCTTTCTTTTAATTTTAAGATACGTTCTTGCCTCGAAATTCAAAAGCACAGTAAGTAAAATTGTTCTCAATTTTAACTACGAGTTCTAAAACCCATTACAACTTTTTCATGCATCATTCCTAACGTTAAACGATATTTATGCAACTATAACATTTAAAATTATTAATAAATACGAACCGATTGATTTGCCTCATTATTACGTGGAATTTAATCAAAGTGGGCGGCGTCGTGTGCACGTTCATGCGTGGAATAAGAATATGAGATCGAATTTTCATTCCGGTTTCGCCGGAAATGACATCGACGTTGTTACACGAAATGGAACCGCCTCTTGATTTTTACGAATTTAAACGAAATTGCTGATGCATTTATTTACAAAAAAGTTTGCGACGGGATTCTCGTCAAGTTATTTTTCTTGCCAAGTAGATTGTAACATAAAAGTGGGAAGATCGTTTTTTTAAGCTTAATTAAAATGGTTTAAATTATTTCTATTTTTATTGTATTGTATTTATAGAATCCTTCAAACAGACATAAATAAGTATAAAAACTAATAATGCCTTCGATCAAAATTTTTCAGTATACCAGCACCTTGCAAATATGAAGCTATAAGGATTATTTGATGAGCTTTAAAATTATTCAATTTCATGACTTCATAAACGTAATAAAATAAAATTTCCCAAATTCCATAAATATTGTTCAATCTAAATAAACAGCAAACCAACGCTCTGTTATAAAATCTTATACCTCTGGTTTCTGATATTTTTTGATTTTATTGATTGTTTCAATTTAAACGAAAAACCTAATGTATGTATATCCAAGATTTAATAAATGAACTCCTCCGCCTGCACCAACTGCAAGAAGATACGAAAGCTCGCTAATGCAACATGCAGCGTACATTTCTAATTATACTTTTTGTTAAAATAATTTCTTGAAGTGTCAGATTTTTTGGGTGAAAGAAATCACTAAACTTCATATCACATTGAAACTATGCAGCAGTATATGTCCTTTAATATTCTAGTTAGAATATCAAAGGATTTTATGAATTTATTATTTTCCTACTTATCGTTGTTGAAGAAAGTATTTCAATTTTTAATCTTTAGAACGAATAATTTGAGCAAGTTGGATGGTTTGTGCTAAAGAAGAGACGTATTTGAACAATTTTACTTTAACTAATTCGGATATTTTTCCATTTAGATAAAAATTGAGTCATGTATTCTATTCACTGTCGGAATTCTTACCACTACCCCAGGCAGAATTTTTCTTTGTCAATTTATGTACTTAAAATTGCAAAATTGCAATTATCTGGCAAATAAGGATTATTATTATTATTCTTACCATTAACGTTTCATAAATCGAAAATAACACTTCACAACACTGAAAAATAAAATCATATAATTTTAATTTATAATTAATTTACTTAAAATTTTTGAAAATCTGAAAAATTGTTAGTTACCATCTAATTAATAATTTTAATGCCCATCTAAAGTGTTATTGATACGAGAATTATGGCGACCAAGTTAAACGCAACCCACTCCAGTACATAGTTTTTTATTACAGCAATTTGATAAAATATGAATTTTATCGCTACGTATGCGAAAATTTCCTGAAAAATAGCCACTCTATTTTAAGGTATTTACTATTTTCCTAAATTATTTAACGCATACTGCCACATTATTACAATAAAATGTCTATACAGGCAAGCTGCTATCGATTTGTATACATGTTACATTTATATTGGTTCCCAAGCTTCTCAGAATCAATAGACAATAAAATGCATTAAAATATCGAAATACACGTTAACCAATATTTTTTCATCGGGCAATTGTTTTGAAATAAGAAGTGAGTTTAAGTAATTAAAATAAATTAAAATTGTATTCTTATTGATGTCTGATTAAAAATGACTGGATACCATTGGCAGTAATAGAAAATATTTAGCCCACCCCAAGAAAAAAATTAATAACAATTCATCATGTATTCTATTCACTCTCGGAGTCCTTACCACTAAACCAGGCAGATTTGACAGTTTTTTTTTGTCAATTTATGTACTTAAAATTGCTAGATTTTTGCTTATCTTGAAAATAAGGATTATTATTATTATTCTTACTATTAACGTTTCATAAACCGAAAATAACACTTGACAGTAATAGAAAATATTTAGCCACCCCAAGAAAAAAATTAATAACAATTTTTGAACTTTTGAGGACGTTTCTCACTCGACCAGGATCATTAATGTTTCGGCGAAAAAACAAAAACGTTTCCTGAGTATTTCTTCTTAGGGGTTGAATGATACATATCAATCACGAACAAGGCTCAAACAGGTCCAACGAGTCAAGCCTATAAACTTATAATTTTCGTTTAAAACGGCGTTTGAGTACGAATTGAGAGTAAATGTATTTTAAACTAAGTTAACAATGTCATCAATTAACACATACTGGTTTGTGTCTGAATAAACAATTAAATAATTTACATAAAATTTTTTGTAACGAAAAAACCCAACAACATCGCTACGATAATCAAAATTTGCAATAACCTCGTCTACCTTCAAAACTAACTGAACTTTGCTTCCGACGACACCTCTTAATGGCTTATTATCGCACTTTTTCAGTTCGTATGAAAAATGTTTAATTATATTCTAAATATATGCGAAAGTTCGCAGTTCCCGAACGTTGGATTTCTAATATTCGATTCTTATGGAAGTGCGTATCGCGATTTACGATTTTCGTGGAACCTAATAGCGAAATGATTTAGTTACTGTGTTGGGTATAAAATTTAGTGCATTGTTTTTCGCAAATTATACATATTGTCTAAGAACATGTGACAATCATCCTAGATTAAAAAAAAATGTATTAGATGCATTTCTTTTAGTATGGTATGTCATGTCAGTACCCCATAAAACGTGCATTGAATTATTATATACCACGTCTCGTTTACAATCTTTAAGTGTCATTGACAACCACATTACAACCACGAAGTAGATGACGATTATATTTTGTACCGAATTTAAGTATGCGTTGCTTTCTTTAATGAGTGCGACGACGGAACTGGCTTCAGAATAAGATTCTTCACATTCATGTGGAGTTCTACTTTCGGGATTTTTCTTGCTCCGTGTATGTCATTTCGGATTGGTGGAGTACTATTGGATGGATGATATGGCATATTATATGAATATTCGCACTCGACATTATTATGCAACTGCAACCATCCATAATCTTGAGACAAACTTCATATTTTTCGTTAAATGTTTGTTCAATTATTAATTATAATATTATTGATTATGCATTAAGATATTGTGACGTTAATTAAATAAGTTGAGAACATTATTTGTAGCTTTGGATGATCGTTTCGTCGTTGTTGTGGATTTTTCAGTACCCTCAAACCTAATTATTAGTGATCAGATAGAATGTTACTAATCGTTTATGTAACATAAAACTTCATCAGAAACCAATACGAATGTCACCATCATCTGCAAGACCGACGGTGCACACAACATTCAGTTATTATGTTCCAAAATATAGTAAATGTGAAACGAATAAATTCGTACCACTCATGACAGCAATGTTTGATTTTTCACTCACTGCCTATTGACCATTTTTTACAACCAATTTTGTTGTTTATAATTTCGATCGATATGCCACAAATTGTATGCGGTATCACAAAACACTTCATTTCGACGGTTTTCTAAATTTCGTAGAAAAATCAAAACTAAATTCGGACGTTATTATTATTACTCATTAATAATGTACTTAATGATCACATTACACTACTTATTTAATTTGAGATAGGAAGATGGAAATAAAATAGTTGCACAATCGTACATACGAGGGGAGAAAAGCCCCGCCCATTTGCATGCTCGACCGCCACGTAAATAACAGTCCTATATAAATGAGCACATTTTGGCTAAAGTAAATTATTGTTGCATTAGTACAATGTTTATTATGTATCCACTAACAGTGTGAAGTACTTACAACAAGCCATATAACAAAGAACAAAGACTTAGAAATTAAATGACGTAAGAATTGCTTTTGATGATTTGCAAAAACCAAATGCCCAGATCATTTTAATTACATTTATTGAAATCAACACATTATTATATACCAATCGGATGAAAAATTATTTTGAGATAAATGTTTTGAAAAAACAGTTATTTTAATCATACACATAAATTACATTAACTATTAAAATTAGCTAAATCAATTATCGTAAAATTGATTTGAATCAAACGCAGTAGTTGTAGTAATGAAAATGTTATTTCAGGGTATTAATATTAATCATACCAAATTAATCAAAATAAAAATTATTGTTGTAATTATTGACAAAATTTATGAAAGAAAATACTATCTAACAAAAAATGCAATTGATATTAATAAAAGTTAAGCTATACATAAAAAACATAATGGTATATCTGGTAATAGAAAAAATAACAATAACACAATTTTTCTTTTTTCTAGTTGCTGTCTATTATATTTTTGTAAGATTTGATAATTGTAAATTGAAGAAACTAAAGCAGCGACTATTTTATTTATTTATTTATTGTTGAAATTGAAAAAATGAAAAAAGTGACATAAAATTGCAAATAATAAAATAAGAAAAATAGGTCATACAAACCGAGTCAAAAATAGAACCCAAATATAACTTGAAAAGAATAACATTTTTTGGTTGCTTTTAAAATGGATCATCCACTACACTAATTATTGAACAATCGGTAACAAAAAGGAATAGATTATACTTTCTTAAGTCTAAAAATTCCGCATCAATGGATAGTTTATTGTTGAACTTACAATTAGGTTCATATGATTTCACAGCCCATTTGATAAACAATAAATAAAATGTCAACCACCAAAGCCAAGAGGGAATTAAATCAGCGACGACAAATGAAAACTAAAGAATGAAGCAACGAAAGTTTGCTTAATTACATTAACAAAATATTATGTAGTATTATAATTATAAACGAATGAAAATAAATTCGATTTAAATACAAGTGAAAGAAGAAATTATTCATAAATTAATATGAAACGAACAAACTCAATTAAAAACAAAAATAATAATACTGGGAGCGATGATAAAACGACGACCAAAAGAAAAGCAATAAGATTATTGAAACCAAGACACAAATAATACAATGGAGAAAATAAACTAAATTAAATTTAAACAAATTAAATGCCTCATGTAATTGAGGAAAAAACAATGTATAATAAATTATTGAATAAACGAAAATTCACAAAAACTAGTGAAACTCGAAGCGTTTAATTAGAAATATAAAATGAACGGAAATGTAACAAACTGAAAACAAGGAACGACACTCCAATAGAAATTTTACATAAAAAAATTCAACTAAGCAAAAAAAAACACGAACAGAAATTAATCAAAATAGGGTTTGAAGATTGAAGATTGAAAGGCGAAACCAACCAATGAAATAACAAAAATAAAACAAAAGTAACAAAGTCTAGCTGGCGCACAAACATTTGAGTAATTATATGAATGAAAACTGATAAATAATAACGTGTAAAAAATCAAATTTTAAGATTAACAAAATTCTTGAGTATGGTATGAGGAACTATAAATCCATTTTATACGTGAAGGAGACCAACATGATACATGTTCAAAAATAGTACAAAAGAATGAAAAACAAGTATTATCTGTAACAAGTATACCCAAAACAAAAATAGAAGAAAACATTAATGAATTCAAAAAATAATTGAAAAGGTAGTGCAGCATCAAATTACAAAAACTAATGTAAGGCAAATTTGAAAACAGGAATTGAAGTAAAACAAAACGCAAGTAAAACTAAAATTACTACAAAAGTGAACCAAAATAAAGACAAAAACAAATAGAAAACTTAACAAACCTACGATGAAGTTGCCAGAAAACTAGCTAGAATATCAATATCGAAATCAACAATAATGAATCCTTGTTCTTATTATTTGAGAAAGGAAAAATATACAAAATATGTGAAAAATATTAATGGTAGAATAAAAATAATTTTAAAAAAATGTTTGAAAATCTGGATGTAAAGAAAAAATAGGCCGGCCGAACAAGGTTTGACATGGTTTCAAAATTATGTTGTTTTCATGATTTTTACATTACACGAAAAATACATGATAGACGGGCAAATAGGCAGATGAGCAGATAGACGTACCCCGACGTTATCTATAAAATATCGAATTCACTTGTGAAACAATAACTTACGATCATCAATTTCTATTTAATTATTTACTATATTCAAAACGCATATATAATTAAAATGTTAACATTTACGTGACATGGTAAAGCTTGTAAACGACGCAGTCTTTAACATAATATTTGGTTACAAAAGAAGTCTGAAAGCTAATTTGAGGCACCAAAGCGGTAAAACATAAACCGAAATTAAGTTTCTTTGACTATGTAAGTCCATAATTCAATTGAATTTAAAGAATTAAACAATGTGCTTAAATGTAAAATAAAAAAAGAACCGTGAATTTTGAGGAATTTACGCGTCGCCACGTCAATAGAAATTGTATTTTAAAGGGACACTGTAAATAAATCGCGTATACATTAACAATACACGGCGGTGCGGAAATAATATGCTGGAATCTTATAAAATTACGTATTAGATGGATTTAATGCATTCACGCTACTAACAACCGTTAATAGCTATTTATATTAAATATTGTGTAGGTGCATATTTATTTTTATTAGTGTGTGTGTATTTTATCAAATAAAGTGAGCGTGCATTAAAATGTGACTTGATGGATTAAATGCCGAGATGGTGCACGCGTAGCGACCGCAAAATTAAAAGCAAAAATTTGTCGTTCTAAAAATAAACGTAGTACGTAACATCTTTATTGAACTTGATCTTGAGACGACGTTTTTCGTTGTTATTTTTATCGAGAATATGAAACCTGCGAATTAATTGGCAAGGTGGTCGGCTCATTTGAAAAAACGACCGCTAAATTTGGCGTAAACGTGCATGCGGCGCCTAATTATTGTTAAATGGGTGTCGGGTGAGAAGGTTAATCATGCAAAATGTCAGCGAATAAATCGAACATAGGTACCTTTGATCGTCAAAATAAACACAGAACTGAAAACTGGGTAACTCCGATTTTACGCTAGTATTAAATCAACTAACCACCTTTCTGACATTGATTATGCAATGCGTCTCAAACGCACGTCGGGGATCGCCCACAGGAACGGACGCACACTTCGGCAGGAGTTGCGGCGTAGCAGGAAAAGTCGTATGAGCAGCGCTCGTTTACGTCAGAAATGTCGAAATGCGTGTCGAGGCACTGTGCGTAACGATACTGTTCACCAGAATAAAAAACGTTCTTCGAAATTCGTCAATAGCACCAGACGTTTGTGTGTGTATCGCACAAGAACGACAACCGCACAGTCATAACAATCGGCGGTGTGTTTCGAAAGTTCGCCGGACAAAGCGCGCGAACCCGGAACTACCGAAATTAGCTAATAGCTAGGCCGTTCAAAATGGCGCGGCGAAACTATCGCAATCACTATTTCAGCGAAACACTTGATCGCGGTCTATCAAGCGGCAACGACGACGACGACGCACAGCGTTTGCGAAAAAGGAGCACGTGAAGTGTCCGTGCGTTTCGGGGACGGCGATGCTCAAGAAGGTCACGTGTGTGCGTATTATAAAACCGGGGTTGGTTGGTTTGGTTGTCGGTGTTATTATACCTTGCTACTACATGTAAAGAACGACTGTGGCTCTGACGGAGCGGAGATCGAGACGAGGAACGGTTGGCTGGGTGACCCGGCCTGATGTGACGTCGCCGGCCAACTGTCTGATCGCGCCGTCAGCCGCCAACTCGGGCCAGCTCGCAACTGCTCGCCCCCGCAGCCCCACCATCGCAGTCGTCGTCGTCGTCGTCGTCGCTCGCTCGCACTGCACACACGCATCGCGTTGATGATTGCTCCCGAAATCGCGCGCGGTTTTGCGAACCTGCTCGCCGATAATTGTACCACCCGACACAGACATGGACGGAGAGGCGCCCGTCGATATCCGGGTGGGTACGACTTCATGCACCTCGCGGCGCACCGAAAAAAATCCTCGTCATAATTACCATTGCCTGACACGAGAGCGGCGTTCGCCGGTGTCTGGTGGCCTCGGCAACTACGGGAGTCAGCGATGTGTAAAGAACCACGCACACACGGTTCGCAAGAACAGATAGTGTGTGCTCTCCTCGAGAACAGTTCCAGCCGCCTGCACTCGCGATTATTTCGCAGACAGTTGCGAGGTGTGAAGAGACCACGCATACACCTCTCACTTTCCTGTCTATGGCGGCGGATTACAACTCGGTGCAACATCGCAAATTAAATTAACACTCAATTCTTTTGACCGAGAACGTGTACGCTTTTTTCGCTCTCAAATATTTTACAACACGTTTAGCACATTCAATTCGTAAAAACTCAAATTAACATGCATTAAAAAAGAATTTATACTTAAAGAATTAAAACAATGCAACTGAAAACCACTGCATAGGAAGAATCTATTCGATTTCATTTAGAAACGGGTTTGTAAAACAATATGCCCTTATTATAACTTCATTTAACAAAGTTATAATTATCGACTGACTTCCCGCTCTTTTTTCATAGCCGCTATATCAACCTTGTATAGCTTATTAATTCTTCATCATCATCAGTACCATCCATCCAGTTCTCAATCCGTACCACTACCGTCTTATATTCTTCCACACCTAGCCGCTTTTCTCTCCCCGTTCTTCCCCATTTATTCGCAATCCCACCCAATTGTATCAGCGTAACGTATCAGCTTTCAGTTTGTTCAATTCCCGGCTTCTTGGCGCATTTTGTCAATTTTTAAGGTTAACTTTTAATCACGTTTATTGAACACGTGAACTCTGATAATTCCTAAGTTAATGGCAATGAGATCATTAGTTGCTGAAAGGATTAGGCATAGTTATTTAAATCTCCACAACACAGGATCAAATTAACTAATCGTGTTAAGGCCGCTGCAGATTAACATATGCATGTGTGGAGCTCTAATCTTTTGTAATATTGAAAATATGATGATTCAGGAATTTTATACGTATATGAACCAAATCACATAGGAACCCTGTGAATAGATCTACCTCAAGGTATTATGGGTAAGCATACAAGGATGGCGTATAGAAATATAAGTTAATTACTTTAAATAATAAATCAGGATTTATTGTGAGTTTCCGGAGGAAAGTTCTACATATGTATGTTCTGCGTCTCCAAAACCCTCTATGTGTTTTGAGATCAACAAACACCCGTCGTTTCGCGTAGACTTTTATCCAGTACGCCCATATCACCCACGCCGCACACCCACTTTTCGTTTGGTTTCCTTTACTCTTATCACGCGTTATTATATATGTCGCGTTTTCTAGTCAATCTATCCCTTACTTGACCAAATACCTTTTTCGACTTTAAACCGTTTCATTTTTCCCTCGTCATGTCGTGTATGGTCCACATCTCAATTTCATCCTAATGATCTTTTACACATTTTCTGTTTTGAGAGGAGCACAGCAGCAGCCTGTTGACATCGCAGTCTATTTCCTCCTGCTTTGCGCAACCCAATCTCCTCAGGGATGCCATTTTCAGTTTTCATTTTATCTTCCAGGTACGAGTCACTGTTTATCATTTCAAGTAATTAATTTCCTCCAGGTTTATAGTCATCCCAACTCCTCGTGTTTGCTTCATTAGATTTCTCTTGCTGCCCTCTCACACCTTGTAAGTACTGTACCTATTTACTATATCATCTGAGTATGACCTACATGTAATATATATTCCTTATTTACCCATTGTGGAATCTTTCAAATTCTCCTTTATTATCTCAAATTTCCAACAAATAATTAATTAATAGTTGTTATAACATACTATCTTTCCTAATCTTCTTATCCACCCTTTACTTATTCCATATGTATTTTCTGAATATCGCAATCGTATTAGATCTAGTATCCTGGACCATGTCGTACCGCGTTTGTCCATCTACTTCCATGTTTCTGCCAAATACCTCTAAAGCAAATACCAGTTCATGATATCGTCCTATCTTATTTAGCGATCGTTAAACATACTCTTTGCTGCATCTCGACAATTCCACGTTCAACACATTCGCCTCATTTACCCGTCACATTTAGTTTTATACTTATAACAGCTACAGTAAAGAGAGTATACAGAGCTAGTCTGTGGTAATATTTAATCCAAAAGACCAAAGATCCAAAAGAAAAGTCAGATGATATAAATCAAATTCTAAGAAAGAACAAATAAATGCAGGTGGGACAGTGAAACCCCAAATTCGTTAAAAAATGAAAAAAATGAAAAAATAGTGTGATTTTGACGGCTATACGCTTGGCGTCGCTTGAGAAGGGATTTAATAAAAACGTTGCTCGTGAACGGCATGTTAGAGAGAAAATTGATAAGTGACAGTGTATGAACGTGAAATATAAAGTGAAGTGTAAATACAAGTGCTTACATTTTAACAAGAAATAAGAAGTACACTGCATAGTTGTTCGAAATCGGTCAATTCCAGGAAGCAATCGTAAGTGTATAATAAGTTTGATGCTTCGTTCTGGAAATATTGCAAATCCGAAATCAATTTCAAATAAAAATAGAGTAAAAAGGATTGCTATCGGAGAATATTATATTAGATTTAATGTAATTCTTGCATATCTATCTCATCGCATTTAGCTGTCACAGTGTTTGCTATAAAATCAATTCGGCGATGGTAAAAATTGTTATGTTTTGCAGTAAAGACTCCTGCCATGCAACCTAGACATCGTCAAGGTTTGTAAACACTCAACTCAGCAGGAAATGTTCGATTAATCAAAACAAACGGCACTCTGATGGCGCAAGACTGGGACTAAATTGTGGTCGAGATTTTTTCTCGGGTTAGCACGCAGCTCACAACGGTTTGGGTTAACACCTTAAGATCATTGGGTAGGGGTCGTCCAGAACTATGTTTCTACGATCTACCATTTTGAAATGTAGTTAACCATCGACAACAAGTGGATTCCTTTACTATTCCTTGGCCTTTAATGCCACATATTTGTCTTGTCCCTCCAGCTGCTGTACGCTTTGATATTTTGGCGTTGTTTTACACCAGCAGCTGACTCTAATTAAATTATAAACTTTGTTGGCGTGGACGTCTACTTGATTTTAAAATACGTTTACTTAAATTGTTTATGTATGGCGATTAAATCAAGTTGTTGAAAAACGTTTATAACTTTTGGACACCCTAATACAATTAGTTCAAACACTTTCTGCCGATTCGATTGCGTTATCACACACGACTCCTGCAATATTTATTACAATTTCTGTCAACCCGTTTATTTATGCTCATGGCTGTCCCCTTTGCGATTACTTTGTAACTAAAAGAAATGTAACAACTTGTATATATAAAGTGTGATCAAGAACGAAATTAATGTGAGTAATCTGTGAATCTACAAATGCACGTCCCACTTTATTAGAACATGTGATATAGTTGATTGGTTGTCCACATAATCGACCGAACGTTTGCATGACTCGCAATGCTACTTCGTTTGTAACTCTCTTGCTGTAAAGCAAGCATTCGTTTTAAATACCTTCCGCTCTAGGTTATTTTTATTTGCCTTTTTGAACGTAACGAGACAATTTGAGGATACAATTTGGAATAAGGCAAAAGTACAAATTGAGAATTATAATTTGTTGTTTTAAATTAAGTTTGCTTAAGCTGATAAAATGTGGACTAACACTGTGCGACCAGAATTATACTAGCCATAGAGATGGATTGTGACAGTGTTAGTAGAAACAAAATTACAAAGATTACAACGCCTTTTCTGATAGGACCGATGTGTGAAAAACTTAAAACCACACATTAAAGATCAGATAAGAGATAATATAAGCATATTCGTTGTCATATAAGATTTATAATAGCATGGGATTATCATTATCGCATATACGGAGAGGAGAAGAAATAATAGTAAATAGAAGACTACATGAAAAAATAAGTAGTCCATACAAAAATACCAGGAACGTAGTAAGAAAAGGACGATTCAGACAATGACGATTACTGAGCCCAAATATTAAAAACAATATTGTACTAGATGACATACTCAAAAATCAAAGAACCTTCATGACTAAGTTAGAAATGTGGAGATTATTTAATCACTTACACAATAAATAATCGATAGCTTCAGTACAACCTGAAATGAGAAAAAAGCAGTGAAACATAAGTAATTATTGAAGAGACATAGAATAACAGGAAATATTGAAATATTAAGAGCAAATGTTAAAAGCGATTCAGAGCGCTAAGCAAGAGAAAATCTTTACGACGTTGTGGCAAAACTTTGTCATGGAACAAGGTAAAGAAATAGTGAAGAAAAATGAAGACTGAGAAAGTTTCATGCAGAATAGAAGTGTGTACCAATACGTAAAGCTATATTGACCTATCGATCAATGCCTTAAGTGTAGCAAATTGTAAATGATAAGATTGATAATACAAAATAATACAGTGGTGGCCAATGAACAATGAATTTTTGGTTTTTTGACGATAACTTTTTTCCTAGTGTACCAATCTTCACCAAACTTTCACCAAGTATGTATGACGGTCTTACACACTTGATCCTGTAACCCAATTTGACTATTTCACCGGTAGTTATTGCTCAATTTGTAAAAATTACCAAATCACCACTTTTTCGCCTTTGTATTTTCGAGTTAAAAACCAATGTTCTCTCTTGTGTTCCCTCCTTTATTGTTCTCAATATGGATAGATAACAACATTAATAACAATTTAACCTAAAATTTGTATCTCTCACCGGTCAACCGAGTTCATTAGTAGAGGGGCCAATAACAACGTGTAGGGTAACCGAACAACTTGTATAAAAACAAAGGTAACGCTCGACTAGAGGCTCAGTACTTGGTCGGATAGCCCTTGGCAGCGATGACTGCTTCCAGGCGACGGGGCATACTCTCCAGAAGGTTCGTAATCACACTCATCGGCATGCTCTCCCACTCTCTCTTCAACACTCGGAACTTCTCGTCCGCGTTCCTCACCCGAATGTGGCGCGTACGTCGGTTCAGCTCCTCCCACATGCTCGATCGGGTTGATATCCGGGCTCTGGGACGGCCACTTGAAGATCAGGTTCCACTTGTTGCGCGCGAAGAAGTCCTGAAGGAGAGAAACCGGATTAAAGTGACTTCATGTATTGACCAGTTCCCCCATACCCTATGCATCCCCCAAATACCTTGATATAGTTGCTCTTGTGCTTAGGATCGTTGTCCTGCTTGTGCTTGTGCGAAAAAGTGGTGATTTGGTAATTTTTACAAATTGAGCCATAACTACCGGTTAAATAGTCAAATTGGATCATTACGGATCAAGTGTGTAAGACCGTCATACATACTTGGTGAAAGTTTGGTGAAGATTGGTACACTAGGAAAAAAGTTATCGTCAAAAAACCAAAAATTCATTGTTCATTGGCCACCACTGTACAAGGAACGCCAGACAAGTCCTTTAGCCTGGTTACACATCGTCAGTGACATATGACTAAATATTGAAACGAAGGTAGCTTTTCTACAGCATAATTTACAAGAACAAATGGAATATATACTTCCACAACAAACTGCAACTTAATTGATAAAAAAAAACAACTCAAAACACTTACAAAGTTATACGGAACAAATTTGTCAGAAAATAACCGGAGCTATTTTAAAAATATTCAATCATGGTACCTTATTTTCTCGACGTCATTTAGTTTCTATACTGTCCTAGTGATGCAACTACAACATCGAAAATAATCGAAGTCGAGTTTAAATTGTTTCCAGATGCTCTCAAAACATATTCAGGAAGCATTGATATGAACATAAAACCAATGAAGGTTGAATGCTATATCAGCTAAAAAACTTTTTTTTCTCAAGTAAAATTGTCAAGTTATCAGCGAACTAAAATGGAAATAGTTGAACTTGAACTTGGAACGTAATACCGATAACATTAGCATGCATACCAAAATACTGAATAACGATTGTATTGCCGTATATTCCAAGTTTTTCTTTTTACGTATAATTTTAATTAAAAATATTTTTAAAATAGTAAGTACATAGTCGTAATGTTTTTTAGAACATGGAAAATGTTAATATTAAATTAAGTATCCACAAAAAATTAACATGTTTTTACTTTTATTTATCAGAAATAACTAACTTGCAATGATATGTAAATTATACGTATTGCGGTTAACCGTAGTGTTGATGGATAATGTTATATATGTTTTATACATTTCAAATTTAATGCAAATCGCTAACATTCAATGTATTTTACAGAATAATACCGAGTGTAATGAATCTGTTATAGCAAAACATGATTTTTTTATAAACAAATTTATTGTATTGAGTATTTTTCTAGTTACAACGATTAAAAAAATATGGAACTGTATGTAGAATATATAAAATTAAATCATTAAAAGCATACAATAAAGTAAAAGTTTTAAAAAACGTTACAAATGAAATGCTATGCTAAATACATATTTATCAACCAACAATTAACCAAGTTTTAATAGTAGTAAATGATATAAATAATATATATATCCAAATGATATGATCACGTAAAAAAATGTTTCCGAAAGTGTTTGCTAGATAAGACTACATAATCGTACGTCTATTATTTTGTGCATTAGGAAAATTCTGTTCGAATACTGTTTATGATCGTTAACGAAACAAATGTCAACGTTGATAAGATAAATTCCCTAGATCAAATTCACCTGTTTACGTGTACGCATTCGTTATTAGATTGCGAGCGAATTTTGAAATTTCCATTCCGCGCACTGGTAATGAAAGTTTGAGAAGTGGAATAATTTGCGAATAAAACGACGAATATATAAACGTAGTTGCGAACATCGATGTTTCAAACGAACTTCATTGATATCAGATAACTACATTTCAGTGCGCGTGTTAGTGTTTTCTATATTTATTTATTATTACGTTGACTCGTAAAACGTATGAGCAAACATTTGAGGTTCAGTTCGCGCAACATCAACAGTGAGAGGTTAAACTTACAATTTATAATTTAGCGCCACGTCGACAAATTTTGTTAAGAATTCAGTGTTACCTGAAGTCGTCTGTTTAACCTTTGCATCGATTATTTTACCAAAATGAGCCCGTTGGGGAATTATACAATGATTGATCTCCATCGAATAATATTGATTTTTAAATATATATTTTAAATAATATTGGCATAAATTCAATAATTTTTTTTTTAATTAAATTAATTTTTTTATTATAATTTTTGCAAAATTAGTATTTAAAAAATTATAAATTCAATAAGTGATAATTTAACAAATAAAAATCCTAAATTGAACTTAACTTATGGGAACAAAAAGTTCCACCAGCATAACAAATCGTAAAATTTATGCACAGAAAAGTAAATTGTCAAACTTCTAAAGCTGACTGTTACCGAGTTTGCTTATACTTTCAAACCTACCACATTTTCAAACCTAGCAAGAAATCATCACAATTACAAAATCCCTGAAATTGTCAATAACTACCAAAATTGCAACAATTGTTTAATATTGTAATAAAATTGTCAATTTTGTAAACATTGATAAAAGTAAGGCTCAAATACTTATGTTATGTTTGTAGGATGTTAATTATATAAATTAATTTGTAAGTAGCGTACCTTCGAGCTGGTTATTTTTATAATAGAAAATATATTAAAATATTCTCTACCCGAGTCCACCCCTGAAGTTTTGACGTTGCCAAAATTCAACACAATACAAAAAAATTGAAAATTGATAACGGCCGACGGATTAATGCAACACTTAAATAGCAGGCAGGCGATCGATAATTCGCACATTTAATACATTCGAACGCGAAAACAAACCATTTGATCCAGTCGGCAAATAAATACGCCAGCACGGTTTAATAATAAACGCGTCCGCCGTGTGTGTGTGTTATGAAAGAGGCGAAGAAGAGAGAAGATAGACACACCGACCGAACGATTCGTGTTCCGCCCGGTGCACCCGTCGGGGGCCCGCAGTTTTGCACAGCCGGCTAGACGAGTTGCGAAATCGCTCGCACATTTTAGGCGATGCGTTCGAGGTCGCGACCCTCGCTCGGGCCTTGCGTGCAGCCCAACTCGGCTCATTATCGTTATCTGCCGCATATCTGGTCGACGTGTATTGTACGCGGCAACGCCAACCACCTAGACATGCTTCTGTCCTTATATCCGCGTGCTCCACTTCACTCTTGCGATCGCACCGACGCATTTTCGAACGAACGCGAAGCCTTTTAATTACTTGGCGATGTGGCGATACCGCGCGGCGGTCTATTGTTCGAAACGAACTATGTCGATCACGATGCGTTCGCCCGAAACGCAAACGCGGCGTAATACGCAATGAACGTTCGAAATAAGTCGATTCGTGACGTGGATAAGGGAGTGGTTTTGTGCAATTTTAAGGATTGTGCATTGTTATAATAATGTAATTTTTTTTAATTTATTAAGGATTGAAGAAAGGATGGAATTATAAAAAACCAATATGACCAGTATCACAACAGTTGAGATACGAGGGAAGATCAGTATTTACAGTCCCTCACATAGAAGGAAACAAATTGGAAAAATATCATTGTTAATGTCAATGTCGTTTACGGCCGTCATCACTTCATTATCATCGTAATATCTGGTCCCCCGAAGATATTCTTTTAATTATGGAAATAGAAAGAAATCACTAGGGGGCAGGTCTAGTGAATATGCGGGATGTTCAAACAATTTAAATCCTGATGGTAGAATAGCGCTCATGGCAACATGGCTTTTGTGGACAGGAGCATTGTCTTGATGAAACAGAATTCCTTTGCTGAATTTTTCCTGTCTTTTTTCTTGACACAATCGCGCAAAAATTAAGTTGGCATAGCAGGGGCCTGTTATTATATGTCCATGAAATCAGTCATCAAAATTCTGTTAGCGTCCCAAAAAATTGTGAATTATCCATAAAAATTTGTAATTTCAGCTATCCGGCGAATGGTCAGTCGTCTATCTGTCATTACCATATCGTGTATACGATTAACATTTTCATGGGTAGTAACAGTCACCGGTCGTCCAGCACCCTTCACATGTTTGTCTTCCCAGTTTAAATTCTCGAGATATATTTTTCACCACTTAATAAGAAACAGCACCCTCACCTGATACATCTATCATGTCTTCATAAATTTCTTTTGCCGACAACCCTTTCTTTTGCAAGTATTTTGTAACTGCACGAACCTCTGATTTTTCCATTTTTAGAATTTCTCTAAACTTCTCTATTTAGTGACAAAACTACAGTGGAGCGAACATAACCACAAATTATTAAACTTTAATGTGTCAAATTGATTCAACGTCACTCAACGCCTACTGTGTCAGGGACGCTAAATAATGATCTCCCCTCGTACTGAATTAGTAGTATTGTTGCGTCAGTTTGAAATAATTGGAAGACCGCAGGGCACAAACACGAAACCGAGTGCGAAAGACAATTTAAATCTTCCTTGCATACAAAAATTTTATAATCATTTGCATTTTTACTGTGACAAATGAATAAAGGGACATTTGACAAAATTAAAAACTTCGCAGAAGTAAAACTTGAAACCTATAAGTTTTCATGTGATTTTATAAATATTGCAGTATTCGCTTGCTCTTCGTGAAAATGAATTACGAAATCATTCTGTGGGACTATGGTTCCGACGGTAAATTAATTACGTTCCATTAGCACCGATTTTGGACGAGGCTCCGATGAAATGTATTAGTCAATACCTATATATTATAATACTGCTGGGAATCCACGTTAGATGGAACACATAGACCACCAAAATCAATGAACCTTGAATGTGTGTGAATTCTATCGATATCTTGAAAAATGTTAGGTCATTTTCCACGTTGAGATAATTTTTAAAAAGAATGCAAGACTATGTAACAACAAATTCACCAATGTTTATTGTCTTTTCTTGATTTCTGAAGCTTTAAATGGTATGGTTAGGTTAGGTTTCTATAAAATGGTGCGTTTATTGCTCTTTCACTGCGTTCGCGACGATCTATTGTGGCTCTCACATATATTTCTATTTATTAAATAAAATTTTGACAATGTAATACATGTTAATTTTTTTTTCACCAAAAATTTGAGGTAAAAATTAAATGTAGCTATGGAATTAGCTGTCATTAAATTTTGACAAGTTATTAAAAAGTGGTTGAAATTGTTGAATTTACCGAAAAATGGTTCATTTAAATGACTCTGAAAGAAGGATAGAAATTCTCATGATTCTAGGATATGGCGACAGAAGAAAAAGTTACTCTGAAGTAGTAAACATTTTCAATGAAATTCATCCAGCTCGAGAACCAATTAGTAAATCCGCTGTGGCAAAAACATTCAAAAGATTTCGCGATACGGGAGGTGTTAGAGAAAGTCCAAAATCAGGACGTCCAAAGAGAGTTACAAACGAGGAAAATTCCCTTATTGTAATGTTGAATTTAGTTGAAAATCCAAAAAACTTCTGTTCGAAGCCCCTGTTGGCCCTAAATAACGACATGAGTAGGCGATCGGTACAGAGAATTTAAAAAAGTGGAAAATACCATCCTTACAAAATTCAATTATTATAAGAATTGAGCGAAGATGATTTCGATCGGAGAACTGAATTCTGCGAAATTATGCACTCATGGCAGTATTCAGATAGAATTGACCAAATTCCGAATTTCTTAAATAGCATTGTGTTTTCCGATGAATCTACGTTTTGCTTAAACGGACATGTTAATCGTCACAATTCTAGATACTGGTCAGACACAAACCCACACTGGATGGAAGACACACATACTCAAAGACCAGAAAAGGTAAATGTGTGGTGCGGCATTATCAGGCCTCATATCATTGGTCCTGTCTTTATAAACGGCAATTTGACTCCCGAAAAGTACTTGCAGATGTTGCGTGAAGATATTGTTCCCAAATTAGAAGGTTGTTTCCAAATTATAATAACGGCAACATACCTGCAGAACAAATTTCGTTCCAACAAGACGGAGCTCCGCCTCATTTTGGACAACAAGCGCGAGCGTATTTAGACCAAATTTTTGCTGATAGGTTAACTATTGAAGAGTTAAAGGAACGTATAAGACTGGAGATTAATAATATTCCTGCAAACATGTTGACAAATTGCCTCCAAAATTATGTTCAGCAATTATATTTTTGCCAAGAGGTAAACGAAAAACATTTTGAACACCTTTTGTAGAAATTGTTTAAAGTTCTAGTGTTCTTTTCAGAATTTTTATGTGTTTAGATAAATTAATTCACTCTTCTTACACAAATTTCATAGCCAACTAGGCTTTGTCGCTGACTCAAATTGTTGGTGTTGTAAAAAATTTTTTTTTTTACATTTTGAAACAAAAAAAGGTTAACATGTATTACATTGTCAAAATCAGAAGAAAATGTACTTTTTAAAAATGTAAAATATTACTCCTGTTGCAAGTAGGCCTTGGATCTTTGAAACAAATGAACGTATTTATCTGAAAAAAATACAGCCAATAGATTGTTTTAAATATTTTTCACGTGCCAAATTTCATTTAATTCTGATAAGTGGTTTTAAAATTATTTGACCGTTTCCATACTTTTTCACGACCCGGTATAGAAGTATTTTTGAGGGTGAGATTTTGTCAAGTTGCTCAGCTCAAGTTTTATCTTACCGAAGAGTTATATCCTGATTTGGTCCCCTGCTGGCACACATTTATGTGCTCTGCAGTCTCATCGTATTCAAGGCATAGTCGGCACTCGGTAGCATCAGCCAAGCCAACCAATGCCAACCAATATGATGTCTTAATCGGCTGTATACAATAACCAGGGTCTTTCCTGTTCAGATACAATAGTGTGCCCTTTAGTACTGTCTCGGAATATTCCATTCCTTGGCAGTCATGGCAGTATTCAAGCACTCCGCGCTCCGTCCAGCTCTTCTAATTCCAAGGGCCCGTTCTGGAGCAATAAATTCCAGGTTACCCCACTCTTTGCCTCCATACCAGAGTGTCCGAGAATCCAGACAAGACTAACCCTAATAATGTATCTTCCGGATGTTGCCGTAGTTCTTGAAATAAACTTTAACATTTCGCTGATAATGCTTCTTCAAAAGGTTTCTAAAGTCTGATGTTGATGTCTGCTCCTCCTTTTATACCCAGTCGCTGCGTCGGTTCGTTGATGCGTATCCGTGTGTAGTAGTAATGGTTTTTGGCGAGTATGTTCACTTCGTCGTAGTCGATTATGTGACTGCGTCCAGTGTGGTACTGTTCAGCTACTGCGGAACTTCCAGTATTTTCCTGCTCGACATATCGTAGGTGCTTCTTGACTCTGCACTGTATACTGCGCCCTGTTTGTCCAACACACGATTTTCCACACTGGCATTGAAGTTCGTATATTCTTTTAACTCGTCACAGATTACGAGTCCTTGTTGGAAGGAAGCAGTTCTTTTATTTTCTTAACTGTGCTGAAATTGACGTCGATATCCTTTTTCTCTAGGGTTTTCCTCAGTGTGCCCGTAACTCCAGCAATATATGGGGGGTGCGCTTATCCTGCTGGTTTTTCCTCTGGTTCATCCTTATTCTTCTTACTAGCTTCGGCAAGTTTCTATACCATGTGGTTTGTAGCCTTTCTTCTGTAGTGCATCCTTTATATGTTGTATTACTTAGCTTTTATTACTAGCGTCACTACTTGTTTCCGCTCTGTGTAGTAGTGTGATGACTAGAGATGCTTTTTGTTGTGGATGGTGATGTATTGGTCAGTATGCGTATTCTTGCGGTATACTCCTTGTCACAATTTTCCAGTGTCGTTGCGTTTAACTAGTACGTCTAGAAAAGGTAGGCAGCCATTCTCTTCTGACTCCATTATGTTGTTGTTGAGTTGTGATGTTGGCATGTTGTCCGTTGATATGTTCCTTGTTGACTGTCCACTTTCCCTAGTTGAAACAGCACTACGCCGCGGTCTCAGATCCACATCGATGTACATCGATATCCTTACCAAGCCAGTATGCTGCTTGAGTCCTTGGTTTGCGGCAGAAGGCGCAACCTTAGAGCCATCAGTGAACCAGCACGAATTTTCCTGCAACAGGACTACGACTTTACAAGCAGTCCGAAACTGAATACGGTAGACATTGTATCAGCCCCTATACCACATGACATTTTTTTTTATCGGTCGACACAAACGGACAATATCTGCGGCTTTCGTATATCCGTGTAGTAATAACGATATGTTGCCTCCTGGCCTCATTTTGTAGGATAATGTGTGAAGGAAGAAGGTCCAGTACCACTATTTACAGGGTAATTAGTTTTCTCCTGACTGTCTTCCGTGAAGAGACAATACAACCATACGTCTAATAAAAACTACGTACAGCCGGTATATTTGCTTGGGAACCATCCCCACGTTTTTCGACCAATTCTATGGCACATCCATAGTGCCTGCCTGTCTAACTTTGTGTGTAATGCTTTCAAGGTGGGAGTTCATCATCATTTTATCTGGCATCACACTTAAGATATTTTTCTTCCTCGGCAAATATTGTTTCAGGTTGGGTGGATTGAGCTTCACAACCTCCTCCTGTTCGTGAATGAAACAACTACCGTTTTGCTACAATTTCAATATATTTAAATGGTATACTTACGCCTGCAACATTTTCTTCAGGACTTTAGTTCATTCATTGTTTCATATTTTTTGGTGTTGAAGGTGCATCTTAAAAAAATCCTTATAGTAACTATCGAGGACGAAATGTACAATTTCTATGCAGTTCGAGATGAAAATTCTTAAAATTTGCTTTGTATCTTTTGCGTTGCCATACTCAATGTTTTTCTCAAACGAATATTATTCGTTCAAATTTATTTTGGCATACAAGCAGTTTCAATTAAATTGCACGATGGTGACTAGGATATTTATGCTCTTGTTAGTTAAAATAGCAATTCGGTAGTTTGGCGTCACTTTTATTTAATGATTCTAAATTGATGAAGCTCGTTTTCCTACCTAGCAAGATAGCTTAAAGCATTTTTCTCGTACCAAAACATGATGTTCTAGTTCTTTTTCAGCTTTCAGCAGCCACGTCGCAAAGCGGATATGCTCAGTGCAGACTAATTTTAGATTAATCATCAATCAGAGATGTCATAAGTAAGTTTGTTACTGTGCCATGAGTACCCAAAAGAATATTAATTTTAATGTATATGGCTGCAATTTGTACATAAAGGTTCAAGTTATATGGTACGACTGACTAATTTATTTGATTTGAGCTGTACTGTGTGAGTTTTTGAAATATGTCGTGTGGTGTTCATTTACCGATATAAGTAAATATTACTTAGGTGCCACGAATGCCTACTTGTAACAACATAATTTGAAATATAAAACTTAATTTTTATTTTATAATTTTATTATTTTATTGTATCCGCACTGGTAATTAATTTTATTCTATATTGCCGTATCCAAAAATGTTATAATATACGTAGTATTATGTTCAAATTAAAAAAAAAACGATATTGCTATGTTACCGTCATTAATGTAAAGTTTGGATAATCGTCGGTACATACTTTAATAATTTGCCCCCCACCAACATCAAGGGGGTTTTCATTTATATATTTTATATTTATCAGTTAATTTTTCATAGACAAATAGATGTTATATATCTTGTCAAAAATGAGAGCTTTGTAGTACAAACATGTGAATCTGATCTTATGCTATTATGCGCTATTAATTTCGATAATAATTAGCTGGCAATTATTGAGATAGTGATGACCACTACTCGAAATTGGTTGAATCTTCGTTCGGAAGTGGTTTAGTGCTTGTTAACCACTTGCTGTGTTGTTGTACATGATATCGAGTGACGGTTGGTCTGACTTTCGATGCCGAGTTTAGAAATCATGAAAACTTTCTTAAATCCCTAATTTGAGAGAAAACGAACTTCACTGATTAATTTCGTGCCAGACGGTGTTAGCGTGAGATATCTTCCTTTACCAGCGTACCGTTGTACTCAACAATTTCTATATTCTCTTAATCTTTAATCCCATTTTATTTATTAAGTTTGGCGTTTACAGATAAACTATCATAGTTTACTTATTGTTCATTTCGTCCTCACGAATTTTATTGTATCATAATCCAACCTCTTCCGTTTTAAACTTATAGTATATCTCTTCGCGTTTCAAGAAATACGACATCTTTTACTTATTTATTATATAACTCGCTGTATCCGACGCAAATCACTTTTAATTTTCCTTTTAAATCCTTAAATCATTCTGGCCTACACGTAAAACAAAAGTTTGGATCTTTTAATAAACTTTAACTTTAAACCATTAATTCGTTAGCTTCTTGCACGCAAATTTCTTATCTTATTCTACTTATAATTTTTCATTCAAATCCTAGCCTACCTGTTCTTCACGAGTCCAGAATGAAACTTGTGCTTCACGTTTTAGCGATGTTTTATATTTTTTCATACAATTGTGGTTAATTCTTTCGCTTGATGCAAGCGATTCTCCATGGTAATTTTCCTTTCAGTAATTATAGTATGATTGTTCTTTTCATGTTGTCTCAGTTCTGGCCGCTTTGGGTGACCGCCGTCTTTCTTGTTAACATGGCCATATTGAATTTGTATGATTTCCCGTAATATATTTTTGGTCCCACTAAGCATGTGATCGCTGTTCCGCCACCCTACCTCATACTTTCCTTTATTTGTAGTTTATGAAGCGACTTTTTATCCTAGACACATGTATCATAGCAATCTCTATGAACCACCACACTTAAATGATTTCAATACATATACAATTTCACAATTTCGTTTCAATCCGAAATTAGTAACATTTCCTTTTAAAAATTAAAAAAACCTTAGTTTGCCTGCTCTGAGCTATCGACTCAAAATATTTTAATTTATGTACGTAGAACTAAATATGAAGAAGTAGAACATTATTTTCTTTGTATTTTCTCCCATAAAACCTCATTTGACACTTATATTTACAATTTGTATATCATTTTGTATCAAGTCCCTAACATAAGACATAATTCGATACTCCATGTCACATTTTAATGATTTTAAGTCAAAATTGTTATTATGTACATTATTAATACCCCTATTAAGTTCCATACACATTTCTAGATTAATGTATACGGTCCACAATTTACAATTTTCATGGTTTGTTTTAATTTATTTCCTAAGATTACATGCAGGTTATCACAGGTATTACTATTATTAGTTTATGGTTGAGTAATATGTTTTATCCACTAATGTCGTATAATATATGAAAAAATTACATCAATATTAAACTCATTATTAAATAGTGTGTTAGTAAAGAGTTTTTGATTGGATAGAAAAGTGTTGAATAATATTGTTCAATACTTCCAGGAACCAATGAAAAAAAGAGCGGGTAAATTTGACCAATAAAATTCAAATTGATCAAGTAAAAAGAAGGGATTTAATAATAATTAATAAAAGCGTTGAATAATATACTATAACGCAATCGCAAAATAAATCTCCATTTATATTAGCGATTGCAGTTTGTGAACAACAATTAAGAAACAAAAACATGCATTTTTCCGTTTTTTTATTTTTGCATATATGTTTGTGCATTTGTGTCCATTATCTACGCAATAGCTCATATAAATTTACCCATCAGTGCAAAATAAACGCCACAAAAACACGAATCGTTAAATCTAATATTTTCTTTAATGGCCGGGCCATGTTAATTTTAACAACCCAGCAATTTCGGAAATTTTTCGAAAAATAAAGAATGTTGTTCCGCAAAACACACACGTATAATTTAATAAAATGCATGTGTCCGAACGTTCGTCACGCAATTTGCTAGTACGAAATGCTGATAAGCAAGCAAAACTAGAAATAAAAATAAGAAAAGGGAATTCTCGGCGGCTTCAAGGTAACGCGAAAATATAACCGAACGTGACGGTTTTAGTTTTCCTTTGGCATAACTAATATCGCATAATTTCGTTCGTGAATACGTTTAGTAGTTTGTGCCGCAGCGGAGAAAATTCAATCGATAATAATTACCAATTAAGTGAAGCTTGTTACCTCAACGGGATATTACCGCACTCCCTTAATTCTTTCGTCGCACAATAAACATCTGAAGTTTGCAGCATCAATAGTTATTGTTTATCTACGCCGGAATGATATAACAAATTGCACAATTTTTCATATTATGATAAAATTTAAAAAAAATAACACATATATAATAATTGCGACTAGGATTTGGACTATGTATCATGGATCATGGAGGATTGAATAACGATTTACAAATTTATTTTCAATTATCAACCGCAAACGCTGGTTGTCCTCATTTGAACGACAAACTACTGACAGCTCACCAGCTGCCTTTATTTTATGACAATTTGTCAATCTTAATTTGTATAGTTTAATTCGCCAATTTCAGATGATAAATAGAAGATTTTTTACTCATTGTTTCGAAGAAAAGTGCAGTTTTTTTTGTAGATAATAGCTTCTTTTTCTAAATCTGCATAATTTTTCTGTGTAGAATCGGTAGATTTAAAAGATAATGCCGGCATATTTGGTGAAATGTAGTCTTTGGAGCTTGATGGAATATTTTCCGTTCGTAACTTTTGAATAGAGTGGACGATGGTATTGCCAATTTTTTTTATCTAGGATATTTTCAATGTAAGTTTCCATTACTGTAGTTGGTTTCCACCCACGAACATTTTTCAGTGTTTCACGTATTATCGTCCGCGTCTGCAGAATAGTTGCTCCAGAGTGACGAAAGCAATGGCTAGTAAATAATTCCAGGGAATTCCCGTTGCATGTCTATCCAAAAGTTTCACCACCCACCTGTAGTCTCTGTAGTCTTTACAAAAAAAATACTCCACTCACTAATAGCATGTCTCCACCTCACTACTAAAATGTTGTTGTAATTTGTTTTAATTTTTTCAACCCAACCCAACCGGGCGCAATGCAACCTAACACAATCCAAACCAACCCAACCCAATCAACCTATACCAACCCAACGGTAATTTGATTGTCAGACTTTTAGCACTTGTCACTTATTACTTGCCTCAATTCCAAATCAAATCAAAATGACATTATTAATGAAAAAATGTAGACATTCATAATTATTAACACATTTATCATCTTTCAATATATTCATTAATATTTCCGTTCTTTAAACCTGCAGAAACAGTTTTGTATTAGCTTTGTGTTTAATTTATTTGTAATATTTCATTGAAAACGGTACATTATTACATTTGATTTTGATTTCGTATGAAAACCTAGTTCGACAGAGGAAAACTGAAAACAGATTTAACAATAGAATATTCGTGCTATATATATTCAGGTGGAAAATTAAACAAACCAAATAACTTTTTTTGGTACACCTGTCGGAATGGAAATGAATTCAAAAATATTAATTATAGGGTTATCTGGTAGAATGTGGAAATTGATGTCTAAAGCTTAAAGTAGGCACATGTATGAACTATAATTTATTTATTGTTAAATCAATTGATTCATTGACTATTATTTTCTGACAATAAACACATAGTGAGGGAAAATTGCTTTTCATAAAAAAGTTGTGGGTGTGCATGAATGTTGGTGCTATTCATGGTATATAAAGTGAATGCGACACTGCAAGAAGTTAAATTGACAAAATATTTAATTATTTATTAGTTAAATTAATTGCTACTGAAACATTTACTACTATTTTGTCACACTACGCCCACAGTGTGGGAAAATCACGTTTTATAATTTTTTTTCCATTAAGTGACAGCGTATGAATGTGGGTGCTATTCATGTTCCACAAATCGCTAAGATGGTAATTGTATTCTTCTCTCTGTATAAAAACCAGGCATTGTATTAAAGAAAAACGTAGAGACAGATTGGATATGCACAGGCCGTTTGCGTGTGGATGTTTAACGAAAAATTCTCACATTAAATCCAAAAGTCGTGCTCGTGCTAATTGCGATCTCCATTCCAAATCAAACGTTTTTATTTAGTGATTTATTTCATTATAATTAGAAGTGCAATAATTTACTTTTTATACGCGAGGAATTAACACACTAATTATCCATCACATGTAATCAGTCCATCTTCATTACGAAGCCACGGGTGCATAAAAATATGCACATATTTATACGAATTATTCAATATCGTAAAATTATGCAGATGTTATTTATGATAGTCTTTGTAAACGCCCAAATAAACTACGAATCTTGCATAATAATGCTCTTATACATTAAACGTATTTATTATTTAAATTACGGCCGAAGTAATATGTGTTTTGTTTAATTACGGGTGATGTATAACCTTACCTGGCTAGAAGAAATGTCACGCACTGATTTGCTTGCGAAGTGAATGTGGTGTCCAGGTCATTTTCGACATATTTGAAGCCATTTCATTTAGCTCTGGTTATTAATATTAGATGTGCTTTATTGTTCGTCAAGTTATTTTTCATCTTATTTTTTCATAATATTTTGTTTCTTATTATTTCATCAAACACAACTCAAACAAACACGATTGCATTTTATCCTGACATAGGCTTTTCAGCATACAAAGCTCTGCTCCTGTAGCTATTACATTTGTTTGTTTTATTTTACCTTTATTTATTTTCTGCCATCCATCATGGGGCTTCTTCGTATATCAAATCCTTAGTAATCTGTCACGCTGCCACTATTTTCCTTAGTACTTTACAACTCTTCCTCCTGTTTACCTGATAATATGAAATGGACCCAAACATAATTTTCAGGTTCTCTGATAACGTTTTTATTTCATTTTCTTCCTGTGCTGCATATATTTTAAAATGATGCTTTAAAAACTACAGAAAAGTTAATAAATATTAACTTGTCCACATATGTAGCAACTTAAACTTTGTTTTAGCACCATTTAAAAATAAAAAGTTCACCGACTTTGTTAGGTTCTAGGAAAAGGTTATAACCCACTCTCCCATGAAATTAATGCCTTCAATTTTCGAGTTTCCTATATCCAATTTTTCCATCAATTCCCGGTAACTTAATTTAAATTGATTTTGGCTTTAGAGCTATTCATTATTTAATGAAGCAAAATTATCTTGGTGTCTGCATGTATCGTGTTCTTTCATTTAATCCCACCATCTTTTTTCTCTACTTGCTCGTTTCCCTTACCATGCTATTTTGAATCTCCTCTACTTAGATGCTGCTCAAAATATACTTTTCATAATTTAAGCGATCAATTTCGTTGTATCTCCTGCTATTTCCACATCACTCCTCAGACCTTGCACTAATGCAGTTTCTCTCGCCTCGCCAATTCTTTCCTGTTCGAGGAATTATATTTATTTTCTCTTTTCAATTTTCAATCATCATTCCTTACTTTACGTATCTTTTTCAACCTCATTATTCTTGGTTATATCTTTTGTCATCGGTTTTCCATCGTTGATATTATACACATATTTATCAAACTTTTAATCTTCTGATTAGTGTTTAATGAACAATATTTGAAGCACTGCTACTGCTAGGGAATATGTTTCAATAAATTAATTTCTGTATCATTATCGTGCTAATAATAAATTTTTAATTATGAAGATCCGCGATTTATAAGAGAAATAATATAATTAAGTTTTAATGTATTTTATGTGAATATACTTTAAAAACGTAAATTATAGACGAACGCTGCTGTAATTACAGGTCTGCAGATAATCTCGCTTTAATTATATTCTGAGAATCGACATCCTCGTTACGAAATTTATACATCTGATCTGAATCACCGCGATAAGTGAATTAAAATATAATTTATTATAATATTTTTTATGCAACAGACTACGAGAGATAACGCTTAATCAATATTGTGACGGCGCGTGTCCATTATAATTATTGTATTTACCAACATTTATGTCGCGAACGCGCATAAGTAGCTCTCTTTTCGTTGTTTTATTTTGAAAAAGCTACCTTTACGAAGGATGTTGGACCCAGCGTAACATTCACCATTAATTATACTATTATAACACATCTGCTGTACAAGCGATTATTTTAAATAGTATGTTAATGTTCGAGTTGCTGCGCATCTTCACTATTTAATTGCAACTGTATTCTTCGATGTAATGTTTTAATAGCATTATGACGATTGGCTGTTTGTTTAATCATTTAGGAGATCCTTCATGTGTGGTCTAATTAGTAAATTTCATAGCTCTATTTCATTATTATTGATATTCTTTACAATCAGAAATGATCCACCATAAAAATATAAAGTAGTACGAGCAACGTGCAACGAGGGATATAAACGCGTCGGAGCTATTATATTAAATATATCTTCTAATTTAACATATTCTTTGAACTTTTATAAACGATTTACGATTGATTTAGTAACACACGATCACATCAATTTCGCGTCATGGACTTTCTTCACACGAATTTGTGTATTCTCAGTCGACATTCTATTACTTGTGATTTATTCTAATATTCTGACATTCTCTATTACACTAATAATTAATATTTTACTGTTCAATGGTTTTCTTATCAGTTACCGGTCTAGATACGCACTACGACAAGGTTAAACAAACAAATTTCGAAATTCATTGTTTACGTAACTGACCTATTCAATTCGTAAGGGTGAAACAGTTGCCGTGCGACTCGCGATAATATAATCTAAACTTTACGTTGCAATAACGCATTTAACATAAGTCGCGCATTTTCAGTAGTTGCCATGTGGTTTTCGAAACGCGATAAGGTTTTATGCATTGATAACCGTGATTTGTTTGAATATCACGTCTACTGTGTGTATACGTTTTTAACAAGATATTGGCTACGAAAGTTGTAAACTAAATTGAAATTGCGCATAATGAAAAATCGCTAGCCAATCAACCCCGCGTTATATTCAGTTCGATGTGTGCACAAACGCTGGGGAGTAAGGTATTTTATGCCAGATGAAAATGCGTACTATTTAAATTCGTCTACAAATACAAACAATGAAATGAATAATTATGTGATTAAGGAAAGGGAACATTCTAAATAATGTATTGATAGCATATCTGTAAACATATTGATAGACAAATGTGAACATGAGAAGTAGGACATTTTTGGTACAATTTTTAATTATATGAAACCAAGCATTAAATTCATTTGTATGGAGACATAATTAGAAACAAATGTGGGAAATTACAGAAAAAATATTTTAAATAATGACAAATGACAGTAATTGTGCGAAAATTTAGATAACCGGAAAATTAAGAAAACGTTGTAATCAATTTTGCGATTTTCCTAATGTTGAATTAAAAATAATTGGCGAAACGACGTGAATTACCTACCAAACAGTCAAAGTATTAGTTCAGTCTGACCAGGGACTGATAAAATGTGTTGGGTGGCTGATACTTGAAACTGGACGATTGAAAAAGAATTCGTACATCGGATATAAAACTGAAAGGAATTTGGCGAATGCGCCTAATATCTAAGTAGTTTTTTAATCAAGGTATATTTAGATAATAAAGCACCAATTAACTATCAAAATCAAAGTTTGATTCAAATTTGAGCAAATGCGTTCGACAGGTCATTTTTGTTGTAAAGGTGGGCTACGAAATGCAATCGAAATTACTCAGCGGTTGAATTTTATGTTTCTTGTAAAATTGATGTCATGTAGCTGTTAAGTGATTTTTTTTTCAATTATTACATTTTACTTTTCGTTATTATATTTATCATGGTTCGTCGTACTGTTTTGAATTTTTCGATGTTTTATTGCAATTTATTTGGATTCGACGAAATTGGATGGTTTCATTAATTTTATTTCTGTTCTTCATTTGAATTTTTTGTTGGTTGCCGTCCACAAATTTCATAATTAACCATTTTGCACTTCAATTTCTTGCAGTGTTTGCATTTTCTTTATTTCATTTTAAATTGCAATGATTTTGATTCAAATTAGTAATTAATTAGTAATTAAAAATAGGTATCGTTCGATTCACTAGGATTTGCTTCCAATTACTTTCAATAGTTTCACCTCGTTTCATTTATATATCAAGTATATCCTAAAATAGCAGATAAATAAAGAACGGTGTCGATAAATGATACAGAATGGGTTCCGGGATTAATTAACCAACAAGTTTAGTTTTCTTCTAAGCTAATGCCCTTAGCTTACTTATTTATTTTAGCCATTTAAATATTCGTACTGCTGGGTTGGATTGGATTAGTTTGGATTGGGTTGGGTGTTTTTCCTCAAATTTTTGGCGATGAACCGTTTTTATTTCATTCTGTTCACGTGACGTGATCCACCATAGCTTAGCATACCTTCTAACTTACTTTTGATGAATTACTTGGCAGTATTTTTGTGTTAACTTGTTTATTATTAACAAACACAGTAGTGGGTTGATTGTACTCATAATTGTAATTTTTGAATATGCTTCCCGTAATTTTTCTAGCATTTGTTTTATTTTGTTGATGTCTACAGATCGAACACAGGTTTCAAATCTAATAATTATCCCAATAACTCTCCTAAATGTACTTATATAGTCGTCTCGAAAGGCACATTTTTCTTCCACCATTTATTTTGCTACCCTTTGATTATCTGATTCTTATATATAACTTAAAATTCTGTTTTCTCCTATTTTTCTGGTTTAATGTCTTCTTTCTGCGCCTGAAATAAGTCCCATATGAACCCTCCTAATATTACGAGTAATGTCGCAACATTTGGTAATTTAAAAATCACAATGGTCTAAAACAAATTTAATTTTCAACGCAAAACCTTCTTCGTTTTCCACTTAACGATTGACATTTATAGAAATAAAATAGTTCGCGCACGAAACTACTGTTACGTAATATCAATCACGAGAGCGGCCGAAATATAAAACTGATTATCTGGTGACCTTCAGCCGTTGAACACATTGCAAATTATGTGTGGTATCCATGCGAATTCTAACTGTGCGTCGAGATCGAGTTGATCATTTCCATGCGGCACTCTTATAAGTGGAGCACAGTTAATTTGCAATCTCGCGGGTGATCCGTACGCACGCACGTATATAGTTTCGCGCGTGGTCTTATGTTTGACAATGGACGGGATTAGGCCGCGACGCACGAAAATAGCCGTGGGTAAATCGCGCCATACGCGGACCCGCTTATTCGACGGGGCCGAAATCTACGCGACTGATATTTTGTTACTATGCGCTCCTCGTGCATTTGAGATTTGCGTACGTACCTATTTATCGATTGCAAGCGTTTCCGCTGTTTGAATAACATATTATTATCGCATGTCTACGCACGACGAGATTAAAAGTTGCACAGTTACGGATCAGACCAAGTAGCCTAATAGCTAATTAACTAACTAACCGAAAATCTATTGCACTACAATAAAGCAATGAAAACATTCGAATGGAAATCAAGAAATGAAAAGTAAACAAATCAAAAGAAATATAAAAAAGACAAAAAGATAATGTTTACAAAATTAAAGCAAATAAGCATAAGCAGCAGTGGAGAACAAGCATGGACATGAAAATTTAGCCAAATTTTAAGAGCATACCTTGATATGTGTAACTTTTGGCTTAAAATATTAATTACGTTATAGCATTGGCGTAAAAGTTATTCCCAGAGATGTATGAAAAATATGTTTATGTTTATTCGTACAGTACGAGTAGCCGTGAACATTAAAAATATTAATTCAACATATCTAATAGCCCAGACACCCCACATATAAATTTTACACTCGAAATGGAGAGTAATAATAACTTAAACTTCTAGATTTGACGATTACTCGGCAGAACAACAAACACACTTTTTCGATATATCACAAACCCACCCACACAGATCAACGATACATAGTTCCTCAATGCACCCTCATTCACATAAACTTGCAGCGTACCAGTCTATGATACACAGGGCGTTGAATATACCTTTGTCAGAATCCAATTATAATAAAGAAATTAACATAATAAAACAAATCGCCTCCGCGAATGGTTACGGAACCGAAATGATAGACTCAATACGAAAAAGAATTAAATATCAAAAATTACTAAGATCATTATATACACAGACACAAGACACACAAAATAACAAACAATACGTAACGCTCACATACATCGGGAAACCAACACTAAAAATCACGAAACAACTTAGTGGGGAAAAACATAGCATACAAAACACATAACACCCTAAAAAGCTTTATTAATAATAGCAAAACTAAAACTAATAGAAACAAAAATCTGGAGTTTACAAGTTAGATTGTGAGAATTGCAATGCCACATATATCGGCCAGACAGGAAGAGAATTCACGACACGAATAAAAGAACACAAGAGAAGTTTCGAGAATGGAAAAGATTCCACGTATGCAAACCACCTATTAGAAGAAAACCACCAATTCAAAGAGGAACCGGAGATACTTCATATATGTGACAAGGGCACAAAACTAACTCTATTAGAATCACTTGAAATAAATAGATTCAAAAAATCAGAGCAACACCTTTTATTAAATGATCAAACAGATTTGAATAAATCCCCTTTATTAAACATGTTTTCATCACATAATTAATATCATAGAAATTATACACAGTTTGCACCCCTACAACTTTAACCCCTCCAACTAAGAAATGCGACTACTATATATTGAGAATCCGTAAAGTAAATGTTAGTTTAAGAAACGCTATCTGATGATGCTACAGTGTAGCGAAACATATGTAATAGCAGTATTATATATATATATATTTTATGTATTGTATATATGTATATAATAAACAAGAAAATACAGTGAGTTCAAAAGTTTTATTAACGAAGAATTAACATGGAACTACACAAAGTATCCGCCGAATTTATCCAATTTTAAACTTAACTTTTATCTACACAAATCGCCAGCTGTTCTTATTGAAAAGTCGTTAATTTTTAAGCGACATATTTCGCCACTTTTGCGCATTATCGTACAATGGATCGTGTCGGATGCGTAAAAAGTGAAATTTGCATAAAACAAGCTCCGAGTAACGGTGTATGAACAGATATTAATAATTAAGTTGGCAAGAATGAGGTATGCCGATACGTATTATGCAATATATGTATAGTTAGGGAATTCATTCCTTAAACGCGGAGCACTCGCGCAAATATATTATTCAATTTCACTTTCGGAGCCAAATATTTTGTGATAAAGTCATACAAGGTTCAGATGTGCAACGAGAATTTCAAGATCTGTGTGTTTCGGTCGATCAAAAAATTTTAATAACATGAATGATTTTGACGACAACTAAATACGTAGCGAAGTTATTACACGATTATTTACATTACTTGGACAAAATTTACCAGGGGTCAACGTTATTGCTCTAAATATTCTTCTCACCTGTTCGACCATTTGTTTGTCCGTGGCATCACGAAGAGTTTTGTTTAATTTCCACTATAGCTAACGGTAATAGAAATGAATTGATGTGTATATTAGTTAAATGTATTTATCACACACATGACTTGAAGAACAATAAGCCAAAGTCATAAACGAATTTTCGCATATCATATGTTGAAATGAAAAGGTCACAAACCCACCTAGGTGTGATTTGGACTGACTGTTATGTGCATGACATGGTTAATCGAAAAGGGGCTTTCCAGACTTCTTGTGAAAAACCATTTCCACTAACACTAAAGCCGTGCAAATTAATCCTGCAGCGATGATCCTTATCCTTTACTCAGTAATCTCAAGAAAACTGTCAAAAGACGAAGGTGTGATGGGTTCCTCTCTCATTAGCACTTACGAAAACTGACGATGCGGACGGATTCACGGCAAATGAGTGCTTGTATAGCAGTACATATATGAAAATGTGGTGCCAGAAAGTAGGAACCCAAATGGTGCTCTAAATTGTACACAATATAACATTATTGCTTACACAAAGTATGGACGACAAGCAGTATTCATAATTTCGCTTCAAACAGATATCTTACTAAGTAAAAATTGCATATGTTAAAAACAAATTAGATTTACAAAAATGCATTTTTTTAATCAAAATGCCTTCTTATCAAAACACTTTAAATAAATAAATCCATTACTTGTAAATACCAAACAGTCTCAGTGATTAGTATGATTATCGGTTAGACCATCCAAACTTGACTATGGTAGCCAATGTTATAACATGTCGTCAACAAAGTGAAATAATTCTGCCAAAAATTTGTCAACAAAGTAGTTCAATTAATTAAATCAGATATTTGATCCATTTTGGAAGATACTGTCTGAAAGAAGGCAAATGGATTTTCGTAAGCAATGATAACTGAAGAAAGATCCAAATAAAAGAGAACATGTGTTTGTCTATTTTGTTTCGTTTGTTTATTAATGGGATCCAATGAATTAAATAAACCCCACCTGGATACAGACCAGGGGTAACCTGTATGAAACCTTTATCCGTAGAAATAAAAAAATCACAGCCATTAGCGTTGATCCGTTGATCCATAGAATTAGCGACATTGCGTCACGTTGATGTGCCAAATAAAATCAGTGGAGCTTATCACCTTGAGGTGATTTGCACAAGTGAACAAGTTAAACGAAATAGATATATTTTAGGAAACCCAATACATTGTATTAAGTTCTGTAGATCGTTTGAATTAGCATTGCGTGGACCTGATGATGCAGCAGTAATAATTCAGAAATTTGTAAGGGTTTGGAAATTACAATGTGTAAAAATAAAAATAGAAATCGTTTTAAAATCTCATATTGACAAAAATGTTATGGCTGTAATGAATAACGACCCGCCCCAACCCAACCCAACTCATTTCCAATTCATGCCAAAGAAATCGAGTTATATATTTTCTTTCTTTTGGTATCCCCGGAGCTTTAGGAAAACGGTAGAAATGCGTGAACGTTTTGGGTCGTAAACCAACCACAGAGTCATCACGCTTCCCTGATTGAAATTAAATTCAACTACGAGCATTCTCGACCATGCGATGTTTTGGAGAAGACCCCTATGGGTCTTCCTATGAAGTAACTTGGATACAAAACCAGTGCATCGCTTCAGTCCACGAATTTATATACACTTTTGAACGTTTTAATGTATTCATCAAAGACACGAATAGCTTCCACTTCAATACATAATAATTAAAGTCGCCTAAAAACTCTTCACATATATTGACAATAACTAATTTAATTTTGAATCTAATTTTAAACGTATTTTCACCGAGCCACGGTGATCGACACAAATATGTGGTTCGGTGCTATGTATGTACCTTGTGTTGGGTTTTTCAGTAATTGGAATAACAATCTAAATAGGCGCTACCAACGATTATTTTTATTTATCACCATACCATGCGTTGTATTTTAGCATTTTAGCACACCATTAGTTTTTAATTTGTATATCCACATATTTATATTTATTGATGTATAAATTTTCCACAATGAGTATTTTCTGTCATTTGGCTTCGCTATCTAAAATTACGTTTTTTTTTCAAATTCGTACTTAAGACCTGTTGTGAAATAATGACTTGTTGACCATGTTTATTTCGGTATGTTCCTTTGGTGACTCACTCACATTCGATTGCTCAAAATTGCAGTACAACGTAGGAGAATAATTTTCTATTTTGATACATTTCAATCTTTATATATTTTTCATATACGTACCGTACGTACTTTATACTAATGCTTACTTTCTCGGGATTGTCAAAATCAATTCAACTTTTAGATTAAATCTTAGTTGTAGCGCAGAGTTTAAAACAAAAAAGAAATTGATACTGCAGTACAGGCTGAATGCGGATTAGGCCTACGGGGAAATTACATTTTCTTGTCGAGAACTGCCACTGCCTCATGTTTGCCTGTGCGAGCAAGGCGATTAAAAGACCTAATCGCATGAGTAATTAATTTTTGGGATCACAGAGCATCGAAGAAACTTACGTTTAACAAGATCTTGGGATTCTTCGAGGAACCATCGGTCAAGTAAAACGGTAAAGCGATACATAAAATGGACACAATAGACCGGATGATTAAAAAGGGAGATGACGTTCGAAGAAATAATTTGCGCTCTGTACGCACCGATATGCAAAAATAATTTGTACCAATTTGTGAACTATTGCAGTCGTTGTAAAGTTTTGATCACTTAGCCAAGTATGCGAAACTTGAAACTCAAAACGAAACTTCAAAAATTGGATTCCGCGTTGCGTGGTTGTCCATTAATTATAATTCTCATGCTCGACTACAATTCCACAGCCACTTGCTTCATTGTATGTCTAACGTTTATCTTAATAGATTATAGAAAATATTTAAATATCCTAGTTTAAAATTATACTTTTATTATACAAACTCTTGATTGAAAGTATTTAAGCTAATGCGACGTAATATGACAGGAAATTCGAATATAACATTTCTCGTTTAAACAAAAACTTGTAATTTGTAGTTTGAGGGTACAAGCGTCGAAAAAGTTTAAATCGCTAAATGAGAAACAAACGGACATGTTCAATATAATAACGTAAGATGTATCAATTCCAATACATTATTCAGTAGCGAGTTTCGTGCAGAGAAGCGGTGCAACGGGTGGGCGATGCAGCAGGGGTGTGTTGGGCGTGGGAGGGGGTGCGAGACAGCGCGTGACGCAACCCGGGGGGCGGCGGCGGGTGGACTAGGCTAGACTAGTATTGATCTAGGCCACCTTCACCCACTAATTTCGTTGTCGGAGCACGGGGCCAGACGGCCGGCCATCTTCACGTCTTGACTTTATAACGCAGCCTGAGCAGCTCTATGGTCCCCTAGTCGGGTCCACCGTCGCAGCCGAGCGCCGGAAGTGAACATTACCCGCTCCGAATTGGATTTAGATAATGATGATTAAATGGCAAGTGGCGCGTTTTTACGTCTCTGGATGTGTGTTATTTTATGTATCTTTCACCATTAACGGGGCGCGTTTACAACGTTTTGTAATTACGGCGCGGTGAAGCCGCCGCTGCCATGCAGATGCGTCAATGCGGACAATATAAATTGTGTAGTAAATTTAAACGAATACTAATTTTTGCGTAGACTGAAAAAAAACACAAATTTGTGTTTCTGTGCTATTCACCCGGAGCACGGTGCTTTCATTTATCGATGCGATCGCATTCTTATCAAAATGTATATTTATTCAATTTAATGCTATATTTGTTGAATATTCGATATTGCAAACCCCTTGCGTCGAGTGTATTCACGCAATAAAGTGTGAGTGATGACACACTATTACTGTTCATGGGAAATCGCTGCAAAATGTAATCACGCCCCCACATGAAGACAGTAGGCGTATGCAACGAAGGAAACACACACATGAACATCCTTGGTCTGAGTGATGGCCAAATATTAGTCATCAGTCTGCAATAAACGGTGTAATATATTTTACAGGAATAGTATCCAATTGGTAATGCCACCAATAACTTGTACTTCAGGATTTGGACGATGTTATTAAATTACATATTGTAAAAATGTGACAAAGTCTGAACTAAATTGTGAGATCTCTTATAAAGTCAAAAGACCAAACTAAAAGGTTAACTGAAAGAGTGTTTGATAACAGATAAGAATGACGCTTTTTAAAACCTATAACCTCAAATAAAATATGAGAAAAGTTATTAGTTTAAGTAAGGATAGTAGAAGAACGTTTACAAGATTCTTGACTAGTCACTGCAACTTTGAAAACACATACTACGATAGGTATGCCCTTATGAGATGGCTGAGGAATCGAAGAAAAAACTCCACATCCTGTGTGACTCAGAGAGTGTGGAAAATAGCTTCTTGTAGTCCTTCAAATCACAAGAAACTGAAAACCTTACCTTTAGTAAAATCTTGGAATTCTTCGAAAACTACTAAGGGTAAAATAAGTCGGATTGCCCCTCAGCTTAAAAAAATTGCCTCTAAAGAAATAAATAAGGCTGTAATTTTTTGTCAGTATCAACCAGTGTCATAATATTTCAATCAACTACTAACAAACCACTATAAATTAAATATTATCCAGAAATATGGGCTTACTTAATAAAAAATACAAACAATATTACATTCTACGAGCATATGGTCAGCAGGAACATTTTCATTGGAGACATGAATGGTAAGATCGGTGAACGTTGAAGGTG
This sequence comes from Geotrupes spiniger, assembly GCA_959613385.1. NCBI lineage: Eukaryota > Metazoa > Arthropoda > Insecta > Coleoptera > Geotrupidae > Geotrupes > Geotrupes spiniger. The sequence continues at coordinate 30,619,592 of OY390737.1, read as the reverse complement.
ACCATTTTGTGGGAAAATATCATTTAGAACGTGTATACTTGAAATTCGGCACAGGATAATTTAGGAAGAACTTTAAGAAAGCAGGTTGACTATATACTTACGTATGAGATATACAAAAATATGAAAATGTAAAAACCTAACTGGGTGTCGATGTGTCATCTGGTAATAATCAACTAATAGCTTCCATTAAATAATTTAAGTTAAGAGAAATAAGCAAAGCTATTCATTATAGAACGTGTTCCACAACTCAAAAACCAGGATGTAAACGTGAAACTCTAAGACAAAATAAATCAACAAATGATGTATAATGAAATGAAGCAGCAACTCAAAAATCAATAACTGCAAACAATATAAAACCACATTGGAGAATTTTCAAACGACCAATAAAATAGAATAGAATGGAATAGAATAGAATAGAGTACAAAAGGATGAAAAAATTAATGAAATAAATTAAAATAAAAAGCAAATGTGAAGCAATAGGAGACAAGTTGAGCATGTGCAGCTATACAAGTGTGGCCAGGCGCCAGCTCCAGATGAGTTATGTGACGAAATATTTCAATTAATTGTAGGACACATTGTACATATATCGTTAGGCTCTTCAATGCCATACATCTAACAGGAATAATACAAAATATAATATTAATATCACCATTTCGACATTAAAAGGAATAATATGAGCACTCTGCGTTATATAGTTTCTTAAAGTACTGTTTGGATATAAAGCAAGATGTAAAACGTTTCCAATCTATATTACAAATTGGTAATTAGCTGACAAAATTGATCATCGTTGGTTACTTAAGGTTACGTGCTCAGCGACTAATCAAATTCGAGTGTTCAAACGTAGAGTTTTGTAGCGACAGTTTTTTTGATGCCTTATAGTTGGAACCAAACCCGCCCAACTTGGCAATCCTGGAGGATTACAGACGTATTAAAATGTAAGAAATATAGTATAACTTTTCACGCAACAGTGTAAATAAAGCTACCTAGTATTTTAGATTAACCAGAACGATATTTTGACTTTATAACTAATAATTGTTAAGTTGTACGATACAAACAGCAATTTCAGAATAAAAAATGATTGCACTATTTATTGAAACTATAACAGAGTTGCATTTTGTATACGATCGAAAGAAAAATATTATTAAGATTTATTTCGTTTTATATTACTTTATTTAGCAATATAAACGGTACTGAGATGGATTTGAAATCAAATTTGAATGGAAAAAGCTTAAAGGTTTAGTGAATCGAAGATTTGAGTATGGACTGATCATGCGAGTCTACAAATTCTTGCTTGTTATAAGATCATGGAACAGACCAATCAAAAATTGCAAAGCTCATCGGTAGCCAAAGACAAAGCTTTCATGATTTTGACATATATGACAGTTATTACGTTAATTTTCGGAAATGTTGAAGAGATATAATATAAGAAAGTATTTGAAAGTATTTTACGTTTGATGCACCGATTTGAAAAGTTTAAATGAAATTTACTTGTGTAAAGGTTTAAAACGAATTCCAGAACATATGCAAGAGGGAAAAGCTAGATGCGGATTCTATTAAAATTGGGGAAAATTGAATCTGGAAAGCCCACCTGAAAAGTTCTAATTGTTAACAAGTCCATTTTTCCGAAGACTATTTATTAAGGAACAAAGAATTTCGTTGGACTCATTGAAGGCTTGTATGTGGATTTCAAAAACGTTCAAATATTGACTGACCTGGAAGTAGGGTATCTACGGCAATAGTTGTCATTGTAATTAATGAAAGTAGGTGTAATCTATTGTGTGAGAATAGATATGTAGTGCAAATAGAAGACAACTCTGCTGAATACATTTAAATAATAAAATAAGTCACAGATGATGTGTATGTATCGCCCATATTATATAATTAGAACTGAGGAGAAACAAACTATATGCGACAGATGAGTTGAGGTCAATAGAAAAAAATCAACAAAGTACCAATAATACAGGACCGATAGCAACTAATCTAGAAGATTTACAGAAAATAATCAATAAAGTAAGAGAAACAATCTAAATATATGTTACTGACCAAGATAAACCAAAATTACAGAAACCTATACATGAACCTGTTGAAAAGACATAGAAGCACAATTGTCTGAGAACAACAATAAACAAAAAGAATTGCTGTGCATAAGAAATAAAAATAGAGATCGGCCAGATTAATCGTTAAGGAAACGAAAAGAGCACACAATGCTCTCGTTTAGGTAATATTTAATGGTATGGAGACATAGACAAGACAGCAGACTTTAGAAAAGTGGTGGCGTTTCAGTAATAGTAATAAGAAAGTGGTGGTAATAATGGAATGGAATCGAAGACCTGGGACATATTACAGGAAATATGTACTATCCGTTACAAATAATTATGCAAAGGAAGATAAAGTTTTAGAGGAAGAACTGCACTGAACTGAAAAAAATCTTAAGGTCCGTTCTGAAACTGAGATGGCATCTACCGAGCAAAATTAAAATAATAATGCACTTGTCATTTTGCGCGTAACTAGAGTTAATGCACTAACTATGATTTTTTAGCAAAGAAAATGCCATTTACATTGATTTACAAGATTTTGCAAAAGGCGTATCTTTAATATGCCAATTAGAAAGTTAAAGGAGCGCATTCGCGAATCAATCCAATAAAATTTCTACGATAAAGTCAGTCAGATCAAACAAATCATGTTCTGTGGAAATATTTAATTGCACGTAAATATGAATGAATGAAGAGAAATTGCCATGTGAACAATATGAGAAAATACAAGAAACAAACCTTCTATATATCGTTAAGGCCCGATAGTTTTAAATTTGAAATTGGTTAAATATAAACTCTACATTCTTAACACTTTTTATTAGTTTTTATAAATGAATCAGCAATTACAACACAAATTTTTCAAATGCTGTTAATTTTAATTTTTAATTTCGTATTACGGAATACCCATTGAGATTTATCGTTCATGTTTGGCGACTTGTTTATGTCAATTACCTGAAACAATTAGAGAATTGAATGCGGTAATGAGCGAAGGGTTTACTACTGTATTGTAAAGCTGCTCACATTACCTAAAGCGTCACAGTTGCCATGACTTTCGACAATTTTATGCTAGTTATTACTACAATTATATGAAATATAAAAAATAATTAATTGTATAAAACTATACTGCAGTAAATATATTAATTATAATAATTTTATAAATAGATTGCAGTTAAGTTTAGGTAGCTTGCAGTAGATGAAGAAAAACTTCACTGCAGGTGTACAATTTGTTCAGCTTAAAAAATATTCGCAGTGAATTTTAGGAAGCCACTGTAAATGTATAACTATCATTCATAATAATAATATCAAAGGTTTTGCAAGCTTCAGCTAGGATAATTTGCCAACCATACGAACGATGGTGGATCAGTAATTTTACTGATTCTTCTTAGTTTCATTTGTGAATTTAATTTATATCCATTTCGATTTGAATGAGCTTCATTCACCGTTTCAATTTTGTCCAATGTTTGTATGATAATTTTTTTTTAATTTTTATGAGCAAACCACGCTCTTTGCATCTGCTAAGCGGTTGTATGATTTCAATTTAGTAAACTTCTACTATGCTTCTTCCACGTGATTTCCATTCGTTATGTGACATGTGTTTAACTTTATTTGCGTCGTTTTAATTAATTTCAACTAACTTTATTTCAGATATAAACCTTGAATATCAAATCTGAAAATTTCAAGATATATAACTAAATAAATGCATAATTTTAGACGACTTAAATGCTATACATTTTTTCCATTGTACGTGTTTTTGTTAACGTAAAATTAATTTTAAAACCATAAAATTTTTCAGCATAAAATTAAAATTCATTTACAATTAAGGGAAAAATCTATCTAAACCAATTCGACATACCCATTTACAATTTTGAAGGAGCTTTTCGTATGTTTGGTTCCCCTCTGCAATGTAGCCCCCCACTATGTGTACCCTGCTTTTAATACACTTAACACTGCAGTAATTTATCCTAAACTAATTTAAATGTAATGAGCGACTTGCGATCCCAGCGTTTTTGCGTTCACGACCGACTTACAGATATAATACGTTCGTTTAATTAAATTAATTGTAGCATAGAAATTATATTTTAATTAAGTTTCCAATAGGAAAAAGAATTCATTTGTGTACTACAAAGTTACAAACGTTAAAAAATCTAATATATTAAATTAATTTAAATAATATAACGTTTGCCATTAACAGAATTAAAATATATTTAAATTCGAGTTTTACCAAAATAAGATACGCCAATATGTCATATTAATGGAATTATAATTAATATGATTATAATGATTTTAAATTGCTTAATTTTCAGCATTATCAAACACAACTTGTAAGCATTAAATATAGTTTTAAAACAAACATTATTTAAACGGCATTTTAACCAATTAAAGTGCACTGACGGTGCAAGTAAGGTCCTACGTGCTAGTTCGAAATCACTATGAAATTTATTTTTGCAGCTTAAGCCTCATTTAAATTAGCGTACTTAAAATATTATTATATTATTTTATTTTATTATTATATTACACAATATTTACTTGCTAATATGGTTAAAAATAATTCAAACGATGATTTTTGACCGCTGTTAATACTATTGAAATTAATCATCCACAGGATGATTAATCATAATAAGCATCTAATTTATATAAATTTATTATAGAAAACATATTTAAATATAAGTGTCTCGTAGTAACTAGATTTGATGCTTTTTTTTATCAAAATATTATGAAACGTTTAAATCATTACAAACAAATTATTTAATCAGACATAAACCATGGAAGGAAATTTCATTCAATTTGCTCTGAAGCACATAAACCCTCGGCATTTTGTATTCCCTTACTACTTATTCTATAGGTCGGTAAGGAAGGGGAAGAAATAACTAGGGTAGTAGAAATTCGGTTCACGGGGGGAGACGCCGCCATTTTGTAACGAACATTGCCATGTGTATTAACTCGAATTTGAACACGTAACATTGTTTTTTACAAATTTCGTCAATGTAAAATCGATTATTGTCTATTATCAACTTGCCTTATATGATACGAAGTTATTATAACAACTATTCTCACGTGTGGATCAAGACATTAACATAATCATTTAACAGCGCCGTTGGAAAGATTGCGAGCCCGAGAGTTATTTTTAAATAACGGTCATTACCGAGAAACAGTAAATCGATATCACATTCAATCGCCCAAATTGATGCCAGAATTCGTCACAGCGCCGAAAAAAACGTCGCAGTCGTTCATTTCCAGGACGGTTTGTCTGTCTTTTTTGCAAATCGGATATCGAATTTATGGATTTATTTAACGTTCGTTCTTTCGTTGCGCAGATATTAAAAGATAATATTATTGTAACGTGCGATGACGGGGCTCGTTCGATTTAATTTCGTAAAAATAGCGTCGTATAGCCATGCATGCGAAGCGTTAGATAATAAAAGTAGTACCGAATCGTGCAGATAGTTTATGTAGAGACTAATTCAGAATTATATCAAGAAATTTCCGGTTTGGTTAAAGATAAACGTGGATTGAGTAATATAAGCAATATAAGCATTTTAATTACTTGTTTTATTTCATGTTTCCGTTGATTATAATTGATAGCGTAACGTGTTTTAACAGAACTTATGACCTCAAAAAAAACTGTTTGTAGGTACTTCACCTGATTTGATCATTGGATGCAAAATTTAGTAAAAAAATGTGAAATCGCCAATTAGAATATGGAAAAATTTGAACGATAGATCATCTCTATTTGTGAGTTCATCTGCAAAATATACCAAGCATTGCGCATTAAACCTACGAGAGCAAGCTGATAAAAAGGGTAGCTAACTATGAGGAGACTCTGAAAAAACATTGGCATTTAATAAATATTTTCCTTAAACTGTCAGAATATTGTCACATAATAATAATGCATTTGGCCTTTTGTAGATTTTTTTCTAGTGACGTCTTCTGGTTTTTCTCATAATGGAACAATTGAGCACCGTGTTGTCATAAAATTTCCCGCAAAAGAAGGAAATAGTCTATTAGAAATAAAAACTCACATGCCTGCTATTTATGGTGAACTTTCTCCTTCTTACAAGACAGCAAAATGTTGTGCACAGGAATTTACATGGTGGCGGTAAACCATCGAAGATGTAGTGGCCCACCAAATTCAGTCATTCTAGAAGAAAGCGTTCGAAAAGTAGAAAAGTGATTTTTGACGTTCGACGTATTGAAATCCATGTGATAGTTTGCAAATTGAGAGGGAACGATCTGTCAAAGGTGAGTGCCAGATGGGTACGTACCAAGAATGCTGACTCCATTCGATAAACAACGTCGAGTTGAAACTTTTTGTGAAGGAGAGGATGAAATAACCGAGGAAATTGTAACTGGTAACGAAACCTGGGTCATCACTATGATCCTGAAAGCAAACGCAATCCAATGGAAATACAAGAGCTCGCCACCGCCAAAAAAGTTTAAGGTCAAATTTCGGTTAGCAAGCTTATGGCCACTATTTTGGAACTCACAAGGAATTTTACTTATAGACTACTTTCCACATAATACCACGATGAGGGGTGACTATTATGCTGATATTTTACGTAAATTGTAACATGCTATAATGGAAAGGCGCAAACAGAAATACAAAAATTGAATTCGCCTTTACACGACAATGCGTCAGTGCACAAGACTGTTGTCCAGGATGTTCTGAAGGTTCCCAGAATTAAATCAACCCCCTACAACCGTGCGTGAGCACCCTGTGACTATGTTTTTTGTCCAGGAAGTTCAAAACGCAGTTGAGGTGGCAAATATTTCTAAACGACGAGGAATAACGTGGGCGGTTGAGATTTATATTTACAGAGCAAGAAAAAAAATTTGACGGTTTATTTTCGTTAATTGTTAAATGTAAAAGATGTATGGAAATACAAGGAGATTATATGGAAAAATGACCAAACACTGTTATTGTATTTTAAGTCCATGATAGCCAGGCACTTTTTTTATTAGCCTGCCCTCATAGGTATTAAATAAAATTTGATGACAACCTTAGCAGTTGCGATTAAGTTCAAATGTACTAACAAAAATGCTTTTAGGCGAGGATATGTTAAATGATTGTTTAAAACAGCAATGGAACATCGCATTCAATTAGGTTTCTAAAGGATCTTTTTATTGTGTGAAATACTTTACGAACAAAATGTAATCGTCGGTTATGACAATAAAGTAGGTATGGCATGAGACATTGGTTCACTCGATTCCGAATAGAACATTTCAGCATTCAAGAAGGCCTGCTCTGAATGACCTCAAGGAATTAACGATGGCCTGATGTAGCAGTTTATCAAGTACAAAAGTGACAATCGACCAACTAAGAGCCATCTAACAAGGTGTGAATGCTTTTTGAGTAAGAAAATGTTACTGCGTTGTGTATTCTGGGATTGCCAATGCATAATTTAGCGTCACTACCTACTATCTGGCAAAACTACCAATAGCTATATTTACTGTCAAATGATTAATAATTTGCTGCAAAAATTGCGGAAACTTGTGTGTTAGACAAACGGACGGTTGTTTTCCTCTACTAAGATAAGGCCAAACTTCATGCCAGGAGACAGAACATATACGACCTTCACCAACTGGAGTGGGTAATTATTGAGCATCCATCATATTCGCCAGACTTTTACATATTTAGCTCGTTACAAACTCACCTTAACGTTAGAAAATTGCTGGACCAGAAGGCGTAAACGGAGAAGTAAATGATTTCTTTGCCTCGAAGGGGCCAACTTATTTTGAGCAGGGTGTTGGAAAGCTGGTTGAACAATGATCCTGTACAAACAGATTTCGGTTTTGATTCTTGGACAAGTTTATCTTATTATGAACTCGAAGACATACATACACCGAAATACTAGATATTGAGCAAGCATAGATTTTGAAGAGGCTACGTTTAAAATCAACCTAATTTCTACACAGGAGTAATTAATTTATAATTAACGACGCCGAAATATGTATATGCTAGCAAAATGCTTGTGTTAGGTACCGGTTCAATAATTTATTTAAAACTAGGTTTGTTGCGTCTTGCCAATGAACTAAGAATAAGGACGAAACTATCCCCGAAGATCCCAACCCACGTTCTCTTTATAGATCCAACCAGTTTAATTATTCTGGATAGCTTTTTATTTGCATGACATCAGACTAGAAAAGTTTGGTTTCTTAACATTTTTAATAAATACAAAAATATGGTTAAAAGCTTCATAGGAACGCAATAATTATTTAGCGGATTTGAGTAAAATAAACTACGAATTTCAAGTTCCAAATAAAGAAACAACATCGCCGCTCCATTCAGTTGCAACTTGCTGATTATTTTAATTTGAAAATACTTCTTATTTTAACTGGCTATAGATACTCATATCTTGTATCCGTCACTGTTTCTCTTCTAATTTTTTGTTATATTTCCTGCTCCAGTCTTTCGATTGTCCTCCCTATCTCGCTTCGTAACTCCCAGTATTTTCTCCACAGCATTAATTCTCAATAATAATTTATTTATTTCATAATTTATGATCATTTTCCACTGTCTAAATGCTTTTCCACTATCCAAATGTCCCCCCCCCCCGTAATATCATTGGTAGCGTGATTGCATAGTTATATATATTCTTTTAGGTGGGCTTAGATTATACCTTTCATTCGAAAAAAAAATTATTCAACTCGTAGTATGACATTATTGTTTTCTTTATACTATTTGTCTAGTTTCACGAAATTTGTTATTGTGGTCTTGGAATATTCAAACGTTATCACCACCTCCTTTGTCAGTATGAGTCGCTAGTTTTGTAAGTACTCTTTTTCGTTTTACGTTAATCATTTTTATTGAATTTCCTTTTTCTCTATTTTATATATCCATGTATTTATTATTCAGTTTAAAATGGCCTTGACACCTATCCCACCATTGGTACTCCTGCTAGAGTTGCATACATGCAGATTTCTTAAAGTATTAATACGATTTTTTTTATTCACCAGGGGCATATTTTTTATTAGAAATACTGTTGCTTAATTAATATAATTTCTAATTACAGACGGAATTATTTTTATATTTTATCTAACTTTGTTGCAATAATCTCTTTGCAAGATGTTTTTAATTAGCACTAAAATTTTAAATCTGACGATGAGTATATTTTTGTATTGGAATCAGTATTGACTGATATTAATTTAAATAATTTTATGTTCACAGTAGATTTTACGTTAAATTGATCAATGAGCAGCGCGTTAAGTTCTATGTAAAACCGCGAATGAAAATAATTTGAACATGAAAAATATTGACAAGAGGTATATAGGTCAAAATTGCAGTCTAATCTCAATTGGAACTCACTTAATCTTTTGAAGCATTACCAGGGCGAATACAAACTGTCGTCGAAAATAAATTATAAATTCCTAAATTAAATTTTTCTTGAATTTAATTAAACTTGTCTATCTACTTTCTTTTTCGCCTAGTATAACCAACAAAATCTAGTATATTATTAATTATTCTAGTAAGTTCACACAAATACACAACGCGTTAAACTATTTTATTAAACAATATACATTTTAATTCCCCTTAGTATAAACTATACTCTTGACTAAATAATATTATTGCAACGAAATTTTAATATATTAAAGAAATAATTGTCACATAATTTATAAAGAAATAGCTTGTCGTTCTCACGACTTGCACATAATGACTTAAAACAATCTGTGCGGTGTAAATATTAATTGTAAATTTTAATATTTATTTTTTTAACAGGCCAAGAAATAAGTCTAATCCAATATAAAGTGCGACGCAGATCTCTAGCCATAGCAAGTGACGTTGATTGTAGTGCAGTACCTCTCCGTTAATGTAATAATATTTTACAAAATCCCTGAATTTTGAATTCAGCAAAACATCATTGCGAACATAAAGTTTTATTTATTTTATATATTTTTAAATATTTTATATTAATGTATATATCAAAGAGATTTACGTAATTTAATAATTTTCTCTAAATTTTCTAAATCTAGATGTACGGTACAATATATTTTTATTGAAAATATGTGCATATAATCAAAATTTTCCTTTTCTCCAGTGCAACGGAGGTATTATAAATTCATATATTACGCAAATAAATTCTGCAGGAATAAAAATTGACATTACTCACTAGTGGCAAAAAAATTATGTCCGCACGTTAACTTTGTAAAAATTCGTTTTCTATTTAAATAGTTTCACAATACTTTTTTTATTAATGCTCAAGTAATTGCAAAACTTATACCGCCAATGATTTCGAAAGACTAAATATAATCGTAGAAATTAGCAATGCATTCTCGAAAACACCAGTAAGCTTTTGTTTGTACGCTCGTCGCTGTATGTACGTACAATATTTAAATTAGTAATGGTCGAGCTTAGTACGCGCTTTACGGATCTTCAGCAGGCTTAGGTATTGCCGCTCGATACCGACTGTGAACCGCTGACCCAAAGCTTCTGTCTGGTGCATTTCAGTTAACAGCTTTCATAAAATCCTAAGCACACCGGAGCATGCACCTGACAAGGGAATCAATTCCTGTCCGCCCGCGGCCTCCTTATTTCGCAACCGACGCTGGCGAATTACCACCGTCACGTTGATCGAAACGAGATAACGAGATTTTCTAGACGCGGTGCGTTAGTAGGCTGCCTGCGTTTTCCGTCTTCGGCTTGGAAACGCGATGATGAATTAGGACAGTGAATTTCAGGCATGATTCGTTATTATTAAGGTGGCGTTTATTGCCTAACCAGTTTACACGAATATTTTTCTACAAAAGCTCTCAAAATAAAAATGATAATTTTGATAAATACATAAAAGGCTTTACGTTAAGTTTTGTTGAATGTAAAAAATCAATTTGTCAACAATAAATTTTTTATCATAATTTACTTACCCTTTGCCGGAGCAAAAGTTTAAACGAAACGTTTAACGAGTGACTAAAGCTGAAGTCGCGTAAGTGAAGCGATTTTATATCGTTATTCGAAGAAACGTACAAAAGCGTCACATTTTCCTACATCGTTCATTAGAAAAACACTTACCAACGACAACTATTTCAGGAAGTAGGAAAAAAGTATTTACATTTACAAATGCACATGCGACAGTTGTATGTTTATAAAGTAAACTTGCGTGATGTTTATGTGCTTTAACCGGGGATATTTTCCGGTGTGCTTAGTCTAATCCTCGCGAAGTGCTAATGTCAAGGTTATGAGGTACCAATAAATTAACGAGACGTGCAAAATACCAACGACCAATTATTTTAGTTGGTATGCAAGATTAGTTGAACTAATTTATAATGGAACCCATATACGATTAATATATTCTTACCGACGATTGCTATTAATTATGTATGTAGGTACGTATTATGAACATTACGATTTTTTACTATTTCTAGCTTACCAGCTTGTTTATTTCATATTTGTCAATTTAAATTTACATTTAAATATGTAATTATACGTAAAGTTGGTTAGAGTTAATTTTTATATTGAATATTACAACCGTTAGTGTCACTAAATATATATTTAATATGTTCGTTAATTCAGCATTCGTGGGATAATCTACAAACATGGAAAGAATCATAAGTATCAACCCAACAAAATTACACCCATCGGCAACCATTAAAATAATTACATAACCTTCGTTCTCTTCATATGTAACTAAACGACTTGATCTAACACGAATACCTTTATTTTCACGTTTTTTAAATTTTCTTGCTTGCATTAAATTTCATAAAAATCGGAATCTATTTACTGCGTTTGGGTTCAAAAATATTTTCATTGAATTGGTATATTAATACGTTTTTATTTTGACATTTGTGTTTATTAGTTTTTATTATATTTTATTTTTCAGATTTTTTTAGTTCGTGTTTCTACTTTATTTAATTAAATTTATTTAATTCAAAGCTCTAAACAGAACAATATTTGAACGTTTAATGCATTTGTCACAAAAGACGTAATATTATAGAAAGATCTTATTGTCCCCAGACAATCTTATTATTTAGAAAGAAATAATTACCGGTAGTGTAATAATAAACCATATTGTAAGTGGATGTAATTTTCTGAATCTGGGCTGTTCCATACATCATATTGTAAATCATTCTAAGTGCGTTTATACATGCAAATGAAACTTAAATCTAACACATGGATGTAAGACAGTGATTTAATGGAAAAAATGTGTACAGGAACAGAATATACATGGGTATATGTACGCACAATATAAATTATGGCAGCCTATCGACAGGACGTTTATAATTTATGAGAGATCGGATTTACAGTAGGCGATGAAAACCAAAGTGAGTGTATCATTTGCATGATCGCGTATTAAATATATTATGCGGTGTTTCACTGCAGCACTTGGTATACAAAGTTATTTGAAACATCTTAAAACTAGTCCATTACACGCGTGGGCTACTTGCACAAAAGTATGATCGATTGAGATGAATAAAGAATATTAGCGCAATACTTCTAAAGGCTGAAATACAAATCGATGGTCTTTGTAGCGCGTTAGTTAGTTTAAATGATTTATTTAAATACATTGAAATTAAGGGATAAATGGTATTACAAGTTGCATATTTCTCTTGTTTTAACGCCATATGCGTTAGCAAAGTATCGACTGAGATAAAATGTTCAATTGGCACCATATTATTATTATAATAAATGATTGTGTTAATGGGCCAGAATGGGATTGGACCATCCGCGTTGCAAAAGCTCGATTCTTGAAACTGTTGTTGGAGACAACTTTGTTAGAATGGTCGAAAACAGGGCAGGGTGGTTTGATTTGTTTTATATCCAATGCCAGGAAAATACGTCAAAATTAAATTAAACAACGTAATTAAACTTTTCAAATTTATTTGTACTAAACCAGCTAAATATTAAATATGTCAGATATTTTAATTTGTAGCAGCGTAAGCATATATTTATCCTAGTCTACACTTTTATATGGGGGTTAGTTTATGTTTGATAGTGCCGTTTATTCATGAAACTCAAGTTTTAAAAATGTATTTTATGATTTGTCAATAACATCGTTTTTTCAGAGATTTTTTAATGGTCATTTATAATCGACAAGTTTTCTTACCCTTTGTATGAAAATATTTCTGACGATTTCTGACGTTCTGCGTTTATTTAAACCGTTATTAGAAACACTTTCTTCATTTGCAACATAAATGTACGTAACTTCAGCCAACATAGATAGTTTATCTGTTAAATTTAAATTTTGGGTTGTGCGTATTATCCATACAACTGTTATTGTACTTGCTTAATGTATTTATTGGCTCATATTTTATTCATTTAAAAGAATGCATGTATAGAACGTTCAAAGAACGTTCAATATTTATTTTATTCAGATCAATATAGATTGATAGTTTATAGCATTGTAGCGGTAGCATCGTTGCGTCAGCTCCGCCGCTCACACAACTGATGAAAATTTGCATACGACCTGTAATATTATCCATAAACTATTTATTTGATAAGTAAATAAATTAATTTGACCCAATTGATCGCAATCGTTGGTTTGTAAATTACTTTTCATTAAGATATTTTTATTACAAATCCAGTACGCGCTGCACTCACAGATTCAAAGCTTTTTACGTTATACCTCGTTGAATCGTCAAGTATTGGCTGTGGAACGAATCATGAGTGCTATATTACATCCTCGTAAAAACGAAGAGACGATCAAAAAATTGCAGCGCAGACTTCACCGAAGCTAATTACATCCTATGATAGTATAAACGGGATTATGGGCAACCGCTAATTAGCGCAACGTAGAAATGGAAATATAGCCAATCATTAATAAGATACATCAAAGCTTTCCCTGTTTATACTCAGTAATAAAATATAGCACGTATATGAATCAACTTTGTATGACGGAATTTATGAAAACGAGTTCTTGGGAATCCCCAACGACTGTGAAATAACAAGTGAAAATTATGAAATGAGCCAATGGCCATTTGAACACATAAGGCATTCGATACACAACGAATTACATTGTAATAATTAATTTTAGTATTCCTAAACAGACCTGAAAAATCAAGCACAACTTTATCGTACGAAAGTATTTTCATACAAAGAAACAAAAATAATTTAATAACAGTGGACTCATACCACATATCATACTTCAGCTTATTTGAAGCATTTGATTTATGTTTGTAACACTGAGTAAGTAAATGTTAAACTACATGCTTCATTACGTTTTCTTACTAGATAAGAGCATAAAATAAGGCATTTTTAAATTTCAACTTTAAAGATATTCCAGTGGTGAGCTAGCGAAGAGAATATATTCAAATGTAGCTAGAAATACCAACTTTACCATTTTTCTTTTTTAGCTTGCGACTGAAGATGGCATATTTAAAAACAATTTTATTAGAATGTAAACTTCAATGAAAACATATAAATAAATGCGAGAATCGTACAAGTGGCATAAAATTATTACAAATACAGTTTAATTATTTTGTAATTATAACGTTTATAGTTTTATGGGTCGCGTTGTAAGGGAACACAGCCAAATAATAATCACTAGCAGGTACATTTTAAGTAATGCTATGCAGGCGAAGTGTTTAGAAATAGAACACCACAGCGTTAGCAATATTGTGCTCGTTAAATGAGATGATTGCTAAACACAAACGAATAATATCAATGACCATGTTATGAAAATAAACACTGGTATTATTGAAGTAGTGTTTGTTCACTAAACTAAACCAAAGCCATGGATCGCAACAGAGTAGAGTTTCAGAACTACTCGTATCTATCCAGTGTTCCTTAACTAAATGACCAGTATAATAAGGACATTTTTTTATATTATTACGTGGCAGGGAAAACATTATAAATGGTAACGTATTACTACAAACACTTTCTACTTATATACAAGAAAACGTATAGTATAGACATAATAAGGTAATGCAACAAAATTGGCCATAAATAAATTTAATAATAATAAACCTTAAATACTTAAATTCAACTCGTTCAAGTTGAGAAAAATGTCACTTAGAAAGCTTGCAAAGCCATTCTTCGTCAGTTAAGTGTATACACTTTTTATCTTTATCATTGTCATTTAAAAACACAAACACCTCATCCTTTCAATTCAATTCAAATAGTATCGTTAGGTATCCATCGAAAGCCAACGCCTTCTTCTATGGAAAAGAAGCTGCTGCTGTTCACTGCCCATTTCTCTGTATATATGCGAGCAAATGCTTGTATACAGAGAAAGCGCCTTAATAAAATTTATTATTTTTACTCCAGTATGTAAGACAAACTTTGGTTTGGTCGGTGGCATGTTTTTCGATACAAGCGCTTCCCTATGAATCATACAGTGAACCGCAACTGTGTTGTCTAACTATGGCACGAACTCCATTACTGCACATCCCCACAAAATTTTCCCCAGGAATATTGTTTCCCGTGATGTAAGGATTTGTCAATTTAAAGATTGCTTATTTCGTAGTCCTTTGTAGTTCCTTGCAAAAAAAGTTGTCAACTAATTACTTGTGCAGCGTTTTGGCAATCGGTGGAAACATTTACTTCTTTGAAGTCTAATACGCTTTCCTCATTATCTGCCATTTGAAATATTCTGCGACCAATTGTTGTATAAGAAAGAGATATATGATATATCTGTTGCTTCTCCTTTTCTTTGCTGATGAGCTGCTGGAACAATTAACTCTTCAAAAATTGTATACGTCTTGCCAGATTAGCTACACGATAGCTCACTCGATAAAGAAGCATTTGATGGTAATTTTGTTAATATCGGTAAAAGAATAGCATACACTTTTGCTTACGTGTCAAACGTCCTATTTTTTTCTGAAAAAAATCAATGGTTTTATTTTTGGATTCTGGGTGTTTGGTGTGTAGGTGCCTCTGTAGTTTATTTGGTTTCAGTGAGCCGTATCACAGTACTGCCACGTTCATCATCTTCAATACGTACAGAACCATATTTTATAAACTCATTGTCACATTTACGAACTTGTTTGTTCGTCTCTTGAGTCTGTGGAAGTACAAGCTGTCAAACCTATTTGGTAGGTGTCGGATCATTGTCTGTTTTTTCAATTATCCTACCAGTTTTTATCCACTTATTTTAGATCCTCGTATAATAATAGCCTACATTATAGGCACAGTAAATAATATTATATTGTTATTTTTATCTTGACGTTTCGAGGATTGTAAAATTGTTCTAATTAATACCTGTGGATATATTTACGCAGACCCAATATCGCCTGCAAACTAAAACATCTGCTAAAATTTCTATTAATCATTTAGAAATGTTTACAGTCGAGAATTTCCCATCCTGTTAATTAAATTTATCAAACTTAAACGCTGCATACATCAGTAGGATAGATGTCTCAAGAAAGTTCAGGCACAATATTTTGAATTTGAAGCTCTTATTTTTGTTAAATATATAAAATATCGTGTTAAATATATAATAATCATAAATCAAACGCAAACAAAAGCTATTATTTCTCGATATATTTTTAAAATACTTATCCATAAATATATTTAATTATAAAACATACGACGAAAACATAACAGTTGGAGAGAAAATATTGTATTTATAACTTAAGATAAAGATTTGGACTAAGTTGGAGTTGGGAATAAGTACAGTTAATAGTTACCGTCAGGCAAAGTTGTGCCACAAGGTAATATGTTGGGTCCGCTGATCTATCTGACGTAGGTTCACGATGTCGAGAATTATTTTGGAAACTAATGGGAAACTATTTTGGAAACTAAATTTTAAACCTTTAGGTCTCGGTCGCGTACTTAAAACATACGGTTACTTTAACCGAATGCAACACATGCATTTGTAAATGTAAGGGAGAGTGTTATTTAAGAAAAAATATACTACAGTTTTAACTAACGAGGTGAGCCAGATAAAGAATTGAATCCTACTAATCCGAGTGTACACGGATCGTCATGTCATGAAAAATTTGTGGATCTGGATGAATACATATGATACCTGTAATGAAAGGAAGTATTCGATGTGATCTACTTTATTGTCTTGATCTAATTCATCTTGCGTAGCTGGTCAACATCTACTCCGACTGTGCACTATCCTGATCTGCGGGTTGAGTGTGATTAGCCGTCGTCGTTGACTCGAATTTCACTTTGTTGACGCTCCTCTGGCATAGAGTAGTAACTGCATTTATAATTTTATAATTACTATTTTACTGAGTGTATATATATATATATATATATATTTATATATATATATATATATATATATATATATATATATATATATATATATTGAAAATGTGTCTTGTCAAATATGACAGAAAAATGTAAAATTTACACGAAAGATGGTCTAATCTTACACCTCAATGGTGTAGTGAACATTAATTAAAACAGGTCCATGAATATGGTAATCGCTACTGACGAAGGGTAATAACCCAGAAACAATATTGTCTAGCGATCCACCAGTTAGTCTTCATGGACCTGTTTTAATTAATGTTCACTACACCATTGAGGTGTAAGATTAGACCATCTTTCGTGTAAATTTTACATTTTTCTGTCATATTTGACAAGACACATTTTCAATTTGAATTGTTTTTGAACTTAATTGCAGCAATCCTTTTATATGTTGACACTGGACATTTGACAGTCGTCTTGTTTACTCGCCGCGAGGTGTTAGACAAGGTATCGTCTTGTCAGTGTTCTGTTGTCAGTGGTTCATTAGGAGTGATTGGCTCGCGCCAAGAAGTTTTGATGGCCACTACATGTAAAGGTATTTCAACAACTAAGGTTCTTGGTAATCGCTACTGACGAAGGGTAATAACCCAGAAACAATATTGTCTAGCGATCCACCAGTTAGTCTTCATGGACCTGTTTTAATTAATGTTCACTACACCATTGAGGTGTAAGATTAGACCATCTTTCGTGTAAATATTATATATATATATATATATATATATATATATATATATATATGTTGGTGCGTAAGTTCTCACGGCTGAAATCTGTGCTTCTTGGTTCTCGGGTTGTGAACCGCGTTGTAGAAATGTTCCCCTAAGGGTCGCTTCTACGTTTCGGCAGAGTCCCATCTGCCATCTTCAGGAAGCTCTTCTAGGTCTCGCTGACTTCGCTGACGTCAGTTCTTCTAAGTCAGCGAAACCTAGAAGAGCTTCCTGAAGATGGCAGATGGGACTCTGCCGAAACGTCGAAGCGACCCTTCGGGGAACATTTCTACAACGCGGTTCACAACCCGAGAACCAAGAAACACACACATATATATATATAACTGTATTTCTAGCCACAACTTTTCTAAACGTGGTCGCCCAATTCTAAATTTCAGTTCAGTTCAGTGAAGTTTTTATATATTCATTATCTATCAGTTTCTGTAAACGTAAAATACATAATTCTCTTAAAAAAGTCGAACAGTGCTAACGTTATTAGTCGCAAGCATACAGAATAAGTTAAATCATAACATTTAGCGCGTGAATAGTTTTAGTGAAATATGCAGGTGCAATATTTGTCCGTCTCTTAGACCAATTAGCTACCGAGTCCGGGTTAAAGATAATTTATTTTTCATTGGTCGAATCGACATAGCGCCGTAGGTTCATGGTACATGGATTAGCTGCGGAATTGCATATAAATTAATTGTTGGAAATACAAAACAGAATAGTTTCATACCTCGCTACAATCAGGGACGTCACTCGACGATTATCGATGTTATAATCCTGTTGTTATGTTATGTGTGTTATGTGTTGTTATGTCCTGTTGTTATGTCCTGTACTGTTTATGGTTACGTGTACCACACAATTAGTTGTTTCAAAAACTTTGAATTTATTTTTGATACGAGTAGCTAAGAAGGCATATCAAATAATCTATAATATTTAGATAATACACTTTATAAACTCATTGGCTATTTTTAGTAATAAAGAGGTAAAAATCCTCTGATAAACGCTGATAAGTCAATACAGATTTAAATATTGCTCTCTTTTATTCGCACTTTAATATTTTTAGCATTAGATTAGTAGATTCGGTTCAATGATTTCGTATCATATGTTTGATAGTAAATAATTTTTTTGGGGGATATAATTTTTATGAATTTTTATCCCAAGTAGTGGCAAAATGTGGAAATGTGGAGTGGTTTAAGAAACAGTTCGGCACTCTATTACTTTTTAAAAAGTTTACAAAAACACAGATTATTCAAGCCAACGATTGCATACTATAAATATATAAAAACCGTACAATCGATTTAAAAATGTGCGTGAAAATGTGCTGGAACAATACCGCAGAAGAAATACTGAACGAAATGATTGAAACAGAAGTGCTAACTATTATTAACAATAATTTGAAACTGAACATTGATTCGACCAGCATTGATAGATGTCACAGGGTCAATACAAACGATTTTCTTTTACTCTTAGTTTTCATTTTGTAATTTGTCTTACTGTACTTTACTATGATTATTGATGTGTATTACTAAAAAATAGAAAATGTAATGAGTTTCTACTCAATATTTTAGTTAATCATTATGATGTAATTATTTTAGTTGGCTTAATTTTTTTCCGTTGAAATTTTAGAAGTAATAGAGGTGTTCAATTAGACATAATTTATAAGGATTTTGATACAGCTTTCGACACAGTTAACCATTTATAAACTGCAGTTGATTGGACTAACAAAAACGTTATAAACATTATTACAATCATATGCAAGTAGTTGCATATAATGGAGCATGTTCGAAGACGTTCGTAGCAAGCTCTGGTGTACCAAGAGGCAGTAATCTTGGTCCAGTTTTTTATTATTTGTGAATGATTTGCCAGACTTTATTGGGAATTCCAAATCAGTACTCTGTTTGACGATGACCTTAAACCTTCACAATGCTCCTATATTACAAGGGGATATTGATAGTGTAGTAAAATTGGGCAAGAATAACAAGTTGTACTTGGCCAAGTGTTCGGTTGTTTTATTCTGTTTTGATTAGTAGTAAAGAAGTGTATATAATATGTAAATAGGTTTATATATTGGAATAAATAATTAAATAAATAAATAATATGGAGCGAGTCTGTATGACGAAAGTCAAAAGTAGAAACACTTCATTTCTAACGTACAATTTTTACGAATCATTGTACAATGATAAATCTGAGCGACCAGCTTATACATTGAATGCTGGAGTCAGAAAACATTCGGCGGGTAGATTTTATGTTAGGTCATATTTATTGTTGCACGACGTTTACCTAATTAGTAGATGTAGTACTACAATAATTATTTATTACAAAACGTATTTTATTTAACGACCGAAAGCTGAAAATCAATATAATATTCGTACTTTGTTTCTCTATGAGTCACTGTAGTTTACTAAAAGATAACTTCTCCCATAGTCAATATATCAATTAGGAAAAGTAGAAAGTTAATGCATGCGAAAATTCTATGGACGTATGAACGAAAAGTATAATTTTGTAAACCATGTACGTTTTAATTCGAGTGTGAATCTGTGAAACTTTGCTTATGTAGCAAGGACACACGAAAGTCGGGCACTGTGCGAATGTATGTTGCATCGTTATCGTTGCAATTTGATAATTTTTTAATTCGTAAAAATAGGTGAAATTAATAATGAGTTTAGGAAATTCATATATTTGTGTTTATTGGAAAATCAATTCTTTTGGACAATTATCGATATTTTATTTATTATTAATAGTTCCATTTTAAGATTGGTCCCTGCTAGCAGGTTTGTTACAACGGATCGATCGAAGCTTGTGTATCCTACGCGATTATTTATGAACACGATATTTTGTACTAAATAAAATACATTGCTGGGCAAACAATGTTTGCCTATAATTTAAATTAAATTAATTTAAAAAATAAAATATCTTTGGTAAGAATTCCAAATCGAATTATCTGGAAATGTTTTCAAATGTTGTAATAATTAATCACTTATCTTTTTTCAAATATTAAATTGAATAGCATATGCATTAAATCATAAATCTTGTCGGTAGTCATACACGTCGGACTGTTTGTCGGATATAAGTAGCTTCCCATCGAACGAGCATACTAGTATGTGCAACTACTACATGTGATCTTAACGGTCTTACATAACATGCATCGCGCTCGGCTCACGTCTAAAAGAAACGCAAGCAAATCAAGCCACCTGTATTGGCCGACACGTGCGTAAAATATCCTATGCAATAACTAAAACTGTGAACACGACTCAATGCCATGGCCCCGTAACTGGCGTAATGCCATAATTACGCTAGAGAAACGCCAAGAGAAGTGCGTTTAATTTATATTAAATTGTCATACAAAAATAACCACCGCTTACGACGAAAGATTTACAACAAAAATAACTGAAATTAATTCAAATAACAGGGATTTGTGATAATTACAGACAGTTCGGTGCTTCTGCTCTCACAGTTAGAATTACTGCAAAAACTTGACGTAACACCCACAAAAAATATTGATGTGTTGCGAAATTAAATTTTAACTGAACATTCGTACTCAAAATTTTAATACAATATACGATATTAAAAATAATTTAATAATTCAATTATTTTCAAAGGTCTGCTAATAATAAATGAGGATACAAATAACTGCGGAAATATGCTAAAAGGACGTAAGCCAAAATAATTTATTATTCACCCTAGAACGTGTATCATATTTGGGCTGAGCTGAAATTGAAATGGTACACATTTACTTTGTAGAGTAAGCCTCTAAATCTGATCAGTTATTTTTTTTAAAGAGACTATAAATTATTGCAAGTCAGGAACTAAATAAATAGTGTTAAAATAAAATGTACTTTGTTATTTTAACTATTATTGCTTCGCTTCCTACATATTCCTTCCTTTATCCTTACTGTTGTATTAAAAATAGAATTCAATTTTTATATCAAAAAGGGGTAACAGTATTCCCTTAAAACCTTTATCCCGGCTGAAGTGTGAGTCAACATGAAAGAGTGTCACAAAAAAATATTTCTTCTGGTGGAAACTCAGTCAATCTCATTGAAGAGATCGCAGAGCAAATAGACGAAACGTCCTTACGTCCTTTGTTTTCGACTATGAACGACTATCATCACATATGAAATTAAAAATACCTACAGATATTTGTAATTTGCCCAATACCTGAAACCATCTAAGCCATGGAGACCAAGCCTTGGCACATGTTAAAATAGTGAAGGACTAAGAATCCTTTTAAATACCGAACATCGCCAAAGGTGCGAAAATAACTTTTAAAACCCAGCTTAGCAATTAGAGAGCTTTGTTTTACCGCGGCGGTAACGCAAAGCCATTTCAAGGAGCCGCGCAAGTTGTTGATCCATCGACAACAATTTGGTATTAAAATTAGCCAAGCGGCACGAATAACGTCGAAACGTAGCAAATATTCGCCGCAACTTAACGTAGAACGAGCCCTACGTATAAAAATATTCGAGCGCGTTTTATGTACAGCAAATCCTTACAAGTTAAAACCATAACAGGTTTCTAAGTACTTGCATAGCACACACAATTTTCGCGGATTAAGATACTTTTGCGAGTTCCCCCACGACAATCTCGTAAATGTTTTATGCGTTTGCGTTATTATTGTCGGATTTTATTCCTCGGCGATAAAATCATTTATTGGTAAAACGGAGGGATCGATGTTTTAACATGAAAATGAGGAATAATTACGTGACAAGTTAATATTCGATAAATCGCAATTAGTAGTGAATTCGTTTGTACGTGTAGAAAATGTTTCGTTGCTAAAATAAATTTAAAGAACGCGTCCTGTGCCAAGACGTCGTTTGGTTTAGTAATTGTAGACATAAATCACTTTAACATCTCATCTTTTCATCGGTTGGTTCACACATGACGGTTAAGTATGCTTTTGCATCTTGTTGTTTCATGAAAATTAATAAATAATTAAATTGCGCATGAAATATTTTAAAAAATGCACTTCTCCTCCCAAAGCAGGAAGCATTGTTCCCCTTCCATTTGTAAAGCCATTTTAATCATTTCACTTAGAGCTGCAATGGACGAAGTGAGCGAGTGCGTCTAGGTTGAACGATTTTTCGCATTAACGCGATTAAATACTTGCGTGTTGTAATAAAAGTCACAATCGACCCATTTTTCCCAAATCTCACGCCGATTCTATCAGTTGCTTTGACGCTCATTTTCCATCATTTATTATTATTGTATATATTATTGTAGGTGTGATTGATATGTCAGGCAATCAGGCTTCAATAAAGACGTACTTGCGTTAATTACCGATTTTACTCAAATAGAGTGATGGCTTTATTAACATAGTAAAAGTTTAAATGCAACCTTTCAATACATACAAATAATTTTCTGGTGAAACCAATTTTTTGCTAGTATAATTGGCAATTATTATAATAATTATTTAAAAATTATGCAAATTTGTATAATTTTTAAAAAATGATAAAGCAAGAGTTATTCTAGAAATGCTACAAATAAAAAAGTATGGCTATCATATATTTATAGACGACTAATTAATGACGAATACGAATAGCAAAATGATAAATAATGGCCTATTAAAAACGAGAGTTTAATATTTAAGATTGTATAAACGTTAACGAAACTAATGCAAACGTGTTAATAAAATAAATTCCCTAGTTCAAGTTCACGTATTTACATCCACCCACTCGTTTGTAGTTTGTGAACGAATTTTGAAATTTACATTTGCGCACCGGTAATGAAAGTTTTGCGAAGTTGAATAATTTGCGAATAAAACGACTACTATTTAGACGCTGTTGGGAGTATCGGCATTTTAAACGAACAGTATTGATAGACAAGTAAACTTTATCTTCGATGCGCTTGTTGGTATTTCGCGTATTTATTTATTATTATATTGACTGCTAATAATTACGCCATAAATAAACTTTTGTGGTTTTACATAAACAAACACCGAGATATTAAACTTAATTTATGATTTAACGCTCTGTCGACGAAATCAATGATACCTGAACTCGCCATTGCAACCTTCATACGGTACGTTTTAGGTAAATAATCTAATTTGTAAATTATATAGCTTTTTAGTCATTATTCTGTTGCCGCAAAGATGTTTTATAAAAATATGTATAACATGAAAAGGTTCTAGTTAGAATAATATTGGATTTAGTCTGGAGTATTGCTATTTCCAAATTTTAGTTAAGCAGGATTTTCTTTAACGCACGTATAGAAAATTCTTGTCAACTATGTATCTTGTATATAGCCAGGAAATAACTAGGGTCGCGAAACTATCTTTCACAAAAATATCTAATATCCCGATGCCATTACAATGCCACAAAAAATGCATCAGAATATAAACTGACAAAGTTATTAAGATGTACTATTTTGTACATCTTTCCATAAATACAAGTTTTCTGTAACAAATAACCCCGCGCGCAGTAGATCGAACATGTTAGTAAAGTGTTGATAGTAGCAATTAAAATGAAAAGTAAACATGCCGTTTGATGACATCAGCGCGCCAGGAATAAAATAAGGGACAATATAAGAGTTGTAATTAGTTTAACGTGTCTGGATCTAATCATCATAAGGTTAAAATGAAGATGACTAAAATAATTGGCTTTTATTAAAACTGATGTTATCTGTTGAATTCACTTTGAATACGCACCTAATGATGTATATCACATAAGTTTTGCGTAAAAAAAATATTTTTTAAAATAAGTATAACGTTTATTTAATTGCCACTAAAATAATGACAATGGTATGGGGTCTTCAATGGTACGAAGTTTTCATCTACCTTTTCCTAAGTTGCTTTGGACGACGTTAATATCAATTTCTCTTATCTTTTGATATATTCTACTCATTAGTTGCCCTTCATTTTGAGCTTTTTGAGCACCTATTATCAAATTTTCCATGGGTCAAACCTTTGGTACATTTGGCGGATATATTTTAAGCTTCTAACCATATTCTAGTCGTTTTTGCATAATGTCTGTTTGTATTAAAAAAAATATATCAAGTTCTGGTAGACGCCTATTGGTATAAACGTTGACATTAACTGCTTCGTCCTGCATATCCCTAATAACATATAAGATCTTGAAACTCTACTCTCCAATATACCACACCAAACTAGAATTGTCGTCTTCAATTTTTTTTGGCTTTATATTTAACATTATATACAATATTTTACATTACGGGTATAAAACCATTGTCTATCACTGCTGAGTGCGAGAATGTAATATATTTTTCATCGTCCATTATGATCATTTTATTGTTTACAAAATGATTTCAGCGTAATCCGCGGCAACAAATTAGAATTCTGCATACGTAACTAATCTTCGGTACCTGCTCCTTTGTGGTAGTTTAGGTCTTTTGTCTGCAATAACCTTGTTTCAGTTTTCTGTGAAACTAAATCTCCAGGGAAACTTCGATATGATGTTACAGCTCGGTCTATCGCACTTTCAGAAATTCAGTGGATTTTGTTGTATGTCATACCCTGTTTATACAAAACAAACATTAGTGTCAAAACAAGTATAATAATCTGAAAATTAACTATCGAGTTACCAAATCTTATGTTGAAAAATATATACACCTAATTCTGTTTTGGCGCAAACTTTTTTAACTAGAATTTGATTTAATGTGACTAAAAAATACATTTCATCCCTTTTTTAAGTGATTTAATTTGATTTAACGCAGTCCAAAAATTTCAATTTAAAATAATGTTTAGTAATAAAAACATGTTTGTACATGTTTTAATGGGTGTCAGGGTGTAAAAACGAAATCATGTGATAACGGGAGAACGATTCTTAGTAAATCGTGTTAGTGTCGGGGATTTCCATAATTTTCACATCACATCATCTTTGGTTGAGTAAGTAAGGGTTTGCAGTTTCGTTTTAATGTTTAAAGTCAGCAGTACATATTAAACAAAATCGAATGAAATATTAAATAAAATTTATTCAGATATAAATTTTCTTGAATTAGATAAACCGTAATTTATAATTTTTTCGATACATTCATCCATTACTTCATTACTTTAGTACAAATAAATATTTTTTATATGTGATCTAATCACAATGTCACAAACGAGAAGAAACGGTATTTCTTTGTAAGTTAAAATCAAAACGTTGGATAGTGTAAGCCAGTGGAGAAAGTGCCATCTCTGTAGGGCAACATTTCCAGAATCCACAGTACGAACTATAAAGAAAAATCATACACAAGAGACATTGTAAGACAGAAAATGTAAAAGGCTCTTGTAATATGGATGGATGATATGTCACAAAAACGAATACCAGTTGACGGAAATACCATCAAGCAGGTGGTATTAAGAATTTATAATCAGATGAAAGAAATGGAATTACAAACATAATATAAAGATTAAAAAGTTGCATCTGCAGACGAGGTGGCTGCTAAAAAATTACTGCAAAACTGACTAAAATAATTGTAAATGGTGGCTACACTCCGCATCATGAATGAAATGCGGATGACAGGCCTTTTCTGGAAACATATGCCAAGTAGAAGGAACGTAATAAAATCCCAAAAAACTACCAGTTGGCTTAAGGAAGCCAAAGATCGTAACCTTTTTATTTTGCTCCAACGCTTCAGGATATCGGATACTGAAACCCTTACTTGTAAATCGAGTTCTAAAACCACGGTCAATTAAAGGTTTAAATTTAAACAGCCTACCAGTTCACTGGACAGCTGAGTGATCGATAAAGATCTTGAATTTAAAGTTCTGTTGATTATAAATGTAGAGTTGTATTTTCATCCGCCAAATACCACTTGGTTGATACAATCGCTGGATCAAGGCATTATTGCAACCTTTACCCATTATGTAAAGCAAATATTTCCGTCCATTTTAGATAAATTAATGAATTATAAAAATTTTATCATTGGCGCGTGGAAGAAGTTCTCTATTAATGATTGCATCAAACATGCTGGATTAGCACTATCCGAATTCAGGCCATCAACTTTGAACGGATATTGGCGATCCTTTTGGCCAGGATGTGTAAAAAATAAAGAGCATGTGTTCTAATATGGTTAAATATTCTAACAGCATAACCTTATGAAGTAGGCGGAGAAGGATTCGATGATATATCATCTGCAGATATCTAATACTAGTGGATAAGGCACTTAATGATGATGAAATCATTGGTTTTGCGTTTAAGACACCCGATGTCCAACAAATTAGTGAAAATTACGAAAAGGTTCTTACCCTTACCGCAAATCTAATCAAAGAAGAACTCCAATTGGCTGCTAAATTGGGCGATCATTTTCACAGGCATGATCCTATTGGGGAAAGAGCTGGGAAATTTCAACGTGACGTGATGTGCAATTATCGTGAATTATATAACGGCCTTACCAAAACCGGAACGAAACGATTGATAACAGAATTTGTGACTAGGACCACTAAAACAACAGCACTACTTGAGCAGGCAAATGAAGTGAAAAATATTTCTAGAAAGTATGTCATAAACGAATGCGTAGATCATCAGGAAGTGAGAGCAATTAAAAAGTAATTTTTATGATATAATTTTTTTTTATTCGGGATAGAAGTCGTTTTCCAACCATTGCATAAGTTCCATCACACACCCCCACCCAATTTTCCCAAGAAATATTGTTTCTCGCGCTGTAAGAATTTACCAATTTAAAGATTTATTCTCCTGTACTCCTTTATAGTTGCTTGCAAAAAAGAACGTTTTCAACGAATCCATTTTGTATTCATATTTTGCAAAACAAATTAGTTTGCAGCGTTTTGGGCAATCGGAAGATTTATCCAAGTTTTACTTTTTTGAATTCTGATTATAAGTTCACTTTCCATATTATCTGTCATTTCGAATATTCTGCGACAAATCGTTGTATCAAAGAGTGGACTTGATATATTTGTTGTTTTTCCTTTTCTTCAAACGTCACGCCTACCTCACCCTCCGCTGATGGAACAATTAACTCTTCAGGAATTGCGTACGGCCTCCAATGCTTTTTTGTTAATATCGGTAAAAATAGACAAAGTTTTACTTAAATCCCCTATTTTTTCTGCAAAAAATCAATGGTTCTATCGTTGGTTTCAATGACTCCTTTGACAGTACTGCCAGATACATAAGGCGGGTTGGTTCATCATGTTCAGTACATGCAAAACCATATTTTATAAACTCATTGTCAAATTTAAGAACTGGTCTCTTTGCTTTTACTTCTTTATGTCTCGACCCATAGATTGAATACCACTTACATACTTTATGTAAAATGTTAACTTACTTTTTTCTTATTTTTAGATATCAGTATGGACAATAATGAATTTTTATCGTATTCAGTGTAATTATAAATAGACAGTGATGGTTTTTGGCACACCTCATTGTGAACAAGGTTTCGTTTTTATGAAATTGTTTGAATTAAAACAATTCTCAAGTGATTTAAAAATCACAGTAAGGTTACAAAAGTTCCCTTTCAGAAGTATTCTAAAAAGTTTCATTACAGTAATTTTTTTACGTTTATATTATTTATGAAAACAGTCAAATTATAAATTGAATGCACACAACGAGAGGCGACTGGTTCCAGTCGAACAGCTGACACCAAGCAACATTGATGGATGAAATGCAATCGAAACGTCGGAGAGTCAGTTGTTTTAAGAACTATTAATCGTCTACGCGGAACATCCGAGAAAGCCATTGAAAGAAATGTATATCTTTCAACAAAACTTACTGACGGCGGTATAACAATGAAAATATTCGAAATTAGCAGTCTAGAAAATTAAAATTCCGCAAGTATATCAAATGTAAATGATCAACAAAATAAAAAAAAATCAATAACAATTGAGTTCCCCTATTGTAGCAATTATAAAAAATGTAAAAGGATTGCCTTTTCGGTTTTCCACTTGAAACGAGTAACAGTATGGATATAACAGATTATTTATTTTGATATTACTTCAATTTGTAGCATCTACAGTTGCAGTCGCTTCATTATAAAAGGTGCATTGTTTTTATGTTGCTTTCAGTTTTCATACGAGGATAAATTGAAAACTGTCGGAGCTAGAGAAAGAATATCGCGTAAACTATAAGTTTATTTTTCAAAGTAATCATCGTCAAGTTCAATGAATTTGGTCCACATATGTTCAAGTGTTCTTATTCCATCCCTGTAAGCCTTTTCGTCCAGCTGGTCAAAATAGGCATTTTTGGCAGCAATCACATCTGCATCGGACGGGTACTTTTTTCCAGAATTTCTGATGGGGCTAAGTCCGGCGAGTAAGGAGCATGGGGTAACAATTTAAACTCGAACTCACTGATTTTTGCTTTGGCAATAACTGACTTGTGACCTGATGATACAGAAAGTTTTCTCTTTGTCAATTTGTCTTTTAGTTCGTCAAGTAAGGTAGCATAGTATTCCCCGATGGTTGTTTCACAATTTCTAAGATAATCCACTGAAAGAATACCCTTGACATCCCATAAAACTGAAGCCAACACTCGGAGCAGGTTCTCCCGCGGTCGTCCACTGCTTGGATTGCTGCCTAGTTTCTAGTGTATAATGTTGCATCAACGTCTCATCCATTATAATACATCGCCGCAAAAATTACACGATCGAGTTTAAACAAGTCCAAACAATTTTACGTGTTAGCTTTTGCTCCAGTATGAGCAAGCGCGGTACCCATCGCACGGATAAATTGCTCAGCCTCCACTGTTGAAGTGCCCACAGCATCTATGTCACAGTATCTTCATCGCCTTCACTCGCCGGTCCTTCAATGGAACTTCATTAACTTTATCGATAATTTCTTTTATGGCTTTCCTGGACGCGGTGCATCCATCGATGACAGCCTGTCAAATAACTATTATGTTATTATATTATTTGTTATTTCACAGCCAGATTGATAAAGCTTGAAATAACATAACGCCGTGACAATGTTGCATAAATTTGTATCCTATATGGGATAGGCTTTTCAATTCACCCTCGTACATACTTTGTTTTTGTTTGTTTCTTGTTCCGTTCCAATTTTTTAAATATTTGTTGTTGATGTTGCTTTCCCGCACGCTTAATTTTGAAATTATTTGATTTATTTTCTGTAATTCTTTGAATTTTTACTTTCCATTATTCCACTAATTTCTATGGGTCTTTTACAGGTTCTGACGCGAAAAGGAGTGGTAATGATTTAAGTATTTTTTAATATAAGTTCATAAACTATTTATATTATGCGCGAATGAATGGCCCCTAAACGTGTTTATCTCGTTTGCAATCGCGCCAAAAAATGAATACAGTCACGCATAAACTGCGTTCACGGGGAATCGCGTACGCACAGGCGTGTCCAAGTTAGGCCAATGGGGGGTGCGCACGGAGCACCCTCACGACGTGTAGGTGGAGTCAGTATCCCCATGCACCCCCGTCGCCCTCTAAAACCAACTAACCGCCGGGGTTAGGGTGACGCTATGGCGCCAAACACTCCGGCTCTTTGTTCCCTTGTTTGTTAGCGTGTTTACACCTCACGATGCGTCTCTTGTTCGGAACATAAATTTCGGACCTCCCGCTCCTCCGCATTTATCCGTACGTCTGCGATTTATATTCGTTCGCTTAACGCCAAGTCAATATTGATGATGTTTTATGGCGGCCGTGTTTCATATTTTGCGACGAATTTGTCAACGTGATTCTTTCCGTAACAAATGGTTCGAAAATAAGGCGGCGGACGGAGGTAAATCGCCGAATGCATCTACGTCGCGCTGCGTCGAAATCGATAGTCTGCAATAATGAAAGAGTCGGAGCTTAAATTGCGTTTTTGCTGCGACACTCGCGCCACCTTCCACAATCGAACTACGATGCAGCCGGTAATCACATTAATTTAAATTCGATTTGAAGAATTAAATTATAGTTAAATGACACCTTTGTCAAATATACTACTTCTATAACTATACTAAAAACCAAGTGCAAAATTGGAGTACTTGCTGCAGATACATATATACTTACTCTGGTCATTTTATTTGTATTTGTTATTTATTGCGGTCAGTGAGGTTGCATGTTCTATTCATGTAACGCAATGATTCGTTTAAGACAACTTTATATTTGGTTAGCATCATCAACCGTCAAACTTGCAACAAATACAGATTTTTGTGTTATTGTTCAATATTGGGCAACCTATTTTAACATGAAAAGGTAAATATTAAAAGATTACCTCATGGGTTGCCAAACTTAATCAGTCCGCGGATAATATGTGTACAATGACATAAATCAGGCACATAAATCAGAACAACTCTTAAGATAAACCCCACCACGTGAAGCTCACATTTATTAAATTTCAATCAAAAGGACCATCAAGTTAAAATATGAAAATATAAAAAAATATTAAATAAATGGCGAGAAATATAATGTGGCGGGTGAGTTTACTGGTCGTCACACATTTTTTCCAAATGCAGAATAAGATTTGACATTGTCACTCTCATATCTCGCTTCACATTGATTCTTGAACAATAGTTGGTTTTTACTACAGCTATAGCTGTCGCAATGGGAATGAGGATCCTTAGAGCTTTTAAGGTTATAGTTGGATATTAATTTTTATTGATATCCAACACTCAAATTTTGTTTTCTGGCTCTTGTCGCAAGGGAGTTCAATAAGACTCTCTTCTTTCTGGTAAGTGAATTCTTGTGGAGATTAAGCAGGGAAAATATTTTGTATACACGCAAGTTTCTCGACATTGCATTCCTCAAAGATATTTACAACTTGGTTGGCCAAATGCCCCAACGTGACATTGTCGCAATTTATAGAAACCAAAATATTATTGTTATATATAAGGAATGTGAGAAAGGTTTGCAGTGTATTAAAATTCCCAAGACGGGTCGCCTTCGAGTTTTGAATTATGCAAGACTTCAGAACTTCATTGAATCTGTAAGAAAAAGAAAAGGGGTTTCAACGAGAAGATTAGGCCGAAGATTTCACATTTCCCATATGACAGTCAAGAGGGAAATTAGCAGAAATAATTTAAAATATAGAAAGCGACAAAAATGTTCAAAATACACGGCTGCTCAATTACAGAAGATTCCAAGATGCTGCAGACAATTAATATTAGAACATTTCAAAAACAATGCCATAATATAATTTTAGGCTACGAAAAATATTTTACATTATCCAACTTCGAAATAAAAAGAAACAAAGGCTTTTATACAGACAACATTGAGAACGCTAATAATGGCGTAAAGTATAAGAAAAATGCGAAAGTTGAGGACAAGGTACTAGTGTGGTGTGCCATTTCGGAAGCTGACACCTAGAATGATCCACAATAGGAGAGTTTTGGGCTTTACTCGGTAGAAAAGTTTACGACGGTGGGTGGGTAGCCCAAAATGAAGAAGAACTACGACGAAGAATCCACCAAAAGATTGGAAAGTTTAACCCACTTATCTTCCAAAGGATGATGAGACGCATTCGCACCAAATTGCGAACAATTAAAAGCCATGGCCGTTTAGCTGCTATGTCACGTATTTATGCAATTCAGAGAAACTATCTTGACCTCCGTCCTCATTGAATCTGAAAAAGTTTCTAATTGCGAATGTTATGTTTTGTTAGTGCAGACACAGATTCCACGTGCTGCACAATGTGACATTTTCATAATCTAGACGGACACAATTATTTTTACTGAAATCTGTGAGCTAAATGGGATGTTAGGTGTTTTAAATGAAATAGAAAAGCAGTATGAAGAGTTTAAACATATATTTCAATATACTATAAATACCAAATACTTATAATCCGGTATTTGAATATACAATCGTTAAATCGAATAAGAAAACATTTCAACTAAAAGACACATAAGACAAATCAATTCAAAAGAATATATAAAAACAATATGCTGTATTTATACATACAAAAGTATGTATACTTATGTTATAGCAAATAATTTAAAAAAAGTATATAAAATTTAGAGAAATTAGTCGGTATCACCACCATCCATAGCGAAAGCTCTCACTTCCAATAGCTGGCACCTTTCTGAAGAAATTTTGCTACGATTAGTTTTCGGAGGAGCACGTAAACTTGCAATATATGGATCTGAAGTAATGAGTAGTCTGTTTACTATATCTCTATTTGTATCAACTATTGAGGTTTTCCTAGTGCATAATTCTCTTAATTTTCTATTATCCTTATTTCTTACTTTTGCCTCTTCAGACATTTGACCTATTGGAAGAATACAAGAATCAATATTGTCTTTTCCATGCAAAAGAAATTGATGAATGCTTACAGGCATTGGATACCATGACTATTCCCTTATATACAATTTTCTCGTTTCTTGAGTGTATTCATTAAATGTATCACTGTTTATGGGAAATCTACTATGTATGCACTCCAATATGACAAGGAAGTGCTCAATAAGCGCAACGTTGATACCGGTTATTTCAGCTGACTTATTCGTGTTCCCTGTTTGCTGTTTAGGCATGTCAACCAACAAACACAGCTTACTTATGAACTTATCTTAGATTTGTTTCTTTTTTCAGGACCTTTGTTTTTATTTTCAGTTCCCCTAGCCTGCCATTATTTAATATTTAAACGGTAAGCAAGGTGTAAAGTGCATTAAAAAAATCTTATCTTATTGTCAAGAATGGTGACAAGCCCAGAGAAAAGTGATCACTGTTTACAAGCTTTTCTAAGATAAGTCTTTCATTGTTCGTTTCACTAGGCTTAGCACCACACAAATAACAAAGAGTGCACAAGTTATGGCATTACAAATTTTGCCATCAATCATACAGAATATCAAAGTTGTATTTACGAAAACCATGTCATTTACAATGATTTTTGTGGATAAAAGTTATGTAATTTGCATCTTTATTTTATTAACTTCTGTATTAATATCATTCCCGATTTTCCTGGCAAAAACAAATTTGATGAGTCGACAATATCTAGTTGAAGATGGGGAAGTTTTGCCATACAATTTGTTTAACGTTTTGGCAATTCAGTGAATATAATTGAATAGCCACCATTGATGAGCTGAACAAACTTTAGTCAGTAGAATTTGGATCTGAATTTGTTCGGAAAGCTCTTTTATGATTGCCGCTGAATCTCTTTGACCTTCCTTCCGAAGCTGTGATTCGGCTGCAAATGATATCTTTTCCTGACTCGATGTTTCAAGGATGTGCTTAAGGCGCCTTTCCTTTGTTTCATCACTACAACTCTCGAAGTCGTTTAACGACCTTTCAACCCTTTTACTCGGTCCAGGTAGTGACACACTTTCGATATTTTCTATTGCAATATCAAGAAATGATATATGTTAGTCTAATCACAAAGAATTCGTTTTTAAAACGCGTTCTTCATGTCTTCCCGACTTTAACCACTTTTGTTCAATTTTGGCTAATACTGATTGTTATTTCTAAACTTTTCTGAAAAGGATGAGCTACAAAATTCGTCCATTATATACTTCACTAAAGCATCCGTTCTTGATTCATTGGCATTGGCATACCAAACTTTAAAAAAATCGGACGGGAAATACCTGAGCTCATTCTGTAATTGAACAAAACCTGTATGAGTGTCGCAAACATTCGCAAAAAATAGAACATTTCGTGAAGGCAATAAGTAACTCTTTCAGAAAATATGATGAGTGATTTTTATAATGCAATATAATGTACTAAAAGTCTAGTCCAAGGTAAAATATACATTTTTGTCATAGAGAAAGAAACATGAACTTTTCTAATAGTACTCGCCGTATTCATCGAGCAAACTTAGACGAATTGCGTGATCGCACGGGGTGCTTGGCCAACGGAACTTTGGAAGTCGGCTGGTCGGAGACACATATTATATTGTTCGGCGCGATTTTTTGGAATACAAAGCTTAATTTCACATAATATGGTTCAACTCCTTTGCAAATAGATTAGTGCGTTGGTCTAATATACGTTTCAGTAAAAAGTAGGATTTAACAAAGTACCTTTAGTTTTCATGACCTTCCTCTTGTAGAAAAGTGTGAATTTCTTGACATAGCTCGAATGCACAGGATAAGATAATGTGAATGTGAATGCCATCGTGAACTGCAGTAGTATAGCAAGGCTGTGTATTCAGTTTCCATGTCCATGCATAGTGTTTTTAAAAATATGGCTTTCAGTGATCTAGTTTTTATGTAGTTCTTGAGCTACATGATGGATCCTTCGACTAATAATGTTATTGGACAAATGTACTGTTGACACTAATTTTTCCGCGGATTTTTCCAGCACAAGTGTAAGTTTTTTTTTGTTTTGGAAGATGCTAGCAGTATGTTGCTTGGTACTAAGGCTTGTTTACTTTTTTTGCTTTTGTAAATCTTGCAAATTCTTACTAAAGAATTCGAGAGATTTTTCAAACATGTTAATGTGATTGGTCTCGAGATGTCAATTTAACTTATTTACTGGATGTTCCTATACTTTCAGACGTTAGAACTTTTAAATAGGACACACACTGCGGTCTCTCTTCATTGTCTAGATCTACTGAAGCAAATCAAAAATTCAAATAGTTATAATCCTATTTACGATATTTCCATTTCTTTGCTATCCCACCTCTTGTTGACGATCGATCGCTATTACTTGAACTGCCTACTTCCTTATTTAATAAAAAAATCTCTCAATTTTCCTACGACTTTACACAAGCAACATGCTGAAACAAGCGGCGCTGCTCTGGTAGCGGACGCTGTACTTTTCTTCTCAGGAGTTTACTCTTTTATTGTTATTTAGGAGTTCCTAAATAACTGGTTCACCGAAATGGCGCCGTATTTATTTTAAGGCGCCCCAGCTAATTTGGAGGTTCGCGAAACTTCGATAATGGCAGTATGCTATGTAAGTCAAGCTACATACTTTTCTGGAATATTCCATGTGCTTCGAGAATGTTCCATATATTTCTAGAAAATTCTAAAATCTACAGGAGTGATCTAGTGTAGATGTTCTAGAGAGTTTCATTAGCTTCGATAACGAAATATTTATTTGAGAATATTCGCTGTATCTGCTGACATTCGCAGAAGCAAGCATGAAGCAAGTAGTAATTCGAAATTTAAAATAAAAAGACCAATTTAAATAACATTTAAAATAATATGTGAATAAACCTTAGTACATACATACATAATTTTGCCCATTTCAGGCCAGCTATAGTCGACAATTTAAATAGCATATGACATATCTGACCAGGATACACAAGTTTTTTTTGATATGACCGATAATCGCGCATTTGTTTCGTTGCACTAATATCCCACTTGCATACATTAATGTTAAATCGCATACATATTACATCATGCCGTTCGTATCTTATGGATCATTCAAATTGCAACGTCTTTGGAGCTCCTCCGCGCTCCGATTCCATTAGAATTTAAAGTTCGTGATATCGCTCGAATGTTTTCAAATCTGAAATTAAATTTCGTAATTTATTGCCTTTTTTCCCCGACAATTCGTTATTATTCTGCGTAATCTGATTTTATGGTTCATTAGTTAGAGATTTGTCTCGGAATAAGTGCCCGGGTCGTTACACCGACATGGGAGTCGCCCGTTTTAAGTAAAACGTTTTTTTTCCCTGCTTTTAATCAAAACTGTAACGACGAACGTTTATGTGTGCAATGAGTCTATTTCGGGAAAGTGGGAATTAAATGCGATCTCGTTGTGTCTTTCACAAATTTAACGATTTGCTTTACGCTTATGGGCTTGTAATTTTATGTACGTACAATAAAATTTTAACGCCTAAAGTGTGTTTGCTGGTTAGCACAGCCACAGTACGTGGTAAATAACTCTGTAATTAGATGCTTATAGGTGTCTGGTAATATTGAGATATTTTATGTTTTTTTAATTGTCTGAGTACTGTAGGTGTACTGACGTCCTGAGGGTCAGTATAGGTCAGTGGTTCTTAACAGTTTAGGCGTTGTTCGCTGTGGAAGTTCCATATGGACCAACTCATTTTTGTTTCTATTATTCCATAAGTGTTGCTGTGAGGGTATAATTACAATTATCAGCTATCGTGGGCCCAAATAAAGGACGGGATCGCATGGAAATCGAAAGAAACATTGTCGAGTTTCATTGCCGAGTAGAATCGTCATGCTTCTGCACGTTACGGATTTCGATGCGAAACACGGAAAAGGAATACTGCAATTCAATCCGGTTTCATTTCGTCCAGACATAGATTTTTTGAAATATAATTTAATTATAGATTATGTGTTCATGTATATTATTTACAAAAAAAAAGTATTTTTAGGGCAAACACATACTGATATTAATATTAGTTAATAATAATGATAATAATAATAACAGAAGCCAGTTACAGGACAAAAACAAACTGCATAGTGTGTGCTATACAGGGTGTTCACAGAAGTGTCACAAACTTTGAGGGTTGATAGTATGCCCCAGTGGCGGCTTGTCAGAGGAGGCAACGAAGGCAATGCCTCCCGTAATCATTTTGTATAATGACATTTTTTTGTAATTTATTTTTTTCTATACATGTGTGTTGTTACGTGTTGTTTTTTGTATTAAAAACGCGTATTTTAGTAAATAGTTGTAGTTGTAGAAATTACAATTTTCAAACATCTTATACCGCGAAAATATTGTGAAATTTTGCCGGCCGGAGGCGAACTAAATTCAGCATCACAAACTTCTGCATTTGACGCGCTGAACCGATACAAAACCTAGCGCAGTCCGTATTAACTAGAGACTTTTCTCGGTAAAAACACAT
Source organism: Geotrupes spiniger (assembly GCA_959613385.1). NCBI lineage: Eukaryota > Metazoa > Arthropoda > Insecta > Coleoptera > Geotrupidae > Geotrupes > Geotrupes spiniger. The sequence goes on along the minus strand of OY390737.1, from coordinate 30,582,134 downwards.
CGGCTGGAGGCATGCCGCCAGACGCTGCGTCACGGCACATGAATACTCCCACTGTTTCTCGTGCAGTTGTGTGACGCATTAATGTTGGTGATGGTGACATATTGCTGTTACTAAGGTAAAGTAATTTTCTACAGTTTATTGATCGTATTTATTGTATTGAGCACTAATGTACCTAGTTTATCTTTTATCTTAAACATTTTCGATATTTCGATCAACACAAATAAAAATCATTTAATATTTACATGCAGGACGTTGTACATTACACACATTTGGTATGGCCCAAAATATACCGAAAAGTCTTAATGAACATGGATCCGCAAATGGACGGTTTCGGAGATACGATTTTTTTTATTTCCACAATACCCATCTTGTAGACGAGATTTCTTCGAACCAAAGGCAACAAATGTGGTATTCCGGCGCACTTTTCGATTGCCGTTAGTGAGTATTGACACGGAACTTTTGGAGGAAGATGCGCAGGAAGGTGCGGACCTGCGAAATCGCCCGATTTAAACCCCCTGATTACTTTCTTTAACGATATTTGATAATGTTAGTACACGCTACGCCTGTAAATGATCTCTCCGATCAACGAGTATATCAAGGATGCCACCGAGGTCTTTTCGAAAGAGTTCGAAAGTCCATGCCACCTAGATGTGGCGTAAGTGGTGTAAACGTAAAATGTTTCGTATCTTCCAAACGGTCCATTTACGGACATGCCCATTAGGATTTTTCGGCGTATTTTGGGCCATACTATCAGCTCTCAAAGTTTGTGACACTTATTTTTTAACATCCTGTATACAGTGGAAAAAATAACACAAAAATGTGCTATGTATCAATTTCATCTTAAATCGCACACTGTGAATTTGCTAGCAAGACCATATTGTCGTGTTGTAGCAAATATTCATAGTCTATGATTATCCCAGGGTACAGTCCCATGACAGGAACTTCAGTAAGTTGTATTATCTCAATTGCTGTTGTGTAGCGTAATGCGTATACAAAACCACATATGCATATTTCAATATGCTGGTCACAAATTCAACAATGTCTTCAGAAATCTCGCATTTCAGAAATATCTTTACGTTATCATAATAAATCCCAACATCTTACATGCCTTAATACACACGGTTTCAATGTGACTGCAATCAATGTAATTGCGAGTCAAATAGAAGTCCAGTGAAGTGAAGAAGTTCGATCTATTCAGTTGCTGATCATTTATGGCACATATTGACACACGTTTGTTAGCTTTCATACTGTAAGATATTACACAGCATTTATCAATATTTAATTTCAGCTTAAATTTTTTGTACCTGACAGCAACTTCATTGAAATTCATCTGCAGATTATCTACACCGGGCTAATTTCCAATTACTGAATAATAATAATAATAATAATAATAAATTTTATTTGCTGTCAAATTTCATCGAAACATTAGCATCGTCAGTAATAGTCTACATATACATATACAATAAACATACAAGCTATAATTACATCACATTAGTAAGTCAAACAACATATACCAATATGTACATCTTTCTTTAAATCAGTCTTTATTTCCATTTATATATTCCTCGAAACTATAAAAACAATTCTCTAGTAAAATGTTCTTAATTGCCTTTTTGAAAACTGAAAACCGCTGAATATCTTTTATTTGTTTAGGTAAAGCATTGAAAGCCCTTATCGCTCTAAAATACGGGCCCTTCTCATACAACGCCAAGTTATGATGTGGTACAATCAGATCATCCCCATTCCTGGTATTCATTGAAGCTGACATTTCTTTGTTCGTCTTAAAACTAGAAGAAAATTTATGTTGATACAATAGTATTCCATATATGTAAAGACAAGGCAGCAGCAAAATACGTAGTTCCTTAAAATAATTTTTGCAAGGTAAGTGCTGCCAGTCTCAACATGCATCTAACAATTTTTTTTTGAATAACAAAAAGCTGCTTGACGCCTGCTGCAGCCCCACAAAAAATTACACCGTAAGTCAGTCTCAATATGCGCAAAATAAAAAATTCTTAAAGTTTCCACAGAAACGGAATCTCTTACTTTATAGAATGCATAGAAAGCTGTGCTTATCTTATTCATTAAAATGATTATCTGATCTTCCCATTTAAACATACAATCAATTTCTAAACCCAAAAATTTTGTTGTTGAATTTTGAGGAATTGTTTCTCCGTTTATAGCTAATTATAAAGATTCGCAATTTTGCTTACTATTGAAAACTAACAAATTTGTTTTTGCACTATTTAATTTTAGTGAATTAATCTCGCACCACCTGATCATTTTTGACACTGCAATATTTGATAATAATGAAACTTCCGCCATAGATGTTCCTACATTAATGCAACTGGTGTCATCAGCGAACTGGCATTAAAATGCATTCAAAATTAAGTCATTTACATAAATTAAAAACAGCAAGGGACTCAATATTGAGCCTTGTGGGACACTCTGTAGTACATTCTTAGTTTCAAAGTATATAGTAGTAGTATTTGGCCCAGTAATACCCACTTTCTGACTTGGACCTGTTAAATACGATTCTACTAATACTTGAGGTACCCCCCTTATCCCATAACAATATAATTTAGCAAGCAATATTTTTTGATTTATGCAATCAAATGCCTTCGTTAAGTCAAAAAACACACCCGCAACTTTATTTCTCTTGTCAATTTCATTTGATATATAAGTTAAACAATTATAAATAGCTTCTTCGCAAGATTTACCCCTAACAAAACCATATTGTTTTTAATTTAAAATATTGTTCCCGAGTAAGTGATTAAAAATTATTTCATATATTACTTTTTCGAAGATTTTTGAAAATGCTGGCAGCAAAGATACAGGTCTATAGTTTTCAACTTTAGTCTGACTCCCCTTCTTGAATACCGGAACCACCCTGTTTGAGGCCATCAGGAAACTACATATGATTTGATCAACATATTTAATTATTTTAGTGGGAATTTCATCCAGACCAGATGACATTTTTGGTTGCAAATCATTTATAATCCTTAATACGTCAACTTCACCACAAGGTACCAAAAACATGTTCTCTAAGTCAGTCTCTATTATTCCACATGCCTTTGAATTATAGCTTGAACTTTGACCCAAACAAAAATAATCACTAAATGCGGATGCAACTTCACTTGTATTTCTACAATTATCTAACTCAATAACCTCAAACCTATTTTTCATACCCGATTCTGTCTTGATTATGTTCCACACTGCTTTTGCTTTATTTTTCGAATTAATTTAATTTTATTGTCATTAAAGTTTTTTTGGTTCTGATAATGTAGTTTTTATAGTCCCTTTTCAAATTTTTATAGTGTTTTAATACATCTTTTCGTCCGACGATAAAGACCGTAAATGGAACGAATTTCAAGTGCTTTATATTTGACTTCAGCTGTTACCTTTTTTGCGTTTCTTACCTTTTTAATAGGAAACGACAGGTTAAAATAGCAAAGGAATGTATTTAGAAAACATTCATATTTAGTATTCACTTTGTCATACATTTTAAGCTCTTGCCATGTTTCGTTTAATAAATAGTTTTTATCTACTTTGCGTTAACAATAGGTCCATTATGATACTGAAATGGGCTCAAAACAGTTTAATAATAGAGGCTATTATTAAACTGTTTTTGGTAACTATTTGTTCTGTAAGATTGGCGACATTTCATTCCACTACTCATAACACACGCGTCAAATATGGAATACATAACCATAATTTTAGAAACGTTACATTTATTACAATTATTAATGCGCTATTTGAGCAACACACTAAACGAAAAGCTTGCACCAAAGCAACATAGCTTCAATCCTTCTTTTCTGCCATATTTTTGAAGGTTTTCACCAAATTTAAAGAAATTTAAATATTTCAAATGGTATTTTCCGCCTGTCAAATATGACTTGACGATGTCGTCATTGTTACTCCTAAATATCCCTAGGTTATAATGCTACATTTTTTTGTATTCGAAATTTTGTATAATTTATATAAAATCAGTAACGCAAAGTAGATAAAATAGTATATTATACTCGTTTGCTAAGAGGCATTGTAGCACTTGCTCCATTGGAGCACTCCTCGCTTCGATCGTCGTGCCCCAAACCCACGCGTACTACAATAAGGCCTCTTATTAAACTTGTATAATAATATACTATTAAACATTTGATGTTTTCATAATTAAAAACTCTCCTGAACACATATTGAGTTTTGCTTACCTCATTCATAGACAATTCCAAAACAACCAGGTCATTGTCTGATAATTCCGATGGTACCACCAAAGCGTTCAAAATACATTTCTACTTCATCATAGATCACATCCACTTGTCCATGCAAGTGTATCACTTATAATCATAAACACTAGTATAAAATGTATGTTTATAATTTATATCAGTTCATAAGTACTGAGTATGATTGGATAGGAAATCTGATTCTTTGTTTCCCTATTATGGATTTGAGCTTTTCACCACGATGTATACTTCAGAAGAAACCACGCCTTTGCCCCTATTAACCTAACGACTTCTGCTATCTAACGGCCAATTTGATATGGATATTCCATGTCGCCAACATATTGCAATTGCAGTAGCAAACATTCAAAATATGGTGAATTACCAAATTGTGGTCTAAAAAATATAAAATGAACATACATAATTTTATTTTTCACATTGGAGAATTATAGAAGCAAACTTTTTCAAACATAAGCCTAAAAAATAAAATTGAAAATGTGGAGAAATTAGAAAAGAGAGCAAGTGCATAATCAAATTAAAATTAAATTTGCAATATTTTATAATGTATTATTCATCGAGCAGTAATAATTGTTTTTATCCAAGAGGATGAAATGTGTTACGCGAACGAATGCAAGTGTAGAGTGTAGTACGTCAAGTGAGTAATTGGTATTACTGTGAGTATGATAAAATACTTTTTCTACGGCTACTGGAGTTTCCACAATTTAACATAATGACGTATGATTTTGTGCATTTCCCAAATCACTTGAATTATTCAACAGCTTGTACCCAATAATTTTAAATTACTAGAATAAAAATTTATTGGGTATTTGTATTGAATAATTACTGGTGACTTACCTGTAAGTTATTCGTTTTTTGTAATTTTTTTAGCGGTAGCTTGTATCCATCTTCCTTCTGCATCGCCCAGTTCCAACCAACATTCTTCGTTATTCTTAATTATTGATGGTGTCACTACTATTAATTTCTGTTAATATGATTTATTATCATTGTTGCATATTTTATGTGTATTGTAAGTTAGGCGTATGGATTATTTTTTAAATACATATTTCATGAAGCAGTTAACTACTTATGATTTGATTTATATTCGTATTCATCAAATTGTTTTTTTGCAGATTTTAAGGGACATCAGGCAGGGGTCCGTGGTCCTTTATCAGTCGGTATGTCTTATTTACAATATTTTTCAATCTTCATGAACGCTTTTAAAACAGCTGTACAAATTTTTATAATCTAACTGTGATTTTTGTTTACGGTTTGCGCAGCGTATCGAACGAAATGTAACATTCATAACATGCTTGATTTTCATTTAGTGCGGTCAATTTGTTCTTAAATTTGGATTTTAAGCTAAAATATGGTTTCGACAGTTTTATTTATTATGAAAATGTTCTCTTCAACGTTATATTCGCGTCGTCAGGTATGTCTTCTCGATCGTAGCGATCTAGAGGAACGAAACGTCGAAGCAATTCTTTACACACCTAGAGAAAATGATGTCAGATGAATTTCTTCAATTGCCATAACTATCGCAGTAATATATATTAAAATGTGGAACAATTTGTAGTAAAAATTATAAAATAATGTAGAATTATTCGTGTACTGTTTCCTCTTTTTTTGGTATTTAACTTTAAATTTTAAACATTATTACAACTGTACGAAATGTATGTATGCAAAAGAAAAATGATTGAAATAACTGTTACTCTAGTCAGTTCTACAAGATAAAAGAATATTTTATATTTTACTTCAATTGTAACAGAGTATACAAAACGAAGACCCTCATCAAAAGGTACACCATCGCGCAATCGCCCCACTACCTGGCGCAATTTCACTCAACAGCAAGAACATTAATTGCAAGATCAGAAAGGATAGCCTATGGCAGAAACAAGAACAAAGAAATGAACATCTACGAAGCACTAGCACAGAATGGATTTTCAAAACGGGGAGTGGGTGGAGGGGAGTGGGTGGCTAGGGTGCTATTAATTCAGCAATCTATATAGAAACACTGGAGAATATATACACCCGCGAGAACAAGGGTGAAAGAGGGCTTACCAGAATCTCTGTGATATAGGAATTCAATCAATAGTCGGGCCAGTGCGTAGCCCAGATCTCAATTTAATCGAGCATATGTAGGATGCGATTGGAAGAATTAGGCAGAGAAAAGTTCCTTCTTCACGGGACGATCTTGGGATGACATTCATTGAGGAATGGTACAATTTTCACAGGATACACTTAGAAACATATTCACAGCCTAACTAGAAGATTGCAAGCAGTTATCAATGCAAGGGTGGAAATATCGGATATTATCAGTCGACTTTATTTCTCTACCCTTAATATATATATTTTTGTAAAATCCTTGCTGTTTGTGACTTACTTACGTACTGATAAAATTGTTTCTTCTTATTTTTATTCTTATTTACATGGGTTAAATGAAGAACATAAGAAATAAATAAAATCCGTAAATATTAAGCGGTGCAATAATGTAACGAGGACGTATTCCTCCCACCATTCAACTTAGTACAATTGTATTGTGTATTGGAATTTAAAATTCTACTTCTTGATACAATGTTTGTGAATCTAATCACAATAATAACTTTTGGCAAAAGTAACATAAAATGACGTAACGATATTATAAAGCTTCTTATTTATCTGTTACTGTAAAAATTTAATATTTCTAAGTTTAAAGTAATATATTAAAAAATGCAAGCAATAATCGAACGCAAATAAAAATTAAAACTGTTCAGAGCGGGTCTAATATTTTTCCTATAATTCCAAGATTTTGGAAAAACGTTAAAGAATGTTTGATTATTGGTTGAAATCGACGATTTGTTATAAAATACCATTAAAATTCTAGTAATTTATATAAAATTTCAGTACACTTTGTGCACTTTTTATAATGAAAATAATAAACTTTATTGCATTAATTCTTTCCTAATATAAACAATAATACAAATAAGATCAAAGGCGAAGTTCAGATTTAATCCGGTTTTATGCTTAACCCTTAAACCTTAACCTAATCTTATCTAAAAATTAAATATAAATTAGTATAGATTTACCATAATTTATTTGTGGCTCTGCAGAATGTGAAATTGATGCACAAATCTCATAGATAACTGCCGCCGAAAAACAAGTTCAGATACAGCACCTTTATAGTGTAGGTTTTAATTTCAGGCAACACGCAATGAGATGCACTAACCACTAAACAACCAAGCTTATCCTCAAGTCGCCTTGACAGAACTGCCCGTTGTTTGCAAAACCACCAAGAGAAATTAATTAAAATTAATCATAGTAAGTTCTATGACGTATTTATTTATTTACAAGATAAATCGATTTAAATACATCACATGTTTACTAGGATTAATTTTGATTATTGGCGCTTAGTGGTTCTGTCAAAGGTGGGAATTTCCGTTATGGAGAGATGGAGATATTTTGTATTGATAATCCATTATACTGTTCATTTGTAGTTATTAGCGTCCTACATTTTTAACTATTTGGGGTTTAGTTTCCAACCTGATTTCTCACTCTTGAAAAGAGTGCAATGGTCGAACAACTATACCACATAAAATGCAATAATATTTAAGATTCGCACAATTAGCAGAACGTAATACTCAAAATATGTGTGCCGTTGTTTGCAAACAAATGTTTTTTCTGAGTTTTGGAAACAGATAATAGACTGACGGTGCTAAATCCGGAAAATACGAATACGTAGTTATCAAATTCAAAACCTGTTCATCATCAACGACTTGTGAGCATGAGCTATGTCCTCCAAAGAGAGCACACTTCTGGCAGGTTGTCCGCTTTTCTTTAACTTTGTTCCTATATATCGACAACAAATACTGCTAAACTAATGCTATCATTTTGTTTATTATATACATACATGTAAATAGCATTGTCGGATAGCGTTAATTAAACTAATATCTAATTGGAAATATCGTACATAATTTCTTGGGTGCATATTTGAAATATCTCCGGTATATATTTGAAGTGGTGGTCCTCGTCTAGTAGGTGCATATCTTGAATCTTGTTGCCCGAACTCGAGGATTCTATTATGTTCTTTTATTGTTGTTGTTGTTGTTGTTGTTGTTCTTTCTTTCTTCAATCCTTACAACTTGTACAACGTGTAAATTCGGGAATTTCGTTTATGTTCGTTTTCATTTTGTTGTTATTGACTGACCGAAAATGAAACAAGATTAGTAGGTCATAAACACTATAAACGAAAATGTTTATCAATATTTGAAAAGAATTATCTAAGAACAAATAAACATATATTATAATTATGTGCAAATCGAAAATCTTAAATTCAAAAGAAGTGGAATTTTAACATAGAATTGAGGAAAAAAATACAGAAAAAGGTAACAAAATGCAATTTGGAAACCAAACGAATGCAAAAGAACAGGGTAACGTTTTATGGCAACTGCACTTGTGTGGTAATAGCTTGGTCTGAAGGACTTTGTTTTCGTATCGCTGAAATACACCCTTGCTATAATATCAAAAATGAAACAAATGGAACATGGAACGATCAAGAATGAAATAAAATGTAAATAAATGAATATTAAATTAAAATAAATCTGCGAAATAAAAAAATCAATAAAATAAAAAACTAACGTAGGAATATGCCAATAATATGAAATAAATGAAGAACGGCAACGCCAAAAAGTACAATTTATTAAATATACCCACGTCGAATCTAATCTATTGGAGCTTGGACGAATGTAATATTTTAAATAGATATTAATCGAGGGTATTAGCGTTGATTGAATGAATTTTTGAAATAGAAAATCAACCACGTACGTAGTCTATTGTCCTTTTTAGCGGTGTGCGTTGGGCGTTATTATGTTAGAACATTTCAGTTTTTATCCGATTTTCGAGAGAACGTTGCGCAAACAAAGAATTATTCCGAGCCGCGGACGAGAGAGACGATGAGTAGTAGTTGGAGCATTACGGAGAGGATTAGAGCGGGCGTGCAGAGCGTGACGGGGCCGGGATTACGAGCGACGGCAACGCAGCGAGTCTAGATCCCTGCACCGGTAATTAGTGTCGATCGACGCCGCTCGAGCGTGAAATGCAATCTCATTTTTGCGAGCTTCCCGCTCACGTCTGACCTGTCCACCCATCGCGCCGCCACTGGCCCGCTAATTGTATCGACAGCGCTAAATGACGACGGCCCCGGCCGGGGTTAGCCAAGAAAATCGTTCCGAAAGAGGCGCACCCTCCTCGTGATTTATCGCCGCGCTAATTAATATCCGCTAACGAGAGAATACTCTCGGCGACTATTAGTTAATAATTAACATAATTCCGATGCATCACCTCGACGAGTGCGCGGTAAGTTATGCTACGTTCGGCGTACCCTCGGGCGTATTGAATGCATTACGGTGCACGCATGAATATGCGGCGCGTAAGAAAGTCGATCCATATCATAAATCGCAATTACTATTATACGCTTTACTTCCGCTATACTGTGAAAATTTATACCCGTACACCGTGATTACTGTGCAGAGGTTTCTTCAGAGTTGACTCACGTAAACGACTTAATTATGCATAACAGCATTTTTCCCTTCAACAACTGGTTACCCTATTGTTTGAGCCTCGGGTGCACACTATCGTTAAGTACTGGTTATAACGTTGTCAATTAATAACAATTCTTAATTTCTATTTGATTTCTATAAAAATGGGTAATAATTAATTATTGCATGCATCGTATGTATTGCAAATAATTAGTTATGTAACAGTGATAGTGAATAAAGTAACAAACGCGGCATGTTTGCGGAATTAAAAAATACGATTCTACATCGGGGTTTAATCAACTGTAAGATGTATTCAAATATAAATATCAACGAGGCCAACTAATATGTTGTAGATTGTATTTGAATTTGTTTGTATTTGCGTTTGATTAACAAAGTGAGTGATCAATTTCTTATCACTCGTTTCAAACTTAATTAAAATCAACCTTGACTCGACATATTTATTTTTTTAATTATTTACATCGTATGGCACTTCAACATGTCAAACGTAATTATAGAGCATGCACTTTGGTTTACCGCCACTAATCATAGATTTCCACGAAATTCGTCAATGGTGATTACTTCAAGATAAACATTTCCCTTCTTTTTAATAGTAAACAATTTTCTCCCACATTTCTGCGATCGACGTTTCGACGAGAAATTCAGAGTGCAGCGTAATTTAAAATTAAAAAATGATTCGGTACCAGACAACGAAACCGTCCGTCATCATTTGGCCGTACTTTTACTCCGGTTTCTTTCCATTTTACGCTTAATACAAATTTGAGATCCATGAAGAAATGAATGAATGTACAACGTGATACCGTAGATAATCGGCACTAAATTCACAGTTACACTGTTACGTCGATTTATTTGCATAAGTAATTGTCGTCGCATTTTATTTCTCTTTCGTTGAAAAAAAAAAATCGAAATGGAATTGTGTACCGTCGAGAATTTTACGATGCCTGCAGGTGCAAAACAGCAGAAATCCGATGAGAAATTTGTTATTTTACAAGAAACGGTGTTATATTGTTGCGTACAGTTTCATTGTTGCCGATGTACAAAAACCGTCGAATTCAAATTGTCGGCGTTGTGGAACCCCTTCGTGATTTTGTTACGCTACATTTATTGTGCTTGTGCGCTTATTATGTAACAATCTTTTTTTGTATTAAATCGTAAAAGTTACTTTGTAATAATTTCTTTCGAAGCGAATGAAGTCAGTGAATTGTGAATTTGATTTTTATTTTACCGCAATGCATCAACTAAGAAACAATAGAATCGAACGAGAAATAAATCAACAGGTGTTCACTATCAATATTAATCTAAGCAATACAAATGAAAAACACCAAGGAAGAATAAGAAGTATTGACAAAATGTGAATTATGATTACCAACGATTTTTAAAATATACAGAGTTTACCAAGGAATAAATTTGTTCCTCCAAAATAATTGAACTTACAATCCTACGAAGAGCTAACTAATTAATTGCCTTCGAAGCTAACGTACAATCCCTATTAGTCGTTTCACTTTTTATTGTCCAACAGTCCACGCCATAGTAAACACAGTTGTCCTGTAATAAGGTAATTGTAAATGTATGTGTAATCCGTATCGGTTTACGTTAACTGTACGTACCTACGCAGATCGGTTTTATTTGCAATCGCGGTGCACTTTACGTCTGTGTGTGCGCCACTGGCGTGGTGAATATACCATTTCACGCTTGAAATCCCGTGCACTTGCAAAGTTGGACCAGCGGCCGTTTTTTCTAGATCAAGGAAGCGAGCAAGCGTTCGGTCACACCATATGCCCCCCGTCAAACTGTCCGAAACTAGCTCTCTTCGTCTAAGGGGATTTACAATCGACTTTCGTCTGCGCTAAAAATAACTAGACTAGAAAAAACCAATTATCGTGACGTCGGCTTTAATTAATTAATTGCTGAATGTAATCCATTCAATGTTTCGCTGATAACTCGGCATTAGGAACCGAAATTAGGTGGGTACATCGTATGTATTACCGTGAGAAATGAGGGTGGTGTTTAAAGAACAGAAACTAAAGAGAATTCAATGCAACTAAATAAGAAAATTAAGTAATACGAATTAAAAGATGATAAAAGACATGCAGGTAAATTAGAAAATCAAATGCAAAAAAAAACCAAAAGAAATATCTCACAAGAACTGAAATACATAAAATGTGGAAATCAAATAACCAAAAATAAAATGCAAACAATAGAAAAAACAAAAATAATAAAAAAAACTAGTAAATGTGAAAACTAAAACGAAAACAAAACAACTAATTTTTTACAAATGAAAGGAAGCTGAGAAAAGCAAAACAATTAAGCGTATACGAAAATGAACGAGAAACAGAAAGAGAAATGTTTGTAAAGCACAAGTAAATGACGAGCGAATTGACAAGTATTAGCGTAGAAACAAATAATCAAAAACGAAGTGAATATAAGTATAAATGAGTGCAATGAAATCAAAATTATCAGTTCGTAATATTTTATTTTCTGTACATGCCTTGGCTTTCTATAAAAAACTATTACAAATTTAATTTAATTTAATTTAATTTAATCCCCTAAACCAAGGCTTCTTGCATGCAAATTCGCACCAGGCATCACTAATCTTTGCTTTTATTTTCATTTAATATTCATGCCAACATATTGCTTTTTTTTCTGCCCTCCTTTCCAGGTGTTTAATTTTTTGTTTGTTTTAAATTACATCCAATAAATCCCTTCATATCCCATACAGCAGTTAGGTGGATTGGATAGCAAAACAGCTGTTCCCGGCGGTACACGGTGGGAACATTTGGAATGTTAATTCACTCTATAGAACTGCACGATTAAGATTACTTCAAGAACAACTGTAATGGGGAGGGAAATAGGTTCATGTATATTATAGCTCCAGTGAATTGGTTTGAAAGTGTCAAGCGAACGATTATGTCTGCTACATTCTTCAATATAATGCACAAGCTCCAATGGAAGACAAGGATGAGAATGAAAAAGATCATTTCTAAGAAGTACATCAAAACGGCTGCCCTAATGATTTTCAGATTGATAGTTGCGTAGATCAATTATAAGATACTAAGTAAGTTCACTGTCAAGAACGTATGAGGAAACATAGTTCGTATGATACCACGAATGGCCATCAATTTGGCGGCATCCAAAACCACGCACCTTCATCTACTATACAAACATTTACAAAATAACATGGACATCACCAAATACTATTACACACAATTGTTGGAATATCGCTGATGCCGTGAAAAACTCTAAAAACTAATAGGATCGAACATTAAATATTCCACCAACGAAAAAGTAGAGCAGTAGCAGGCAAGTACAAGTAACAGTAAGGGAAAATAAATGCAATTACCATTGAAGGAAGCAGGAAAAGGAAGATAAAATCCTAGACCAATTTGACGGACTACGACATAAATGTGACACAGCCTATTAAGGAAATATTTCAAGCCAAGCACCAATATTTGCAAAGGTAAACAAAAGAACCTCATAAAGAATAAAGAATATGGTGACTAAGTGAATAGGACACTTCCAAGACTCTCTGCACCAATCTGAAAGTGCATGCACATTATTATTCAAAATCGAGGATATCTATGTGAGAAGAGAAATCAATGACTAAAGCTATTAATCCGAAACTGACGATAGCAACATAATAACAAAAACTAAAAGAAGGCCAGAAGGAACTCTCATGGTACCATCAAATGTAGCTGCTAATACGAGGTTGCAATGGCAAAACTTATGTCAGCAGCATCACAAGCACAATATGGACAGACAAGACTACTAAACTACTTAATATTATTTGGAAACTGACAAGGATTTCTTTGCACGGGTATCGGCGGAAATCATCGTCGTACAGTGGAATTAGCTTATTATGCTCAAACCAAATTTCTCTCAAACTAAATGCTCTAATTACCAACAAAGTTGAGACAGTACACTAATAATCCCTGTACTAATGTACGGATCAATGGCAATATCGATTTCAAAAGATGAAAATTCCTTATGTATGGAGGAAAACGTATAACTTTGAAATCCAGAGACCGTGTAAAAACAAATCAGGTAAATATATTGTTACCACTACGAAATAAAGCAGATTATAAACGTTTATTAACAAGGAACCAGTGGGGAATAAAAATCATTTCAGGCTTATGTAGGATTTATCAACATGCCAGGAGAAAGTGTGGAATCAAACGTATGCATAGCTCGTGATCTTCAAATGACTATAGCATCAATGATGAGTTTGCTTCTCATGTCTATTGCCTTTTTTGTATATGGCACAGTTGATTTATGCAGGCATACAAATTACAACTTCCCTAGTTGCGTAGCCTTACTAAAGAACCTATTTTACTTCCCTACACCCACCAAATTCCTTTCGTAATTAACCTTATCGTTGTATTTCTAACATTTATCTACTTTTTCCTCCTAAAATGCATTCCCTGGGAATTGTTTTTATTAAACGTCGTGATCCTCAGAGAAATCCATATAAGACATGGTATTGTGTCGTTAACACATTTATTCTATATTTGACAAAATCAACTTTAACAAGGCATTATTAAAGGTTGTGGTGATTTTTATATTTAACCCTTTATAACGTTTAACATTTTCTGAACTTTAGATTTTTTTACAATTTCGTTAATTTTGAATATTTTAACGTTGAATATTAGACATCATTTGAAGTTTAGATAATTTTTACATTTTTTGATGGTTTCGTCAATTTTATATTTGTCAGGTATTTTACATTTTCTGACAGGTTTGACTACTTTAATATTAAAAAAATGAAGTTTTGGTAATTGTTAATTTGTTCCCAACCTAACCCAATCCAACCCAACCCAACTTCACGGGTACCATACACCACAAAGAATTTTAATAGTAATAATGTTGGTGGTATTGTCATCAAATGTCGAAGCAAAAGGATCAAAATTCAAATGAATTGCAGTTTCAAAGTTACCTAACAAATTAAATCATTGAAAAAAAAACTGCCACAAAAAAGGATTCCACATTGACATTAATTCAATTAATTAATTATGGCGTGGAACTTTGTTAATAATATCAGATGTAGCTTTGATAAAATAACGTATATTTTAATTATTCAAATGTCATAAATGTAATTAAATCGTTCTGAAAATTATTTTGTGACAATCGTAGACTAAAAAGACTAGAATGCTGATTTCTATATTTATGAAAAGTAATAAATAAAATATCAGAAAATTCAAAAAAAAAAACAATAATAAATGAAAAATTTTAGGTAATAAATAATTAACAAATAATAATGATTACAAAATTAAAGAATTATGCAACAATTAAGGGAAACACAGAAATACAAATTTGCTAAACAGGTGTTCTTTTAATTGTTTAAACAAATAAGTAAAAAATGTCAAGAACAATTCTTAAAAATATAAAAATATTTTGAAAATCGAAGAAATGCAAAAATTGTGTTAAAATGTCAATTTTCAAAACCGCTAAATTTAAAAGTAAAAAAAAAACCATAAAATACGTGAAAACAAAAAACCAAATAGAGACAAAACGAGTCAGTTGGATAGGTAAATAAGAGCAATTGAAATAAAACGTTAATCAAACAAATTGTTATTTAGCGCAAACGTGAAAAGTCAAAATAAAAG
The DNA here is from genome assembly GCA_959613385.1 of Geotrupes spiniger. Classification (NCBI taxonomy): domain Eukaryota; kingdom Metazoa; phylum Arthropoda; class Insecta; order Coleoptera; family Geotrupidae; genus Geotrupes; species Geotrupes spiniger. Next base: position 30,566,795 of record OY390737.1, on the reverse strand, counting down.
TATAAATCATGTATATAAAACATTTCATAAAACAAAAAAAAATAAAAATCAAATATCAAAACGTTTTAGAATTGCAATTAAAAGAAAAAAATTCAATCAGGAAATCGAAACAGCGAAGAATATTCGATGTAATTAGAAATGTGGAGAGAGAAAATTTCCATTTTCCATTCCATTACGTTAGGTAAACGTTTTTACTTAATAACTTAACTTATTGATATCAATATGAATATAAACATAGCAAATTTTACAATAAAACTGATACGATACGTAGAGTTTATTTACCTCTCCTCTTTGGGGTCCAATATATCCCACTTCATTCAGTAGACATCATGAAACTTGCCACGTTATCAGCCTGTTCTGATTAACAAGATCAGTCAGGCGCTCCACACGATCTTAAACAGTACTCGTCTCAAACACCTCCAAGTTGCCTACACATAAACAATGCAAAAACAATATAATACAACAAATAGTATATAATATGCCAATAACATGGACACAGTTGTCTTGCTAATGTTGCATACTTCCATAATATTGTTCACAGCATATGATAATTTTTTTTTAGCACTGGAATTATGTACTGACAATTACCTAAATTAACGCGCTTATACTCTCTTTTAGTTTAGCAATTTTGACATGCTCACACTTTTAGACGTAGGTCATACAAAATAGCCCTGTTCGTATGAATTTATATGTAAAATGTATATTTCTAAAATAATATCGATGCTGTGCATTTCTTTTTCGAGGTATTTTGCTTCTATCGTAATTTATTGTTTACGTTCCCTCTATTGGGAATTTTCAGATTAAGGGAAAGTTTAACAAATTGTTAACAAAGAGTACGCTAGTTACAATAATTAATACTAAAATCTAATCAATTAACTAATTACAAAAAGAACACGAACGAAACGTACAAAGGAAAAAAAATAATTAACTTCGGCAGTTGTCATACGCTTCAAGCGCTAATAGCACGGAAAACACTGTCAACGTTTTTCTTTTTTCAAATAATTGGAGATTTGTAAACTCGTTTCGTTCTCCAATAACCGGATGGCGACACATCTATTTTTGGCTGGACGGTAAAAACCGCCGGCTGTTGATGGACTTTGCTGATTGTGCATCCACATAGAATTTATTGCATTTTTGCTTGTTTATTTCCATAGCTGCACGTTCGATTTAGCTGCTAACTTGGACGTTATTCACAATTACCGGACGCCACGTAGCCGACGGAACTTAAAGGTCAATAAAAAATGCGGGCAGAAATTTTCGAATTGTCACCGACGATGAAATTGTTTAGGAAATATGAAAGCGCGAATTCTTTCAGAACATGAAATCGATGATTTTATCTATGGCATTTTTATAATCATATATGAAAATTGAACGAATTGAAAATGTAATAATGTTAACTTTAAAGTTTCACATCTTAAATTAGTAACAACTTTAGAATATTCTGGCACAGAACATACGTTTAATAGAAAAGTTACGAGGTTCACGAGTCAGGTTTGTACATTTGATTTACCCCTTTAAATTAATTCGTTTGATCTTTTTAGTTCATACTTCTTAGTATTTTGAATGATTAATAAATTACACGTTTTCGATATTTAACAATAAGATGTTACTTTCATTTATCATGTCTATGTCCGATTTTATTTTTACTTCAGTTTTGTTTGTTTGCGGATGATGTAGCCATTATAGCAAGTAATGAATGAGATCTAGTTGAAAACTTGAAGGAATTGAACGCTAAAAGATGAAGGGGTGAAAATGAACAAGGGTAAAATAAAAATTATGGTAGTATCTGAAGAAATGAAAGGGTGAAGATATCGAACAGGTCAGCAATTATCTAGGGATGCTGCTGAATAAAAAAGTAGACAGGAGGTAGAGCTAGAGAAATCAAACAGGGTGTATCATGTAATGAATAGCTCATTCATAAATAAAAAGGAAATATCAAAGATATAAAAAATGTAAGAATGTGAAACTTCGGTGATAAAATCGAAGAAAAAAGTAAAATTAGAACAGAAATGAAATTAAGGTGACGAATGAAGGGAGTAACCAGGAGAGACAAGTTGCCAAGTGAACAAATTAGACAAGAGCTTGACATAGAATCAATAGAGGTTTAAATACAAAAATGACAAGTGGGATGGTGGGGACACATGCAGATGATGAGTGACAAAATACAGACCAAACAGTCTTGGTAAGCAAAACCTACATCGAAAAGGAAGCGTGGATGACCAAAGGAGACGTTGAATAATATAATAGGAAGAATTTTAACAAGGGAATCACGTGACCAGAGGCAACGAAACTTGCGCAGATTAAATTGGAATGGAAGATTTTTTTACACCAACATTTGTGTTTGACATATACTGGTGGCCGTTAGAAATAAATCAGTTACACACAATAAGAAGAACTCAACAGTGTATAGTTGAAACAGAGTAAATCAATGACAAGTAGTGTTTAATTGCTCCGAATTTGTAACATCAACTCGCTTCGAGATGAGTTTTGTAACAAAATATGTCATATCATCTAAATGAATGTATAATGCAAATGAGGAATAATTTTTTGCATTACAAGAAGATAATAAATCCTGGGTGATACAACAATGGCGTTACGATTAGTTAAATCCCAGGCAAATTAACAGCCTACCAGAGAGGCGTATGTTAATTTAAAACTACTCTTTGCAAACACCACATTGTTCAATTTTTTTCTTGTATGAATCATCAAGCAAGATGGGTCCACCGAACGAAATATTCGTATGCTTGAAGTATAATTATCTAAAAAAAGCTTCCGGACTAAAGCAAATTTTGCATGACGACCGGCTCTTCTACGAGTCCCATAGAAATACATTCGTATGCAATTTTGCCCGCTTTGGAACGCCCCAATCGGCGGCAAAAACGGTCGCAATTATTTCGACCGAATTCGGCCCACTATTTTTCCGCCAGTAATTTTCTGGTTCGTACCGCAAACATGCACGAAACACAAAAAACGCACGCCGTTTGAGTCGGACGTCCTAGCCGACTAGATGTAACCTTGAGACGGTCAGTCCCAACCGAAATGCGTGCATAATGAATACTTGTTATGCGCCGGTGACCAAACACTTCGTCTCAGCCGCGAATGGGACGCACAAAAAATGCAAATGACGGTTGGGATGGTCAAGGTTGCCGGAATTTGCGAATATTAATCGAGACATTCGGCATTTTTTCCCTTCGCAACACATTCGAACGATTATTTTTTAAGGTCGCACTCGAAACAGCAACACTCAACGACTTAATTAATAAATAAATATATATATATATACACCAACGACAAATGTTGCAGTAAATAAAGACAGTAATGTAATTTCTAACATCATCTTTTAAAATAAATAACAACATCGTGATGAGTATATCAAATAAATGATACAGCTCCTTGAGTATGATACACTACCTCATTACAAGTTGCGGAAACAGCGCCGATTGCTTCTTGTGCGATAAAAAGCTTCCCCGCGAGCTCTGGTGTTTCGATTTATATCAATTGGCGAGAATTCAACTAACACCATCGAAGGTAATTCAGATAAGACCATTAAAATCGGTATAATGCAAATAATTATATGAAGTGCTAAAGAATTAATTCGTTATAATAGTGCACCCAAATATGTTTACAAATAATATTATTTAATAATTAAATGTAATAATTTTTACTATTAATTATAAAAATTGTTAAAATTTAAAATGAAAAAGAAATTTAACTATTTCGTTGAAATTTAGAACAACGGATAGGTGTTTGTTTAAAGCACATGGTTTTAGAAATTGTATTTAATGATTTCATATTTTCACGTAAGACGTATGTTACTACTAAATAATGCATGTTTTGTTATCATGCCGTTTCATTATATTTAAACTATATTTGCCTAGACATCGTTGTAGTTGTAGTTCATTCGACCTAAGTATTAGTTTTTCTATTTCAAGCAGATAAGCCCGAAATGTGCGTAATATATTTCACATTGATTCATCATGTAGCCATGTTAGATTATACTTCATATATGTTTTATAATTGCATACGCCTATTAAAATACCTTACCTCTGAACTAGGTCACTAATGTCGTTTATGAATATTTTTAATTTTTTTTTATTAATCTTCACCTTAAAATACCATTCGGTGTTAACATGTAAAATTTACATAAGCACCAGCATCGAATTCATAGTTACAAAGCTACAGCTAACTGTAAACTAGTCATTTTGCTCATCCTCTTCCCCTCGTTCCATGACAATCCCTTTTCTCTGAGACTTTCTGAACTGATTTATTCAATGTTTATGGTCTAACCCTTGTTCTACGCTTGTGGGGTCTCACCTACCATATTCTTTTTGTTATCCGTTCCTCTTTCATTTTCATATGGCGACCATACTATTTTAATTGTATCTTGATAATTTCCAGGATAGGTTCTACTTCCAGTTATTGTCTTACTAGGTCGTTTCTGATCTCATTTCCAAGGCTTGGATTTTACTCTCCATTTCCTTGGATAGTGCCTGCCTATCGCTTCCGTACGTTTTTTGTGTATCTTCACACACAAATACTTGAATGATTGTACTTTATCACTTTTTCCTCTACTGTTATTGATATATATATATATATATATATATATATATATATATATATATATATATATATATATTTCCACCCCTACCACCATCACCTTGGTTTTATCTGGGTTCATTCCTAAGTGTTTATGTAGTAACATATTTTTCCATATATTCAGATTATATTGCAAGTCTTGTTCATTATTTTGCATATATTACCACATACTCAGCAAATGCACTTTCAGATATTCTAATGGTCTGATATATCATGCATATGTTGAATACGGCTTAGCTGAGGACACATTCTTGTCTTAAATCCTCCCTAGTTATAAACTCCTCATATTGCAGGTTTCCTGTTCCCGCATAATTCCTTGTTTTCTCACAAATACTCTACATAAGTAAATATATCGCTGTAATTTTCCATTCACTCTTCCCCTTTTTAAGCTGTTCCACACCATTTTCCTAGGTACACTGTCGAATGCTTTTTCGAAGTCTATGAATTCCATGAATATATGTCATTGGCATGTTTCTCTATTCATTATTGTATAGAGAATTTATGATCTTGTACCCCTCTGTATTTCCTAAACCTGCACTATGAGTCCTCTAATTATATTTCAATTTCGTCCATTTACCCTTTTCCCATTGTCATATATTTTTGAAATTACGCACAACATAGTGGGATGACTTATTTATGAACACATTTCAATGACTAATGAGACGACTGCAGTTATGTAAATGAAGCAGGATCGGTTGCAGAGTATTGACTCTACGGGTAAATGAGAACTAAACTAGAAATTACTGAATTTTCCCATCGCTTTTTATTCTTAAATAAAATGTTACATATATTTTGAGACTAATAGCTCTTACACCACGAACAAGATCTCCTATAGAAGTACGTATTTCAACACCTTCTTTTTACACGTATTGACTGTTAAGACAAACAAATTTCAATTTCAATGAATACTAGAAATGGAGATGATCTGATTATACCGTAACGCAATTTGGCTTTGTATGCCCGTATTTCACAGAAATAAAGCCTTTGATTGCTCTACTTTTTAAGAAACTAATGATATTGAACGGTTTTCACTTTACAAAAAGGCAATTAAGCGCATGTCACCAAACAAGCGTTTTTATAGTTTCGAGGAATACCCAACAATGGAAGTAAAGTGTAGTTTAGCGTTGTACGTTATTTCAACTAAGTATTGTATACGTAATTCTTTTATTTCGTTACGCTTTGTGTTTTATGTTCACGGTAGTTACTTTCTTGAGGAAAGTTTATTTATATATAGGATTGCTGGTAGCCAATTATTGACTAGCCTAGTGTTTCAACGAAATTTGCCAACGAACAAAATTACTATATGCAACTATGTAAATATAGTCATAACAATTTGACTTCACTAATGCTGCTAGTGAAAACTGACGCTAATGGTCTATAAAGTCGAACTTGGAACTTAAAATGTTCACCAAACGCGAATGGAATATTCCCTTAAATATTACACTTAATTCATTTAAATCATAATGTAATGACGCCATTCATAATCTGCTAAAGACACATAATCCATTCGATATCCTCGAGGAATAAAGACCTTTCAATATATTTATTAACTGATATAGGTTATTTATAATATATAACAAAGATTTATTCGATTGTGAACCACTAGTGTAAGAATCAGTTGCATACTCAATTAAGCCGACTGAAACTGTTACAACTTTCTGTTTCGAAAATTTGTTTCACATCCTGGCAACATTGAATATTCATTTATATTTTTTGCTATACATCTGCCTTCCAAACTACTCTTGCATGTATTTTTTCTCACCGAGGCATCTGCAGCCTGGATTCTCCACGTCCCAACTTTTTTGCAATCGAATCTCGCTATCAAAGATTCTCCAATAGATATGTTTCTCTGCCAAGTGAATATAACTAGCGCGTTCTGTTCAATCACATTAATCTGACCAGCTAAGATAACTCTAATTGTTTACTTTTGTTACAAACTTTCCGCCCTTTTTTGAGACGTGTATCTTGTTTCTATTTATTCTCGTTTTATTTGGTTTTACCGCCTTTTATCTTTATAAATATCGATTTATATAATAATTAAATGGTATATGATTGACAAATAAATTATGAATCTGGTTTTAATTGTTTACGAATAATTTTTTTAAAATTAATTCTAGGTATTATTTTAACGCGAACAAGCGGTAGATACTATACACAGAGAGAAAGTTTCAGGACAGTATTCTACTACCTATTGAGGTAAAATGGAGTGGATAATGAGGCATATGCTAAGACAAGGGAGACGCATTGTCTACCTTATTTTTCAATGTTACTCAGGAAGCATCAATCTGTAAACTCCAAGCGACTTTTGTCAGTGGACTTTGTGCATAGCCGATGATATAGCTACAGTAAGGCAGAAATAAGACAACGCTGGTGAAACAAAGCTTAACTACAACAGCAAACAAGAATATTTAGGGATAGTCGGGTAAAACTTTTAATATGTAATAGCTTCACACCAATTGTGCACATAGAGCAAAAAGAAGAATGCAATGCTAAACGAAATCAATGCACGTGTGCTGTAAGGCAATAAATGCTATTACCCACACAGATAGCTAATGCAGTTCGAGTTACATGACATAAACTTAAACCTTAAAATATATTGAAACTTATTACATACTGTAGTTGATTGCGGATGAAAAATTTGGTCAATAGACGCTAGAGATTCCAGTCCGCTGTGAATCTTCGAGGGAAAGGTCCGGCGCTTACCATCATGTCCAAAGGACGAAGGTTCTTGGAGAATCCTAATAAACCACGAGCTTAGCTATCTATCGAGGTAGCTAATTTGATGAGGTTTTGTAAAGAACAGGATATTTACTGGCATGTTTACGAGATAATATCATTGAGGGATATGGCGACCGGGCTCAAAGCCAATTAGCCAAATAATGCTATGGGAAGAAGAAGAAATATGAATGATATTAGTTTCACCCAATAAATTCCAAATTGAACAACACGCTCATCAATGTATATATGTAGTGTTGTAATCAGACAATAAAGTTTTGGTTTATTTTGCTTATTTTAGTACGAAGTACGAAGTGGTAATTATAGTTATCGTGTAGCTTTAACAACATGCCGTACATCGATTTCAAAAAAAAAAACACTGATGCAGTTAATAATAAATTTAATCAATCTTAACTTTTATGAATTAATAATTATTGCAGATCTGAATGATGACTCCAACCGGGGTGATCCTTTTGATAGTTGTTTTTGAAAATATCTTCCTTTCATACGATCCCTCATTCTAATATGTTTAAGATTTTAATCCGACTATTAGAAAAGAGAAGGAAATATATCTTTTTCGTTTAAGCTAATAATTCATGGCACGCTTCTTATACTTCTATTTAAGTATGGCGTCTTATTTATTGGCTTTGGACATGCAAAGCTTAATAGATTTATGGGGCGACCGAATAAAAGCAAAAGAGATTAGCAACGTTTGTGCTCGGAATCGTAGAAAACTGCGGAAGACTGTGCCTACATTTAGAATCGATACTAATATTTGTTTTCTGCGTTCGGATCGTCTAGGAAAATTATTGTTATAAGTAATCCCATTCTTATGATCAAAACAGGGTGTTCCATTTCAAAATAAATTCAGTCTACTGTGTGCAAATTATGTAATTTTTAAATTTTTTACTAATTGAGGAATAAGCTTATAATTAGCTTAAGAAATTACAAATAAAATAACATGAAAAGAAATTTAGTGGAATGCTTAATTATAAATGTAAATTAAACTCACGAAATGTAAACAAATATATTCGTATATATGAATCGGGATACATAGTTTTACAAATGCCCGGACTATATATTTGTGCGATAAAACGATAAGTACGGGTATACTTTCACACGCATTATTAAATTGAGTGCATCCGCGATCCTTTAAATAATATATGTTCCACATAAACTAAATCAAATATGCAGGATAACGCTTTATTGGTTTTTTCATTTTATTTATCCGTCATGTTTTATAAATGTTTTTTAGTTTATAGCAGCTCGTAGTTCGTGTGTTCAGCAGTTTTATTTCTTTATAGTTATTGTGGTTCTTCTGTGGTTTCTTTCAAATTGTAATGTAATTTCACTTTTATAATTTTCATGCTATTGTTTTTAAAATTAAGGCAAAAATATGTTTTATAGGCTGTGGTATGTGGGTTATAACTTTGTGTTTTTTAATCATTTATCTGTAGGTTCAGAAATATGCTAAATTAATTATCTATGTGCCATTTTGATCGATAGCATTCTCTTATATTTCTGGTAGCTTAAAAATTCATTTCTTTTATAATTTTTGCCACTTGTTACTAAAACTTTGTTCACGTCGTTTTGGCGGGTATTTAGTTTAATCAATTTATATCATAAAAGTGCAAAACTTTAAAATCCTGAAAGTGCAAGATCGGAACTATATGTTGAATGTCTTTGGTACGTTGCAACTATTTTGGGAGTCTCCATATACAGGTGAGGTGAGGTCTGGTATTATCTATTAAGCAACTGTGACTTCTTTCGCGCGATTACTTCCTACAGTTTGAGAAAAATGGAAACACCACTAAGTGGAGCCAATGTTGTTTTAGTTCCACTCCGCTCTTTCCATGACCTTCTTCCACTCATGTTGAATCAATTTTCCATCGCTAATTATCAGTTTTTTTTGAAATTGATAATTTTCATTGTGTTTAACTAATGGATCACAACTGTGCACACAATCTAGCAAGCAAATATCCAAAACACAATATCGATTAATCAAAAATATTAATCATACTTAGCGTTAAATTGTGAATTATAACAACGTTGTAGAAACAATAACCATCTTCAAAAAATCTCAGAAATACTGATTTATTAAATTTCTATTTTACGTAGACTTTTGTTAAAACCACATATAATACCACCGTCACGTGTTTTCATCACCGTTTCTAGCGTCAAATCGCTACAAGCGAAATGGAAAAACCCAGTTTCGTAGCGAAACGGACGCGCATCTTTCATTTTCGTGTCGAATTGACACCGGCCGAATCACGGGCGCGCAATAAAGCGTACTTATCCTGTGCGTGCAGTATTTTACGGAGTTAACGAACCGACTGCAGCCAGTACCTGGCTATTATTACAAAGGTAATTACGAAACATAAATCTTGCGTTCGCGTTATTCTCCGAGATGTGATTTTGAAAATGACTAATGAGCGCGGTCTTCGCTCAAACTGGTTTGCTGTCGTTGTGCAACGTAAAAAGTCAAGTGCGTACACGTCGTGCGGCACTCTTACGTAACACGTTGCGTCAACCCGTCAGCACAAAACCTCGTAGAATTTAAATTTGGTTTCTTTATGTATATTGTATTAAATGAAACTAATTGTCAAGATATTTTTTGAGAACCGTGAATCCCCACGAATTCAAATTTCACAGAGATGAGTGTTTTTATCGGACGTTGCCTGGTGGTCGATGTTTCAACGTGCTGACACGTTATGCGTAAAATTGCTTATTATGGGAAGAATTTAATGAAATTATTTGTTATAGAAATGATAAAAACGTAATAACAATGAACGGTTGAATAAAGTTTGTGCAGTAAATTCAACAAAAAATGCTTTTAATAGTGCATTAAGAATTTCGGAAAATGTTATTTAATGTTTAAATTATTAACTACTATAATGAAGAAATAGGAAGCAATGTCAGAATATTAACATATTGAGATGGAAAGTAGGAGCGAAAAACGAACAACAATACCAGTATATGGTTCCGACGAGAACGAGAAGAAATAGAAAAAACATAAATTTTACGAAAACTTAGAAATGGCAGTATAAAACAGAAATGTTTATAAAACAGCAAGATGAAATATATGTCTAGCAGGAGACATAAACGGCACAGTAGGGAAAATAGACTGTAACTACACTAACACAGTAACTATTGGAAATTGGGGAGAAGAGAAAAGAAATGACAAAGGAAGGAGACTGCTGGAATTCTGTCTAGTATCTGATCTAATTATAGCAAACAGATTTTGCAAACACAAAGATATACGCAAATACACGAGAGCGGAGATGAGCAGAGGGGAGAGGTCAATTGTAGATTATGTAATCGTAGAAAGGGGACACAGAACTGCCATAAGAGATGTGACCGTGAAAAGAGGGTACGAGATAGCTAGAAATTTAAATGATGTGGATTCAGAAAAATATATCGATATATTCGATAAAAACTATAGCAAGGTATGAGGAATATGAGGAGCAGTGAAGTAAAGTAAAGAACATGGTAACAGAATCTAAGACGAAAACATGAGGTGGGTTAAAAAATGAGAGAAATAGTAACAGTAACCAGAAACTGTTCTTCAGAGTCTTGAAAATCTAAGATGGATTAAAACGGAAAGAGAGAGAAAGATGGAAAGATTACTTTCTGAAATTAATGGACTAGAAGTTTAACAACAATAGGGGGAAATGGTAGAAGAAAATATAACTATGGGAGTGCTGCTGACAGAATCTAATAAAATACTGCAAGATGGAAAAGCACCTGGAACTGGTCAGATTACGATAGAAATTCTAAAAAATGGGAGATGGGGGAAAGGACTTGCTACTAAAAATTTGCAATAGTGAAAGTGTGCAAGTGTGAATTGAGGAAGACATGCCAAAACAATGAGATAGTGACAATATATAAAAAAGGGATCGCAACGACTGTAAAAGTTACAGGGGAATAACATTATTAGCACACTAATGAAATAACTATTTGAGAAGAGCGAAGGGAGTAACCAGAACAGATAGAATTCGAATCAAACAATTTAGACAAGGGCTTGACATATAGAATCAATAGAAGTATATAGAAAAACGACAAATGGGATGGTGGGGAAACAAGCACATGATGAGTGACAAAATACCCACTGAACAGTTTAGGAAGCAGAAACTACAGCAAAGAAGGAAGACAGAAGGATACTTGGGAATTTTTTTTAGAGAGAAAGGGAAACAGAAGCAAAGAAATGTGAACAGAATAGAGAGGATTGGAAAATTTTTATTAAGAGTCGTTAAACTCTTACACCATTACATTCGAGTAGGTGGTTCTATTCGCTAATCATTGGTTATGTTCTCTTGGAACTACTGACTTAAAATTTGAGGTTTTCAATTTTAATCATGGGTCAATTGCACCAGAACTGGATAAAAGAACACCGAAAAGTCATTACACAACCCACAATGCTCGACTTTGATTAGCCGCTGTTTACGTCATCTAGCATTGATAAACGACGTTTCGAAATATGTTTCTCAATTCTCCATACAATTAACATTAGTTTAAGCAGATTTGTCGTTTTATGCATTCGGTGCTAGTTTAAATTTGACATATAATAGTACTTCAATTAGTAGAAAATTTCTTATTTTGCTTCTGTATACTTTTATCTTGCGTGTATACACTTTTACTCCTATCTATAAAAACAACTTAGGAATAAATTCTTTTCACTGTGTCTTATCCTTTATATATATATATATATATATATATATATATATATATATATATATATATATATATATCCCTGAACTGCAGTTGTATCTATAGCCAACAAAAGCACGTGTCCATATAGCTTTCATTTTATACAAAGTACCAAACTTCCCGAAATCTTGTTTTCCAATATTATTGTCTTTCTTGGCTGTATTCCAGTACATCATATTAATACGTTTAGCATTATAGCGTGGTACCCAACTATCAACATTTTCTATAAAAATATTTTCTCTTTGAAAACAGGTCCCAAATTACCGGTTTGAGTAGAAACGTGACTACATTGTATTTAATTGCATGACAAAAAGTGATCGTCAACAAATTAGAATGCAGCTGTAAGTCGGATCTCGAGTTCTAAATAAAAAGCAAATTAATAACGTGCCCCCGCGCCCCTCTCACTAATAATAACAGCGTCCGATGCGACGAAGGAAACGCTTTGGACATTTTGCAAATACGTTTACTTCTTTTCGACGATCTTTCAGACAAATATTGAAGAAAGCGTGCATTCTCAATCAGACGTGCTTGACCGGCTGTGACGGCTCATCGATTAAAGTAAACCATCAGTGACTATTTTTGATGGGAATTTAATTAAGAGTTTGCCTTTCGTTGCAATGCCATTTAGCGGTGCACAAATTGTACGAGTGAGCATGTGAGGTTTGCGTGATTTTATTTGGTTTCTTGATGCGTTCATGCGAGCGAATGCTAATTATTAATATAAATAAAAAACGACGAAGACTTTTCAGCCACAAAAATTAAAAAAAAACCCAGTCGCACCGACGCTATGCATTGGATGTATGTTTATAACAAAAACGTAAATATTAATTTTATTCCTCGAATGCATAATTTGCATTTGTTTATTAAACATATATTATGCAAGCAATTAACGCCGGTTTATTGAACATAAAATATTGCAGCCAATACAAATGACGCGGTGCGGTAGTTTTACGTCTATAATTCAATCGCCATGCTTAATTCAACACTAACCTCTCCATGTAAATGTTTTATTGCTATTCATAGCGTAAGTGCATATCTTTAGATAATTACATCATAAATTCAGTTTTATTAATCGTTACGTTTTATATTGCCCTATCATTGATATAATTTCTGCCAACAACTTTATCGATGGTGTGCGTTTATCTCAGAGGATTTAACGCGATAAGAGAGTATTGAGATTCGAGCGATTATCTGAGATCTCGTACAAGATAAGAATCGAATTATAAAAATAGCTATTTATAACTCATTCAATGATGAGTCAGCGCTGCTATAGACCACTACGTATCTATGCGATGGAGAAATAAGTCTTTGAAAATCAAACCAAGTTATTTACTTGTTGGCAATGTTAATAATGCAAAAAATAACTGAATTCGTGGATTGACTCTGAACTGAATTATCTGTATAGATGGTCTTCTAGGTTGTCAGAATTTCCTCTGACCGTGAAAAGTGGTTTGTGATCTATTAATATATCGGGTGCTCCCAGCACCTTTCCATCAGCCGTGTTACTATGCACCTTCGATCATATGGCACATGTGTGTTGTAATTTGTTGAAATTTTACGTTAAGGCAAATGTCCAAACTTTACAATCGTGTGTAAATGCATTACATTTTTTATTTTTAGTTGAAGTAATTTACTTAAATAGCCACCTACATTACTAACGATTTTATGGGCATAAAGTAATTTTCCATAGTGTAAGAATGGCGAAAGAGCCAAGTTAAAATAGATATCGCAAGTTTACACATACATAAAATGTAACTTCTTCATATTCTCATTTAACCTCAATGCCGTTTAGGGCGTAAAATATGATAGTTCCATTATTATTTTTTTGAGTGTTTCTGTGCCATATATATTTCTTTGAGGGGATCCCTCTGCATCAAATACAACAAATTTAAAGCTGTCTACTAATTGGGTAATACACTATTAATAATCCATACAAAGACAATGCCAAGTACCGATTCATATTCAAAAATTGTCGGCGACGTTATGCAGCATTTAACTAAAAGTTATTTCGTGCAATTTCACTTAATATTGACGCAAAATTTCAAATTACAAATAGGATTGCATATCAAAGTATAAATGATGTAGTATGACATTTACGTGCAAAGTCTAGAAAGTAACTTTTTACATTTACTTGAAAATAATTCGAGAAGCCCTTTTGCCGGGCATGCATTTCGTTCTGGAAAGCGATCGAAAAGTGGACGTAGTGTCGTAAATGCCATGTGTTACATGCCTGCGATCGAATTTCTGGCGAATTTAGTATAATATCGTTTGCCGATTTAAAGATATACGAAGCCAGAGGGTAATGGAACTACGTTGTACCAGATTGGGGACATTTTCAGTCCGAGCTTACCGTAGCAGCCTCTTCTCAACGTAGGACACAATTTGTCCGATAATTATAAACGCTTACAAGATTTCATGCAAAACGCAAATTTGTACAAATTTCAGGTTTGAAAGGTCGTCCAGAAAAAACATTGCTGAGGAGGTAGGAGCATAGACTTAAATTGTAAATCATCTTCATATATTTATGTACTCTGACATTTAGGTCAGGTACAATATAACATTATTACGTAGTATTTCCAGAACTCTATTCTGAATGAATATTAATGAACAATTTTGCTTGACACGCAGATAAACCGTCATAGTAATCCATGAAATGATACCGGTAGTAAAATCTGTCTAGCTATCACTCTACTTGTTATTCAGGACTCGCGAAGCCACAATTTTGCAACATGTTTTATATAATAGCTATGCCACTTATGATACACGTAGTGTAATGTAAAATTATTTTGTTGCTATAGAACGATTTGGCAGTGGAATTTAGTTGAAGATCGTTTTCTAAAAAATAATTATTATATTTATGATTTAAGGGGGGATCCTGCTTTAGCAGGCCTTAAAATAGCGTTTTTGGGGGAATTTTTTTAGGGCAGAAAGAAATGAGCAAGTCTAGTGAACTTTTTAGAGCATTTTATTGCATATTTGAGCATTAAAAAAAATATGTCGAGAGAAAAATATTTAAACGGAACTGATTTTTATGCACATTTCTGCAAAACCTTTCAATTGAAATTTACAATCGGTGGGAAAGATGCCAAAAAAACCAAAGAAAATGGTAATTCTCATATATTTTCTTCTATGTGAACTAAAAAAAAACCCAAAAT
Source organism: Geotrupes spiniger (assembly GCA_959613385.1). Lineage (NCBI taxonomy): Eukaryota > Metazoa > Arthropoda > Insecta > Coleoptera > Geotrupidae > Geotrupes > Geotrupes spiniger. Next base: position 30,551,622 of record OY390737.1, on the reverse strand, counting down.
TTTGAAATTCAAGATTTTTCTCAGGTTTGAAAATAAATGTGCTCTTTGCAGGAAGAGAAAATCATTTCAACTTGCTAAAAAAGTTGTTTAGAATTTTTTTTCATTAATCTTTTTAGTTCAAATAGAATAGAATGCTACTGAAGCCAAGAAAAGTTTTGTTTCGTTTTGATTGCTTGTCTAGTTTTCTCGCAATCACGCCCACCAGTTTAGAAAAATCGTAAAAACGAAAACTCGAGAAAACGCGCTCTAAAGTTTACGATCAGGAAAAATGTTAATTTTCGATTACTTACGGAATATCTCATTATAATCCTACTATAGCTCTTACGAACTCAAAATATTATTGTTTCGAACGACCGATTGAACTTTTTTCAGTACATAGTTCGGTGTTATGTTACTGCGGGGAGGGGTGCGCGTTTCGTTTGTCCAAGCGTTCATGCGTTCGTATATTTTTTGCTCGACACCTCACTGTGTTTAGTGCTGTATCTTTCAAAATATTGCGAATTAGCCGCTATAACTTTTTATACATATTCTTAGATATATTAGGCATAGATTTGAGCAATAAAGAACAAATCGATTTTTGAGCCTTCTAAAGCAGGATCCCCCCTTAATAGGTGAGATAAAAGTACAAGAATTTTTTTATAGAACGATCAAACTAAAAATATATTCAAGACTAATGCAATTTAATTACAAAAATGTGTTAGTTACAAAGTGTACAAAATAGACAAATTTTGCCCAATTTTGTCCTGGATGCCAATTGCTACTCAGACTAAAATCATTTTCTAAAATTTATCTTTAGATTTAAATGTAGTGTTGTCTGAAACAATTTCTCTGTGTGTCAGTCAAAATGTCGCACAATAAACGATTCATTACCTATTTAAAAATTTGCACTGTCTCGCATTGAACTTTCTTAGTTAGATAAATAATAAATGGTTCAATATGAATAGCAAGGAGTACTATTAATTTTTCACGTCATTAAATATAAAGATTTTTAACGTTTTTAAGAATAAAAATGTTTTAACAAAACACAATCGAACATTTCTTTGGGTGATCCACGCAATGTTGGCAGCGTTCGTCCAAAAATCTTGTACACATGTTCACAACAATGCTTAGATCAATCGATCTACACGAGCTAATCCGAAAACAGAACGAAGCGAACCGGCGAGGCAAAAAGTTTAAATTTTTTGCAAGAAATACCTTATCGAATCGTTGCGAACGATTTGATAAGTAGTTCGATGACGCATCTCAGTCTTGTGCGATGACCTTCACGTGCGGGTGGCGTAGTCTCGGTTCGATCAATTTCTTTCAATTTCACTTTATTACCTGCGAATTTAAAGTGTGCGATTTAAGGTGAGTTTCGGGTTTGTTTGACTTTTGGACGGACGTCGCGGCGGAGGACTGCGGGAAAAGGCGGTCTGACGAATGTAAGTTGATTTTAATAATTTCGTGCTGTTTTCGGTTAAATCCTAGACGCTTGAAAGCTTCGCTAAGTGCAATGTAACGAAATCGCAGCCATTATTTGTGAACTAAGTTTAAATGATATTTCGTCGAGCGTAGCTAACTACGGCAGTGGCTTCTCAAAGGCGAGTCATTTTCTAGTAAATGGATCGCGTGTGTGTAGTAAAAAATATTTAGCAATGTTAATAAAATCCCTATATACAATGAAGGGAATTTTGACATTGGTATTTGAAGTAGCTAAATTTTAAATTAATTAAAATGCAAAATTGTTTTAGTGATAACTAATAAAAAAAATTCCATCATTTTATTTAAAAACTATTTAATTTTTACAATCGCGGTAGTTATTTTTTTAATAAAAAAATGATGACAATTGACTACGTTTATACCACAGATAATTTATTGTTACAAATATATATTACTAATGAATATATAGCGATACAAACAATCCACGACTTAAGTTTCTACTTTTAAGTGTCATTGTCAAGTAAGAACAAACCAACAAAAAAAATGAGGGACAAAATAAGGCGCGTAACAGATGTTCTATTAATTTCATTCAACAGATTAACGATGGGATTACATTGGTTTTTGTCAATTTCGGCAGCTTCCAGCAGATTAGTCTTGGTGATTTTTTACAGTTGTGTAACATTTTTAGTTTATTATTTTCGCGGAAGGTATGATTACAATTTATAATATGATTTACAAAAGTACTCGCATCGTATCAATGTTCAGTATATCGCGTTCCGAAACTTCGGGCAATTTCTTAAACACCAAATTTCTGTAAGTGATTGATTTTATCTTTAGCATTAAATAAAATATTTGATAATTTGCAACTTGGTCTGAAAGCGATTTGTTGATGTTGGAGGTTAAAGCCAAACTTCATCTCGCAGTAAAATCTGCCTATTAAGCAGTTTAGGCCAAAATTCGCAATTTATGTATATACCTATCACTTCTTCAATGAATTGACTCAATGGTCAACTCAAAATCATTAGGAAGTTTTGAATGTAACAGCAGGTACTCGGTTATTATTAGGTGCAATGCATTTTTGTTGTAAAAAGGTAACTAAATATAAAAAGAATAATTAAATGAAAATTATGGAATAAGAACAACTTCGATAATGACTTTGACATCAGAGCGATCCTTCCAGAAAGCAGAGTAATGTTCAGGAGGTTCATGATCCGATCTTTGTCAAACATGCAAAGGGGTAAATTTTCAACGTATGCTCGTTTATAATGAGAGTTACAGTTATTTATAGAAAATAAATATCCAATTAATATTCGCGAAAAAGTGAAGTGAAGTTGTTTTTATTTGGTGTTTGAAGGCGTTCAATCGTATTCGCGTTAAAGACTTAATTTATAAACTATTTATCAGTTCAGCAGCGTATACAAAAGCTCTTGACAAGGCATTTTTTAGGGTAATTATAATTGTTTAGTACGGTGATAAAAACAATGTTTGGGTACGTTTGATGAAATTTACTAATTTTTGCTAATATTTAAATTTCACTAAATATGCCTCTACTTTCGATTATATATCAACATAATGGGCCACAATTTTGTTAATATACAACGCCATGACTCTGCTGGTTCGTATCCTCAATAGGGTAGAATGCTAAAGAAATCAATAGCAATTTAAATATAGATTTTATGGTTAATGAGCAAATTATATGTTTGTTAAATGATTTAAGGAGATGCACTAAACTAAACTTATTAGCATAGCGATATGTAAGCGATTTTAGATTAATGAGGATCATATTAATCTTGTATAGATTTATCTGTCAGTCACTATATTCAGCCATTATACAGCGTCGAAAGTTCTCACGTGCTATTGCAGTTAAAGCTTTGTTGCTCCAAAAGTATTCATCTCCATACATAAAGATAGGCCTGGAGGCAATATTTCTAATAAAATTCGAAAGTAAGTTCTGTCACAACGATATAACAAAATCAATAGCGATAATTAATTTTAAATCATCTCAATAATACTTGCAACGACGCGACGTTACAACCCCACATGACCTAACGCGAGCTTAATGCATAACTAACTCGAACCGCAGCACCAACCAAAGAGGAACTACTGCAAGGTTGATGATGCCTCCGCGGAACAGGTTGCATGTAACGAGAATTCACTCTCACCAAGTTAGTTCAGTGCATGATAATTTTAAAAAGTGCAAATATCCAGATCGTAAACGGGCGATCTTCAAAGCCGTCTGAATATTTTTTGATGATTGTGATTTCATCTATTTTATTAACATTTATTTCATTATAACCAATTTTCTTTGTGATTTGAGTGAAATCTTCTAAATAGCTCCTGATGTCAGGTTGAGCCAGTCTGATAATTGTTCGTTTTTAACGTGGTAGCTTTTGGCTAGATTAGGACAATTCTAAGAGTTTATTTATCTCTGAAATCACTGGTATTAGCTGATTGTCACGATACATCGTCAACATATCTCTCACTTTTATTCCTAACAATATATCATTAATGCCAATGTCATGTCTAATTAGATTTATTACTTATTGACTTTCGTATAGATTTGCCGATAGGTTATTATTGAAATATTTTGCGTTTACGTTGCGTATTATAAATCAAGACACAATTTACATATACAGCAATGATTTATAACGAGCATATTCTATTTACTTACTTGTAGTATAAACAATTTCTTGAATAAATATGTTTATTGTTAATGCGTTTTAAATTATTGATATTATCTAGTCTGCAATTTAACTTCATATAAATCTTTTTATTGATTTAGTAACTTTACATTATAATATTGAAAGTGAGAAAGAGTATATATAATAAAGTGCAATCTTAAAATGTCTAATTTAAAAATCTGCAGCGGTCTGCATCGAACTTTCTTCTTATACTTACTTATACTCATACTACATTTTTCAAAAAAAAAAATTCAAATGAAAGTTGTTTAAAATAACATTATCTTCAACTTTTGTAAGAATAATTTTTTCGATAACACGTACCGTTTTCGAGATTAGGAAAATGTTACGGTACGAGCTATAATCCTTTGGACGCTAGACCGCGCACAACCACACACACAGACGTCATTCCTAAAATAGTTAGAACCGATTCAGGGGACGTCAAAACGCGTATCCGTTAAAATCACGAATTCGAAAATTTTCAGGATTCCTATACACACTTATACATAGTAAAAATATGATGACATTGAGGTTTGTAACCTTTTCTCAAAGAAGCCGTCCAATATCTATTCTGACCAACGATATCACTGCGGATTGAGAATTATGAGACAGAAAGGATGTAAATGTGTGCGAGCACGCCGCCACATCTAGAGCTCTAAAATTATCAAAGCTTGTAACTTTTGTGGTGAATTACTACTTATTTAAAAAGTTTTATGTATGCAATGATGATCCTAGAAATGAATGATTAAACAACATGTAATCAACCCGCATCTTACAAACTATAATCCGATGAGAAGAATAATTTCATTTCCACTCAAACTACAGACCAAAGTGCCATCAACGATACGGTCTTCACCATCATTTATGAAAAAAAAAACTCATATATATACAGTGTGTTTCACTTAAGAGTGTAACACCCCCATATCTTTTTTATTGTTAGTCCAATTTTAGTATTTTTTTCCCAAACTCAGAATACTCATTGCTCTATTTACTCCAAAAAACCAATTGTCTTCTTCAAATGCAAATCAACCTGCGATGGCAAAATATACGGCAAAAATCAAGAAATCACTTTAGGGATTTTTTTATCGAAAAATTTATTTTATATAAAATGTAAATGTAAAATATTTGTCGTCAACCTATTATATTAAATTGTAAATAAAAATCCTTCAAAGAAAAAATCAAACTACTGTCAAAATGCAGTAATCGTGCTTACAAATAATTTTAAGCTGAATTCCAAGTAAAAGCAATTTGTTAACGGCGATGCATATAAATGAGATGTTTACAGCATGTATACATCCTGCAGAACACGCTGCAATTAAAAATATTGCGTAAGTGCAATTATTTAACATGTGATTGGTCGATAAGGAACGCTAACGAAAATAATTATCTGTGCCATTGCAGCTCTCAAGTTCAATGTCAAATACGAAATGCACTTGAAAACGCATACGCGATAAGACCTTTTTTTCGTCGCTAAAGGTCAATTTTAAACGCATTTCATCATAAATACGTACACACTGATTAGATTGTTTATTATAAGTGCAAACGAATGATTAAAATTAAAAACTTTTAAATGAGGGGATATGCGTCACGCAATTGTTAATTATGAAGGAAGTTTTTGCGTTGCTTGTTGACGAATCACTCGACAATGTATCTATAAACAATTACGATGTGCACGCAACGTGTGTGCTAAAATTGCGAATCTCCATTCGCAAATGTGCGCTAATGACTCGAAACAAGGCGATAATAACACGTAGAATTTTTAAAGCGGGAGGAGGCATTTTTCAAATTCAACAAGTTTAGATATAAATGTCACGTCCTTGGCATTGATAAGTGGCCGCTCTTCGTCGTAAGCAACAACACATAAAGCGAAAAATTTAATTAATGCATAAATATTCGCATTAAGCAAATATTGTTGCGTCTGCGAGCGGTTTTAATCTTGTCAGTGAAATCGAAGGTTATTGGATATCTATTGAAGGAATTGGTTTCGAGATATCGAGAATTAAAACATATCGTTTGCGACAATATTTGGTCCTCCCTGTTACAAGGAATATTTTTACAAATGTCGTGAGTATTACAACGCAAATAAATTATGAAAGTAATATTGAACAAAAAGAATCAAAGGTTTTGATAAACCATGATAAATAATGAATAATCAATACGTCACTATTCAAAATAATGTATCACAGCTACAGCGAATGGGATGCACGATTCAAAGCGTTAATTAAACTGTGCTAATGAGCAATGAAAGATTAATAAATTGTAAAATTATAAGATAAGAGCGAATGGAGAATGTATCCGGATACGAAAGATTAGCCGTTGGAAATCAAGGGACGCGGAGACAACAATAGGCGAGCTGTTATCTTCACCGAATTGCCAAAAAACAAAAAAAAAGAAAATAACGCTAGGATTATTTAATATCACTCTAAAATTTTTGTTTTCGACGGCTAAATAAATTAATTAAAATAAAATCAATGCAACACAAAATTTTAAATCGCACAATCTCTACTCGTCTCGCTACTCTTCCTGTAACAACCTATGTGCTCATCTACAGCAATGTTTTGGTAATCGGCTCCGTCAAGAAGATATGTCGTTTTTCTATTCTCATATTCGTGTTCTAAACTTCTTGCATACACTATTCATACTAATTTTTCGATTTTTCTCGTAAACTACCTCCACACCCCCACTGTGATGTGATGAAGAAGTAGCTTCGTACTTTGGTTTAAATTTATTCTTCTTTTCGCTCTCTTTCTGTAATTCTACTAAGTAATTATAACCATTTCTGTTTAGATATTTGCCGCAGATCAATCTCCACGATTTCTACGCAATTTCTAGATTGTTTAAAGGAGCGGCTCATTGCAGTCGAATTTTTGAACAGAACAGAAAATTGAATTAAGCCTCACAGATTCCGGTGACTGCGGGGAAAAATAAATTAAGAATTTAATTCGATAGATTTTGTTGGATCATTGGGTATATCGTCTGCTGATACAACAAATATTTTAGCATTGCTAAAACTATGGGTTATTGCAAAAAATCAAGGTCGAGGCGGAACATTTTCGTCGCTCGCCAACCGGTTTAATTATAGTTGCGAAATGGTTTTCACACATAAAAAAATCAAGGTCAATAATCGCATTATTTTAATTCTAATAAAATCCCAAGGCGATAGACAGCTCACTAGAGCAAGGCAGAACGTCCCGACCTTTGTTGCATAATCGCTAAACGCGTGGCAACCGTTTCGCGAGCTAAAAGTTATGCAAAAACCAGTTTCCGTGCGTTAGGTGGTAAAGGTGTGTATACATGTGAGTCAAATCTAGCGCGTTACATAACAATTTGGACAGCAAACCTTAGCAACTTAAGTCGCGTTTGTTTCCATACAGTAAAAGGGTTCAATAGTTTTATCCCAAGAAATATCATCTAGTATAAAGGTAACAACTGTAATAATATTCATAATTATTTACGTTTTGAATCTGTACCTTGTAATTGATACGATTTCGTGAATCTCTTTTTCGTAATTGTTACAATATTACTAAAATGATTTGACTCATATGGCAAATATGTGCAGGAAGATTACCTATAATTAGTTCAGTTCTTACTGGCGTCACAGCACATATTTTCATAATGGAAAGTGTAGTATTAGTTTAAAAAAATATGAGCGTTAAGTCTATGAAAAATCACACCCTTATGACACATGGAAAACCATTGACTGGATTAAACTAAAAAAAAATACATTGCAAAAAAAATGTCAGTGAAAATTTATCGCTGGAAGCTATAAAGAGGAGATTCAAAAATATTTTGACAGCCTCTATGATTTTTTATTTTATTTTGAAATACTGTTTTTAAACTGTTGGTATTTTATGGTATTTATTGCACTTATTTGCAGATGAAATCAATAAATTATTATTATACCAATTCATTAGTAGCTTCTGGGCTTGTACAAATTTATTTGTTATCAGATCTACATTACTTTTGATGAAATAGACCAACTTGACTTTTGACATTGAAGACGGCATAACTAATGTAAATCTGGTAATCAATAGTTTTGCACAAACCTCCAGAAGTTACTAATTAATTACATAATCATCAGGTATGCTGTCGCGCAGCTCCGTCAAGGGTAGTTTACCAAGAAATGGCCTGCAAAACATTAATTATAACTATATAACAAATCAGAAATAGTTTTGTACAGCCGCGAGAATCTATTAATAAATAAAAACATACGTATATTCATATGGTAATTATGCGGGTAGTTTTACGGAAAAGTTGTCAAAAAACAACACGTTGAAAAAAGTTTTTCTATACATAATGTCGTGAACGTAAATATGGCAATAATTAGTTTTATGTTTGACTCGACTGTAATCAGTTGATTTATAACATCATATACAGGACATAATATGATACTTTATCTACTACCATATCGTAATGTCAAACTTTATGGTATTCATTCGGATGTCGTAATGGTATACTTTACCGCACTAGTGCGATAAAGTGACGTTTTACCGCACTAGTGTGGTAAAGTGACAACAACAAAATTAAACATTTATTATCTATTTATTATAAACATTAATCGTACATTTCTTACATTTCGAAATATTAATTCCAGCCAAACATGAATGAACACAATTAGTATTGGCAGAAGAACCTTGAATATTTAACGTATTTTCATTTTCTCCCATAATTTGGTTAGCAATTTTCTTTTTGTTTTCAGTAGAGGTTTCTACAAAACCTTCTGCGACGCTCGATCATTTCCATCCCCCGTGTCGTTTTAAAGTATCTATATCAGCACCTGCATCGACCAGCAAGGATGCTGACGACCTTCTAAAACAGTGACCTGTATAGTTTCTCACATTCGACAATCCAAGGAACGTTGCAATTTATTTTGGCATGCGCCAAATAGTATTTATACCTACAGGTTGAGATGTGCATTTGCCATTTTTGTATAATACAAAAAACGATCATGAGTTACAGACTTTGGACGAAGATGAAAGTATCCAAGCAGTCAAAACCTGCAATATTTCCTTTAGTAATTGCAAATTCTCTGATAACTTTGGTTTTAGTAATTGGTATGATAATTTTAATGAAAGCACTGTTATCATAAATGTCTGTTAATTTTAAATAAGTTAGCTCTTCTCTACGACAAGCTCCGAAAATACCAATAATTAAACAAACCTGTAACAGAGCAAAGCATTCTCAAATCAATTTTTAAAGAATGTAATACCGTGCACTACCTTCATCATTAAATATTGATCGTCATTGGCTTCTTGCAAGAATCTGTGTATTTCATATTTTGAAAATACATTTGACTTTTTTGCTTTATATCCATTGCTATTTCGTTTCAAAAACGCCAGCAATTATATATATATATATATATATATATATATATATATATATATATATATATATATATATATATATATATAGATGAAAACGACGATTATCGGGGTTGACGGTCAATTTGTGGCGTTAATGAAACTCAATTAGATACTTTTTCAATATTTCGCAATTTAATTATTGCTTCATCAGGAAACTACAAATGTTATGTAAAATTAGCAATTGACAAAGAAAAGCAGCAGGAAACAATAAAATAATACTTACAATACTGCGAGTTAAACTTAAATAGAACAAACATTATCCAAATTTGCGATGAAACGTCGAGATTAAAAATATATCATTAGATAAAAATTATTTTCAAACCAGGTTATGTCTAAACACGTTGAAAGTCAAAACAATAATGGGTGACTCCAAAACTGCCAACACACAAATTTAGGACAGTTGGTAAAATGTTTTATTTACTATATGGCACGAACGATTTAAATTTGAAATTTGCTCCCATCCGTAACGTGTGGATTATCACGATTAAATTGTAGTAAATACGCATAAATATTACTTAATTTATTGATGTCAGTTCTAAAGTTAATTGAATTAGTATTTTTTTGGATATGATACATTTCAAGAAAATTTCTATGTTTGAATTGGGAATGGCTATCAATAATTGTGGCATTGTCCAAATCAAAAGTGTGGTTCTTCGTTCTAAAATGTACAGAAAGGGCACATGAGTTTTTCCCTATTTTGCAATCACTCTTGTGTTGGACAAGTCTTGAATGCAACCATTGTGATGTCTGTCCAATGTAACAGCCATCACAACCGTTGCAACCAATTCTATAGACAACTCCCGACCTGTATTTCTCCGGTATTTTATCTTTAACACAACTAAATAATAATTTTATTGTTTTTAAATTGTATTTAGCTATTTTTAAATTATTCAAATTGCAAACTTGTATTATCTTATTTGTAATGTCTTTTATATATGGTAGACGTTTGTAAACAACCGCAACCTCACGTTGTTGGTTATTAATATTCTCCTCTAGTCGTACTCTTGTAGTAAATAGTAAACTATTTACTAATGTGCGGGGATAGCCGTTGTTGACAAATATCTCGCTTAATATTGTTAAGTTCTTTTTGTGAAATTGAGGGTCGCTAAGTTTGATGATTCTATTTTTTAAACCTGTAATATTATTAATTTTTTGTTTAACGGGGTGGTTGGAATGAAAATTAATAAATCTACCAGAGGCCGTAGGTTTCTGGTACCAATCAAAGACAATACAGTTGTTAACATCTCTAATTACTTTAGTATCTAGGAAGGGTACAGATCGGTCGTCCTCTAATTCATACGTGAATTGTATATGATCATTGAAGTCGTTGAAAATATTTAATGTATCCTCAACCTGTCCAACTGGGACCGCACAGATGATGTCATCGACATACTTTTTTAAAAAGGGTAAATGAAATGGTAATGCAGGAATGATGTAATCTAGCATGTAATTTAGAACTATTTGTGCTATTATGGGACTTAATGGGCAACCCATAGGTGTACCAAAGCGCTGTCTGTAAAAATTGTTTTTAAATGTAAAATAGCAATTATTAAATATAAAAGTTATCAATAGCAGAAACGTCTCTAATGTAAAATTGCAATGCAGTTCTATACATGACCACTTAGCTGTAATGACCGTTAGTACTAAATGTAATGGAATATTAGTAAAAAGTGATACGACATCAAAGGACACTAACACGAAAGTATCAGGCAATTTAAAATTCTTAAGTTCTTCTACTAAAATAAATGAATCTTTGACATTGTAACTTGTGCTATCAGCTAGCGCAGATGTCAGAACATGTGAAACATGGCTGGATAATTTATAAGTCGATGAACCAACAAACGAGACAATAGGTCTTAAAGGATAATTGTTCTTATGGATCTTAGGAAGACCATATATCCTCGACGGTGTAGAATTATGAATAATCAGATGTTTATATATCTCTTCAGATATATATTTCTTGTTCTTGTAATCTTTCAACAAATCATTCACCTTTTTTTGAACATTGAAGGTGTGATCTTTGTCTACGGTCTCATAAGTGGTCCTATCGCCCAGCAAGGTAGTCATACGACTGTCATAATCATCTGCGTGCATAGCAACCGTTACATTACCTTTGTCGGCTTTAAGAATTAATATATTGTTGTTAACTGCTAGGAATGATTTAGTTTTTTGAAAAATATGTTGAAACTGCGAGAAAGACTTGTTATTGTTTTGTTCATGGTAAAAATTTGTAACGATATTAGTAATACGTGCCCTTAACTGATCTCTACTATTCTCGGGACAACAAGTGATCACGTCTTCAATGTCTGCTATCAGTAAACCCATGTTAATATCTTTAGGAGAACAATTAATACTGAATTTAGGTCCTAGGGATAGAAAATTCTTGACATCATCTGGAAAGTCCAAGTTAGACACGTTAACGAACCAACGGTTGTTATTTTTAAATGAACTATTGTTTGTGTTGCTATTACTTTTTAATTTATTAAATTTATTAATGTTATTTTTCTGAATTATTTTAAACCTTTTATCAAAAGCAATATTTATGTGAGTTTTAAAATCATTGAAAACATAAAACGGAATTAAATTTCTAAGTTCTGACATGTATATATATATATATATATATATATATATATATATATATATATATACGAAAGATGGTCTAATCTTACACCTCAATGGTGTAGTGAACATTAATTAAAACAGGTCCATGAAGACTAACTGGTGGATCGCTAGACAATATTGTTTCTGGGTTATTACCCTTCGTCAGTAGCGATTACCAAGAACCTTAGTTGTTGAAATACCTTTACACGTAGTGGCCATCAAAACTTCTTGGCGCGAGCCAATCACTCCTAAGAAGTTTTGATGGCCACTACGTGTAAAGGTATTTCAACAACTAAGGTTCTTGGTAATCGCTACTGACGAAGGGTAATAACCCAGAAACAATATTGTCTAGCGATCCACCAGTTAGTCTTCATGGACCTGTTTTAATTAATGTTCACTACACCATTGAGGTGTAAGATTAGACCATCTTTCGTGTAAATTTTACATTTTTCTGTCATATTTGACAAGACACATTTTCAATATATATATATATATATATATATATATATATATATATATATATATATATATATATATATATATATATGTTGGTGCGTAAGTTCTCGCGGCTGAAATCTGTGCTTCTTGGTTCTCGGGTTGTGAACCGCGTTGTGGAAATGTTCCCCGAAGGGTCGCTTCGACGTTTCGGCAGAGTCCCATCTGCCAACGCGGTTCACAACCCGAGAACCAAGAAGCATATATATATATATATATATTTGCTTATATGTATTCTTCTTAATGAAATAGTTGTTCTTAGCATGGAATAATGTATCCATAAAGTAGACGCTTTATTCGTTTTGGCTTTAACGGAAAAGTAAGCAAGCAGAATTTTCTCTGAATCAACATCTCCCACCATTTTCATCTTGCACTATTTTTCAAATCTTGAGTATTCCGACATGTACTTTTATATCAATGTATATTTGATATCAAAGTATTGGATTATTGTAATTTCACGAAACGTCAAATCCGTGATGATTATTATTAAGTTTTTTAAATTACTTTTATGGTAGTAGATAAAACATTGTACGACATTCGTATCGTAACGCATTATTACGAAACTCGATAGGTTGTCCAACTCGACCTGGCGGTCTCGTTTGACAATTTTCCCATCTCGTTTCGTAATATGGCGTGTTACGATACTTATATCGTAAATATCTATTTTCTACAGACGTGAAAAAATGTTGAAATTTTTACATTGATATTAGTGTGCAAAATGTCACATTGGAGTTGTTCCTTGACAACGTGGGCAAAGTATGTTATTTCGCGCCCTAGTATGGCCCCTTCGTACCATTTTAGATTTGTTTCTCTAACGGCGCCGCTTTTGAAGAAACAAAGGTAAAACATATTTCGTCTTTTTAGATGGTCCAGGTCGATCCCTTGCCTAAATCAACGTTTAGCAGAAAAGTTATACTAACGCTGCCGTCCGGTCACGCTGATCGCTTGCAAATTTTAATTATCTCTGGAAATAGAAGAAAGCGACACACTACCCCTCGCTTGCAGCAACATACTAAGGGGGTAGTAGATTGAATGTACCGAGACGCTTCAGGTGATACTTTGAAGAAGGGATGAAACAAAAACCACTTAATATGCGATCATGATGACCTCACGAAGTCGGCGCTTCTTTTTGTAAATCCTGCTTACAAAAATTCCCGTAGGCAAAACACAATAAATTCCTACAATAACAAACAGTAAAGTAATTTTCATAATTCACAATAATGATCGCGACAACGCTTTATGCTAAACCGAAACTAAAATACAAAAGTTGCAATCTAACGACTACAGTAATCCTTCCTCAACCAATTGTTGGTCGAAAACATTAGAGTTCGTTGACATAAAAATTCCGAGAACGAAATTTCCTTGCGTTTAAGCGTCGCGATAAGATCTGTGCGTGAGTGAGACAGTTATGGGTGCGTGACTGCGTCGATGCACGAGTTTACTCCGCGCCACGTCTAATCGTTGACATCGGACGGACTCGACAGTTACGCACATTAAATTATAATTAAGGCGTACTTGGCAATTAAACATCACACGTAATTCATATCGGCCAAAGATCTATCGCAATTGGACGGAAACACTGCACGACGCCGCTGCTAATTTTTAATTCGTTTTGATTACACCAATTACTTCGCAGTTTCTCTCGGAGTTTTTCATATCGCGGGTACTCGCCCACGTTAAATTTACGTTGAAATGATCCTATTACAAAAAAAAAAAACATTAAAAATGTGCATACAATGTTCAACGGTTTGTGCGTATTGTAAAGGTAAATTGGTTTTAACCATGTTTTAAGTGGTCGAAACCTGGTGGCTTTTGATTGATGCACGGTATGTTATTGTTTTGTTGTGCAATCAATTCTTGAGTCCATGTGTTGATAAGTTTGAACTCATTTTCCACGCCACCCTTGCCGTTCTTGTTGGTGGTCGTCTAGAGCGAAGTCGGTTATGGTTAGCATCTTCGATATCCTGATGGATAGGTAGATTTGTGTTGTCCATGACCTTTTTATACTCGTCCGTCGCAGCTTCGACGTGGCATGGGACTGGAAGTCATTGCGTGGGAGTTGGTTTGATGATACCCGCAATCATTCTCATGGTGTCATTTACTGCGCATCTATTTTATGTACGTGTGATCTGTTTAACCAAAGTGGAGCGCAGTATTCAGCAGTTGAAAAGACAAGACCTAGCGCAGAGGAGTGCAGAGTGGAAGCCGATGCTCTGCAAGTTGTCCCGCACAGTTTTTGAATTATGTTGTTTCTTGTTTTTAATTTTTCAGCTGTTCTCGATAGATGTCGTTGTGTTGATAAATACAGCAGAGGTTTTAAGTTTTCTTTCAAATTCTGCCTCAACGTAGGTGGTGAGTGATAGGACTTGATCTGAGCAGCTTCGTTTAGGCCGAAAACCTGCTTATTCGACCGGAATCAAGTATTCTTGAGCTAATTCTGTTATAAATAAGCCGTTCTAGTAGCTTATATGTCACCGACAGCAGAGCTATTCGTCTGTAACTCTTAGGGCTGTCAGTTGGTTTGCCTGGTTTCAGTATAGCGATTTTTTCGATCGTTTAAATTATTTTGGGACGTTACCAGTTTGCATAATATCAGTGCAGAAGTGAGCCATCCAGACTTTTGCGTACTTGGTACCGTTTATTAAGAATTCAGGGTGGATATTGTCAAACCCTGTGAGAGCATCCGAAACTGTAAGGGCGAGAATTTTCTGTTTCTGTGGCTTGAGCTTTTAAGGTTTTAAGTTCTCGTTTGACCTCAACACTATGTTCTTTATCCTTGGGTTCTCTGGATATCGCTACTATGTGTAGTGCAACGGCGTTTATGCTGACGGTTATATTGTATCTTTGTGTGGGGTTCCGTTTCCTAGTTTTCTAAGTAGTGCACAGGCTTGTCTGCTCGATGTCCGCAAGTTCAAGCTTTCTACAGTTTATGTTCCCTTTTCCCGTCTCGCCGCATCTACGCTATGCTATAGCTCGTCTGCTATTTCCTGTCACTATCACCAGTTTCAAGAAAATTTTGGTCACTGTTTTGGGGCCATCCGGGAATGTATTATGTGCGATAGCCTTGGTATACACTTTTTGGCACCACTTATTACGGCGCCAATAAATTTCTTCTGGTAGGGGGTATCCAATCTAAACATTGGTCTAGTTCCGTGGAGAACTTTGTCCAGTTCGCGTTTTTGAAATTCCACCTTTGGCGATGGATAGCGGTAATTAAGGGAATTAAGGGAAGTTGGGGAGAACGTTTCTATGGGCTGGCCTCTGTTTTCTGTATTCTCGTTTCCACACAGCTGATTTAAATGCGAATCGATCTTTAGCATCAAATACAAGGGCGAGGTGTTCATCTTCTGCCTATTTTACTATTGTGTTCCCATTTCGGTCGCTATACTTCCATTGCTCGTGATGACTATTGTAATACCCCACGTATATAGTAGGATGGGGGTGTGTTTGGATGATTTTGGCTGGTGAGGATATGGCTGGCGGTTTGTAGGTGTTGGAGACTGTGATGCTTCCTATTTTTATGACAACGTTATGGATTTCATCGTCAGTGGGCGTGAATAATAATAGTTTGAATAATATTATTTAAAACATTTTCCATGACCATATGGGTTATATTATGGATAAAACACGTTGACAAATCACACGTATTATTTTCAGCTACGCCAATAAAAAGTATTTAGCGGATATCGGTAATACATTCGTATTGTGTGATGGTGAAGAAATAGTGTAACCGTTAGAAAGTTGAGGCATGTACAAATATTCGTATGCACTTTTCTTACAAAAGAATACCAAACCGTCGCTCATAGTTTTCTTTATCGGAATTATAATTTGGGATAAAATTAGTGAAAACTGCGTTTTGGTTGCGGAGCAATAACTAACTCCTGAGAATAGGCAATTATTATAATTTTATTCATTACCCTGCGTTCATATGATTTAATGATTAATTTATGGAGCAAAATTATAGTTCACAGCACATTTAAATGTCCACTCGGTGGTAATTATGCACATTTACTGTTCACGTATGATAATAAAATTTAAATAAACTTCTAATATCTGTTATAATTGACATTACAATAAATCGGATCGTTAACCGCTGATTAGTGTTCAAGTGCCACTTTCGTAGATGTTTCCTTATTTATCCGACGTGCGATTTTAATTTGGCAGGCATTTAAGATCATAATAACAAAGCAATTATAGAAATGTGCATTATACGAGAACAAATAATTCTCATCCTGACGCGCAATTAATGAAGTGCAATATTTTGCAGCAGGCCGACTTTATGCAGATGGCAACGCGGCACCGGGTTAAAATAATAATGCAATCAATTTTAAATGCAATGATCGCCACTAGACGCAGTCACAAATATAGCGATAATTGTTTAGCAAAAATTCACCGGCATGATTAAAAACGATCGACCCGGCAAATACCACCTGAAAAACTGACAAATTATCGCTGGAACTTTCAAGTACGTACGCAAACATGAACGTAATTTCCTAACAACTGAAACACGTAAATGCAAAATTCTAAGTAATCAGTTTACGAGGAGTGTTACTATTTTTTGAGTGTTGTATAGCAAGTCGTATGTTTTATTTATATCGATGTAGAATTTTCGGTATAAAACATTTTTGTAGAGTATCGCAAATTGAATTTAAATGACAATTAGGAAATGTACGCCATCACCCAAGAAACTCAGTAGTAGTTCTAACTGTACGGCTAATATTGTTTAACACGTTGAGCCCTTTTACTTCGATCTCTCCCACTGTCAAGGATATCTTGACTAGCATATTTCTACTATAATTACTAAACATAGTGATGGTGATAAACAGCACAAGATCCATTTTTTTTATTTTGATCAAATCGTCTTTCTAATTGTGTAATCGTAGGTACGAAGTTTCTTTAGACAAACAAACGACAATTGTTTTTGATTTCGTCTAGCTTTCAATCTGGTTAAAAATAACTTATAGTCGACGAAATTATTTTCTTGATATTTTCAGTAACCAGCAAACAAAAAATATGTTTTGCTGCAAGTCATTAAACTTTCTTACAAAACGCATCTCAATGTAACACAAAACGGCCATTGCTATTACTTGCACAATGTTAATACACACACATACACACACAATCCAAACATCTTCTAAGAAACTTGAACGTATCGTCGAGATACTTCCTCATATTTCAAAACTGTTTTCTTTCCTGAAAAGCTTACCGCTTATAAAGACTCATTAACGATTAGTTCTTAGTAGTAAGTTCATTGGTATGTTATTAAAAACGACACGCGACTGCAGCGCTACGTATTATTGACAATAAACGGCTTCGCACAAGTTATATATTGAATGAGTAATTTTAGAAGCACTTATGAATTCTTTCCTACATAACTGCAGCGACGCGTAAAAAGAATTCGCATAACAATTCGTTTTTTTATGCGCCTCACATTACCTCGCAATGAACCGATTTAACAAGGTGGAACTTATTTATAATTCAATTTGTACATTAAAAATTACATAATTTCACATAAACTGGGACTATAAATCTGTTAAGATAATAAATAATAAATTTGCGTGTGATCTTTAAAAATGCATAACTGGGGCCAGTCTACGATGTAGTTTAATCGGAATAAATAGTGCTGGATCATTACATTAAATTGATGGTCACGAGGCGGTTTTTCAATTTCATTTTTGGATATGATTCATTTTATTGTAAATTGCGAAATTTATCTATTTTAATCTGAAATAGGAGAGGATTTAAGGTTCTGGGATTTGTTTCGTTGTTAGTGTTAATGAGTATTATTTATGAACGTATTTAATGAACAAATTATTTTAAAATAAATAAAATAAAATAAAATAAAAATAAATAAAATCCTTCAAAATGAATACCGACTATCTGTTTTATAAATTATTTAAGAGAACAATGTCTATTGAAGCTGATGTTTTTCTCGAGTGCGGATTATTTATTTGTATTTGACATTACTTTAACAACTTTGTAAAACTGGGCTATTAGAAGTATATACCAAATAATCACAATACTAGAAGGGCGAAAGTAGCGCATTGTAGGCATTGATCAAAAAATCAAAAAGTAATGGAAATTATTTAATTTACATAGCTTCGCTGCTGGTGTTTCATTGTCATATTGTCCATTTTTTTGGAATAATACACATAATGGTAATAATAATAGAGAAGCTGTTCAATGCATCTGGATAAAATGTTAATTGAACATAATAGTTTTTAGACATAATAAGTTTTAACAATTCCAAGCTGGGAAGCAAAACATTAACACAAACAAGAAACAATTTTGACCAGTTTCAAATATCTACTTATTTCTAGCTGGCATGTTCACTATGCTATCGTGCACACTTTAAGTCAGGGTTGAGTGATTCACGAGCATCCGATGACAGGTTTTACTAAATGCTTTAAATTTTACCAGCTCTGATATACATAAAAAATTATTTATGCTCACGACACAATCACTTAAATATGTAGTTCAATTATTTGATTTCGTTTCGTTAACATATACGTTTTATTGTTCGATGTATTTAAACAACGTCCACATTTGATTATTTATATGGGTCTATATTTTTCTTAGATGGTCACTTATACTTTATTAAAAACTCAGATTTTGTACTTCTTATGATAATGATTTTGATCCATTTAATATTTTTTTAAATTACTTTCGTAGTGCTTTCCAGCAAATAATAGAATATTTTGTACAATTCGACATGTATGCGTATAATTGAAGTCTAGGTTTGATCACGCAGCTTATTTTGTTTAAACATCACTGTAAAATGCTTGTGACAATTAGCTAATGGTTAACAATTGCACCTGTAAATAGAAATATATTTTTTTTAATTCATCAACAATAATGAATAAATAAAATAAATGTGGTATAGCTCCTGAGTTATTATGGCAAGCTCTGAGAATAAATTAAACAACAACGAACTTTGGACTAGACTCTCAAATTTCCAAATAAAAGAAAACGCCAATCATAAACAGAATATTGTATTGTTAAAACACGATGGAAGCATCTTGTTGTTAGTTTACAAAGGTGCCTAAAAATCTGTTCTCATTTGTATTCATTCGATCTAATGATAAGACGAGTGGGAAAGAATTGCACCCGTATCCTAGGGCAGTCTCAATTTTGTAGTAACTGAGTGTCCATCATTAAGAGATTCGAGTATTAATAAAACACACTCAATATTATATATTTTTATGATGGTTAATTTATTACATAACGTATGAAATATTTTTCACTTGCCCCACGGTGAACTTCAATACCAACTTTTTCTTTTATTAACTTAATGTTTTAAACACTTCTTAAAAAGCTCACTACTCGATTCTCAAATAAATTAATGTCTCTCTAATTCTATTTCTTTTATTTAAATATATATTACTCGTGGATTCGTGGGATGAAATTATTAAATTGAAACTTTAAGTTCTTCTCAATTTTTTCTGAGTTCAAGACTGTGTTCAGATGCACGGTGTTTCCAGATGAAATGAGTATGAATTGTATATATAAACTTATAATTACTAACTGGTGTTTATATTCTAGAATTACGCCGCATTATTTTCTTTTCTCCTGTTAAAAGTTTATGCAATTGTCATTATTTCATAGACACTTTACTTCATTTAACGTTTAAGCGCCATTGCTTATCACTATTCCTTCAAAAATACCATAGCCTAATAGCGATATTAATAGATTTCTTATCAGAGCGACGTGCACTATAGAAGAAATAAAATGACACTGTCATTCGGTGTTATAACTCTCCTTCTTATAATCCTATAATCCCGGCAAGGCTAATATTGAGACCCTTACAACAATTTGAAACTTTTAACAATTTTGAGTACTTATACTCAACCGAAACTTATGTCAATTACATATTTCGTTAATGAAGTTTTCTCCTCTTTCTTCATTGGGTATAAAGGACATTTTATATACTAAATTGTTAAATTTATTCCCCGTTACATCGTATTGTACATACGTTTCATTATTTTGATAAAATTTCGTATTATTACTATTTTCTTTATGCCAAAGCTTTTTATATTTCGAAAATTTGATTCAGTATCAAACTAAATACATAGCTCCCTTTCTTTTTGACTTCAATTAATTTCTATTGCATTTTTAGTTTGAATCTGACAGCTACCGTTAGTTGGTATTTAAAGTTAAATCTTTGATATTAATGTATTTATAATTTTAGACCAAAGCAAAATATTTAATTTCAGAAACATATTTGGAATAGTTGGCGTAAAATCCATGTAATCGATTCTGACCAACTTGTACAACCATGTCTCGTAGATTTCCAAAATGTGTCGTTTAATGTAAGTTTTGCTGTTACTATGGTGATTCAATAAATTTTTAGATAACAAAGTGTCCACGTCGGTTTATGTCATAAACAATATCCTGAAAATGTTGTGGGTTTAACGGGACGTCAAGTTAATTTACTAACATTTTAAAGTTAACCTACAACAACCTCAAACAATTTTAGATGAAATGGCACTGATAATTAGTAATTTACAGCAATTATCTAATATAGCATATGACTTCTTGTTTTTAATATTTCAGAAAAGCGATGTTGTCATATTGCAGAAAGGATTTGATGCAGTTATGTTCATGTTAAAAAGATTTTCTATTATTTTATCTAATTATTGTGCGTTAGTCAGACACGTTGCTTTTGCGGACTAGTTCTATATTTCCTATGATTTCACATATATTATCATTGTAAGAACTTACTAGTATATGGTCCGGAGATTTTGGGAAAAAAATGAAGCATGTCATGCACATGAAATCTCACCAGTCATATCATGTAAATAAATAAATAAATATAAATAAATAAATAAAAATTGGTATCTGATTCGCAAAATGCCTTATAATCTTCGTCGATGTGTTTATAATCTGGTTGGACGAATGTCGAATGGAGACACTGTCGATATTTAACGAGATCAAAATATAAAATCGACAATTTATCGCACAATCAAAGAAAGTCAAGTTAAGAGAGGGGAGACTAATTCAAGTAGCTAAATACAAAACTGCGATCTTACAGCGAATACTGACCAATATATTTAATGTTTGAAAGAGTAGGGTGTTTAGGATCCTGGCAAATAATTTATCTTCCGGAAGATGAGGAAAGCTCCGAAATACACTGAATATTAATTAATTAGAGAGAATAACGAGATTTCGTCAACAACTTGATCGTGATGGACGATCAAAAATATTTCACTTCACTGTCCAACTCTGAGATGAAGGGCAATGATGGTTTCTTACGAGAATGATGACATTAAAAAAACAAAAACTTGTTTTTTAAAGTATTCAAGGGGTAAATAAAATGTCAATCATTTAAAATATACATATATTTTTAATGAACTCTGACGAATTGTATTTGCTGTATTAGCTTCTATTATTGCATCGTAATAAATATACTCAGTGAAATATAAACTGCACCACCTAGAAGCGGTGGGAACCAAATTTGGCAGGAATAGTGGACTAGTCCAAGGAAATAGTTGATTAAAATTTGAAACCCAATCATCAAGTAGTCGTGGGATTTTTGACGTTTGTGTCATTTTTTAGAGGTGGTGATAGACAAGCAATTATCGAGTCATTTTTTGAATTTGTTCCACTTTTTCGGATCCCGTTCTTTAGTTTAAAGTGTTTCAAGTGTTTAACGATGCCTAGAGGAAGGAGACCTCAAGTTTACCAGCAGTTGAGTGACTTTGACCGAGGGCCGATTTTTGGTTTACGATAAGCAGGTTTTTCGTTTAGAGAAATCGGCAACCGTTTGGGACGGCACCACTCAACAATAATGCGTGTTTATCAAGCGTGGTCTGAACATGGGGTTGAACGTCGGAGAAGAGGCACTGGGGCTCAAAGACGAACCAATGAACGTCAAGATCGCCTCTTAAGACTAATGGCCTTGAGAGACCGATTCTCTACAACTAGATCAATAGCTGATCAATGGTTAGGTGAACAAGGTCGTCCGATAGGCTTGCGAACAGTTTATCGTCGAATAAGAACCTTTGGATTGCTGTCTTACCGCCCACATCTTGTGCTAACCCTCACTGCTCAACATCGCCAGGAACGTTTGGCCTGGTGCACAGAAAGACTTCAATGGAACTTGGAGTGGCATCGAGTTGTCTTTAGTGACGAATCGCGATTTTGTTTAGGAATGCATGATGGTCGGATGACTGTTAGACGAAGACGTGGAGAAAGGCGCAATCCTGATTTTTCGTGGGTGTTGGGTGCTATTGCTTACGGCAGTAGGTCACCCTTGCTCTTCATTCGGGGCAGTATGACCGCCCGACGCTACATTGACGAAGTGGGAGAACCACATGTTCTTCCATATCTTCGAGGGCTGGAAGACCCACTTTTCCAGCAAGATAATGCACGACCTCATGTAGCAAGGGTTTCTCTTGACTTCTTTGAAGAGGCCAATGTTAATCTTTTGTCTTGGCTGCCAAGATCTCCCGATTTGTCGCCCATTGAACCCGTGTGGGACATGATGGGTAGAAGATTGAGGAATCTACCGAACCCACCGTTGACAATAGAAGCTCTACGGCATGAAGTACAGGCTGCTTGGGAAGCCATACCACAAGAAGACATTGATCACCTGCTGGAATCAATGCCAAGGCGGGTCAATGGTCAGAAATAGGGGCCGACCAACACATTATTAAAGAAAAATAAAAAAGATGAAGTGTTTTCTTTATCAAATTTTAATCAATTGTTACCTTAGACTAGTGCAATGTTTCTGCCAAATTTAGTCCAAAAATTCCCACCCGTCTAGGTGGTGCAGTTTATATGTCACTGAGTATATTTCTAGAATGTTCTTTTTTTAGGAAAAGAATAATAAAAATGACAATCCACCAACAAATTTGTCCTTAATAATAACTAAAATGTAGTACATTAAAAAAATGCATATAAATACTCCTAAATTAGGAAACATTTTATATTTTTTTTATCGAAGCTGCTTTACAGAAGCCTGAACATCTATTTGCAGTTGTATGATGTATGTGACAAAGCAACTGAAATACAGCACTTTTAACACAAAATTTTGGAAACATTTTTCGTCGTTTTTTTTTAAATCCAAACGTAGTCGACATCTAATTTGCAGTTGTTTTAGCAAATATTGGTAAAACCATTACAATTTTATCACGCATATATTTTTTCAGAATACCATGCAGGACTTTTTAAATAATCAGATTTTGCTTCAAGTCGAAAAATCAATAATAACGGATGGAAAGCACAAATTGAACAAAACTTGTGACGCTGTATATCCAGAAAATTTAGAGAAATCGAGGATGATGCAGCTCGTCAGGGCAAACTCGAAAATACCATCCATTGTCGATTATTTTTATTTTATTTTGTAACCAGGTTGGTTAAGGGAGATTGTGTAAAAATTTGATAAAACTATGATTATTTTTATGAGAGTGAGCCTCTGATTTTTTTCCCAAAACTTTACTTTACTGTCTTCATTTTTCGGTGACATCGTTTGTTCGCTTTGGAACTCATGTACAGATACCGCTCATTAATGTAGCGTAACTTTGACATAAATCCAGAATGATTGATATTTATTACATTCGACTTTTGTCAACGTTATATCAGTAAACTATATCTCAAATTTATGTATCGATCAGACATCCCAATGGTTTAAAGCTGCTTAGAGCCATGTATACTGAATTTTGAGATATGTGGGATAAACTTTCCATTCTTTGTTTCAACGAATTCAGTATGACCTACCGAAACTTAGTTAAAGTTATTGGATTTATTTATGCATTTGGCGACAGTTTGAAATGAAGAGCATACTTCCTTTTGAGGACATTAAGGACACACGATGTTAGCATTCAGGATCTATTTATAGAGGTCTAAAATAACACCATTGCTCTTTATTTTTTACAGGCCTTACCGTAATATTCCTATAGCCTTTAATATTGTTGCAGCTTCTTGAAAAATAATACATTGACGACGCACACCATGTTCAGAGTACCAGTCCAATCACTGCGTCTTGTTTCTTTAGGCCATCTACATTATCCTTTCCATTTCAAATTCATCATCGCATAATAAACTATTCCGCGGCTTCAATGACTTCAATTTAGTTTACTTCGAACAGTTCATCATTTTTATTTGCGCAGATTATGTTCGCAATTAATTCAAATCAATAAACTATCTTGTAACAAGAAGTGCAAACACATAAAGTAAATTGTCATCAATTATTTTATTTTCACTAACACCTGGTTAGATAAGTAATTTCACCTCGATCACCACAAGTGTAAACGATCTCCACGCACACAACCCACTAACAAATCTTTTATTTTATAAGAACGAGCGTGGAAGATAATTACAAAAATAAAGAGAAAAATTAATAGTTATATTGCGTGTGACGCGTTCACCACACGCACTGCGTGTCAATTTTAAGTAAAATGGCTATTTATTCGTGCAAGGTAAACTAATCGAATGATTTTATGATACAATTCAGGATTTGTGTGATAGCCTACAGGCAATAACGAATGCAGTGATTAGGTATTTGCGTACCGTATACTGGCAGCTATGTATGTTTTAATCTCGATAATTATTATTACTTATATATAATAGAGAAGTTTAGAAGCAAAAAGAACAAATTCCAACTGAAATCATATAATTTTAACTTTAGAAAACGCAACTGAATTAAATCAATATTTTTACGATAATAAAATATCTTAGGAAAATGCTATGAAAGCAGCATTTCCTGCAATGCTGGTATGCATGACACCAATCAATTTAAGTGGAATATCAATCTAAACTGTAGGAGAATGTCACAAAATTGTCCGACAAAATAATCTGTAGCGATAAAATAAACACATTTATTTTTATTATCAAATTGGCGTAATTTTTGCGAAGAATTTTAATTTAACAAATAAGAAAATACCCCGTTGTGAAAATTCGGATAGATCAGCCCACTAAAAATGTTCAATAAATAATAAACCCAGCGGCGCTCTGACACGAAACGTTACCGTTGGTATAATTTTGATAGAAATTTTGATAAATTAAACAGTACTTGATGGATATGATTCTTATTCATCCTACGTTTTTCCTGAACAATTTTCACTTGCCATTTCTGATGTAATTTTCTGGTGTTAAGTTTTTGGGACATCGAGTAATTTCGCTTACTGTTTTCTTTCTTGTCACATTTATGTTTGCTACGTTCACATCTTTTCTTTTTAATACCAAGTTAGTTACCTACTTGCAGAACGTGGAAGATGGTAATCCATTCGATGTACGTTTAATGACTCAATAAACTCTAATTATAGAATACTTAACTTAACTTAATCAACATTTCGCTTATTGTAGTAATGACAGAAACGAATCGTAACATGACGAACACATTATTTTTTTTGTTCATTGATTGTTTCAAATTTATATTATTTAGTGTTTAGTGTATTTCAATTATTTTAAAGTGTTGACAAATGTACTATTATCATTATTATTTCGCATTTTAATATCCCATCATCGTTTAGAACCAATATTGTTTCGATTCTGGTTTCTAAAGGCAACCAACTTGTTTCCTTGTGCACAGATAGATAAAGCCGACTTTACGACGCAAAGTGGAACAAAGGTCCGAATTGCAAACAATCTATGCAAATGCTGCCCCTAAAATGCGCGGAGAATGTTCAGTTGGCTGTGCGACGTGATATCGAAAGAATTGGAGATGCTGTGCATAGATACACAACCAGGAGCTAAAAATGTGCAGGCTTACGGAATTTATTCCGCGGCGGAAAGGTCACCGAAAAATCGGGGGCAATAAATAACACTACAAATGAATTCCGTCGCAAACAATCGAAAACTGAAAATCGTGCGCCAGCCTCCGCGCATTTATGCGGGAGAATATTAGTCGCAATAGCGTAAATGAATTAATTTTAACGAAATTGTTTTCATGCATTGACTTTTTCGTTCAGTTAGTAAATAAATTTGTTCGATTTTTTAATCTAAAATTTTTAAAAACTTACAGAACGAGATTTTTTATGAAAATTATTTATTCAAACAGGCCGTCCTACGGTATGTGGGTAAATGATAATCATAATAAGGGAAATAACGAATCATCGCTAGCAGATGACAACAAGAAGTAAAACAAACAACATGGTATCTACCGTTGACTTCTAATCGACAGGACAAATTCATCTCTGACATTCTAAAAAGAAGATCATGGAATGGAATAGAAATTTTAATATTTTAAATAAAGAGGGGATTATAAATAACTCAGTAATCAGAGACGATTACAAATCATCAAATTAGCAATAACACAATGTTCTACAATGGTTTTTCACTTTCCGATTTGCTGACTGATTTTGATAGATTTTGGGGCAATGGTTAGTTATTAAGCATAGTTTTTTTGTCTAAAAGTACATTATCGTTTTTCCAAAATCAGTATCTCCATGCAATTCGTCGCTCTCTCTTAGGGAATGTCATCGCGAAAACCTTTAAACTCACCGAACAATTTTTGTTATATTTGTGGACAGTTTATGCTGACAAAACATTCATGAGTAATGTTTATAATATGTATCCATATGCATATGCCCCGCATAAAGTGTGTGCGACACGCGTTCATGAACTTCGAAAGTGGTCAAATGGGCAGAACAATATCTTCGATTTACAATAGCATATGTTATGGAGAGAACCTCAGAATTGTATCAAAGACTGCTATTTTTGCTGTTACAAGACTAAATTCTAACTACAATTCTAAAACAAAAAAATCCGCGGTGGCCCGCACGAAACTTACTTATAGTTATAGTACGTTTTTCGAAAAAACTTTTCAAGTGAAAGTTGTTTAAAATATCAATATCTATAATTTATGTAAGAATATTTTTTTCCGTAACGTGTACCGTTTTCGAGATATGGAAAAAGGTGATAAGAGTAAACCATCACTTCCGGTTGAGCGATTGCGTTCAAAATAGGACGTTTTCCTCCTTGCTATATACAAATGCTAAATTTAAAGTTTCAGAGCTCTCGCTATAATCGTTTGGACGCTAGAGCGCGCACAGACACACAGACACACAGACACACACACACACACACACACACACACACACACACACACACACACACACACACACACACACACACACACACACACACACACACACACACACACACACACACACACAGAGAGAGACACACAGACGTCATTCCGAAAATAGTCAGAAACGATTCAGGGGACCTCAAAACGCGTATATCCCTTAAAATCTCGAGGTCGAAATTTTTCATGATTCCTATACTTACTTATACATAAAGTATAAGTAAGTAAAAATCCGCGGTGGTCCGCACGAAACTTACTTATACTTAGTTATACTACGTTTTTCGAAAAAACTTTTCAAATGAAAATTGTTTAATATATCAATATCTATAATTTATGTAAGAATATTTTTTTCGGTAACGTGTGCCGTTTTCGAGATATGGAAATAGGTGATAAGAGTAAACGATCACTTCCGGTTGAGAGATTGCGTTGAAAATAGGACGTTTTCCTCCTTGCTACATACACATGTTAAGTTTAAAGTTTCAGAGCTCTAGCTATAATCGTTTGGACGCTAGAGCGCGCAC
Organism: Geotrupes spiniger; assembly: GCA_959613385.1. NCBI lineage: Eukaryota > Metazoa > Arthropoda > Insecta > Coleoptera > Geotrupidae > Geotrupes > Geotrupes spiniger. The sequence goes on along the minus strand of OY390737.1, from coordinate 30,523,517 downwards.
AGACACACAGACACACACACACAGACACACAGACGTCATTCCCAAAATAGTCAGAAACGATTCAGGGGACCTCAAAACGCGTATATCCGTTGAAATCTCGAGGTCGAAATTTTTCATGATTCCTATACTTACTTATACATAAAGTATAAGTAAGTAAAAGGACTTGGTATATCCAATCGTGCAATCGCTAACGTACGCGGTATATCGTGACCCGAATGTAGCACCGCCATCACCTCCCTATTTGGAATCAGTGCAAGCTGAAGACATGAGCAACGATGTCGAAGAGGTATCTCAATATGATGCTGAATTTCAGCCAAGAACTCAGTTATTTTGAGTCAGAACTAAACGACTTAACAAGAGATCTAAACCATAAATGATACAGTTGAACTCCTGGGATCAAGGCTATCGGAAGAAATATGCTTGCTCCTGGCACCTCATTTTGATGAAGATCGAAATGTAGTTTATTGCACATCGATATGACGCGAACGAATTGAAAGCAATCATTTTGCACAATTGCAATAACTACGCTTCACCGCCAGTCACCCATTCTGTACATTTGAAGGAGTGCTACGACAATTTGTAAAATGTGTTGACTAAAATAAACCTCGCACATCACGATTGAATGGCCTGTGGAGATCTGAAATTTGTAAGTATGGTACTTCTTCAACAAGTTGCCTATAAAAAATACCGTAACTTCCTCTGCGAGTGGGATAGTCGGGATAGAGGATAACATTGGACGAAGAAAGAGTGAGAACTGAACTAGTTCCCGGAAAGAAAAATGTAGTGAGAGAATATTTAGTTTCCCGGGAAAAAGTTGTGCTGACATTAAACCAAGTGTTTTAATTTTATTTCTATTAAATATATTTGACCAACCATCGCCTCGATCAGTACTGATAACTACGTGCCTTTTTTGCCTCTCGTGGTTACTTAAAAATTACCTGCGAGAACATAAATCGTTCCGTTTCCGGTCAATATTTTTATTGACCGGAAAAAGCTCGAAAATTTTAAAGTTTTTAGGAATAGAGCGATCAACAGAAGCTCGCAAATCAGACAAAGATGATATTTGTGATTGAATGCGCGTGTATTATGATGAAATAAATCAGCAGCAAAGTACATTTTTTGCTTAAATCTACGTCTACAAATTTGTTGAACACAATTCAAAACGGATTGAGAATCAAATATGAATAGTTTGTTATTGGTTCAACTAAGAAAAATATTAAACCTATTTAATTTGTTGCAATTACATATTTTTGTAGACATTTTATATATTTGGTTGAGGTATTATTTAGTTTTTAAATCTTTCATGTGGTATAATAGTCGCTCCGAGTCTTTAGTCTGTTGACTTCCTGCGATTACTGGATAGGATGCACAAAACAACGTAATTTTTATCGCCTGCACAACTGTACTAATTGAAAGAAAATGTGACAAATGTGATTTTCGTTATTATTGTTGGTTCTTGTTAGAATACAGAATTAAATTAAAATTTTCTTGTCGTTGGTGCTTTATAATATAATTCGTACATTCCGTTGTAAAGAGCTGCACAATTTCAACTTACAATCATTCTGGATATTTTTCACTATCCGTAATTACCGTGGACATTTACTGCTGCAACAAACACCTAAAAACTTGACGCGCGAAACTAATTACTGGTTTAAGATATCGCGCATTCCGCGCGATTAAAAATAAATTAATCAAAGCCCCTATCGCCCGCCGGCCGAAAAGAAAATGCATAATTTTCTTATAGTCTCTAAAAATAAGCTCAAGGGAGATAGTGTTAGTGGTTTCCTCATCCCATCGTCTAGCCTGGGTCTGGAAAGCACTTGACGCCACCGTCTAGTAGAATGACGGCTCCCTCGAGCGTCGCGGCGCATCGCGTCCTCAGATAACTCGAGGTCGATATCATAAACCGGGATTACCAACTGTGTAATAAAATATCTAGGTAGTTTTGCTGAAATTTACCGCCGTATCGAGATAGCTTGCACCGAATTTTCGATAGAACCGCGATTTAATGCGGAACCTCGAGATCCGCCATGATAGCTAATTTAAATGGGCAAATGTTCCATGCAATTAACTTGTGGCGGAACGACAATTATATTTATTGTAACTTTCGTATGGGTTTCGCGTTCGTAATCATACATTCTAATGCCATAACAACACATTCACTAATGAATAGTTTGAGACAAAACGTACGATATTTACCAAACACTAAACTATAGAAAATCTATCGAATACCCGTAATTAGAAGTGCATTAAGCTCATGAGTAATGTTTTAGTTGTACGTCAGTGGAGCTTAGATAAATACGATTGTGATGTATTTTAAACGGCACACATAATTTGCGTTGTAAATAAACCATAGCGTTAAACACACGTTTGCGTTTACTAAGAAATGAGGTGTTATGAACATTTCATTTTATCTACACCTAAATTGCCGACGTGGCGGGAATATTTTTTAACGGTAGACACTCAGAATTAAATACTAACACAAAGTAGTAATTATTACGATTGGTGTGATGCAACTAGCTTACACTAGCATAAAGAAACGCATGCAACAACTTGAAACGCTTACTACTATCGATATAAAGACAATATTCAATCAACCAATTGATATTTTTTTAACAATCTTTGCTGATCTCATAATGTTGGCACAAATTGTACGTAGATTACACTAATCGATAATTTGTTTGTTGCAGAAAATGCAGTATTTGTAAAAAAAATTTGAAAATAATAACTCTATATTAAGTCATATATCGTCTTTTTTTTAATTATTTTACTAAAATTGCCCCTTGTTTGTTGTGGCAAAGCTATTGTATGTTCTAGGTTATATTTAATAGTCATTTAGACATGACACCCAAAATTCATAATTACGCGTTAAATTTTTAATAATAAGGGTATATTCATGTTTAATAATTGAAATTAAATGGTTTTCATTTCCTCTACCTGACAGGTCTATAGAGCTACACAGGGCGATTGTAATGCTATTAACAATTTAGAAAACCCAGAATTAGGTGCTTTGCGCAAATGAAAAATTGTAAGTGCTATATATAACTATAGCTGTAATTTAATTTCCAACTTTCGGGATAACGATTAAAATTATTATTTGAACAGACGTTCAAAAATAGGTCCTACCCCAACCTAGACATAAGGTATCAATGGATGAAAAGTGCTACATTTGCATGTACTTTGTAAAGTTTTATTTGTATTTTTTTATTATTTTTTTCGTATAGTTTACATAATTCGCCAATTAATACATTTCAAGCTTATTCTTATTCTTCGATATACCGAATAATATAATTTTCTCAACTCAACAGACTGTGTTGCTTTTATTGCCTTTTATTTGTTTATAAGAATTTTACAGTTTTAATATGTCCTTTTGATTATAATTTGTTTTATTTTACATTTTGGTTTTTCGTTATTATTTTTTGACATTTGGTGATTCTGCTAGTGACCGTTTCGAGTGTTGGGGTATTGACATTGCCATCTTAACTATACAGGCCGCTATGCTGAAATCGTGACGTCACAGTAAGAGTCTAATCTGTTACAAACAGTTTCGTCGATTTTTCTAAAAAAAGAATTGTTCTGGTATTTATAGTTGTTTTGTGTGTTCGTTGTTTCATTAGTTTTTATTTGTTGTTGTATGGACAGTCATTAGTTTAGGGTTTGTTGTGTTCATGTTATTATAAAATAGTTTTCAAATAATCTAGGTTAGGTCGTTAATTTTTTAAAAGTACTTTTTTCCGTGTTTTAGCACATTTTTTACGCAAAATAGTAAGTGATGACAATAATGATGTTTGCTAAATGTATTTTTTTTAATAAACGCCTTTATTTAATTATTAGAAAATGCCCAATAAATGTTGTGTACCGAACTGCAAGATGACAACAACCTGAAAAATGGTTCCTACATCCCAATGTTTTCGTTTCCCAAACACAATCATCACCTCTCCCTATGGCTAAAGAAAATTCCAAGAGCGAACTTAAAAGTGACCGAAACTACACGTATGTGTGTCGAACATTTTACAGAAGATTTTGTTATAAGAAACCATGAAGTTACAAACAAAGACGGTAAAGATCCCTATCCCTATCCCCCAATTAATATTTTACAGGTGTAAAATTCTGTATACCCCGAGAGAAACTGATGCTTACGACTGACGCGTATCCTTCTGTCTTCCCGAAACTTCCTTTATACCTGTCCGAAGCTCCCCTGAATAAACGAAAAGATCCCAGTTCTCGTTCTAATAATGACGAAAACAACCCCCCCCCCCCCCCCCATACAAGATAAAATTAATAATTTAAAAGACATTTTGCTAAAGATTGAAGCTGGACAAATGTGTCTCGTAGATTGGATAACAAAAAAGAAAGAAAATTCCATTTATTTTTTGAAAATCCATTTAACGGATTTAAAGCTATACAAATTTGTTAATCGCCAATAAAAATCTTACCTGGGATATTGGGTATTCTACAGATGTACTGGCCTATATGGAAAACTTCAATCGAGGTGGACTAAAATATCCAACAGAGGTTTCCACCCAGATAGCTGAACGAGCATATTTTTTTTACAGTTTGTACATCTGAAACATACGAGAACATGTTTCTCAATGATGTTCCACGGCAAAAACCTGTTCTCACCACTTTAATGCTCGAAATGTTGAGAAATGATGACATATTAGATAAGGTGCCATGCAACTGTGGACGAAGCATTGAAATTTTATCCACGAAATGTATATCAATTTGGACAAATATTCTGTTAAATAATTATTCAAAAATAATGACTATACAAAAACCCTGCAAAAGCAACAAAAATTATAGAAAATTAACGACCTACAATAAATAACACACTAGACTCACTTTGATTGGGACATTGAAACAAGTAATTTTTAATGACAATCATACACGAAGGGCTATTCTTCATTTGTGCAAAGAACGGAAGTGGTTTCTGCAAATAGAAATTGCTAAATAGGATTTTCGAATTGTAAAAAATTAGAAGCTGATATTTCGGAAATTTACCTTCCCATTAGTTTGTGCGTTGCTGTATATAATCCTTACACATGTTACCGTTCATTATCACAAAAATTCGAGCTTATTTTGAAGTAGTTGATCGTTTTTTTCGTTTTTAAAATCCTCGTTGTAAACATAACCTTGTAACTGTCCACAACCAAAATGTTAATTTCATGATTATTTATTCCTGTTTGTGCAATAAATTTACACTTTTGAAATATTCTTCTGTTGTTTCTTAGACAAAATAAGTAAAATAATATAAATGTAAGTAATTCAGCGCTGTTTTAATTTATCAAATTAAACTAAGGTTATGTTGGGTGCGACTCTTACTGTGACGTCACGATTTCAACATAGCGGCCTGTATAGATTAAGACGGCAATGGTATTGACGTCTAGATGGTGTCAACACACTCACACTAACTGTCTATAGGTCACGTTTGCATGACCACGTGCACTTTTAGCGACTGTATTTTCGGTAATCTGACTGGCCGATAGGGGCTAAACGGTCCGTCACCGTACCTATTATACATTTGCTGATATTTATTTTCAACAAATTGATCTCCTGTGTCGACAGCTGGGATATAATCGGTTAAAGCAGATTTCTGAAATTACATAACACTACGAGTGTGGTGAGTATCTAGACGCGTTATTATATTCACATTCGCATTCTGCTTTTTCGTTTTTTTTTTGCGAAAATTTCCATTTACATTTGCTGGATTGGCATTTGTAAACATACATATGTGTGGGTATTTACTGGGTTTTATTTATTTTTTGTAATTTATAATAATTTCCATATTAATAATTATTGTTTCCCTTCATAAAACTAAAAGCGTTGAACATATCCTGAAAAATGAATTTATTACTTCTAGATCAATGCAAGTCAAGAATAGGAAACATTAAGGGCATTTTGTAGTTCGAATTGGAAATAAAAATAATAATAAATTATCAATAATCAATAATATACGAGAACGGTACTGATTTATGACTTCTTTATTTCAGGATTGTGATGTCTATCGAGACACAAATTGTAAATAAATATTTTCATCAAAATTATATAGATATAGGATAATTTGTTGGTACGAAATGTACAAACATTGAAACCTGACTGATTATAGCTATAGTGTATTCCTCACATCAAGCTTACTTACTCAGAATCGATGAAACTTGCTGCCGATATATGAGGGATATCAAAATATTTGCCAAGTTCTTATTGTCTGGATTACAAATCTTATGATTTATATTTTGCTGCATTTAACGTAATAGCAGTTATGAAAAGGTTTTGAATTATCAAGTAACCTGGTCAACACAAAAATTAATTTGACATTTGAGGTGAAGCTCACATGGCGTTATTTTAGTTCGCTAAAATGAGTGAAAGTGAATCTGAAGAAGAAATTGTACCTATGCTCGTAGAAAACGTATAGTACATTACTCGAGTTGTAAAGACATTACGTACGGCTGTATTTACATTAATCGCTCCTTCGTCGCTCGTATGTAATTGACACTGTACACTTGTACTTTACAATTCGCGTTATGTTATATACTATTCTATATTGTATAAAACTGTTAGGATAATTGCAATTCAAACCAACCCAATGTGGCGGCTGAATAACAATTGCCTCCTTTGATTTACAGTAATAAGCAACCCCATTATTGATGTAAATAGTGAGGGTGAGAATTGTAACCATACTGGTTTTCTATTATTCAGCTGCCACATTGATTTGGGTTGCAATTATCCGGAATAGTAGAAAATGTTACTATGAATTTTGTGCTTATTATAATTGGTATTTTTATTAAATAAAATAATCTGAATGTACGTTTCGATAACTATGTTATAATATTCGGAACAAATACTCAGTAATAACGTGCATTCAAGAAAAAATTTAATTTAGGAGGGCTCTGAAATTCAATTGGTATTTAAAGATACTTCAACCACAACCAAAATGTCAATTTAATTTCCAAAGACGTCAAAAGTGACAACCGCTTTACTAATTAAAAATGGTTATCACAACATAGCAGGAAGCAACATTATTGGAATGCTATTTTCGAATAGGACAGAAAGTTGATGGTGGTTGGTATTATTCCATTTCTGACAGCTTTACAGATTTCCATGAAGAATATATAATGTGATTTTTGAGGTTAGAATATCATCTGTCAATACTGTCATTATTGTAGTTTCTTTTAGTTGTGGCTAAAGTAGCTTTAAACAATTGAATTTCAGAGCCCTCCTAAATTAGGATTTTTCTTGAACGCACGTTATATTAACTTGATATTAATTTGATTTTTGAGGACTATTTTTTGTTTTTATACGTTAGGATAATATGCAGGCTAAGCTCTAAAGAGCTCCAAAATTCGACTCCCCTTATGTTACTCCGGCAATCCCTAATATCAATCATGCATCACCAACCTGTATTTTTCAAAGAAAAATGAAAATTACCCTTATTTTAGATACACTTGTGTATGTTAATATTTAACTGCTAAGCTATTCAGTTTACTTTCTTAATTGCCTATAATTTCGATATATAAAGATTATGCATTATCAACTCTTGATTGTTGCGAATGAGAATTATGGGGCACACCATTAGATTGTTAATGGATGATGTGATTTGTAATATCACGGAAAAGAGCTTTGTGAAGATCGTACATCTATCATTATAAATACTATTCGGGATTAAGATCAATGAGGTTTTATTTACAAAAAAACTAAAAAGAATGTACAGGCAACATTTATTTTAATTGAATTTTATATGTTAGTAAGTCTGTTTTAAATGTGAGCTAGTATCAAATGAAATTATAATTAATACTTGTGTATTGACATTTAACTATTTATATCTATCAGACTTTTCCACCGGACTACGTTATGATTTTTGTTCTTCACGACAGAGAAACTCCACTCCTACTGGACGAAATCATAACGCACTCAACAACGACAGAAAATTGTAATCACATAAATCAGCATTGTTTAAAATATCAAATTATACATCATACGTCTTTTAAATGCATTTTTGGATAAATGGCTCACATTTTGATGTTTTCGCTTCAATTTAATAATAATGTTTCGTTATATTTATCAGCTTACATACAATCTTCCTTCCTTATGGAACAATCTATATGGTTTATTTGTTTCCCCATCCTTTGATTACCAACAAATATTTGTAACATATTTTTACATTCTTTGGTCTTGGGAAAACACGTTGTTCTAATCAAGTGGCATGTACTTGGCATTTTACTTTTTTATACATTCTAATTAAAATCATAAAATCACGTTTTTATGATTTTTTTCTTCTGCTTATTATTGGGCAGCAACCATAATGTATGTTAATTGTTGTGTCGCAATGCAACGTTAAAGTTAATATGTCAAAATCATAGGATCGAACTACAGTAATTGTTACCTATTTCCAAATTACAATTCGGTACTCGAAAGGTTTTACTTAGAATTAAGTCCATTTATACGAAAAGAACATTGTCGCTCTAAATAAGATTCTCTTCAAGTACTCATAGTTGCGGGTGTTTCAGTAGCAGTTTTAAAAGAATACCAGAGCGAGGCAATTAATTATGAGTACCGACATGTAATGAAACTACCGCGCAATGCATATTCTCGCTAACGATATTCAGACATTTAAGAAAACTACAGCTAATTAATGATGACTACCAACATTAATCCGACGCGCGTTTTTATAAACAATTAAGGTATCGTCACTCAACCAAGCACTGACTTTATGGTAACCAATAAAGGAGACGAACTGTAGGACACTAATCTAGCTGATCATTTAACCTGCATGTTGCACATAAAAGTAGCTCCACTTTCAGCAAATTGAGTTAAGAGACATGCTCTTATTAGTATACTGTATGTCAATGAAACCAATAAAGTATGTTAACGAAATAATATCAGAGCCTTTAGAAAATTTATTGAATATTTCAATAGACATCAACACTTTCCCTGAAAAATTAAACACTGCTCGTCTTATTCCAGTTCTTATAAAGTAAGATTCCTAAATGATTGAAAATTATAGACCAATATCAATATTATATATTTTCAAAAATATTTGTAGAAGTTGTATGAATGTCATATTTTCTGGACAAATTCTACATAGTTTACATACATAGCATGTATGAATGATGATGGAAGAAAGCCATTATCTTGCTGGCATTTTCTTCGACTTAGCAAGGGCGTTTGACAGTCTTAAGTGTAGTTTTATAATAAAAAAATTTGTATAGTTTGGGTATTCGGAAACCGCTACTAGAGTGGGTGAAATCGTTTCTAACGAATCGTCGTATTTTAGTTAATTTCTCGTGTGATTGGTCGGTACCAGAGGGCATCGATTTGGGTGTCCCTCGCGGATCTGTACTAGGACCATTAATATTTTTATTATTCATTAATGATATGACATTATCAATAACTACTGGTCACGTAATAGTGTTTGCAGATGACGTGTCAATTGCCATATCTGCTCAAAATACAAATCAACTAAAGTTAAAGGTTGATATAATCACAAAACAATTCAGCAACCGGTGTAAGAAAAACAGACCAGTGTTAAACGTCAACAAAGCAGTCCATATCAATTTGCACCAAGGAGGGCAACTGCCTCAACATCTAATATGAGCCGGGGCGTTTTCCATGAACACAACATTTTTAGTGGTATTTATAGATGAAAAGTCTAAAATCTTTTGACGAACATATCGAACATGTATGAAAATAATCAAATCAAGCATTTTATGCAATTGTACAATTAAAATTCGGCTGAACTCCTGCAGCATTGATGAATATTTACAAGAATCAATCCATAAAGTTGATTTTCAACTTAAATCTTAGATAATGGAATTTTAACTCTTCCCTGTATGCACTACATATATACAGCAGTATTATTTGTAAAAGACAATCCCCAACTGTTCAGCTCATCAAACTATTCCCTATTTTAAAAAATTACAGATCCAAATGCTTTCAGAAGGTATTTAAAATCATATATCGTAACCTCGAATTGCTTCTGCTCAGTTCACGATTTTATTAGTGCGACAATTAGTTTTATATAACGTAGATTTTTGTATAAAATAAATCTATTACGTTTTGGTTATGATCAATGCAATATACTCCTATAAAGCAATTGTAAAGTATTGTTTGAGCAAAATGTTTGGTCTGCAATAAGTAAAGAGCAAATTTTATTTATCGCGGTTTTGTATTGTCATTATTATTATTCATGTGACGTACGAATATGGAAGACTATGACGAATACTCGGCAGCATACACAAGCAACATGTTTAATTTTACGAAAACTTTTCTTTAACAATAGTTTTATTCAGTCTCTATCCTAACCAACGTAATGTTTTAAATAATACCAATATTTTCATTATTTTTACAAAGAGCTTAAATAAATTTCAAATAAAATTTAAAATTAGAACTTTACACCACATTTTTTTTACTTTATTTACACTCGGAAGAGCATTTTAAGTGTGACTTGAGTATTTAGAGTGATAAAAATACGTCAAGTCGATCTGCATGAAATATGAATAGAAATTCAAAATTAAATATTTAAAAATGAAAAATCAAATTTAGAAAATCAATCAATCGTTCATGTTGAACTAACGAAATATCGCGCAACTAAACGCATTGCTTCAGTCGTACATCCGATGAAAATATATAAATCTTCGAAAGCAACTGACGCAAAACTACTCCGCTCGGCTACAATTTATGTTAAACGTTATTCTCCGGACAGCTTTTCATGCAACCCGGTTTATTTATTGCTCATTTTTACACGCCGCTTGTGTATGACCTAATACCGTGATCTCTGTGTGTATTTGTGTGTGTTTACTAATGTTGATAACCGTAGTGTTTACATAATTAATGGCGTTGAGTTTTAAAAACGGCGTTTAGGCGAACAAAAAAGAAACCGATAGCGGAAAGAGCCGGCAAGAACGCGGTGCTCGTGACTCTTCGCAATGAAAGCGGCCGTCACAGAGGCTCTAATTTAGCGTTACACGGTACGAATGTGGTGAAATACGATCACTCTGCACGCCGTTTCCAACTCGCATCTTCAACTGAAACTCGCGAAATGTATGTACGTCCTCATTTGTGACACAAACTCAATTTATGCAAAGTGTTCCAAAATTGCGTTAGCAAAATAACATTAGTTGCAATAAAGTCAATACTAGTAAGAAGTATAAATATTTGTAAAATACTAAAATATAATAAAGCAAGTATTGTGAGATACTAACCTCATATTGATAAACCCAGATTTATAACTCGACTTTGCAAAGCTCTGAATCACTTTTAGTTGGAGGGTTAAGTGGTTACAGGTCATAATAGAACGATACGGTGGGGATACATTACGTATTGTTGCGCTGAACGTAACCTCCTGGCAAAAGTGCACACACAAACGTGAGTTAATAGACTCTTAAGAATTTTATGATGCCGCAAAATATGTTTGAAACTATTCAATAAATCGATACAACACCAATACTCTCAATGTATGTATGTATGCATAGCTAAGAAATGAAATAAGAAAAATTAAGAGGCTTTAACTACGTTAAATAGATTTAAATGGCATAAAAACTGCCAAAAGGGCGATCTCAAATATTGATATTTCACGTGCGGTATAACCGGAACCAGAATTAATTATTTTCTTCTCCTTGAATAAAATTTTTCGTTATTCTCTTCAGTAGAGGACAATGATACGAAAATGGTACCAACCATTCCATGACCCCTCATTTTACCGAGCTGACAGGTTCGAACACTGCATTTGCAGAATATACTGAACAAGAATTAAACCAGTCTAAATCTACAGATAAAAATTTCCAGTCATGTATACAAATGATTTTAAACGTGATAAGTTAGAAGGTAGCAAATAGAGTGACTTTGTAAGAAAGTAGATATGATTTCGATGTAACTAACAAATGTCCATTGCGACCAGGCCGATTCCTCGAAATTATACATTAAATGTATTATTTCACAGAATCAGCCAATCAAATGGACGTTTTTATGATAATTCCAGGGATACTATAAAAAGAAATATTTATGCACCCTCAGCGCTTCGCAGTTTAAAATAGACTTTGTTTTGGAATGTATATTTGTTTCCAATTGATTTTAGTATCCATTGACCTTTAGCACACATAATGTTTAATTATTTATACTTTTGCACACTAATTATATTGTTTTATAATTGACAATTTACATGCGATGAGGTTATATCAATAAAAAAGCCAAGTGATAACATGATATCAGCATACACTGGTATGTAGCGCCTCAGTTATAGCAAAGGTTGTGTACTTACTTAGTTGTAATGTTAGAAACCAGAAAATGCGGTATCGGTTCTTGTCGATATCGTTGACATTTTTATAATAGTTAAAAGATACGTGTGGTCTTCTTGATCGCAAATTATATCCTAGAAATTATTATAGACTATTATAACAACAAATTAACTTCCTTGGCAAAAAGCTTAAAAGCTTTTCTTCTCATGGTTCCTTCATATGGTTTTACATCAAATCAATCTGGTTTATACAATTTTTGTTATGGCGTTAACCACGAATTTTAAACAAAATTTTACATAGTTTTGTATGTAAATTAGTTATGTTAGTTATGTATACATATTTATTTTATCGTACTATATGTCTTGTTTCTTATTATTATATTTTTATACATATGCATCTCCATTATTTTAATAACTATTTGTAATCTAAATTTTTACGCATAACATTGTTGTGAGTCGCATATGTTGTAGTTCACAGTCCATATTCGCTCTAAAGCCATCAACTAGCGCGCGATGCTATAACAATATCAGTCAACGAAATTAAAGCCCACACTAGTTATGATAAAATAATAATATATTTGTTCTTTGTTGTAAAATGCATAGAAGTTACGCAACAATTACGTAGATATTTATTATATTATATATTTATTATTTTCAAATATTAAATTAATAAAATGACCACTTCGATCTAGTCGGCGGTTGGCACTAAGTGAAACCTAGTTATAGAATAAATAAGAAAAACACTGGGTTTAATGTTCACAAATATTTATTGTGCAGCAACAATTGTTTCAGCTTATTAGTCCATTATCGAACGGTTACAAATAACTGAGAGAACTGCTATTTGTGACCGCTCAGTAATGGGTTAATAAGCCGAAACAATTGTCGCTGTAGAATAAATATTTATGAATGTTGAGCAAAGGGTTTTCTTTATTTTGTTAATTTTTTATTTTAGTTTTAATGATAACAATTTAACATTATAAAATAAATTTGTACTATAGAGAAGAATTTAAAGACGCAATGAAAAATTATGAACATTTTGACCCTAAAACAGGATATTATTAATTTGCAATATGATATATTTACAGGTAGTTACGACATCAATTATCAAATTGAGTCTTTGTATATAATTTTAAATTAAAACATACAGTTTTTAAAATTAATTTTCTGTTTGATGCACTTCAAAATTTCATAGTATTTCTTAGTTGGTTTCAATCACCAGCACTTTATCTTTAATTCTCGATTTGATATTTGTCATTCGATTCTTCGAACGGTCAAACACTTATAACCTGACATTTCAAATGTTAAAGTAAGGTGGAATTTCGTCGATGAAAACCAAAGAATGATTACCTAATATGGCATCCAAGCGGCGCTTATGGGCATTGTGAATGGGGTAGCGCGCAGAACTTTATATTTATACTATATCGAATTAACTATTTACCATAGAAGAAAAAATATCTTATCTAAAATATTGAAAGGGAGAACACGAAGCACAGTGGAATTTAAGTTTTGTTTATGTTATCGCCCGAGCCTAAACAATGTCGAAGGTTCGACGGTGGTGCATTGATGACTCACGCGGGTGGCAAGGTTGTTTATCCCTTGGGAACAAAGGAGATCGCGTACATTACGTTGTCGCAGTTTGGAATTAGATAAAAGGGTTTAAACACAATGTCACTTATCCACTTGCGAATATATAAACTAAGTCACGGGCTCGGAATAAGCTGCAACTGCGTAAGAGTTTCCTGTCGCTTTTCCGAGTGAGAAGACACCGATCGGGACTCGATCGAGACCCTGTCGATAGTGTCACTAAACTGAATATTTTTAGGGTGCGCATCATACTAATAACCGACCCGTCGGTAGGTAGAGTAGTTTCAGTGTAAGAAATACACAATGACTCATCAAAACCTGCGCCAACAAAACTAGGCGGAGGTGAATGGGCAATATCAAGCCGGGGGCGTTTATTTAAATATGGAATATTATTGAAAATAAGTGTTGGTAAAAGTAATTGGCAGTAATAGAGAGTAAAATAAATGTAAGTTATCTGTTAATATATAGTTATACACATAAATATATGCGACGTATTGACTGCGCACGCTATTACGAGCAATTGTCACGCCACTGTGATTAGCGCCTCCCCCTTTATTAGTCATAATGGACTCGCTCGACCAGTTTTCGACTTCTGCGCATTTTAATTGATGTGTATTTCTTGTACGGAAACTACTTTAACGTCGATTGCGGTAACAGTATGGTGTAGGATTTCTTCGGACTTCATTCTTGGCGAATGCGAACAGCTCCACTTTTAGCATTTTGTCGATACCGTCGATTTATTCTGCGACCAGTCACCCAACTAAATTTTCATTATTCCATGTAAAATTTGGGGTATTAGATTTTTAAACAGAGTGATTGGTATGGAGTATTAATGACTATAACAGAAGCTAGCTTTAGTTTTGGAAGTCTTCTATCAATCCATGAATTAAACATGTAGAATTCATATCCTCATGATAATCCCCAATTTTCTTTCATTACAATAATTGCAGCCCATGCTCAACAATTCCTATATCACTGTCAATATGAATTATTATTAGGAAGGTGCGTTTCCCTGCTGGATCTTTCAGCCCTACGAACTTTCAATAAACGCGTGTCTCGCATTAGTTACTGTTTTGTCTTTCCATACTTTGTGTTTAGTATGTCCAGCATTGACTAAAGTTTCATCTGTACGTTATATTTTCGTCCTAATTTTAATTAAATTTCGTCGACGCGATAAAACTATTTCAGCTTTTCTACTAAAATGTGATTTATACCTCGCTTCTCATAACAGAAACCCATCTCGTTGAAGACTTTTCACAATATAGACATTTGACATAGGAGCCAAAACTTTGGTCTCTGTTAGAACCTGCAAATTATAAGAAACAACAACATTCACTAACTTGAATCACTTTAAAGTTGACATTTCGTTTTTATGAAAGTAGTTGTGTACAGTCTGCCTGATTATCTTCTTTTCATCCTCATCTAAGCGTTCGAAAGCTGATAAGCGGATTCTCTTTTTCGCAGGAGATAACACTTGGCCCTCCAGTCTTCAACTCCTTTACAATTGCCCAAACAGTCCTTTCTGATCATAGTTTAACACTATTTGACTTCGACTTTCACAAACATTATTATACGCCATGAGCCACTGACCGCTCTTTATATGCTGTCCCTGTACATCTCTTACGCTCGCACCAGATGAAAGTCCATGTTGATCAGCCAAACTAGATAGATACTGTAAACCTGATGACAAAGGGTTACAACATAGTCATGTTTGTCAAAGCATGAGTCGAGAACATCTCGAAAAATACATAACATGCAATGACTCGAGTAAGAAGCAAAGGAAAACCCGTATTTGTAAGTCCTATGCTACTCCACACTGTATCCTTAAAATAATTGAACTGCTCAACTGCTGGTAGGCAGACACCTGTATATAAATCAATCGAATGATGCTATATAATCACAGTTGCCTTGTATCTAATTTGAACGAATTCATCTCATACATCCAAACAATATTGAAGCTTGTTTTGCCTCTTTTGCTACTTCCGAAGTTCATAAGTGTACTTAATTAATTAATTAATTTTGCAATGAATTTTTTGCTGGTTTGTTGGAGTCCCGCTAAAATAGTAGCATTAGTGCGATAATAATAAATATATGTAGGTTTTAATCTCATTGGAACGAAAGCAATCAACTGTAATTGACTTACTTAATTAATATAAGATTAAAATGTATTAGAGATGTAATAGGTAAGGAGTGTACACATTGCAAACTGGTGTGAGATCTAAGGTGGGGAATAAGATCCAGAGCGCTGGAGTTTTAGGACCGACCTACGCCAAGCCGAAATGTGTAAAGCACGTCACTGACCTCGCACGCAGTGCGAACGTGACGTCACGAGGACAACGACCAGACTGTGATATCGATTGGTTGCGGGAGCACGCCTACCCTGACTCTAATAATCCATAACTCTAATTGCATGACTCTGGGCTGCAGGCAGACCTGCCCGTCTTCTTGCTTTTGTTTTTGCGCGTCAGGTTCCCGAACTAGACGTGAACAATTGCAAGGAACACGGAAGCGCACTATTCCCACTGCCAAAATCGCCGATCGATAATAAATTTAAAGCTCTGCCTGCCGCCCAAGCGCCGCTGCTGCATTTCTTATGACGCTTAGCTCGTTTATCTGTCGGACCGATGAAATTTGCCGGAAAATTTAAATAATGCAACTCGACAACTCCAGAATAATTACAATTATTCGAAATTTATCGTAATTGATAAAAATGAAATCCAAGTAAAACAAAAAAGATTCAATTGGAACAAATTGAAATAAAAGAGCATTGTACAACAAATGAAGCGAAAGTAAGAATTAAATGCAAGTAAAAAAATACAATACAGGAAACGAAGTAAAATTAAACGTGACTAAAACAAGTAAACCAAATGAATGGCATGTACAGTAGCGGCCAAAATTCTATCACCCCTTGGATTTAAAAAAAAATCCTGTCAATAATGACATCAACTTAAAATGACCCACGAACAACTTTCTAAGCAGTTTGGTCTTGGTAAAAGTACCATTACTTATTTTTTGAGCCGGTGGCGAGTGCATGGGGATGTGCAGAAGAAGAAACGCTCAGGACGACCCAGAGTAACGCCAAAATTGGTGGATAGAAATATTGTTCGAACAGTACAACCCTCGACTAACAACAATTAGCATTACGCGTTTATTAAGCTGGTTAGGCGTGTAAATAGCCACGAACCACGATGAACTTGCGTTCAATAATAATGATTAGTTTTAGAATATGCAAAGACCAGAGATCGCTCTATTGCTACATAAAATGGTTAAAAAGAGCCCACTTACCCCTTTGTTCCGCAGCACTTCCGTCCGCTTGGCATGTGGTCGGCTTCTCAAATTCACAAATCTCCTTCTTGGATATCAGTTTAATCCACAAAGAAACCAGAACAACCAGGGTTGCTTTTTCTATATTTTTCTGACAGCTCATTCGTAACTATGTATATTTTCGTTTTGTTTTTATTGCATAACTGCTGGAAGCGAACTCTCCCACCAACAAACAATATGCGATCTCCAGCCATTACAAAACTAACTGAAACGCATCTAATACAAAAGGGCGGCAAGGCGCTCCACCACAAGCTCGCGATAGTCGAAGATTAATTTTTCAACAGGACGTCGATCCAAAACATTCAGGGGGTGCAGTGAAGAACTGGTTTATTCACCATCGAGTGAATGTAATGAAATCGCCTAATCAGTCATATGACTTAAATCCAATTGAGGACCTCTGCGACGAGTTGGATCGCCGATTAAAAATTTAAAAGCCAAAGACGCTAATGAACAATTTCAGCAATTGGAAGAAGCATGGTACCAGATTCCAGCTTCGCTGATTGAGAACATAAAACTCCATGCCAAGAAGATACCAGACTGTTATCAAAGCAAAGTGCTATGCAACCAAATATTAATATATTTTAATCAAAGTATGTTGATATTGCATTGATAAGTGTTCATTTTTTCTATTTTTCGTTGATACAATATTGATACAAAAAAATTATTATTTTTTTCTTTTATGTGTTTGTTACTTTCGTTAGTGAAATATGAATGGTATACGTTTAAAAACATGTCTTTCAATACATGCTACATCACATACTAAAGATTGCAAAAATATATACAACGTGTCCCAAAATTCGTGGAACACCTCTACAATACAGATTAAAGTAGCGATAGAGCTAAACGGAAAAAATATTTAAATTAAAATTTCACGTTGCTTATTTTAGAAGATACTGGTCTTTTTCTAAAAGTAAATTTGGCAACACGTTTAATTTATCCTAATAATAGTATTGCACATGTTGATGTCTTCTAATAAATTTAAGACGGCGTCCTCTACTTGAGGAGTTCTTGCAGTTTTTGGACGACCTCTGTCCCGTTGGTGCTGACCTGTTGGTGCTACGCTTCCGGTTTCTCGTATTCTTCGGTCTAAACGTCTAAAGACATTACTACTAGGATTTCTTCTCAGAGGATAACTTTCGTGATAGACTCTGGCAGCAGCAGCAGCATTGTTTCCGCATTCCCCCAGCAGCAAATGCATGTCTGCATATTTGTCATTTGAAAACATTTCAACATTAATTTGAAACAAAAAACCAACACAAACCAACAGACTTGAATGGAAAATACAACGAAAAACTTAAAATCCGAAATGTAACGAAAATTAGTAAGGTAGTATTAGGGTTGACACAAGCAGGATGTGACGATGACATTAATACACAATCTTTATTGTCATATTTTTTACGTTAAAAAAGTGTAACTTCACGTCAACGTTGCCATATATTTTTTCAGGTAAAATTACCGTAAAATCATTTTCTGGAAATGGTATAATTAAAATAGTGAATAATCACAAAATTATTATTCCATTAGCCATATTAAAAAAAATCTTTGATGTGTTTTCCAGTAATTTAGTTAAACGACATCAAAAGTGTTAACTTTAAATATTTACTTCTTGGAAATTAACAACAATGGAATTTTTTTCATATTTTTCTCGTAATAATTGGACCTCATATAATAACGTACCATCGAGGTGTTCCGCGTATTCTGTATTAAAATGAAATTTTAGTACAGAAATAAAATTATCATTGTTTCAAAATTTTCAATCATTGTTAAGTTAGAAAATTATGATTTTACTTATAAAATACCTTTATCGGCATATTTAGAAGCTACATCTCATTTAGTACATCCTGCTTCTCCGTCCCTTTCTCCAGCCGTTTCCTCCTGCCGCCCCTTTCACTTTTCCTTGGTTCTTTCCACCTGCTGTTGTTCAATTTCCCTCATTTTCCTGCGCCCTTCCTTGTTCCCCTTTACAATGATAATATTTCTAGTCTCCCTCCGTCTTCTCCCATATTTCATTTCAATTCTTTTCCTTTCTTCTTTTCGTCTTCTTTCAGTTTTATTTTCTTGCATTCTCTTGCTCAACGTTCACATTCGTCCCACACTTCTCCACAGTAATTACACCTCCTGTACTTCTCTTCTATCGCTTCCGCACCTGTGCCTTGCTAGTATTTTTTCGGCTTCTATCGATCTCTCTCCCCATAAATATCTGATTATCCCCCATCCACTTTTATAATTTTGTATCTGGGTTGTAACTCGCATTCCTGATTTTGCTTGCCATTGTCTGTGCTTCTACTAGCTTCCATCTCCCCGCCATCTCCTCCACTTGTTTTGCATCTCCTTTCTGTACCGTTTACTGATAATCCTGCCGTCCACAACATTTTTGCCCTATATTCTACCCATTTGGATAATTCCAAACTCATGATCTCTCTTTTCCTTAGCGCCTACAATACCTTATTAACTAGGCTCTGTGTTAACCCCCTCCCGTAGCCGTCATCTCACTGCCGTTTTCCTTGCCTTTACTTCCAATCTTTCACTTCCTAGGTGTATCCTTTCCAACCTTTTCCCTTTTTTCCAAACCCACACTTCCGAACCTAACATCAGAATGCTCTTTATACATGTATTCAATATCTTCATTGTTTTTGAACGAATTATATGATAGATGATATATATATTTAGGATAATATGATATGAGAAGTTATAATACCTATGTAATATATAATATGATTAATGTAACAACTAACGACGAATAAATTTGCTGTGTTCGAGATTGATGAAGAGTCTAGAATGATCCGTGTGTTGACCAACGTCGGCCACTAAATGTTATTGCTTATCATGTGTCGAAAGATCAGTCAGGAAGGTGCTTTGTAACAAGTGCATGAGTGCTATCTATACGTTGGCCGCCAATTATTAAGGACCTCTGTGAGGGCTGAACTCAAGATTGAGTGGCTTCGCGTTAATGCCAAGGCACTTGATAAAATCGAGGTCGCATCTGGAGGAAATAAGACTGCAAGAATACTCACCAGTTTATAATGCGTCACGGGTCAGACAACCGTCTTCCGGGGATCATGTCGATGATTTCCAGGTAGACTGGCTTATTGGTGGTCCAAAGGCCACCTCGTCCGAAATCAACGTTCCGGAATCACTGGTTAGTAGCTGAGGTTGGAGAGGAGAGATATAGAAAGGTTGTAGAGGTCCTGGTCGATAATCTGCTAGAAATAAATGACTCTTATTAAAAGTTACTATTTATCTTGGATATCAGCTTGGTATGGTTGGGTCAGTTGCCCGAAGATATGTGACTAGACTAGATGTATAATGGAACTACAGGGTGAAAAAACCACTAATAGTACAATTTTGGAAGGGGTAAAAAATATTGCCACGACATTCTTTCCGTGAAAGCAACCAAAACGTACCTGGGAAGCTACAGAAAAGCCGGACATTTCACCTTGGATATAATCCTTGGAAGACAATCATAGATTTTCCGGGAAAAAACAGTACGTGTACATATACGTGTACATATATACATATATACACAATATAATCTAACTATAGTACGGTTAATGTGATGACATTCCATCTGCGAAAAGACAGCACCACAATAAGAAATTATAGAGTGCTGTCTTGATTTTGATCATCTTCATGGCAAGATTTCCCCATCGTTGCTAGTGACATTGCACTGTACGTCTATACCAGGAGCGCCACATAATAAAATATCCATCGACGAGCAAAAAAGTACGGGCTGAGTTGTATTTACTTAGTTTTTCATTGTACTAAATTTAAACAAACATGGAACTGAACTAGGAACTATTTGTAGTCTTCAACATCAGCTACTCAAATAGAATAGCGTTCTTATTAACTTAGATCCTTCATGAATTTAAGGGCAGACTTTTGCCTTTACTGGTTTTGAGTTTCCCTTGCCTGCTTAAAAATCAGTTCGTCTGCGTCAAGTGTGCCTGATGTACTTATAAATCTTCCAACTGCTTTAAGTCTATGCTTTTATACAATTTATTTATGTTTTAAATATGCGCAACCCGATCCAATTCCTTCACACAATAAGTTCATTTATGTTTTAAATGTATTAAGTGCATATTCTAAGGAAAGTCGTTACAAACTGTTTTAGTCGTTGTTTGCAGATTCCCATTCTCTTTACTTGAAACCCGGCCTTATATCGGCAAAATGTGTGATCATGTTTCGAAGCTTAAGATACAGAAAATAATTTTGGATATGCAATTCCAAATAAGCAAGAGAGGAAACATGAAATATATCCTCGTTACGCAGAAATATATTGCATTAAAATCTCGTGAACGAATTAACATCCGTTTGCAAAATATGTCAAATCGAACGTAATTAAAAACACATAATCATCGACATCAATCATAATAATCATTAATAGACGACAAATGTTTTATTGGTCAATTTGTAGCGTGCAAAGTCATTTATTTCTTATAAAATGGGATGTATTCTCGTTAACCGGATACTCCGTTGCATTAACATACGACTTCTCGCTATTAAATGCCGGACAGTTGCGGTAGATAACCTGTCAACGTGTCATATGGATGTCAAGTCGTAAATGGTAATGCTATAAATTATTCCTGGACTGTTAATTGAAATATTTTGTATACTAAATACAATTTGTCATTTTTGTTTTCACTTTTTGCTTGCGCTCATAATTAAAAACACACAATTGGGATTTATTGCCGTAAATGTACGGTAAGGTTTATCGCCATATAATAGATTAAAATAAATTGACATCGAATAGATACACAAGTGGTTTAAACAAAGATAAATAAACGCGACCGTATATAACATTTTCACACCTATTTATTTCTTTAAAAGCGGGATATTATGTTCGAGTTACTAAATTATGTTGTTCCGCGATGATTTTTATTATTAGTTTGAGCTTAAAGTTAAAGCAAGAAAGGCCCATCGAAGTGTCTGCATCCTTAGATGCTCTTTGGGTGGCCTGTATCTTTAATTACTCGTCAAAGGCGCCGTGACCAAAGGTCTCAAGTGAGTGGAGATGGACATTGCAATTCATAACTGGATTAGCAATCTGTGCCTGATATCCAATATAGCGATGTCGTAAAGTGAGTCCGCATCCATAATATTTATTTCCACTCACTGATTCATTGCCGTATAACTAAATTCAATATAAAATTTGCGCATTAATAATTAAAACACACGCCAATCTAGAATTATTTAAGGAGCGCATTGCTTTTAGTTTATTGACCTACAACAATTAATATGTGTTTCTAATAACGCTACAGCAATTATTCACGTGCATCGTAACGTCGTAAATAAAATTAGATTATTCCTGGCCGCAAAAACCAAAACGTACCCTCCTTTAACTAATTATATGGTTTATTTAATGTACATGCCTACGTATCTATGGAGTGTTTATAGTTTCGTAACATAATTGACATATACGTACGAAATGTAATGACTCTGTGTTAACGAGACCACTTTATTACGTAGGTTCTGTGCGCTCGTGATGTTAAGAATTTTAATTGCAAATATCGCTGTAATTAAAATATTAATCATATCTATCGTAAACGTAAGTTAATCAGGTGTACAGCGACAATTGTGGCGTTCAACTCGCAGAAAATTTCACCATAATACCACTAATTAGCGACAGTGAAAATGTAGTAATTTTGATTGTTCGCGAGTTAAGTTCCGCCACAATTAGCGTATTTTTCCGCGGCGGCAACAGCGAGATGCATGCTCGTTTTATGTTTACGCGGAACGAGACGACAGAATATTAGCTTTGTGTATGAATTAATGTACTGCGGAATGTAGGTAATTACGGTTCAAGTTTAGAGCTGATTGAATAGAAAAGTACGTTTGCTGTTGTAATTGTCTATGCGTTTGTGTGTAAACGTGCAGTATTTTTCAAAAGACGCGATAAGTGTTTCGAGTAACGCACGAGTAATGTTGTCGTGGGTCGACATTTTCAAAAATGCGAAATAATATTATTTTAGAGCGCCAATGATTTTATTTTAAAAGCAAAGCTAGGCAACAAACTCCATGAGAAATTCATTTTGGGTTTGTGGTAGAATCAGAATTATTGACACATTTGATTAGGTCCCAAAATACTTCGATAGGTGCGAAAGTACAACCGAAACACCACGTTTTTTCAACACGTTCCCACTCATAAATATGGTTACTCAAATTAACAGTTAATTGTATAGTAGAATGCAAACTAGATGTCGTTGGAACCATCTGTTTCGCCAGTTATGATTAGTAACAAATGAGTATTCCAATCTGAACTCTGAAAGAAGTAAGAAAATAGTATTAAAGATAAACCAGTTACTTTGATTCATGTCAAACATAATTATATTTGCGTAAATTATTCATGCATTACACTTACGAATAGTTAATCAGATTACAACATTTTCTTAATTATCTTCGTTAGTCGCGGTTTTCGTTTTGATCCTGCGTAACATTCCACGCATGTATTCAATACATTTGAATAACATGCGTGATTAAATTCAAGCACTTGCGTTCACGTTGCGTGAGTATTTTTTTCCAGCTCAGTCTGGAAGTATCAACTATTTCATATGTCATTTAATTATGGTATAAGTTGTTCTTTTTATAACAAATAATAAAAGGTTACTAGATTTCATTACAAGATAATAAAATCTGACGATTGTTATTCATTAATAGTATATGAATAATAAACTCAGGGCAATAATCTCATATTTTCTAACTCAATTACGAAATATCAACATTTTGACATTTTAATTGCAGGAAAATGCGAAGTCGTTATTCATACTTTATATCCGACTTGGAAAATATGATGGTTTTTATCACCCGGCATGTTGTCCATCACAGCTGACGTATCGGTGAACAATATTCACGTCTCGTGATAAAAACTAGTTCATTTTGCAACTTTGTTCATGAATATCTCGAAATAGCATTGTTTGCATGCTTTTAGTACATGAGATTTGAATTCATTTGAAAAATTCGAGCCTATGATACAAACCATATTTTTTTTCTGCAACTGTATTAGGGTATTAATGCACGAAATTATTGAATTTTGTACAACTTTTTCACTTTTTAAAATTTTGGTAATCTTGCATTTTGAACAGTATGTATTTTTAAAAATATAATATTTTCTTATTTTGATTTTAATTCCATCCATTCCATTTATTTTCAGAATATATTGCACTGTTCGAGTGCGTATCAAATTTATTCTTATGTACACATACTCGAAAAAATTATAGTTTAAAAGCAAGGCTGTGCAAGATTAGGACGAAATAAACGCTCAAGGTACAAGTCACCGAAGTTTTCTACATCGCATTATTAGCAATATCATTCAATTTCCTTCCAACCATTGTTTTGTAGCGTCTCACAATTATTGGAGAACAATGGTTCTTTTACACACGTCATATCACCTTTCACTAATGACAGACGTACTGCGTCGCTTCGGACGATCTTGAACACCAATAAATAGTTACCGGCGCCTGAATTGTCATTATCAATTATTTACAGATACATAACATGTAACGCAATAAACAACGTGTGAAACGCCGCGAGCTACCTATCTTAATTGCGGAATAAATCGCCATTTTTGCATCTGATAATAATTAGGCTTTCGCATCGGCAATTAACGGCTGCGGTATGGCGGCTTGCATTATTGGTTCTTCTCCGATAAAATAAACTGTCAACCGGCACCAGTAATTATGATTTTTACTGCGGCCGATTTAATTTATTACTTACGTGCTGAGGTTTGCTGTGCTCCGTTGTATAATTTATTGTTGGTTGGTTGGTTGTTTATTTTGTCGCGAAACAAATTGCGTGTAAGATGACGTGGGATGATTTTGTTTTTACTGGAATTTTACGATAGCTACCAAGTATTTATACTATGATAAAGAATAATTCGACCATAACTGCAGATACTTTTGTAGAAAATACAGTGGGGAAATTTTTTGGGGAACAAAATTCATAAGAACAAAAATGAGTAGTATCAGCACTAGGCAATGTAATAAATGGACGTACCAACAACTCTCAAGAACAAAGCAATAGCGAAAGGAAAACAGAGTATAGTTGCTATTCATTTCAAATATAAAAACGAATTGTCATCATTCATGATAGAGAAATATAAATAAATGAATGGCAAAATGAAATGAAACCAAACGAAAATAAATTTGGGTGCAAATTTAGAAAAATAAAATATTTTTTAGGCGACCGACACGAAAAATTGAAATTTCAGTCGTCAAACGCGGACGAAAAGTAATCGTTTTTCGTCCGCTTTCATTTTTCGTCCGCAATAGGGTGGCGCCATCTACCGACAGTTACCGAAATTGTATAAAAATAACCACATTGCCGTCAGTGTCAAATTGTGCATCTTGTTTACATCAGTAAATACGTGTTGGTGATAGACTTTTTAACTGATTATTGGGTAATTATTGTTTATAAAGTCGAAATAACTTCGAATGTAGACAAAGAAAACATAAACATGTCTGAAGGTGTCACAAATATGTACAATTGTTCAGTTGTCATAAATGACTATGTCAATAAATTGTAAGTAAATGTTGCAATAAATTTGAAAATTTTATTAGGGTCGCCTAAAAAATGTTGTGTGCACCACGGCCAAAAAGTGTTTTTTCGTCCTCGTTTGCTTTCCGACCTCGGCTACGCCTCGGTCGTAAAGAAAACTCGGACGAAAAAACAGTACTTTTTGGCCTTGGTACACAAAATACTATTTTAGGCGACCGACACGAAAAATTGAAATTTCAGTCGTCAAACGCGGACGAAAAGTAATCGTTTTTCGTCCGCTTTCATTTTTCGTCCGCAATAGGGTGGCGCCATCTACCGACAGTTACCGAAATTGTATAAAAATAACCACATTGCCGTCAGTGTCAAATTGTGCATCTTGTTTACATTAGTAAATACGTGTTGGTGATAGACTTTTTAACTGATTATTGGGTAATTATTGTTTATAAAGTCGAAATAACTTCGAATGTAGACAAAGAAAACATAAACATGTCTGAAGGTGTCACAAATATGTACAATTGTTCAGTTGTCATAAATGACTATGTCAATAAATTGTAAGTAAATGTTGCAATAAATTTGAAAATTTTATTAGGGTCGCCTAAAAAATGTTGTGTGCACCACGGCCAAAAAGTGTTTTTTCGTCCTCGTTTGCTTTCCGACCTCGGCTACGCCTCGGTCGTAAAGAAAACTCGGACGAAAAAACAGTACTTTTTGGCCTTGGTACACAAAATATTTTTATTTCACACCAAAGAATACTAGAAAAACAAGATATTCTTACATTCGATGTACCATATTTATGTGTTTAGAAAATTCAAATATTATATTTAGTGTAACAATAAATTTAAATTAAATTATTTCGTTGCTTCGTTCTTTATTTCTATTACTAAAATTAAGTTTAATTTATCTTTTTCCGGTAATAGGGTTATCCACTGAGCCCACATTGCTTCAACATATGCATGGATGAATTTCCGGAAACACTAAGTAAAAATGTTAAATTGAGAAAGGTTAAAATATGGTCGCTGACATTCGCTGACTACATAGTCAGATAGAGAAGAGACTTGAAATAGCAAAAAGGCTAAATGGCAGCGAAAGACACATGAAACGGATGGGTAGAAAAGCGAAGAAAACAGAAGAAGGATTGACGAAAAATCTTTGGGGAAAGAGGAACGATGGAAAGAACAGAAAAGTATAGAAATGATACACCAAAGACAGCTAAAAACGGCACTCGCCCTGGAGAAGTCAACGCCAGAGTACATAGGGACGCAGGGGTGCGAACAAGCAGGGGCGGTAGAACAGGGCCTAGTGAAAATGGTATTGGAGGGGTTCAAGAAAAGGAAGAACAAGGGAGGGGGCATATCCAAATGGGAAGAAAATGGGATAAAAATGTATCATCAAAACAGATCGTTTTGATAAAATGCAATCATATAAAACTGACTAGCTTTATTTCAAACTGAAATATTTCTGTAACTCTGAGGAAAAAATATCGCGTCAAGTTAGTACTGAATTCTTAATTTTGCGCTAAACATTGAATTTGTACTTCAAATGAAGTTATAAGTTTAAAATTATTAATAATTAAATTAAATAAAAATAAATATTCTTTTACCTAATTTAAAATTTTAAAACAATGCAACTGAAAATTATTATATTATATGTGTTGGTTATATTTATATTTATTTGGCGGGATTAAATACAGTGAGTATCTTTTTGTGAGAGTCCTGACGGCTATGAAACTGGAAATACATAACGAGATCTGAAAATTTTTATAAGCGTTCAACGCGGTGTGCACCCCAGTTTATCAAACAAAGGCGACGTCATCGTCTCCGAAATCGAATTAAGTAGTTCAACGGAAGCGTAGAATTTCTACTCGACATATCATTTCAATCAAGCAAGATATAATAAACATTCTTCACATCTATCAAACATACACACATGTCTCCAACAACTATCTAATTAGAAATCAATATAAAAAAATCCCTTTTATATTTATTAAGTATTTAAACTAATACCCTAAGTTAATGTAATAGTATACATTTTTGACATATGTACAGTTGTAGCGAGTAGACGTGTTCACAAAGTCAATTCGAATCGGTGATTAAGGAACAAATTAAATACTATGAAGAAAAGTTTTGAGTACTAAAAATAATATGCGCCTGAAAAACCAAATTGTAAAAGAGGTTAATAATATTTGTAGCCAAGGTAAATATTAATTTGTGTCCCTAGCCGAGCGGGGTCACCGGATCGGAAAGCAATCATTGTAAATCACGACACAGATATGATTTGCTAAATGTAAGACAGAAAAAAATGGCAACTATAAGGACTTGATGGTAAAATTCATGATATTCCTAATAACAAAAGAAGTACTATATATTAACCCCATTGACTATTTGTCTACATTACGTAGAATGTACTTGCCACTTCTTTTTAATTTAGGTGTGTGTATGTACTCTATACTTGATGACTTAAGCTTATGAAAGCATTATACACGGTGCTAAAAAATGTGTCACAAATTTTATGACCCAAAATATGCCGAAAAGTCTCAATGAACATGGTCCGCAAATGGACGGTTTTAAAAGACAAAGTTCTGGCTAAATACTAAGAAAAATGAGCATTGGAACTACTGTAAATCCCTCCGTAACTATTCAACTCGGCCATTAAAAATGAAACAAAAAGCCTATTTAGAATAATATGTATAATATTAGTATATTAGTATGTAGCTGTTGGGTCAGATAATAATAATATTATCGCTGGATCTTTTGTTGACCATTCTTACTTCCCTACCTTTTACTTTTCAAATATTACCATTACCATAAGCATGTAATTCCTGTTCCGAAAGTTATCCTACGTAAGGAATTAAAACAATTGATACATATTTCAATATTTCGAAATAGGTCTTCATAGACCAACAGATTAGACTTAACCTAAGCTTGTTTAATATCCTTCCAGAAACTCAGAGCTTTGGCTTGTCGCGTATGGTGTGCCTCAGGGATCGATTCCAGCACCATATTACTTTGATTAAGTTTATGCACCTTGCCTTGATCAAGTAACTACTAATCGTATCCAAAAAGTATAAAATTCATGTATTCGTTTAATATTTGGGATAAGAAAATATGAACATGTTTCCCAAAAATTGCCAGATCTTGGATGACTGAATATAGAAAACAGACGATTGCTGCACATGACGACACTCTTTCATCGAATTATATTATATAAATGTCCACCTTATTTACATAATAGAATTACATTTATGACCGTTAATGCAAAATAGTAATGTTAGAAATCGCAGCTTAATTGGTACAGCTATACATAAGACTAATCTTTTCCAAAGATAATTTAGTTTTAAAATCTATGATACCCCAGTTATTGGAATGTTTATCACCAAACACCGTTAAAAAGGCATATTACCGTTTAATTTCGTCTGCGCAAAATCAATGACGGTGGCAGTTTCATTTTTGTTTAGCGATCACTGAAATCAACTTCTGCTTATTTATATATAATTTTATGTATTCTACATTATTCTTGCTTATTATACTTAAGTCAGAATGGTACAATTTCTCATTTTATTTACTTTGAGCCATGGACGACCCGCCGCACTGGCATTCGACTGCACTTCCTTGGTGCAGTCGAATTCTGAAAACATACATGTAGACGAAACGTATTGCAGTACGGATGTGGCCATCAAATGAAAAGCGAATAACGACGTTGAAACATGACCCGATATAAAAACAAAGAAATTGGGCGCAAAGAAACCCGAGTTTTAGAAACACCATATGAAATAATCAAAAGTACATTCTCAAAACGCTCCCGATACAACTGAACCATAATAGTTTGATTTTCCAGTTCGTCTCTGAATATTCGTCAGACGTGCGAGAGCAAGCTGATAAAAAATGTACCTGATTATGAAGGACTTCAAATACAATAAAAACCTGTGGTCATTTTTCAATATAATCTCCTTGTACTTCTACGTATTTTGTACATTTAGCAATTAACGAAAACAAACGCTCAATTTTTTCTTCTTGCTCCGTAAGAAAACTCGCAAGCACCTACGTTAGTTGTTTGTTGTTTAGAAGTCTTTGTTCCCTCACCTATTTTTCAACTTTCTGAATAGAAAAAGTCGGCGTTAGGTTTGGTAATCGACGAAGTACTAAAATGCGGCTCACATGCTTACTCGTCTCCATTAATACTACGAAACATATCAAAGAATAAATTTGTATTTCGTTCAAACTTGCTAATATATTTAAACCACTCTGGCAAGCCAGATCGTAATCGACGCCGATATCAGTAAAATCGCTTAAATGTATTTTGCATGATTTGAACTTTAATTGTGCTGTAGATATTTTGTGTTATGTCCAACAAAGCAACCGATTGTCATTCTTTAGGATTTAGTTGATAACATTAATTGTTTGGTCAATGGTGTTTGTTTTACATGATTGGTTATTTTCTGATTAATAAACATTTATGGTTTCCATGACGTTGGTCGTTCTAATGTGACGCTTTTGTTGGTTTGGCAGCGCCAGACGATGACCGTGAATTTATTAATTAAGGTTGTTTTGTTGGGCGCCAGCCGCGAAGCGGCAGAAAGGGGAGGAATTACTTGCACCAAATTTCACCAATGAAACACACAATTGAATAAGTAAAGATTTAATGAGACAAAATATATACAATAGCCTGAAGAGCAAAAACAATATTTGCTGCGTGTAAATAAATAGATGACCTTGGCCTATCAAAAGAAAATTAATATTAGGTTTAATTATTTTGGAAGGGGAAAATAGGAACTTTTTAGTTGATGTTCTGCTGCTAATTCTTGGTAATGGTCGTATATCTTCCAGGCGCCTTGATACCCAGGCTCAGCCGCAGCACCGAAAGCGGAACCGGAACTTAAACTTCTCCTCACCTAGAGCTTAGGTGGCCCCTTGTTATATTGTTGGGAGCTTGGTCCTTTATCGAATTGTGTTCGGGAGTGGCACGGCTGGCTCGAAGGTTTTCGACGTTGGGTTTGGTCTTGCTCCAAGGCAACAGCAACTAAAAATACGGGGAATGGGATTGGGTCTTAAAACTACCTACTAGGTCATGTACAGTTATTGACGAATAGTGGTTTCACAAAATACACCCAGCAAATTGTAACGCTTAATATAAAAAACACAGTTACTTACACGTACTTGGACGACACAATACAAACCCCAAACAAAAATACACACCACAGGTTGGCTGGTTTACTGGCAATTTTAAAACAATTTAAAGAAACAATATAAAACTCAAAGGATTAATTAATTGTGCAAATTTTCGAGAGAGTACAGCTCGGGGAAAATGTCGGCGCCACGTGCAAACGGCCGCACGTAGACCAAATTATCAATTATATCGGACCACGTCCCCAAGACACTATACTTGTCCCAAGCTTAATACTACTCCAGTCCCGCACTCTCTCGATATTTTCTCACACCCAAAAATAATAAATTATTAATTCCTTTTAAAGGAAAATTTGAAATTCGAAAAATAAAATTTGCCAAAATGTCCAGATACCCCTGGCCAACTGTCCTGTTCGACCTCTCTCCTCGCTGGAGAATCTCTCTCGGTGCGCGGTCACGCCCAGCGTACCGAGCGCGCTTCTTAGACTAAAAACATTCACGGGACCCTGTGCGGCAGCCACGAGCGCAATTGTTAATTCGATATTATTTGAAAAAATTAAATAACGTTTTAAATTAACTGTTACACTAACCTACAGAAATCTTTTCAGAGGATTTCTTTTTGCAAAGATGTTATATAAACTGAAATTGGAAGCTTCGAACTTGTCCATGATCAAGCTAATCTAGCTCTCATGGCTCTCTTTCAATGGCAATATTTAAGCACTTGTTTAAGTACCCTTTAAGTAAATCAGAGCTGCAGCCTGGACAAAAACAATCTTGTACATGCAAAAGCAGAATTCTATTTTTGATTTTTCTTTTGGGTTTTCCATTATGGCCTGCTGCAATTTGGGTAAAATATTAGCATAATAGTTATACTTCATCGTGGCTTTATGTGGCAAATAGTCTGACGTGCCCAAATTATCATGGATGATAATCTAAACACGTTCCCTGCTAATTTGCAAACATTCAGCCATCACATCATTTTTTTCTACTTTTAGCACGTTTTCCTTGGTAATGGCTGAATTTGCTCCACCAAGTCAATTGCTTTGACCAAAATTGTATTATCTTACATGAAGCAGAAAGTTCACCGTAAACAGCAGACTTGCGATTTTTTATTTCCATTGGGTTATTTCTTTCTTTTGTGTTATCACAACCTCCTTCATAGTTGTGTACCTTTTTAAAATTTAGCATTAAAATAATTCGTGGTAGCTGTTGCACTTTTCGGGGTGGACTTGTGCTTTAGATCCGGTTTTGTTAGATTTTTTAATTTTGTCGTAAATTTGCTTGCTGCGACAACAATATTTGTTTTTTCCGAGTTCAAATGTATAACGACAAAAGTCAAGAGGTAATCGTCAGAACAAGGAAGAAAACCACCACTAGAACAAAGACAGCGCAAGTAATAGTAATAATTTTAATTTATTTGTATCTAAAAAAATTACTCTCTTCGACAAAATTCTCCATTTAATGGTTTATGTTTACAAATGTTTAATTCTATAATTATTTATTTTGTAAACTAAACATAAAAGTTAACAATGCTTTACATGATTAACGTTTCGATAAATTTTCGTTTTTTTTTGTCTTCTTTAGCATAATTTTTAATTTAAAATAACAAAAAATACTGTATTAATTCTTCACCAAAAACTTTTAATGGTTAATAATATTGTACAACAAAATAGCTCCGCCTCTAGCCAACGTCGCGCTAATGTAAAACGTTATCGGGGCATCTTTTTAAACGAAATTTGCATACAACTTCCCATTAACCCTTCCTGCGGATTTAAACCGGTAAACGTCCGACGAACCAAAGCTTCGTGCAGGTGCAAGTAACAGCACAAAGCTTCCATTCTAGACAGTGGTCAGCACCTAGATGTTGATAGGTTAAAGTTGACTCTGGACTCGGCAAACTGAACCCTCGGCGCGCTTCAATAAGTTTCCGAACTGCAAACAGCCATTATTTACATGGACGAGCGGCGTGCATACTTTGAACTGCGATCCGAACGAGTAATGAATCCTGCAGTGCTCTCCCATGCATTAGACGAAGGTCCTGATCTAGAATAATAAACAAGGACGACCGGCTCTGACGATCGTTGTGCATCGACGACAACTAATATCGCGTTACCACAAATTCGGAAAATGAAGCTTTTCCTTCGTGTGGGAAGCTCATTACGAACTTTATCTCGAATTTAAATCTGTTGCGTACCGTAGCCTGGGAAATTGGTGTCGTGATGCAGATTAAATTGTATGAATGTTCAAAATTCATTAGAAATCCGGGTAGCCGACCACTAAACGTGGAGTACAATTTTTAATTGCAATAATTTAAAAATGTTTGTTAAAATTTTCAGTCAATTTCAGTCGCATTTTGTTTCGAATACACACTATTGATTATTTAAATCAGGAGTATTAATATGCTCTCAAAGCTAAATGGGGTTGTAAATTAATTAACGCTTGATAAATTGCGACGCGCTTAATAATGAAACAGTAATTTTCGGGACATATCAAGAAATCTGTATACATCTCAATCAACACAAAAGATTCTCAAACGGCAAACGCCGTAGCAAAGATAATTGCAACTGCGATTATGTAAACACGGTATTTATGTGTACATAACGGCTATTATACCGTAAAATTATAATCGATTTAGACGGTATTTAAGATAATCGCCGAGTCTATTTAACAAACTAAATGTGTGTGAGAAAGGATACTTAACGCGTTGCAGCTTTAAAGTCGCCGTAAGTCAAACTCTCATGTCCTTATTGTGATAAAAACTTTATGTTTGCGAACACACTCTACACGCTTGTTTCTGATTTTGTCTCTGTAAATCTATGATGAGCCTTTGATGACTTTATAAGTAATGAAGGTTTTCGATCCGTGCCTAAAATCTTGAGTCTTTAACATATGTACATAAAATGATATTATATTCTATTCAGTTCATGTTGTTCCTCATGAAGGTTAGGGTGAGATCAGTATGGTGTAATGAAAGGGAAGCGGCACATTGTTAAAATGAGTTGAATTAATTACTACATAAAAATATAGTGTATGTTTCTTATTTGCAGGTCCCACCTGTTTACTTGATCTTATTCGGGTTTCATCTATGGCTCAAGGTGAGATGAGTTTATCAACTTATTGTATACATTTGCACGTACTGAACACACCTTATAAAACATGTAAACATATTAGGCATACGTTTTGGAGCATTCTGCCCATTATGTTATTTTTGACAGTTCCAGAATATTGCATAACATTGTGGTGTACCATGAAAATATTGTACGCATTTCCTATACACAATCGTAACTTGCTAAAGCACTCTTATTTCCAGAATGAACAACTCCATACTTTTTGCACACTTGAGAAAATAATATATGCACTACCAGAAATGTTGTAGAATGATTGCTTAAGATTTAGATAACTCAGGTCATTTTTTGATACACCCAAGACATTTTAGAGCCTAGAGCATTGCTTCTTAACCTGGGTTCGACCGAACCCCTGGGGTTCGGCGAGTCAGTCTCAGGGGTTCGGCGGAGGTCAACCACCTGACGTCATCGTGACGTAGAAACCGTATTGGTTTCGAAAACTAATGCTACATAACGTGTGTTCTATTGGGAAAATTAATTATATTTCATTTTTCCAATTAAAAGGGGTTCGGCGAATGCCCATATGAAATTGATGGGGTTCGGTACCTCCAGCAATGTTAAGAACCACTGGCCTAGAGCATTCCAAAGTATTTTATTTCATTTCTGGAAGCGATGTTGCGTTGAAGATAGTAATGAAATTTGAGATCTAGAGACGTACACTTTCGTAAATTTAGAACTTGCAGGATCCCTATATTTTTCGGATGCTTCAATATTAGAGACAACTGTGCAAAATTCCAAAAAGTTAATTATGGTTGCACAGCGTTTTTTATTGTTTGGCGATATATTGAAAAATATCAGGACACATCGGAGTGCCAGGAACTTACAAGGATACAGTACCATCCAAGAAAATAATTCGTATGATTTAGAGTGTTGTGCCCAGTTGAGAATATAGCAGAATTATAGTCAACTTTTCTAGCGAGTTTATGAACATTGCCTAGCATTTCAGAAAAGTCAGTTAAAATAGGCTTTAGTATTCTAGAAGATTCAGAGCCAATCTGGAGATTATTGCAGCAGAAATCAATTCGAAGTCATTTTTTTCTGCCAAAATATTATACAACGAGAATATATCAAATTACAGAGAGTTATAGGAAATTACAGACCGTTATGGAACCATCTGTAGACTCCCAAGGTATTATAGTAACTGCAGGATTATTATATGGGTACACCACTTCAAAGGAGTAGATCTTGCGCAATATTTTCTGCGAGACGAAACTATGCGTTCAGGTCTCATAATATTATTATCTAAGTTCTTTGCATTTATTCCATGATCAGCGTAAAATTATAAATGGAATCTAAAATTCACTATCTATGTTTTTCTTTTTAAAAGTATCCATTATTCGTTCCGAAAGGGAAAATATTCCCTCGTAATAAATGGCTATAGAGCAAAGTACATGAAAATTAAATGCATTTAGTCGCATCCACGGTGCGTTGATTTGAAATTTGCATCTATCGTAATGACGTAATGATACAGTGAGTTAATATGAGCACGCCGGTGATTTATTCCGACAGCAAGAATTAATGGAAACACGGAAGTTTAAAGGTACATACGCACCACAAACTCTTGTTCGATATGCAGGCACAAATTAAACCAACGAAAGCAAAAAAAATAGAAGATGCATTGCGTACCCCACATAATTAATTGCGGTTAAAATATAACTACGTAAGAGGACACGACTCCGGCATTCGTAACACGAATAACTTAATTATAAAGTATCTGTAGGTGTTGAATGCTCAGATGTTGAAATTACCATATATGAAAACCGTACAATTTGTATTCAACAAGTTTTAAATTGTCTAGTGCATTACGAATAAATTGTTATTGCGGTCGTAAAACTGTAATATGAGCACAAAATAAAGATAAAATCTAAATTAACTTTATTTACATGTGAAATTCAGTCGAATTAATTAAAATGAATTTCCCGTTTATTGAAATGTTCGACTCGGCAATGAAAATTACACGCAATCAAATATCAATTTTTTGATGACGGATTGCATACGATTGTGTCTAATTAAATATTTTCAATTATTTTTGAAAACAACGCTACCGATTTATTTCTTTTAAATATTTTTTTAAACAAATCCTATACTCATCACTAAAATAATCAATTATGCAGCGAAATTCTATGAACATTCATTAAATAGTTGGATTCGCAAAAAGCTGTTTACTATCTCTGCGATGATTTCATAGCAAGAACCAAACGGTCATCCAAGAATCCAAACTGTTATTTTTTGCAATTCCACCTTGATGAATAAATGCACGTTGCATTTATTTGTATGATTAAAATATAATTATATTAGTTATTGAACTATAATGTAAGTGTATAATCATTTTGCAGACAAAATAAACTAGCCGTACTCAGTTATATGAAAGGAAAATATATCATACTTAGTATAAAGATGCAGAAGAAATTGCAATTACATTGTAGATTATAAAATAGGAAAAAGCTCAAGATTGCGTAATTACACAATTAAACCAATAACGAATTATATTGTTATTATTATATGGCGGCGGTGCCATTAATCTAAAGTACATATACAGTTATCAATTAATACCAATGTATATTTTTTAGCTCTAAGAGGTATCATTAAGACGTTCTGCTCCCGTAGTTATTTTTAATATACAGGAATAGTATTGTGTGATAAATTGATTAAGCGGGCAATTTACTTATTCTTCAGATCATCGGTTTCCATTCAGCAGCTTAACAAATGAATGGCCGTAACCACCATAAGGTAATCGTAAATCATATCGCCGAATGATTGGCTACGTCTTATTTATAATCATAAATCAAATACAGCATTATGTTTATTCGGTCTGCGTACATCTGCAGTATAATTATTTCGTGGTAATACATAGTACGAGGAAGCGATAATTTTAATATGGTTGTCACTGACATAATCGTGATAAAACACTAAAAAGGGACTTCTTCCAGTAACCACTATAGAAGTAGCTTATATTGGTTTTCAATTTTTTTTATTTTGGATTGGGAGCTTTTGACTTGATTATACGATTGCAATTCCCTTATTCGTTCTTAAGCACAACAAGTTTATAATTTATAAAATTTTAAATCGATCAACAATACGTCTAGTACAAACACTAAGTCAAGCAGCTGGTTGAAATCCCACGTACTATATGCATGATGTAATTACACTTGTAGGAGAATTGAAAGGGTATTATGGCAGTGCAACGACAGAATCATTTCTGTTAGAAAACGTAGTAATTTTATACTTGAAACAGGTTACGCAGAAGCCTATAAATAGGTACTGGTAATCGTAGTCAGAGGCGGCTCGTAATTTGGACTTCTTGGAAAGCTGAATAATAAAAGGTTAACAAAATCAACACAATCAATAGTTCCTTTAAATAAGTCTCTATCACGTGTTCTACGTTAGTGAAATAAATATAGTCCTTACTAGGGATCATTTTGCACTAAAAGTCTACTTGAAAAATATTGTAAGGGAGGCTGCATTAATATAAATTAAGGTAGCAAGACACGATTTGAAATGACTCCCTCGTACATCTCCCTCGTAGTCTTCACGATTTAAGTTGAGGTTAAAGTAATCGAGTTTCAATTATGTTAGCTATATCCCTAACATTAAGTTTTAGAGTAGAATGTCCTTGGAAATTTATTGCTAATTTCAGTTGACATTGTTACGTTATTTTTGTATTATCTTGTAAAATAATTGATACCGTAATATGCGGACAGGAAAACTTCTTTGGTTATGGTCCATCGTATGGTTTGGTTCATTCATTTTATGACCTGTCTAGATCTTCTTTATATATGTTTCCCTAATTTGACAGACCTCAATTAAGTCGTCTTTTCTTAATTTTTATCGTTTCATTTCTTTACTGAGCCATAGATGTGATATTTTAACTAGTTTCTTTTCTGAATGGACGATCCCGCAGTATTGTTGAAAACTTGTTCGACCATCCTTCCTCTTACTAATATTGGTCGTTGCAATCATTTCTGCCAATTGCACCCTCCTCTTACAATTGTGGGGTCAACTAAATTGTTTTTGGATATGTTTACCCTCTCACATTAAAAGTGTTTTCAACTATTCTAAAACGAGCCCCCAGTATTCAAGGAAAATACTATTCGCCAAATTCATGTCGAAGGGTTTAAACGGGATTGTGTGAGACCTCAAACCGTAACTCTAGATGTTAAAGCTGTATGGCGTCTTTCAGCAAAGTTTAGATTTTTTCTTTGTCCTCGACATCGATGCATCGATGCACATTCCTACGGCCGCCGTTAGCCCACAAAAATATTTTGGTTCGTCACTGAAGACAATGTCGTTCCACTGCTGATTCCAATATTGCTGCTCTTGACACCAAGCAATCCTAAGAGCTTTGGGAATGACGGTAGGATCGCAGTCCAAAAGAAGAGAATCTTCTGTAGACTGCCATTGTTAAGCGGCGCTGTGGAGCACGCATCCACTCTGCAGCTACAAATCTTGTTGTTTGGAAACGGTCTGGTGTAGCCATTTTTCGAAGAAGTCGATCCTTAAGAACATCATGCTGCCACTTGGTT
The DNA here is from genome assembly GCA_959613385.1 of Geotrupes spiniger. Classification (NCBI taxonomy): domain Eukaryota; kingdom Metazoa; phylum Arthropoda; class Insecta; order Coleoptera; family Geotrupidae; genus Geotrupes; species Geotrupes spiniger. The sequence continues at coordinate 30,485,122 of OY390737.1, read as the reverse complement.
GTCTACCAGCTGACGATATCGATAATATCTTGTCCTGGCCAAGCACGCCATATTCGTGCAACTGTTGTGACGTCCCGATTTATCCTTCTACCAATTTCGCGAAAACCAAGTCCACTTTCTTTCGTGACGATAATTCGACTTGTAACAAAATCAGAAATGTGGTTAAAATTATTACGTTGCACTAACTCCATTATAAAATGTAACAACTAATTAATGTTTACTAGTTATTGCTTTGTTTCTAAGCAGTAAGCAACAAAATCCAGAAACAACAAGCAACAACTTGAGACATGACCACAACCACTTAATTTTTTAATGGAAATAGTTATCATTTCATTAATAAAACATTGTTTAAAAGTTTCAGACCCGTAGCTTTATTTTAAATGGGTGGTGCATTTCATATGAAACTGAGCATAGTTGTGAAATGTTTAAGCGATCAATTTTTACGCGATGCCCACCAAGTGTCCCGACTTAAATACGGCAATCTACATACTTTCTTTATTTGGTTTTAAAACAATCGGTTTACTATTAAGGGGGGATTCTGCTTTAGGAGGCCTTAAAAAAGCGTTTTTGGTGGATTTTTTTAGGACAGAAAAAATGAGCAAGTCTAGTGAACTTTTTAGAGCATTTTATTGCATATTTGAGCATTAAAAAAATATTTCGAGAGAAAAATATTTAAACGGAACCGATTTTTATGCACATTTGAGCAACACCTTTCAATTGCAATTTATAATCGGTGGGAAAGATGTAGCCCGTAATTTTTGTCTGAAACAAAAAAAAACCACAGAAAATTGTAATTCTCATATATTTTCTTCTAGGTGAACTAAAAAAAACCAAAATCTTGAAATTCAAGATTTTTTTCAGGTTTGAAAATAAATGTGCTCTTTGCAGGAAGAGAAAATCATTTCAACTAAAAAAGTTCAAAAAAAAATCAAATCCAATAGAATGCTACTGAAGCCAACAAAAGTTTTGTTTCGTTTTGATTGCTTGTCTAGTTTTCGCGCAATCACGCCCACCAGTTTAGCAAAATCGTAAAAACGAAAATTCGAGAAAACGCGCTCTAAAGTTTACGATCAGGAAAAATGTTAATTTTCGATTACTTACGGAATATCTCGTTATAATCCTACTATAGCTCTTACGAATTCAAAATATTATTGTTTCGAACGACCGATTGAACTTTTTTCAGTACATAGTTCCGTGTTATGTGACTGCGGGGACGGGCGCGCGCTTCGTTTGTCCGTGCGTTCGTATATATTTTGCTCGACACCTCACTGTATCTTTCAAAATATTGCGAATTAGCCGCTATAACTTTTTATACATATTCTTAGATATATTAGGCATAGATTTGAGCCTTCTAAAGCAGGACCCCCCTTAAGTAATTAACACCAAAGAACCCAACTTGAACAAAGAATTTTTTGAAGACGAATCATATCATTGAAAAGTAAGCATGGATTTGTATTTTCTCTATAAGGAAAAAGGATATACGACAGTCCAAAATTATTTTAGAAAACAGCTAAAAAATAACAATTTCTCTTTCAACTATTTAATGTCAGGTTTCATAATGAGATTCCCAGCAAATATAGTAATTGCAAGGAAAGCGTGTGTTGTGCGGTGAACGAACACATTTTACCCAACTAATACCAGCAGCAACAAATTAACGTTTTAATGAAACTGAAACATGGATGATGAGAGACAATGGGATTGCTCGAAAGCTAGTTTCTGCTACTTAAATATGTTCATCCCTATCGTGGTCAAGGCCACCATAATTTAGGCCAGAAATTGCTACATGTGACACCGTTAAATAACATTTTATATGATTCTATAGGAGGCCAAACCAAAAGTATCAAAGTACACAATTCTAAAAATCTTTCGCGAACAACCCCTTAAGCATTTATTATAAATGATCGAAGTCTTCATTGGGATTTGTGTACTGAATTATTGTGAGAAATACTTTTAACTTTTCACCCTGTTCACTTTGTATTGCCCGAGTAAATATGAAAATTGGTTCATCTAACGGACATGTGGTTTGAATATTTCTTTTAAAAATAATCTCCCAGTCGTAAATGATAAGATGATAATTTATACGAATTTGATAAATTTTATTTTAGTAACTAACGGTGGAAACTGTAACCGTTGATCTGGTTTTAACGATTGCCACAAAATTACATGATATGCAAATAAACGGCAATTACGATAATGCACGATCTGCAATCTAAATGGCTGGTATGCGTACTTCATCATGAGTGTGCAGTTCTACCTTACGCGTTTTTAAAATAGATTAAGTTAATACTTTGGTGACTAAGTACGTACAAAGTGCAATATTAGCAACGCTCAATTTACTCGCAACTCTAACATAATTTATCTAATTTTCTTACTATTAAGAAGACGAATGACTTGGGATTTTGTCGCGACTTAAGACGAGCTAATTTCGAAGCGCGTACGAATAATTACGAAAACTGTTGATTGTATCGCTTCTTCGAGCCGCTCCTTGAACGATGGGGTTTTTTGCATTAATCACATCTATCGCGCAGCATCATGCTTCTGTTAATAATCATCTACAGCGCTATTTAGTAGATCTATTTGTCGCCTGTGTTGCTTATTTAATGTCGTGCTTCGCTTGCTCTTGAAATAAAAAATATTTCAGATTCATTAAAATTTTTGGCAACTTGATAGGTCCTAACTACAACTTACAAAAAAAGTACGGGCGATAGGCTATTATCTTCTAAAGGAAGAAATATTAGCAAAGTTTTGAAGGGCTTATATCAACGTCGTATCTTTGAATATTTTATCGATATAACAGGGAATTTTCAGGCTAGATTTGAAATGGGCCTATTTTTTTTAATCAAACTGGAAGGACATACAAATATATGATCGACCGTCGATAATTTGATTTTTAACCCCACAATAATTTTAATTTCACAATAAAAAACATTTTCTACGGTCGTCTCATTTGTAATTGTTACATGAAGGTCAAATACATTTGACGCAGCAGATCGTTCTCGGTTTCTTTAGAAACGTCTTTGAAATACACTCGTCATTGTTGCACGGTTTATGTCATATTTATCGAAAGTATTGACTCCGTCGCAGTGAATGGTTCCTAACATTTACGTTGCGGTACCCCGCTGTCATCTCACCTGAATTCAACCCTGGCGTCTGCGATCACTAATAACGTTGTTTTGTTATTCAAATTGGTAAGGTTGGAGCAAAACGAGTGCATTTTATATCATAAACGTCGTTATTGTGTAAGTAAACGGAAGTGAATGGAACGACGGATTGTTATGCGAAGTGATCTGTATTTCGTCTATTATTCCACAAAGTACTATACAATAAGAAAACCGTAAGATATACAAACACATTCATGATTAAATAAAAAAAAAACAGTTAATTAACAACATAAAATCAAACGAGGCGATTGAGGTATGTTGATGTGTTAATTCTAGTTAATTTATGGTTAGTGATATTTTATCCTACATTATCTATAGTTTAGTTTGCACCACTTGTTATGTGTTGCTGAAGATCCCCAAAAAGGGCGAAACAGCCGTACAACAACATATTCTTGATACAATTTTTCACGCAGTCACAAACAGCGAACAATATTTGGTTGCGCTTCTCGTGCATGTTATATATTCGACAATTAGCGTGACTATGAAGCATTTATTTTTATATAATTGACTTGTTAATGCCGTGTTTCGACTTCGTGACGAATAATTGGCGTATATATTCACACAAAATTTAAAGCCACGCAGACAAATTTAGAAATTATAAAATATGTGGAAATTATGTCAAATTTATGTCAACAGTATGAGATGTAAATTCAGTCAAAATAAACGCGATGTTATGTGTAACTGGGAGAGCTAAGTTCAGATTTTAAATAAATTTTGGATTTGGAAATGAGAAAGAAATGAGGTGCTATATGAGGTATAATAACAACTACGTCGGCTAATGCAAAACGATTAAATTATTCATTAATTTTAAAAGTCTCTTAGTACATTTATTCTTGCCATTGATCTAAATATCCATCGTGTACTTCTTCTTATAGGATTCTCTTCATATCCCTCAAACTTATCTAGTTCTGTATGTATTTTTGAATCTGAAATTCATCTCTTTAGTAACTTCTCCTCTTCCAGTCTTCAATCTCATCCAAAGATATATTTTTTTGTTCCTGTGTTTCTTAGTGTAGATTTCGTGAAAACAATGTGGCTAACCTTATTGTTCATGGGTAATTTTGAGATCTTAACTTTATCCGTACTTCTGTTTTAATAAATTTATTTTTGTTTCTCAGACATAACGTTAAAACGGTAAAATGCGGATAATTTATTAAAATTCTAGTAACCTGTGTACTCCGTTGCAGAATATATCATCCGTTTACAAAGAGAAAGTGTAGCCTATACGTCATATAAAACTATAATACTAGAAGTGTTATTAATCGGAAACACATATTTTTATTCATGGTGTATAAATAATAAAACGAAACATAAATGATACGTTGTTACAGATACAATAAATATAGAACACCATAAAATAACAGCCCGTAACTGCTCTAAAAGCCATAATCTGATACAGAAATGCACTCTACAAAGCGTAAGTTTACTGTTAAATTGCTCTAGCGTATGAAGAATTAACTGTTATCCGGTAAGTGTCAACATTTTTAAAGAGCCTCGGAGCAGCTTCGCCATATTAAAAGCATTAAAATGAGTAATATTCCCAGAGCGCAGTGCGTTATACGGTTCTGGCGTGCAGTATGCAATCATTGACGGCTCTTGGTTTAAGCTGCCATTAAATTGCCATTATCGTTACGCGCGGTGAGGCCCAAGGGCGCACGACTCACGACACCGCAGACGAAAAATGTGCGGCCGAAGCAATTGCAGAAAAATGCCAATGACAAATGTTCATAGTCGACAAACATGGCAACGCGATTGGCTATGCCTGACGGGTAACGCGCAGAAAATTACCGCCGGCGAAAAAAGGAAGTTTTTAATGCCGCGATTGTGCGATTAGGAACATTCCTGCTAATGCGTGTCTCGAGATGCATCCTGTCACTAAATTGATGTTGCGACGTTAATTACGTTTGCCGTGTTTTATGACCGCGCCTGTCAAATCGTGCACAGCTACGGCGCCGAAAAATTCGGTCCCCCTAGGTATGATTAAAAATACGAACAGGTTCACAATACATCGTGGGACGTTTATAAATCGCCTGTAAACTTGCTTATAAAAGGTACCGAATTAAAATCCTAAATTAACTTTTATGACGCAAATATGTACAAGTCAAGGATGTTAGAAAGATTCATACAATCAATAAAATATGCGCGTTGCAAAACAACGTTAATTTACAAACATGACGTAGCTGAGAACTAATCTGCACTCACGGTAATGTTTTAAGTAAACATTTAAAATCGCTGTTTTATGGACAAATATCTGAAAAAAATTTCGCTATTTTTAAACAATTTGGTGTTTTTAGTAATACAAGTACAATCCACAACGTCCATCATGATAATATGGATAAATTATAAGATTGAGACATTTAATTTATGTGTAATGTAGGGTTCTGAAAAATTCTGCATTTGCATCTCCTTGCCACACCTCTGTGTTCAAAAGCGCCAAAAAGGTGCTTGACAGTAGTATTTACTAATGATTTTCAGCTGCTTTTGGAAAAATCCAAACCCCCTTAATGTTTGATGCTGATTTGTTATTTCACGCCAATGTAAGGAATGTGACAGATTGCATTTACAACGTGATATAAGTAAGGCATATGAATGAAGTATATATAACAAATAAATTAAAACTTGACTTGATATGTATTCAGCGACTCGTTTTACCAGGAATTAAAAAATATATTGATTTTTCATTAGTTTGCTGTAGAAAATGTGAAGGTAGTAACTGAAGTATCACTTATGACACTAGTTTAACCATCAACAAGCATAGTAGTAGTACACAAGGATAGTATTCGAATACTGGGTTTCGTAATAAGAGAATGCAATAACTTTCAAATTATTAATACTATTCGGAAATTGTATTTTGAATTGATCAGATCAAAACTTGTATCGGTAGCATAGCATACTTACGTTCTGAACAGCATAAGAAAAAATTATAATTACTAAGGTAGTTTAAAAGTTATATCGTTTAACCCTTGTGTTGCCACCCGGGTACCCGGGTACCCATCGGCCTATGTTTTGTTGAATAATTTTTTTTCAAAAAAAGATTGGCCAAAACCCTCTCGTATCCCCATGCTTTGACCGATTACCTATCAAAATGTGCATTCTACATATTAAAAAAAAATTTGAGTAACAAAATTTTACATTTGAAAAAACAACACGTATGAGCCACCCGGGTACCCGGGTACCCCGATAGAAAAAGCATGACTTTCGAATAATATATCACACAAAAAAAGTTTCTTGTAAAGATATATTAAGTAAATATGGATTAATATATAAATAATAACAATATTGTTCATTTCAAATTGTTTATTTATTGAATATTTTGACATGTGTTGTACAAAAATCATAGTTTTCGTTTTTTGTATTGTAATATACAAATACTGTATGAAAAATTACAAAAAAATAAGATATATTAGAAATCATTGATTAAAATGCAAATATTTTGTGACCTTTGCTGTGTGCTGATCACAAGATTTAATTGATATATTCAGGTAGGAATGGCTTCCTAGAATATGAATAATTAAATATTAATCGAATGCATCTAGTTATTCTAGTTACAATGGGCTTTTATCAAGAATTTCGTGGGCGGGGTACCCGGTTACCCGGGTGGCAGATGCTGTGAGTTTTTTTGGGTGGCAACACAAGGGTTAACCTGGTTATAAGGAACATACATCAGTACAACTTCTATCTGAATTAAATACAGGGATAGTTCAATGCAGACGATGTATGAAACTTGCGCTATTGCCATATTAGTTTTGAGAAAGGTACAGTTTTTTCTTTATTAAAATTTAGAGTTCGGGCGAGAAATAGAAATATCAGCTAATTTCATGTTGACTTTGAAATGTTTCATGCGCCAGTGTAAAAAATGCACAGACTGATGTGTGATTGAAAAAATATGTTAAGGTACTCTCAGACTACTATGGTTGAGCGTGATTCTTGCTCGATAGAGAGGAGTGGCGAGAGACTGGAATATTGAGACTTTCATGATTTTTTAAATCTATTTCTCTTGTGAATATAAATGTATATATTAATTTGATTTAGGTCAGGTTAGTTTTAAAGTTTCTAACTAATCTAAGCTAATAGAAAAATAGCGTTGTTTATTAACTAAACACTCTTAAAATAAACTTAAACTATGTAACACTTTGTGTTGACCTTTCATAATAGGGAATTATTGCACCATATGTACGGACTTGCACGATATTGGAAGAATCTGAACAATGGCTATTCGAATATTATTCAAGGTAAAAGTCTAACATTCTCGTCTGAAATGGAAACGTTGTATATAAAATCCAAGCAAAGTCAACTATCGGTTTGAATAGTTGTTCGATAGCAAAACATTAGACAAGTTGTTATCCCAAATTAGATTAAGGTGCAATTAGTTTTCAGAAAAGATCTGAATTAGAATGCCAGTAGGTGGTCACACGCTGCGTCAATCACAGTTCATGTTACTGTGCGTCTTTATAATTAAAATCAATCACAGATATTTGTAAACTGTATAAGTTTTCGATGTTATCGGTAATCGCAACTTAAATATGCACAATCTAAATGCATGATATATGCACATAAAATATTAATTAATCTCCTGTACACAAAATTTTAGTCGCAAAAGTTTTACCTTATAGGTTGGTTAGTAACCACTTCAGTTTAACGAAATCTATGACAGTCACTGGATTGTTGATCATTATACATGAAATATTTTAAAATTTCCAACTATTTCGAATTTTGTTACCAAATGAATACAATAAATGAAAATTACAAGAATGTTATCAGATACCTAATTCGATTTTTGTGAAAGATAATTTCATTTTGAGGAAAAACCAAGGAAAATTTGGTTTCAGCATCCCGGGCAAATTAAAACCAACTAGAAACCGCGCAAGCACGTGATAAAAAAAATAATAAAATGGTTAAAAGTTGAAACATGAAACTATGACTATTCGAATTATTAAAACGAAAGCATGTTCATGTTCATCTTAAGCTGCTAAGTGGCTTCTAACTTTGACAGAGCGAACCCTGTTACAGCCCGGAAAATTCCTATTTTATAAAACCAGTGAGCAATATGACGATTAGAATTTTTGTAATGAATTAAATTTGTAGAAGGGCATTGCTCCCATTTTTCAGTGTGAAAAAATTGCTTTGCATCAATCGCAACGTTTAATATACAAGTCGCGTACGACAAATTATTGTAAGCGGCGTCAAGCCGCCCTATTTACAAACTTACCGCGATCACTACTGCAAGCACGATTATTATTCCGCTGTTCGTTTTACAATAATGCAATTAATTTAATACATATCAGATAGCACGCGAATATATGCGGCTTAGGAAATTCGAGCAAGGTATGTAGTTATGTTTGGGCTACTAAGAGTTGCGAACTATTAGCAGTAATTATAGCGGGAGGAACCACAATTATAATAATTCTCGGCGAGGTACGGGCGTTACGAACTGAACTGCAGGTCTACTTGCGGTGCGCCGCGTCGCACTTGGTCTTTGATAAACTTCATTGTTATTCTTGTGATGGTAATGCGAATTTGATATTACGCGCGGCGGCATGAAGAATGTAAAGCACGCTCGCCGTTGCGTCAGAAGTTCGCCGGATGATAAGCAGAAAACTCGATTGAAATTACGTAAAAGTGTTTCGCGATTGCGTCTGTAAATTGTGGAATTTATTTCTGCGCGCTATTTATAAATGGTGGAACGAATATTTATGAAAACTGAAAATGTAATGCGTCAGATAATACACTAAAGGGACGTTAAAATAAATTCGCCTGCACCTTTTGTACGAAAAGCATCAAAATTATAATCAGAATTAGATTTAAGAACATTGATACTATTTGATCAACTTTTGTTTTTGTTGGTCTTTTTTGGCAAGAATTGTTCATCGTTTTTGATCTTCAAATCTGAGTTGTACTACTTAGATTCGATGTCATAAAAGTGGTGCTTTGTGGCTGCTAATCCACTACAAGCTTCATTCTTTAAGGTATCGTAGTTTCGCGAACACCGTTACAAGAAGCTACTAAGTGATTATTTCGAGTCACGAGCAATTGGTTTAGATCAATCGGCAATCAATCTACATCTACCGTGATTACCGAATTTATGATTACGTGGAACGGTAAATATGATACAGGATGCTTATTTACGTCAATTAGTTGTGGTTACAGTTTATGATCAGTATTGGATTATTCAACATTCAATTTTAATAAAATTATGCCGAAAACTTAAAAAATAAAAGTAGACGTTCAGAATTGAAATGTATGCCTATGTTAAGTTGAATAACCAGATACCATAAGTTAATAATTTAATTTTTAAAATGCCCTATTTGCGTTTAGGAGCGTCAACTTTGAAATAAGTTACTGCATCGTACTGAGGCACTAAATATATTATTCATAGTTCAATTAAATATGGATTTGGTAGCTGGAAGTCAGTAAAATTTATTCAATATAAGTTAACGTTTTCAAAGCTATCAGATATGAGTCGCTGCATAGGTTAACAATATTTTTTAATAATTTACGAAACAAGAATTCAATTCTATGATATACAGTTACAGTACAACACTTATATACACAACAATTAAAGAAAACAACATCTGGCATAGCTTCTAACATATTAAAGATATTTACAAAATGTTACATTTGTTTTTTAGAAGATTAAAAGACAAGTTCAAAAATAATTGCAACTTAATTTTAGGTTACAATGTAATAAAATAACTTTAAAAATAAGAGAAATAATGGATATAATGTTATCTTATTGTTTGACAAAATATTTCCAAGAATATATACAGAAAATTTAATGAAGGTCTACTAAAGAAAATAAAAAAAAATCAATACACCAATTCGTTTTTGACTTTATGTCAAACTGGTGATCTTCATCTCGGAATGGTTAGATATGAACATTTAATTGCCTTCTAAAATTTGTATCACGTCACATTCGACTGGTCGTCGTCCACTCATGGATTTTGATCAGTAGTGAACGTTCAAAGATACGTTAGACTAAAATGTCTTCAAACGAGTACGTCTAAATTCTTATATGCAGCTCCAATGAGTCTCCGAACATGTGGTAATCTGGATGCTGCACAAGTACTAAAGGAAGTTATGGCAATTACACCAACTAGAGCTACTAAATATCGTCAAGCCTATAAAGATAGTTTTGTACCACATGCCCACATGTCAAGAAATCAAGCAATATCAATGCTTGAAGCAAAATTAATCAAATATCAGTATAATATACTTAGTTATCGACTGCAATTACAAATGGTAAAAAACTATTTCCAAATTATGAGGCTATAATACAGGCTAAAAAACTATGTTACCTTGAAAATATTACAATTATCGAAAATTTTGTCCAATTGTCTTTTAGACCATATTACACAACATATTTTATTGGTACAAAGTGTAGTCATCGAAACCCTTTCAGGCGAACACATTCTAAATCTAAAACTGATATTCAAATGTAGATGTAATGAGCCAGGGTAAGAGGAGTATAATGAAATATTTCAGGACAAATTGTCTTGTGACAGCAATGCATGTATATCTCTTCAGCTGGCAGTCAATGATGTAAATAACGATAATGTGACTAAATCCACGTACCACGTCTTCTCGCTTTTATGGACCAATCAAATTACAATTTGATTGGGCCGTGGTTCTCAAAGGTGTTATTTGTGTGGAGCTACATTCAAAAATTTCAATGATATTGAAGATATATGTCAAAGAAAATTAAAAGAATCATACTTAGGATTTGGATTATCCGGGAGGAATTTAGAAAACGTCTTGGTCGAATAATTGATAAACTAACATCAGGATATGGTAGCACCAACGACGTAAGTAACAAATAAAATTATTAATCTTTAGGTAGTTATACTGTAAGTATTATACAGCGGCTACAACATAAAATGTGGATGCTTTCAAAAAATATATTAGATAGGAATAATATTTATCTAAAATATATACGGTCCTCAAGTGATTACGTCGGCTGAAGTAGCCCATAACAAAGATATTCAAAAGTACCGGGAAGGATTTGCTAGAAAATTTTGCAGAAAGGCAGTTATGAAAATATGTTTTTTACCAGATTTTAATATCGTCTGATCCATATATTTCTAGTTTAAGGAAACGTCCGCAAAAAAGTTGAGTATTTTGCCTGACGACGTAATCGCTCTTTGTATAGAACTAATTTTTTATTGTCTAATGAAAGATGCAATTTAGTGCCTCGGAAAAACTTACATAGGTTACATTGAAATGATGTTCCAAAGATATAAAAACTGGCTCGAATGTTTATGAAAAAATGCTTTAATAAATAAAAACTGCGCGGCTGCATATTAGGACTAAATATTATAGGTTGTAAATATTGAAGATGGTGAGAAGAGGATGGAGTGGGGGATTAAACTAGAAAGAGCAAGAATAATTAATGCAGCCTACCTGATTCTGATTTCAGAAGAATAATTGAATTTTTTTAGAGATTTCTACAAAATAAAATATATAAAATGATAAAAACAATGGTGATATGTTTAGGAGGGGGCGGTGCAGATGGAGAGACAGTAGAAGACAATAATATAAATAGAGAAAGGTGCGTGATTGATTGCGAGTCCCAACTCAACGTACTTATTAAGTATATTTTCAGTAAAATGATTAAGGCGGAACAAGTATTGAGTATATTGTTATCTAGGAAAATTAGCAGAAATTGAAGACTACTGCAAGACTGGAAATATTACTCCAATAGTATATCGAGGTACCAGGTGCAGGTCACTGATGTAAAAAGGCAGAAGAGAAGGCACTAAATAAAACTGGAAGAGAGTGAATGCAGGTGCACATTAATGAAGTAAGTAATAGTATGATCGAAACAGAGAGTGCTGGACGAGGATCGTATTGAATAAAAAGGGGAATGTCAAGTCATTGGTATTGGAAGTAAAAATGAAGATCCAGAATGTTCATAAGTAGGGTAGAATGATTTCATGCTGGGAAATATTGGATGGATGTGGGAAATTAAAAAATTAAAATTAAAAGTATATACACTTATAGATTTAAATATCACACAACTGTTTTAAATAGTTTATTTATTATACTTATTTTGACAACTAATACCTAATATATACAATAAAATAAATGGTCTGCGATTTTATTAGAACGGTACCAGAATGGTTAATAGCTATACTTGAATTTTGAGCAAGTTCCACATTTGTGCAAAAACACAATTTATTATTACACAATATTACACAATAATATTTTACTTGAGTGTACATAATACAATGGGATCTTTTCATTATTTCCACTTTGAAAGAAATAATAACCCGATTCTACATTGAAATAAAGCCGTTCGTTTTTGTAAAATTCATTTTGACTCACCGAAATAGGAACTTCTATTCTTAAAATGTAGAGTTCAAGGAATAATAAATACGAGTATCTTTAGGAAAACAAATTTGAGCAAAGTGTGTAACACATCGTTGATTTGACGACGACATGGTTATTGATAGCGATATCGCTGTAGATGCTTCTTGTACGTTGTTATCGATTAATAAATAGCGGTCCTTTGTGCTCATTATTTTTTCTCTCCTCGATCGCATCCGGATATGTGGTGGTTATCTTTTGGTTATCCGCGTTCAGATTAATTATCGTTGTACTTATTTACTTTTACGTAACCACAATTTGTTGTTCCCACCAGCATTCACTTTCACATAACGATAATGCCAGTTGGGATTTTTCCAACGTCGTGTGTTTGTTTTGTTACCATCAAGATAAGTTAAATTAAAAATTTTAATTGATTTCTCGGCTGGCTCCATGTAATAATTGGATCAATTACAGAAGATATTTAGGCTTCTTTTCGACGCCGAAAATGTCTATAATATGTCATTAATACGTAAACAGAGAAGAACGCACGACTTACATATATAATGTCTAATACATTGGAAATGGGCGTCGAAGAACATGCAATACGTAAGCTTGCACTAGTGGAGAGAAGTACGATTATATGTCATGAAATAGGGAAATTAAATTGTGTAAAAAGTTATTAAACATAGTGCAAGGATAACATTTATTTTTATGGTACAGGTAGCGTACTTCAGTAAACCTACCACAAATCCATAAATACAGTATAGCCATAAAACAGGCCACTCTAAAGTCAAAACCAACAAAAAAAGGGTCTGCATTACAAGAAATGCATACTTAAGTAATTGCAGATATGTTTTACCACTAGATATATTACTCAGTTTATAATTGTGCTTAGTACCGGTGAGTCGCACATTAAAATATGGACGATTTCCCAAAATAATTTAGGGCAAAACTCAGGGAATCAGTGCTCGGTGACCGGTTTTACTTACTATCGACTTCGCATGGCTACGGGGACGGATTTTTTTTGTATAATGAACATAGTTGTGGTATATCGCAAATATTTCATACTTTCGTATTATTTTGTGTTTATGCAATAGTGCAGTGTTGTGTAGTGGTCAGTTTATTGCTGTCGTAGGCGGCTCCAGTTATATCGGACACCAGTTAGGCACCATCAGGTCAGGTAATAATATTTTTTGTACCCTTATTAGTTTTGTTCCTCGAGAAATCACGAACTAGCCCAAACTATCAGACAATTAGTTTTAAATGTTCCTATAAGAGAAATCAGCGCTTGTGATGATTAGTTGTTCTTATATAATTTTTATAGTTGCAAGGGTTTGCAAACGCTCAAAACAATTTGCGAACTTTGGGGAAATTTTAAATCAAACGCATGTAGTAAATCCATAATAGAGATATATCTTATGCCCATCAATTTATTTGTGTTTAGAAAATTACATGTAGGTTTAAAACCAAATTTAATTGTTGTAAAGATACTTTAGAAAAATGTATCAGTTTTGTTTACTAGTACAACTCTAAGAGATTTTTTTCACTTGGAAACACCGCTGAATATATACGAAAGAAATTCATTTTTATTCATTCGACTATATAAGCAGCGAAGTTTAAATTTATTTAATACTTAACAACACTACTGGACGGTCACCGCATAACTGAGACGTAGGGACCATCGGACATATCACTGAATATTCCGAATTGTATATTAAAATATAACTTGTAAATATTTCTTACCGAACAGTATTTTTACGTCGATCATATATTTAAAAACAGCATTTGCAAAACTGCACGTGCGATGATTCACTAATATTTAAAGTTTGAATTAATACGCGATTTTAATTTGCTGAGACTTGGACTGTTTTCGATGTGTGCACCAAACCGAAGAAGTTAAGTTTAAAGTTCTTAAATTAACGCTACGGCTATTGCGTCATATTATCCTGGCAAAAATTCAAATATTATTCGGGTTTATTCTTAAAACTTAAGCTATTTCGCTGTTGCAATTTATTGTTTAATTCCATTGAAAATGCAGGATTAAATAATAGACAATTGACATTGTGTAACGATAACTCTTATCGCCCTAAGCTCCGGTGGCGGGCAATTAATTAAAAATAGGCGTTTTTACAACTTACAAATATTAATCGTTTTAAATCAGACATATACGCAAGCCCAGGAATTTATTAATTGTCGTTAAAAATAAACGTAATTCGAAACCAAGTCAAGATATTACAGACACAACATAATTATGTATAAGGAAACATTAATATGTAATCTTCTGTGCAATCCACTTACTTTCTAAGTAAATGTAAAAGTAAATCAAACTGATGAAGTATTTAGAAACAACTCCAAAAAAATACATAGTGTTATTATTTCTATGTAACGGTTGTTTCACCTGAATATTTGAATGTTGTTTCTGTTGATACGTACGATATGTTACCCTTTGATCTTAATTACATTTTAAATATATTAAGAAATGCCATTTTTGAATAAATAATGATTAACATAATAGGGATTTATCCCAACCTAATTGTAATAATAAAATGAAACACACTTACCACACAGTATTTATTCACACTAGATGTACATTTCGACAACTAAGTTGTCATCTTCAGCAGTGTACTAAATGTCTACCTCCTTCCTTCCTTGTCTCCTCAAATAACTGAATTCAAGATTCACCACGGAAATAGAAAAAGGTAATGTGATACCGTTTCTGGATACTTTAGTCATCAGGAACAATGACAGAATAAAAATTGATGTTCTCAGAAAAGAAACCAATGTCAATAGATTTATCACATTTGATTCAAATCATTGTTTTCAGCACAAATTTTCTGCATTTAATTTTCTTATCCATCGTTTGTTAAGTTTCCCAATTACAAGGGATAGATATGAAAAAGAACTCAAGGTTATTAAACAAATTGCAAGGTACAATGGTTTCTCGGACGAAATCGTCAATAATATTCTTAACAAAAAGAAATTTAAGCTCGATGTTCGAAATTCCACGACATTGTCACCTCAACAAAGTCAATCAACGAAATTCATTAAACTCCCGTTCCACTACGCGACTAAAAACTTGAATAGCATATTTAAAGACCAAGGTTATAGAATTGCTTTTAAATCGAATAACACCTTAAAAAACCTATTAGGTAACCCAAAAGACAAAGTTGAGGTAAATCAAAAGTCGGGAATTTACGAGATCGAATGTAAAGAATGTGATAAGAAATATATTGGCCAAACTAGACGTTCCATAATAACGCCGTTATAAGGAGCACATAGCTCATTTTCGATTCAACAGACCGGAAAAATCTAGTGTGGCTCAACATATTTACGACACAGGGCATGCCTTAGGATTAGAATCTCTTAAATTAGTTAAATCAGTAACAAATAACATTGAATTAGATGGCTATGAAAGTATATATATTCATAAAAATAAAAACAGATTGATGAGTTCAGATTTTGGGCCTGTACCTAATTCAGTTTTGTACAAGTTACTGTAACTGACCATCGACCAGGTAGCTAAGTCCCTACAGGCAATTAGTTTGTTCACGCATACTCGAGGTCAGTTCAGGTAGATTAACGGGTTAGAGTATTTAAGTCTAATGGTAGAGAATTTAATTTTAGTACATTGCTGAAGATGACAACTTAGTTGTCGAAATGTACATCTAGTGTGAATAAATACTGTCTGGTAAGGGTAAGTTTGTTTCATTTTATTTGCCAACCACAGTCTCCAAAATTACTAATGTAATATAAAAGATTACGAGCAAACAAATATAATTTGAGGGCCCTTTATCAACAGCTATATACCTCCTACACCTACAACATGTAGCCGAAATAAATTTCTGCTTTTATCTTACAACAATAGTACCACTCATTTTAGCAAAGTGTATCAACCCATAGGGGGTGCTTCAAAATAAGTATGTAGGGGTTACTAGGGATGGTAGGCGGACTTTTTTTTAAACTAATCCATATTCTAAGACTACCAATTAAGATATCGCAATTGGTAATTATCATTTTATGAACTACAAGAATTTACGTTATTCTATTGGTGTGTTTCGTCCTTGTTTCGTCCATGTTGGTTTGGAGGATCCATTTTCAAGTGATCACTCGAAAATGGCCAATACTGAAACGCGTCGTGCTCAAACGAAGAAAACTGTTCGGCAGAACAGTACGACGGAAACGAAAGCATAGTAACTGTGTTCTATTTACAATATTCCAATCCTTTGGTCGACGAGTCATGGTCATGGGAGTCATGGTTGTGCAAAGGGAGCAGAAGCGACTGATTTAACAAGCATTTCGTATATTACACGAAGTGTCTTAAGTATAATAGAAAAATTTCTTCTTTCATACAGCCTAAGGGATTACAAGCTCCATCGCTACCTTGAGGTGCATTAGCGAGAAAATTATCATTAAAGTGTTTTCTTCGAAAAATGAAAAATTGTATCGGATTTCCCAAAGCCGATAAAGCGAATGCTATCGTCGATAAAATTCCACGTTCCTGAAAGGTCGACGGATTAGCCGGAAACCCTTTCTTGCCACCTTATTTGGCCTTTGGGCTGTCGTAATGTTCATTACATCCATGTTTCAAATGTCACTAGGTATTGGTTTAAGATGCTCTAATACCAAACAAAAACGTTTGATAGGTTGAAACCTGATACTCGAATTAAACTTGTTGCCTGTGGTGTTTTGATGAATCAGCGAGGGTGTATTTTCACGGAAGACGAAAAGCAATCCGGACCAGCCATTTCGTTTGTCGACCAACTATCACGTACTTTTTTTCGATGACTTGCTGATTTCCTTTGGACACAATCCATAATAGATATCAAAACATTGCGTTATGTATTCTTCCAACGATTTTTTTCCCATTTTTTATAACTCAATGTTTGTTTTATAATTTATTATTTCCTTAAAAAAGAAACGGGATGAAAAAATCAGCCAGCCCCAGAAAAAGTGCGGTAAGTTACCCCTAACACATAATTTTCAAGAATATGTACAATTGTTGCAGGGATGCGCGAAAAATGACGCAATGACAGCAATGAAATCCCTTAAATAACATGCCTGTTATGTAAAAATGGATTTGGATACTTAACGCTCACCAAATTGAACTTTCATGGATGTTTACTTTACTAACAGGTCGAACATATTGAATTCACCGTGGCGACTAGTGCGCCACGCCATGGATAACATATGATAACCACAGTGATGCCAATCCAAAATATCAAATGGTATTACGCCTGCCATGTCCGGTCACCCAGAAGTCCACATAAGCATTAAATAGTTACGGCACATACCTCTGTACTTATTATAAGCAATTTTTAGTGAAACAAAGCATTCTCTTGTTATTCCCGCCAACAAATGAAAAAATAATGTAAGCAAATATTAGTTCATGTCGCGTATCTATTTCAATATTGTGTCACGTGCCTATTGGGCATACAACACGGTTTGAGTGTACGTGCCGATGTACAAAAGCTGAGACACGTTTGTCTACACGTGGACTTGATTTCGGAACCAGAGCGCATTCATTGTTGATGCGTGTAACATATAAAATAACAGCAATTCTTTTAATTAACATGCAAGCAATAAATCACTTTCTTCAGGAAATATGTGCCCGATAAGCGTATGAAAAACCAGAAATATTACAGTGAGACTGAAATGTAACGAGTCACACCGACATGTAATAGAATTCTTCTTGTCGCACATAATTTAAATCCAGATTTGAAATAAGAGTTGGAATGGTGATAGTTAATTAAATTATTAAATCAACATTGGTGGTTGGCCTTTATCTACACGTTCCCATAAAGGTATTGTTCCATTCGCCCTTTCTGCATATGCCAAATTTTCACCATTCACCCTTTTTTCAAGATTTCTATCTCTTTAAAAATCACCATCGCATGTATAAAATCTTTAACGTTTTTTATCTCACCTTGCGTTGATTGGTCGCTTCGCTGTTAGTTGTTATAATACAACTTTACACTAGGTGTTCGTTTGTCGCACTTATATTTGTCAAATATTATACTGCATTTCTTTTCACAGAATTAGAAGTGTTTTTAGTAAACAATGCATTGTAATTCTATTATGTGTGACGTCCGTAAATCTCCTTCAAAACAACCCCTTTTATACCGTGGTCTAGTCGCAAGAGTAGAATAAAAGATAAGTTACATAAGTTAATGCCAGCCACTTCTCGTTCATTTTAATTTAAATATTTCTTCTTTCTAATTTATACGGAACCATTCAACGATAATCCATTAACCAATTATATTAACATATGCATATTGCTTATATGTGCAGTGATTTTATATTTGAATATATATTGCAATTAATACAAGTTATGCCAGTTATTAAATTAAAACCGCCAGTATGTTATACATAACATATCATGTAATACGTGTAATATACGGAAATAGCTGGCATCTAATGTGGCCGTTTGTACGCAAAATTGTTATTTAATTATATGCATAGCACATGACAACTCATAACCAGGCGATGTTTACAGTCAATTAAACTTTATTGTTAAATTTTCGCATTCCTCATCCGCCGAACACTATTAACCGTTTCTACGGCAGAATAATACAGTTTATTGAAACCGATCGACGCGCCGTCGACGTATGTACGGAGAAGTCGGGGCATATCTTCTACTTATCTGAGATAGAGTTAATCTTTTATCTGAACCACGATCCGGCTCTTCTAGTTAATGAGATCGACATAAAATGGAACGGTTGACAGGCTCTCAATAAGCGGCCGGGGTACTTGAACGGAGCATTACTTCATTACGCATCGTCATCGCATGACATAAGGTCAATTTGAGGCACAATGGATGGAGGAAGCGTGCAACATTGGACGCAGGTATTGTCTTCCCACCCCCGCTGAATTACGTGACACGCCAGCCTTTTGATTTATATCCGATAGTTGTCAAACTGCCTACGAACGATACGCTTATAGAATATACACGGTACAACAGCGCCGTATCATTTTGTCTTTAATTATAGACGTTTATTGTGAAATTAATTACATATATTCACTTCCCTTTAGATTTCCATTCGTCGAATCAAAATCACAATCAATCACAACTCTTTTATTCAATTTTGCTCCGGGTGAATTTCAATTCTTATATAGAAAGACCTATAGTAATTGAATAGGCCGGAAACTATGAAACTGATTATTATTTTCTAAGGTATTCATTCTTCTTAATATTATCCAAGACATAGTCCCGAAACAAATATATTACCCCAACAGTTAACAAGCCAGAAAATGATTTATATTACGAAGTGGTGAAGCTTCAGTAAGTTCATCAAGCATACGATGCAAGACGATGGGTTTGAAAATGAACTAGCACAGAAAAAACCCAGTTACATAACTGAGATCAAAGTTCAAACCCACTTCTGGAAATATTCTTTATAAATATGAATCTATCTATAATTGTCAATCGGGTGAATGACCGCTTCGAGCATTATCTGCAAATTGACCTGGAAGAAGAGCACACTGGTCAACAGCGTAGGTATTAATCAAGAACCGGTAGAAACGAATCCAAAGATTGCAGATCCCAAAGGTTTTCAACAAAGTGTTGAAATTGTGAGAAGACCTAACTCACAACATATCGCCTTTTGGAAGATGGTCGTCACACTGGCAAAATTATCGTTGCTGATATTAACTCAATAGCTGCTCATGTTAACCACAAAAAAATTCAAAGGCAAACTCCACAGCGAAGTCCAGACAAGAAGCCTCTAATCCAGGAAATTTTATTGAGCAATTGGAAATAAAGGACTCTTGAAAAACAGTTAATGGTCACATGAATTGTATTATATCTTATTATATTACTTCCTCATTTACTACTCATATGGGTTTAAGTATTCATTGTGAGTTGTGGTGTCATCAATTTTAAGAATTTTAAGGGTCATTTTTCATCTTCTCATTTTCTAAAATATTTAGAATTATGATAATTTATGTCATGTGGTCATCGATGTTAAATTTTTACTTTGCAATTATGCCTAAGCAAGAATCAACACGAAGTTTCAAAAATAGGAATTAGCAGACAGGCTGTAGTCTTAATGTTTATATTCATTCCTTAATAATCTGAACATATCTGCCAAAAATGGCCACCATAAATATTGAGTTGCCAACTAGAACTTGAGATTGGTATGTTGCTTTACCCAATTCTCGGATATGTTCGATACCATTACAAAAATTTGCTTTTACAATCATATTTACCCTGAAGTTCAAGGAGATAAACGTATTTATCTTGAAAGTATTTGCTAATTATACTAATTTTTTTGAACTTTTTATTGAAGATTGTGAAGTAACAACTTTTTACAACATAATTTGATTTTGTGTCTGCAGTCACTTCAATACTTCCACCTCAGTTAACTGGTCGTTGACATCGTTGATATTGGCGATTAGGTTGTTGAAGTTGTTCTTTACTTCATGATTTCTTTATCTACTCCAATGACGTCCACTTGTATAGATTAAAGGCCCAGGTTACGCTACTTAGCCTTAACCCTTTAAGAGATAGGGTAGCCATACGTCAACAAAGGTTTTTAAGTTACATTTTTGGCGTTGTTCGGTTCGTTACTATTACAAACCTATTGAATAATAATGTTTTCTAACACGACTATTTGTCGGAAGCTCTACTTTCACGCTCTTGATTTTGCCCGTAGCCACACGGCAGCAAGGGTTGATCACGTCTGCTTTTTTTCAGGGCTTTGCATTAGATGAATTTCATGTAATATTTATTAAGTCTTTCTACCCAAAAACACAATAAATAGATGTTTTACCTCCACCTGCGAATGTTTCATATGTTAAGGATTTATCAGTATCGGAGGACGACCTTCACGCTCCCGATTCTGATTCTTAATTGGCAACTTTATCACCTGGATTTGAAGAAATCGAGGAACTTATAAGCGAAATGGATCTTAATGACTCAGAAACAGACATTAATAAATATTCTGGTTCTGAAAATAAAAATGTTTCTAAGGCACTCCTAGCGAAGGAAAAGTAAACCCAAATGGAGTGCGGCACATCTATGTCTTGTCATTTCTCCACAAATGGTTGAAGATAGATAGGCCAGTTAGAACTGACACTCAAAACTGAAACTTAATATAAAATGATTGGAGCTGAAGTTATAAAATTAATAATTTTCCCTAAAACAGCTAGCCATGAATCAGACAAATTAATAAATCAAGGATATGGTTATCATGAAGAAGATGTCGAAGTGTCAATTCTTATATAGAAAGACCTATAGTAATTGAATAGGCCGGAAACTATGAAACTGATTATTATTTTCTAAGGTATTCATTCTTCTTAATATTATCCAAGACATAGTCCCGAAACAAATATATTACCCCAACAGTTAACAAGCCAGAAAATGATTTATATTACGAAGTGGTGAAGCTTCAGTAAGTTCATCAAGCATACGATGCAAGACGATGGGTTTGAAAATGAACTAGCACAGAAAAAACCCAGTTACATAACTGAGATCAAAGTTCAAACCCACTTCTGGAAATATTCTTTATAAATATGAATCTATCTATAATTGTCAATCGGGTGAATGACCGCTTCGAGCATTATCTGCAAATTGACCTGGAAGAAGAGCACACTGGTCAACAGCGTAGGTATTAATCAAGAACCGGTAGAAACGAATCCAAAGATTGCAGATCCCAAAGGTTTTCAACAAAGTGTTGAAATTGTGAGAAGACCTAACTCACAACATATCGCCTTTTGGAAGATGGTCGTCACACTGGCAAAATTATCGTTGCTGATATTAACTCAATAGCTGCTCATGTTAACCACAAAAAAATTCAAAGGCAAACTCCACAGCGAAGTCCAGACAAGAAGCCTCTAATCCAGGAAATTTTATTGAGCAATTGGAAATAAAGGACTCTTGAAAAACAGTTAATGGTCACATGAATTGTATTATATCTTATTATATTACTTCCTCATTTACTACTCATATGGGTTTAAGTATTCATTGTGAGTTGTGGTGTCATCAATTTTAAGAATTTTAAGGGTCATTTTTCATCTTCTCATTTTCTAAAATATTTAGAATTATGATAATTTATGTCATGTGGTCATCGATGTTAAATTTTTACTTTGCAATTATGCCTAAGCAAGAATCAACACGAAGTTTCAAAAATAGGAATTAGCAGACAGGCTGTAGTCTTAATGTTTATATTCATTCCTTAATAATCTGAACATATCTGCCAAAAATGGCCACCATAAATATTGAGTTGCCAACTAGAACTTGAGATTGGTATGTTGCTTTACCCAATTCTCGGATATGTTCGATACCATTACAAAAATTTGCTTTTACAATCATATTTACCCTGAAGTTCAAGGAGATAAACGTATTTATCTTGAAAGTATTTGCTAATTATACTAATTTTTTTGAACTTTTTATTGAAGATTGTGAAGTAACAACTTTTTACAACATAATTTGATTTTGTGTCTGCAGTCACTTCAATACTTCCACCTCAGTTAACTGGTCGTTGACATCGTTGATATTGGCGATTAGGTTGTTGAAGTTGTTCTTTACTTCATGATTTCTTTATCTACTCCAATGACGTCCACTTGTATAGATTAAAGGCCCAGGTTACGCTACTTAGCCTTAACCCTTTAAGAGATAGGGTAGCCATACGTCAACAAAGGTTTTTAAGTTACATTTTTGGCGTTGTTCGGTTCGTTACTATTACAAACCTATTGAATAATAATGTTTTCTAACACGACTATTTGTCGGAAGCTCTACTTTCACGCTCTTGATTTTGCCCGTAGCCACACGGCAGCAAGGGTTGATCACGTCTGCTTTTTTTCAGGGCTTTGCATTAGATGAATTTCATGTAATATTTATTAAGTCTTTCTACCCAAAAACACAATAAATAGATGTTTTACCTCCACCTGCGAATGTTTCATATGTTAAGGATTTATCAGTATCGGAGGACGACCTTCACGCTCCCGATTCTGATTCTTAATTGGCAACTTTATCACCTGGATTTGAAGAAATCGAGGAACTTATAAGCGAAATGGATCTTAATGACTCAGAAACAGACATTAATAAATATTCTGGTTCTGAAAATAAAAATGTTTCTAAGGCACTCCTAGCGAAGGAAAAGTAAACCCAAATGGAGTGCGGCACATCTATGTCTTGTCATTTCTCCACAAATGGTTGAAGATAGATAGGCCAGTTAGAACTGACACTCAAAACTGAAACTTAATATAAAATGATTGGAGCTGAAGTTATAAAATTAATAATTTTCCCTAAAACAGCTAGCCATGAATCAGACAAATTAATAAATCAAGGATATGGTTATCATGAAGAAGATGTCGAAGTAAGATAAAAGCAATTATTAAAATGTGTAAGGGCCAAAAATAAGAGATTTATAAAGGAATTTATAAAGGAGTTTAATGTTTTTTGGCTGGGCCTAGTGATGGACGGAGTAAGTCCGGTGATCCATATTCAATAAGAGTTCAACAAAAGTATAAAACCTACACAAAAACTGAAGGATAAAAATTGATGTCATGAAATATTCACAAAATAAAACAGCCCACTGAACGATGTAAAAGTAATTGCAGACATTGTGCAGTAACTTTGAAAAAATATGGCAAAACGAATTTATCTCCTCATCAGCTCACCACTTCTGAACCATTAACGGACAAATAAATGAAAGCTAGAAATGGAGAGTGCTGGTCCTTACAGAATTAATGCTGGTTCTTGAAGGTACAAAATTATTATTATTTCTCCAGGAAAATTAAAGGAAAATTAAAAGGTTTAGATACTAGGGAGTGCATATGGTCATAAATGGAAATCTAAAATCTAGAAATGGTTGACGTGATTGCAAGGTGGACTTGGTGATAAGAAAACTTCGTTCGTTGTAAAGAGAAAATGTTCCCACCGATGAAATATTGAATAAAGTGAAATCGTGGACAACAATCAAACACAACGAAATGCGAAAAATATGAACGAAGGCTCATACACTTCAATGATAACAGTCAATCTGAAGGAACGAAATACAGATATTATAAAGTGAGACCATTGATCTAAAGTCTAAAGCGCCAAAATGAGAATAAATTTTCAGTAGACACACTTGCGGGCAATCCCCACAAATAGGGATACAAGTTCTTCACATAAGCTGGAGTATCTGGAATCATTTATGATTTTATAGCTTATCAAGGAACTACTGCCTTTGTTCTCCTAAATGAAGGACAGACGAAGAATAAAATTTTGGAGCGGGTTCTAAGATGGTAATTGTTTTTTATAAATTGATAATTATATCGGCAATGTAGTTTGATAATTATTTTTAAAGTTTGCAACTGTTTGGATATCACCTAAGAACTATGAATATTTATAGTTTAGGAACATTGAGATCTAACCGTATTGGTGATTGCCTATTAGACATAGATAAAGATTTCCTAAAAAGAGGACGGAGCCGTAATTATTATTAAATGATGTGATAATAACTGTATTTTATTGGGAAACACTTTATATGGAATTTTTCCTGAGAAAACTGTTAAACGATATAACAAACAAGATAAGAAAAATATAAATAAATCTTTGATGGTCATCCTATGTCTATCAATTATTATCGAATACAATAAACATATGGGAGGGGTAGATAAATGTAATTCAATAGTTAGTCTATATAGCGCTCCTGGTAGAGCCAAAAGATGGCACTTTCTGATATTTTCTTACATGCGAAATTTATGTATTACCAATTGCCTGGTTTAGCTACAAACCAGGAATGTGCTGTATTGAATCGAAAACATGTGCTATGCCTCTAAAAATATTTAGAGGAGACATTGTTGCTAGTTTAGCAAATGCAGGGAACACTAAACGCAAGAGACCCTATAGGGGGCAAACAAACATTCTGAATAAAATCGAAGCACCAGTATTACCCCAACCAGTGGGTGCAGTTACAATTGATACTGTTGCACAATTGCGAGTCAATACATCAAAAGGTCGTTGCAGAAACTGCCCCAGTGGATTGGCAAGAATAATGTACCAAAAATGTAGCAAAACTTTTTGAAAGAATTGTATTCTTTTAAATATTATTGTCTTTAGCGGAAGATTCACAGTCGTAGGAGTTGCTGATTCAACCACATTTTCTCATGTGCAGTTAATTTTGCCTTTACTATTACTATCCAGCATTAATGACCTTTGCTAATTAGCAATTGAACTGGCGATCCCCTGCTGTATTTGAACTTTCGGTAAGCTTCAATTGCATTTTGCAATCGTCGGTAGCAGCAAAACCACTTAAAAACGTGGTATACAGAAATGCTAAACTTTAGGCTGGTAGAGAAGAGAGGCAGACACCATAGAATATACGATGGAACAGCAGTGGAAAAAAAAGCAGAAACTAACCTTTGACATCCAAATTTTTTGCATTAAATATGTCTTTCAAATCTCAAACCAAGAAACTACTGAAAATAATGCCACCAAACACCAAATCCCCTAACCTTGTGAAAAACACTAACACGACTAAGAACTGGTTTGATGAAAAATTATATTGTGATCAGAATGATCAAAGATCCACAATACCATCTGCTCTGTTGGAATATCAGAGCAACATAATGATCAAACGGGAAAGAAGGCGATCTGACTAGATCACAAAAAAATCGCGCATTGTTAGAAATGAGTTCTGTACGTAACCAGAAGCGCACCCATTAAAGTTAATTACCCGTTTGCGCGCCCTATTTTAATCTCGAATTTTGCGATTCGCCCGACGGAAATAAAACGAATCGATCCCGAGACTCTTTTAAACTAAATCTCGTGCTGGAAGGTAACCGCGTAGAAGCAAATAAAAGCAGGCAAAAATGCCGCGGCAAAGTAGAATGCACCATGAATACAGATAGAGACTTAGAGAAATCTGCGGCGGGATAAGACGTCGCGCCGTCGTTGGTGCACCGGAGGATCGTAAAAGTGACTCCGCCAGGCCGCCGAATTGGCCGAGGTCGCGCTATAAATACGCTGCGTTCGGAGAAGCACGAAGAAATAATGCATGCACGTCACCATCGCAGGAGCTCTCCCAATCAATAGCCTTTCATTTGATTCATATTTAATATGAAACTGTGCCGTGTCGTGTGGGGAAAATTGTCTTTAGTTGACGTAAATGGCACGCAATGGTATTGCATTAATGATGCGATCAATTAAAATGAAATTTATATAATTTATTATAATTTCTTCGGTACTAATGTGTGAATTTTAATGTTAACTTTGCAAACTAAATCGTTTGTTTGCTTTTGTTGAACATGTACATTTGACTCGGTTTTTGATCATTTGATTAAGTGTGCAAACCAGTGGCGGAGGTTAAATTTATATTTCTTCACATTTCTATTTTATATTATTTTGTTGCGTAATTTTTTAGATTTATATAATAATCCTGCCAATATTAAATAAATTGTTCGATTTATTTTTGTTCATTTCTTGAGATTTACTCCAAAACTACCCGAAATTATTAGTTAGTGCGTGTTCCATATTGTGTTTTTCACGTACAACAAGGAGATGACTAGCGAGAAGAATCTTGGATCAACAAGAAATATAGAATTAATCTTTCTTCTAATATAGATCTGACAACGAACAGAATAATCGTAAAAAAATCATAACCATGTATGCGTAGTGTACTAGGGACTATTTTTATCACGCGATGAAATCACCCTTCGAGCAGTATCCAAAATTCAGCAAAAAACTAAATTGGAAGGCCAACGTAAAATGTGAAAAACTATAATGGAAAAACTATAAGTATGAAAAGAACATGCAACAAACAAGCTTTCAGTGTGAGACGCGACTAAGACACGAGTAAAAAAACAATTATATAATTAAACTGGAATTTGAAAGTTTTGTTCATTTTCAAAACTACGCTTGACCCCCTTGTGTCAAATAGAACAAATCTCTTATATTTCAAAATCCATGAACTCGTTCTGTTCGCGATTAGAAAAAGCCACCGACTCGACACAATTACCTCAAAGGACGGGGATCAATTGCATATTAGGAGTGCGCGTCGAACATATCTTCGAAATTAACGGCACGTATGAAGCCGTAAAACGCCGATAAAACCTCCCTCTTTTTCGTTCAAAACGTAAAATTTTATACGTGGATAATTTAGCACGTACAACGCCACCTACGAAAGAGCACCCTTGAGCGACCGTAAAGTCGCACAAAGCAGGGTTGCGTTACCTAAAGGGGTCGTAAAGCGTCTGGCGGAATTGGGTCAGCGGGCGACCTACATCAACGCGGTGGCGGCGGCGGCGGCGGTGACGCCGATCGACGCGGGAGCTGCGGGACGCAACGAAGGAACGGAGCGGCGTGGTAGGGGAAGCGTCGGATTACGGGGGGAGGTGCAACGGTGCATCGGAAGCGGGGTAGACAAAACATCATCGATCGAACTCGGCGTCGCAGCCGCCTTAAAGCCTAATGCGTTTTTGGAAGGACGCACCCAAGGAGATCTAAAATTTTCGGTATAATTTTTTTTAACACTGTTAAAATAACATTTTTAGATGTTGACTTTTACTAAGCGGAGAAAATATTTATTGATTTAATCAGTTTTTTCAGTGATGTAAAATTTTCATAACATAAATATCCAAAGATAATCGCAATGTATAATTCGTTGTTCTAAGAATCCTACAACATAAAACAAACGTAGCAACAAAGTTTGCCACAAAAAATAAATAAATGAATATAACGAACATAAAGAAGATAAATAAAAAAACTCAAACAAATGACAACAAGCGAAATGAAGATAATTAAATAAAATAAACTGATTACTATAATAAAAATTACTTGACAAAATATTCTGACACCGAAGCAATGGGAACTACAAAATAATCTAATGACGCAAAGCTATAAAAAAGCAAAATGCGAACAGAACAACAAGAAAATAATTAAGTATTGCAAAGACCTCAATCATAAACACATAACAGTGTCAAATTGATAAAATAAAACTGATGCTAACGAAAAAAAAAACAGGGGGACGAAATGAAAAGAAAACGTCAAATAAGAAGCATAACAAAATAACCACCAAATAATAAAAAATGCAAAACGATGTTAAAATTATTAGTCAAAATATATTAAAATTGAAGAACATCAAAGTGAAACTATTATAAAGTAATAATCAAAAGAGAGACAAAATGTTGTAGTGTGATGAATGAACAAAATTACGAACGACAAATAAATGTATCTAAAATATAGTTGAAAGTCGCAAGAACCCAATTAAATGCAATAAAACAACGACATCAAGAAACAGACCATATTTGCAAAATTTATTAAGTTGTTTTCTTAGTTTGCATATTCGGAAGACATAAACAATAACAATAAACATCAGCATTATATTATCATGTAGACGAACAATTACGATAAACACTCACATGAATCACGTTCACATTAAAATGATATAATTGCACATTTAGTGCAAATATCCTATTAATAAAATATCCATTACTGACCGTTCAATTTTAACAATATTAGAAGATACGTTTATAGGGACAAAAGCGTCGCCCGAAAAATTAGATTCGCCAGCTTTAGATGCGGAAGCGCGCGCCCAAGTCGACCGTTGCGTAGTGGGCCTTGGCGGCGCCGGTCTGCATCGTCCGGACATTGATCGATGTGCGTCTTGGGCGTCGCGGCCCACCGTCTGAACGTTCCCTCTTTGTCAAGCCGATGCACCACCCGCCTGAATTTAATCATTAAATGCAGCAAGAAATTCCTTTGTTTTCGCCAAAGAGATATTGCCAATCTTACAGAGATATATACGTATTTTTATTACCTCGTCGCAATATATGTCCTGCAAAAACGCCATCATTTGTAATTCCTGTATTTTATATCTCCGCGAGCGCGGCGAAAAACGGCGACGTCGCCTTCTTCTTCGTTTTATGTGACCCGAGGTGTAATGATTCTCCGATATCTTTGAGGGATTGTTTGTGATTTGATGGCGAAATTTAACGATCTGATTCGGATAATTTTAGACATGTTTGGTTGTAAAAATGTAAGAGGGCAACAGTCATACTAAGGTTGTTTTCTAGTTGATATTTTAGTGACATGACTTAATTTTCCAAATCGTGTCCGAATTATAACTTATGCAATATTTAATACTTTTCGATTAAATTTTGAAATATAACGCTTTTATAATTAAACGACTTATCCATCCTTATAATTTTACAAATTCGTATTAAAATCTGAAACTAAATCCCCGTGAAAATGTATTATAGCATACAAAAAGAACCACTGCCAACTACCCAGTGTCAACATATAAAAGGATTAAAATTAGTAAATCATACTTTGACTTTTTACATGTTGCCAGTATAATAGCAAACCGCTCTCGCAAATTAAAATGTAAAATTAAATTTGTAAATGCTGATGTTGGCTTTATAAACGGTGTAAACGTATTTCCTAAATTGATAGATCTAAAATTCTAAAAAAAATAATTAAGAATTAGAAGTATTTACATTACATTTACAATTAATAACTTAAGTGAAATCGCGTTTCAACAATGGTGTTTCTTTGAAAAAATATGGTAGAAATCGGTGAATATAAATATAATCAAAAAATCAAAAAATTAAATAAAAAGTTTCTATATTTCTGCCCTAAAATACAGAAGGAAAAAAGTAGTCCTTTCAACGACATACCATTAGTTGAGAATGAATCCTTGGAAACTTTGGAAAGATAAATTAAATTGCTTTGCTTAAGAAAGGTTTTAAATAAATACAGTTTTATTAAATACTATGAAAATAATTTCTTAGAAATTCCAGCAAAATCAAAATTTCGGAGGGTTTGTACAACTAAAGACGTTTTAATGAATTGTCCAGAATTAATAAAAAACTAGTGTTAGATTTGTATCAATAACGAAGTCACTCTTACCAAAAATGTATTGCTTACCAAAGATTCACAAATCCGGTCAATCGATGAGACCAATTGTTTCCGATATTAACTCACCTACTTACCTGCTTTCAAAATTGTTGGCAAACAAGTTTAAAAATATGCCTCAAAATCAAGAAAGCTGAAAGTTGAAGATTCATTAGAATTTGTAAATCAAATTTATTCCCCAGCGTCTCCGTTCCACAAACTGTAAAATATGTATTTAATTTGAATAATATTGAATCGGATAAAATCAATGTAGATTTAAATCTAATTACACTTTGTATGCCCCAGAATTGTTTTCAAATAAACGGTAAGTTTTCTGAACAGCAAGAAAGTACAAAAATGGGTAGCAGTCTGTTACCGTTTATCGCTAATTTCTTTATGAGTAAATATGCAATGGAATTTTAAAAAACAAGCCAAGCTTTTCCCATGGTGTGGATTCGGTATGTAGACGATATTTTGCGGTGTTGAGATGAGTAAATATGATTTAGAAGTGTTCCTAAAAGAATTGAATTCATACGTTGATGAAAAATTTCACCAAGAAAATAGAAAAAGAAAACAGAATACCCTTCCTAGAACTTTAGTCATAAGAAACAACAATCGAATATAAATTTATGTATTGAGGAAAGAAACCAATGTCAGCAAAAAATCACGTCAGATTTAAACCTGTATCCATCGTTTATTGAGTTTCCCGCTTACAAAGAACAGATGTGAACAGGAATTCAAATTTATTAAAGAAATTGCAAGATACAATGGTTTCTCGGATGAAATATTTAATAATATTCTTAAGAAAAAGAAGTTTAAACTGTATGTTATAAATTCAACGATTTGGTTACCTCATGAAAGTCAATTAAATTTATTAAACGCCCGTTTAATAAGACATTTAAATTGTATCTTTAAAAACCAACGTTAGGTGCTCCAAAAGACAAGACTGAGGTAAATCAAAAATCGGCAATTTACGAAATTGAATGTAGCGAATGTGACAAAAAATATATTGGCCGAAGTAGATGTTATAAAGAGCACGTCGCTCATTTTCGATTCAATAGACCCGATAAATCTAGTGCTGGCCAACACGTTTATGATACATGACATGCCTTACGATTAGAATCTTTAAAATTAGTTAAACCAGTAACATACAAGATTGACTTAGATGTCTACGACATATTCATCATATTCATAAAACTAAATAAATGTTGATGAATTCCGATAATGAGCCTATACCTATTTTAGTTCTGTACAAGTTACTCTAACTGATCATCGACCAGGCACATTAGTCCTTTCAGGTAATAATCTTGTTTACTGTTGTGACAGGATCAGTTCCAGCCAGTATTAAGGTCTATGAGCCAAGTTGTAGTTAAATTTATTTAGTTTTCTGCTAAAGAAGATAAGGCCGCCGTTGGAATTCATATGTTGCAAATAAGCGTTTGACATTGATACTTTTTTAAACACGGTAATGTGCCAAAGAATATTTCGATTTTATGTTGTTTAATTATTCATTAGTGGTGATCGGTTCTAGTCGAAAATGTTTGATTCATATAAAGGCATTTTAACACTAAATTGGAGACTGTGGTTGGCACATAAAATGAAACAAAGTTACCCTTACCACAGAGTATTTTATTCTACACTAAGATGTATGTACATACATACTGGTGAAGATGACAACGTAGTTAGGTGTTTTAACAACTAAGGATATTGGAATTTGCTACCCACAATGAAATTTCACTGATACAATATATTGTGTAGCAATCCACATAGTCTTTATGGGCTTATCTAATTAAAAATCAGCACATTTGTTAGGTGTGAGATTAGTCGATCGGTAAATAAATTTTACATTTTTATCTATCTATTTTGACATGATGTATTAAATAAATTAAACTTTAAATGAAACAGTCACAGTAATTTGATAAAATAATTTAGGTACATAAAACAATCATATGTAGAAAAGTCTGATAAAGTAAGGATTATAAATAGTAGCGATGGTAAAAAAAATGTTGACCACCATTGCTTTTATATCTGTTTTATTAATTTTAAAACGATGCTACACGTCGTGTTTTTACATTACATGTTTTGTTAATTATTGTACATTATTGTTTAAATTTGTGAAGGTAATAGCTACTACTTTCATTGTTATGTGCAGCTCTGACGAAGCATTAAACATTAAAGCGAAACGAACGTTGATGGAATAGTTTTTTTTCATGTTTCCTATTTTGTCCTCTACCGAAACAACTAAAGAATTTAAGCGAGGCCAATAAAATACTATGTTATACTATAGCGATTCGGATCAATACTCGTAAGATGTCTTTCTTCGTAACGATTAAAGAACAGCATGCACCATCGCTCATCAATAGATGTCAGATTGAAGAAATTGGCCTCGCATAATAACAGAAAATCATATTTACTAAAATGCAGGTACAATAATTTCATTTACATCATCCGAATCGCGGTACTAATTAAATTTATACTTTCTATTTAAAGGATCAATGTTGTATTAAAATTCGATATAACAACTGTTTAAGATGTTAACAATTTAATTTCAAATATAAAATTGTTTCGCCCACAAAATGGCTTCTTTATAAATAGAAGTGAATATGTATAAATGGAACAAATTATGAACAGTAAAAGAAGTAAGCCAGTAAACTATTAACTAACAATATAAAAATTTAACACAAAACGTTAGTATCTAATTGGTCATTAAATAATTTGTTTGATGTTCTGTTTTTATTCATTTCTAAGGATTTTAATAAATTTAATTTTGTTTCTTTATTTTCTTTATGTAACATTTCCAAATTATAATTAAAAGTATGGTTTTTGGTAAGATGATTCGAGTATATCGACTCGTTTTTTTTTCTCGTTCTAAAGGATCTTGAATGTTGTTCAAAAGTTCTTGCTGTTTAACCAGAGACTTATCACGTATGTTGATACGTATACACCTATATTACCTTATTCTAATATATCTCATTAGTTGAATATAAATTCTTAGTTGAACTTTAGTATTTTTATTCTCTAAAGGCCGAATCAATATAACATTTTGTTTGGTGGATAATCTTAATATTTTTTGAATATACAATACAGATAAGAGTATATAAAAGAGATGCACATTAAAAAAGAATTAAAAATTTGACAAATTGTCCAATTATAGTACTAGTAAATATGTCATATAACAGTATTACATTGTTTGTGTAATTAGTTACCGTTTAAAACGTTTGTCACAGATGTCGATTATTACTTGAGTAATGCTATTTTAGTAACATTGAGGCAGACGAACTAATAACTTGTATGTGTTAATATAATAAATGTTATAATTATATTATAAAAACAAAAAGTTGTACATTCTTATAAACATCCAGAAGTCATTATTACGCGTTCAGACAAGAGCAACTCCACACTAATTTTAGATGAGTGGTAATATGTACAATATATGAATGGGTGAATCTACGCCCTAACCCACGACCCTGTCTTGGGAACTCATCGCATGATAATGTAGCGAAATGACTTATTACTAGTAAAAGCTTATCTACAAAGATCCACAAAATTGATGTTCCGTTAAAACCAAGTCTCTTGTAAAGTACCAACTTGCTATTTACCAAAATATACATCAAACATTCTAAGTAATCTAATCCTAGACTACAATATTATTGTTAAAAACTCGTACGAATTTGTGCAATCAGTAAATGGTTTCATAATATTTGATAATGAAATACTAATATCACAAATATACCCAGATTTGATATCAAAATTAGTGAATGCAAACTGGGCATCTATTACTTGCTTTGACAAGGGCAATGTATTTTTATTAAGATCGCGAAAATTCCATATTCGAATTCACATATTTTAGGTACTAGGATAACGGATGTATAGGACATAAAATGGGCATAATAAGGTCTACCATGTATATGTTGTCGATATGCTAACAGAACAGAAGTGAATAATATTCACCATCTAATATGCAATGAATTAATCAATTAAGTTTATGGGCACTACTATGAAAAGAACGATAGATGTAATTACTGATTGATTGATTAGTGATTGGTTCACGAAAGCAATAAAAAACACAGTTTGAAACAAAAGATAAATACGATAATGGAAGGTGTGTTATATCTTAGTCATCATAGCTGTCATAAAAATAACGTTATTACTAAACTAATCACAAACGAATTAAATCCTTGTAAAGAACTGTAGAAATGTGTTAATCTCTGACTGAATCCACATAAAAAGAAAAATATCCAAATTGCTATAAATTACAATAATAAATTGGTCTCATTGGGCAACAAGCAATTATGCAATATATTTTGTACATTTTTCACAAATGTTGCTCGTGATACTACAAAGTCTCATGAGTCTCTGAATTCGACTAATGAGTGTTGGGTATATTTTGCAACGAATGCTTTGAGTTTGACTTGCATTTGAATTGTAATTTGGTCGTTTCGTCGACTGTTGAGGGTAACTAGTCGGTAAAGAAGTAGAATGCATAACATGGAAAGTTTGTGAAATGCGTGGTGTGACAAACAAAATCGAACCTCAAAATTATGAATCGTCAAGAATTACTAATTTTATTTTCGGCTCCAAAATCAATTTGAACTACAAATTTCACAAGCATGCAGTACGACTAGTGTACTAATTAAATTTGTGGATATGGATAATATTAAAATATTTTAATTATATTAGGCTTCTTAGGATTTGACTGCCAAGCTGATGCATGCAAATCACTAGGGTATTTGAGACTGAGACAGCAAATAGACTCCAAATGAATAACAGTTACTCATCGTGGGATGTTGCTGTGACATCTATATGATTTTCATAAAAACGCTGCCCATTGCACATAAAATTTGTCTGCAGGCTATAGTCAACGGTACAATGTCTTTCACGAAGGCAATTCAGAAAGTGTACAGCGAATCAATAAAAATCTTGAAGTTTAAATATAACGACAGTAAATTCGTGATGGATATATTCTCGAAACAGCATCACAGGGCCATAAGCAATTGACATACAATGACAGTGTACTCAAACATAAGATAATCTATATGTCTGAATCAATAAAAAGGTAAGATTTAATCTTCATGTTAATACATAAAGTTGATTTTCGGAGTTGAAGTACTTGTAGTCACAAGGACGCATTACGGACCATAAGCTCAAGACTGTTAGACTGTTTAGTTTTATCGTAATATTGCGATATTGTCGGTGGTCCGTGTCTTGACGTGTATCACAAAAATAGAATAAGATAGGACAATGTGTTTACGATGATCTGGGGAAATTCGACCACACTTCTAGCAAATTGAACGAATTTTTTTGTACCAGGCTCATAGATATATTTATAATAGATAAAAACTTCTAACACAAAATTCCCGCATTGCATTATTCTTCCTTCTATTGGCATCCTGGGCATAGATGTCCACGCAGATTACAATATCCTCCTGCTAAGTTAGATGTTGCCCTCTATTATATAGAGTCATCTGACAGTCAGCAGATATCAAAGCCCTGAAAGTCATAGATTAGATACCCAGTTATCGTCATTTAGTTCATTTAAGATATATACGCCATTTGATATTTGAATTAAGTGATTGAGTGGTTAGTGACAAGCTGTGCAAATGGTCAAATTTCGGAATTTGTTCTGGTAATGCACAATTTATGTTTGTGCATTAGTATATTACTGATGAACGACCGTCAATGAATCCTTGTTTTTCTTTTATATTCATGTGTGATTAACGTGTCTTGCATTTGATGCATGATCAACAACGGTAAAACATTTTTTTTTAATATGGTGAAGAAGAAGCCGTGACAAAACTAAATTGTCACAGTTTGTGAAAGAAAGTTGTTGAATCTGTAAAACCAACGAATGATTTGTTGTAACTGGATTAAAATATACTCAGTGACATATAAACTGCACCACCTAGAAGGGGTGGGGATTTTTGGACCAAATTTGGCAGGAATAGTGGACTAGTCCAGGGAAATAGTTGATTAAAATTTGAAATCCAATCATCAAGGAGTCATGGGATTTTTGACGTTTTTGTCATTCTTTAGAGGTGGTGATAGACAAGCAATTAGCGAGTCATTTTTGAATTTGTTCCAATTTTTCGGATCCCGTTCTTTAGTTTAAACTGTTCCAAGTGATGCCTAGAGGAAGGAGACCTCAAGTTTACCAGCAGTGGAGTGACTTTGACCGAGGGCGGATTGTTGGTTTACGAGAAGCAGGTTTTTCGTTTAGAGCAATCGGCAACCGTTTGGGACGGCACCACTCAACAATAATGCGTGTTTATTAAGCGTGGTCTGAGCATGGGGTTGAACGTCGGAGAAGAGGCACTGGGGCTTAAAGACGTACCAATAAACGTCCAGATCGTCTTAAGACTAATGGCCTTGAGAGACCGATTCTCTACAACTAGATCAATAGCTAATCAATGGTTAGGTAAACAAGGTCGTCCGATAGGCTTGCGAACATATCGTCGAATAAGAACCTTTGGCTTGCTGTCTTACCGCCCACATCTTATGCTACCCCTCACTGCTCAACATCGCCAGGAACGTTTGGCCTGGTGCACGGAAAGACCTCAATGGAACTTGGAGTGACATCGAGTTGCCTTTAGTGACGAATCGCGATTTTGTTTAGGAATGCATGATGGTCGGATGACTGTTAGACGAAGACGTGGAGAAAGGCGCAATCCTGATTTTTCGATTGCGAGGCATGTTCACCGAACTGTAGGGTTGATGGTGTGGGGTGCTATTGCTTACGGCAGTAGTTCACCCCTGCTCTTCATTCGGGGCAGTATGACCGCCCGACGCTACATTGACGAAGTGGTAGAACCACATGTTCTTCCATATGTATCTTCGAGGGCTGGAAGACCCACTTTTCCAGCAAGATAATGCACGACTTCACGTAGCAAGGGTTTCTCTTGACTTCTTTGAAGAGGCCAATGTTAATCTTTTGCCTTTGCCGCCAAGATCTCCCGATTTGTCGCCCATTGAGCACGTGTGGGACATGATGGGTAGAGATTGAGGAATCTACCGAACCCACCGTTGACAATAGAAGCTCTACGGCATGAAGTACAGGCTGCTTGAGATACCATACCCCAAGAAGACATTGATCACCTGCTGGAATCAATGTCAAGGCGGGTCAATGAGTGTATCAGAAATAGGGGCGGATCATCACATTATTAAAGAAAAATCAAGAAGATGAAATGTTTTCTTTATCAAATTTTAATCAATTGTTACCTTAGACTAGTCCAATGTTTCTGCCAAATTTGGTCCAAAAATTCCCACCCCTTCTAGGTGGTGCAGTTTAAGTTTAAGTGATTAGTTGTAGGATTCTACCGTTCTCCCAATATTAAAATTTGTAAAAAGTTGTAGGATTCTACCCTTCTACCAATATTAAAAATTTTCAATTTCATTTTTCAACTTATGCCATTTAGACAATGCTGATTTTATAACAATTTTTTATTTTTGACGATTTTAAAATTTTTCATTAACAATTAATAATTTTGACATAATTGACATCTTTCAACTTATTTATTATAATACAATTACAACTTCTTTGAATTCCACCTTGAATTTTTACATACGCATATCGGTATTAAGATCACTAAAATTTGGCACGTCTTTGATAAAATAAAAATGTGTTTTTAAAACTGTATCTACTTCTTTCTGGTAGTTCGTCGTCGTTAAGGATATTATTGGAGGCCCAAGTGTATCCACTTATTTTAATAGCAAAAGATTTACTGGAGATGGCGTTACATATGGCGTCCGAAAATTTGGTTTTCTACATATGTTAAGTTAGCTGCTCGTTATTTCTTGTAGTAATTTTGAGGTCTACGAAGTTGAGTGTGGTATTGTTGTTGTCTTCTGTTTCACTGCACTTGCTTGTAAAATGAGTTCATAACTAAGAACAATTCGACTGGTCTCTCGGCGCCAGTTCAAATGCAATGTTTACGCCGTCAAGGTATCTGGACAAATGTAATACATTTTTAAACAACTTATTTGTGAAGTTGAAGATTTCTTCTTCTAGGGGAGCCATGAAGATCTCACTTAATAATAGTGAGAGCGGGGAACCCATATTTCAATCAAATCTACCATCGAATTTCTTCCTTTTGCTTTTGGGTAAAATGGTGACAGCCCAAAGTGTGCTTCGAAATTATCGTTGTTACCACGTCAATAACTGTAACGCGTTTTTATGGAATATTTGCTTTGGAAGTTAAGAAAGTCTGGGATAGTTTTAAGTTGCTTTGTGAATGTTGTCGTTGCCGATTAATGTCAACGTTTTTTGACTATAGTCGGTTTCTTGAGGATAGTTATGGTGTTAGCTTTATCGACCTAACATAAAATTAGGTCATTCTTATGCAGCTTTTGTTGTACGCTTTTTATAGTATGTAGTCCTTCGAATTTGGATTCTTGTTGTATCATCTTGTACTTTCTTATAATAGCTACACACAGGGCGGTTTTTTAATGAATTTTTCCTCTCTTTGTTGACGCTGTTTAGAAACTGTTGCTAATAGTTTTATGTCTTTTTTGTCATTGTCACTATTGACAATATTTCAAACTTTTCCTCGTTGGTTTCTTTAGGACACTTTTCTTTGTTGTTTCGGTTTTCTTCCGGGTTTTTGCTGTAATTTTTAGCTGGTTTTTGTACCTCGCTTAATTTTCATCCAGAAAATCACTTTCTTGTATAGAGAAAGATTGTGTCTTCTTGCATATCATTTTTAATCATCTTTCTTTAGCCACGAAGTATGCACAAAACTTACAGCATTTTCTGTTTTCTGTAGATCTGTGATTGCATTTTGTGCTCATATATGTGGGCACTACACGATGTTTTAAGCACTGCTTGTTGAACCAGATATGTTTGTTGTACTTTTTGAATTTTAGATGTGATTTATAGTAAAGGTTAACGAATTCCTATTTACTTGTATTATATATCATGAGTTTGAATGTTCGCGGGGCACTTTTTCAACAAGTGCCAAACGACCAGCCGATCTTTATGACATTGAGAAAACAATTTACGATGAACTACATTTTACTATTAACTTCCACCCTTTTCCACATTTAATGCATGTTGTAGACTAAATGTTCAGAACGAGGCAAAACCTGTTCCTAAATGTTTGCAGCTTCCTGCAACTATTTCATATGTAAGCCTTATTTCCCATCATTCAGGCCCCTATATATTTTTTCCCATTTAAAACTAACGTAATTTTTTAAATGGAGCCATTTTGTACCGCGCATAACATATCGCCGAGTAGATATTTACGGCCTCATTAATTACTTCTAAATTGTGTTCTTCCAGGTAATTTATCAAACGTACCGTACGTCTAAGAATTTATAGTGTGGTGTATATGCTAAACAGGTTTCAACATATCATTTGTAATGTATATTATTTAAATTTATGTTTTTACGCGTCGAGCACATGGAACACATACTTACAACGAATTTAATACGCCGATGAGTACGACGAAAGCATTTTGTTAAATTAATTTTAATATCTTGTTTATGCAAATAGTCAAATGATTTGTATCGTGTAGCCGACTTCATTTACAGCCATGGCGTCCAGTATTTCATATTCAACATTTAGCTCATCATGCGATTGATATTTGTGACGTGTACAGTGCAATGTTAAAAAGCTCACAAATTCTGAACGATGCCAATGCGTTTCTTTCGAAAGCACCGATCGATTTTGTCGTAATGCCATTTCTTGAACAGGAAAACCATATAGATAAGGAACTCGTATGTATGCAATGCAGTAAAGCAATGCACAAAGAAGACGCAGAGGAAAGCTATCAGCAGTTAAAATCAATGGTGCGAAGTATCCGTGTTTGGCACTGTTACGTCGAAGTTGCATTTCTATTCTAGTGGAACAACGGACGTTCAAACTACGTCCGTATGTATTCGTTAAGATAGGACGAAATCCAAGTTCTACAGAAAAAACTTTAAATGACGGCGCAATATCGTGAGGATTCCATGTAATAAATGTGTATAAATGAAATACATTAGTAAACTGCGGGGTGTACAGATAGATTATTAAAGAAGGTGAAATTTGTTAGTGCAAGTTCTTTGAGGGTGAATTTCTTTATGTGGCTCCATCTGTTTTTCAAGCGCTATCTCTTTTAAAATAAAAAAAAACGTTCTTGTTCTACATTCTGCCCTGCTCGTATTGTCTTATATTATCCTTCGTGTGCAAACGCATTCATTAGCTATGGCGCGATATGATTGATAAGTTACCGTTTGCGAGTTTTCATGGTTGCCTAATATTGAATTATGTCGTACGAGTTTCATTATCATACAAACGTATCCTCTACCCATATCTACACAAAATATGTAGAGGCCTCGCCAATTTTATGCAATCCTGATACCCTAGCTTAAAAAGTTGATCCTCATTACCTTGGCATTCATTCAAACTAATTATAGAACAGTCTGTCTGTTGGTTGGAAAGGAGCTAGCATAAGTTGCTTTCTTTACACTGTTTTATTATATATATAGTGCGAGGGGATGGGGCGGTACTTCTGCAAGTTTTATAGGTTGCATCGAAAACATTTTGTTCCTTCCTGTTTTTACTTTAACAAAACAAATTTGGATCCACTACTTGTTCAACTAAATTCCTTTCAATTAACTTTATGCTTTAATATTGTTCGTTTTTTACTAAGACTAGTATCGTGGAATATTTGTATTATGTGTATAATCTTAGTCGTGCCAATGGACCAGTCTATTGTTGCTAGTGTCGCTTTGTTAAGTTATCGTCGCAATCGATTGAAAAGGTATAAATATTCCATAAAATGTCTAACACAGTAGTACACAACATATGTAAACGAAGAGATTGGTAAGACCAGAACGATGTATGGCTGCTATGGTGACAGACATTGAAACTAGTACCAAATATAATTTTTTAATGTGTGCCTCAATTTAAATCCAGGCCGAATGCATTGTTCTGGTTCTATTCGTCATTTTCTAAATATATCTTTACATCTTGAACATTCCGTCAAATTTAAAGTCATTATGCAGCCAAAATGTTCCAATGTTGCTCTTCCACCAATTGTCATATTATCCTTGTTTTTATATTACATTGAAGGGGGTAAGGTTATTTTTATAACTTTCAAGTTCGTCTTATCTCTAAAATATTGTTGTATATTGTGTTCCTCGGAAGAACGATATGCGCCCAGAAATCCTAAGTCTATTTTATCCATTGGCTCAATTAAAGATCGTTTATTTTTTTTGTAAAATTTATCGTTTGTTTACATAGACGTATGTGTATTTCTGTCATTATTACTTTAAATTATTACTTTGATGCAAAGGGAAAAATTACCTAAAACTGAAAATGAGTTTGCAGATTAAATTTGATAGAACTTACTAGTTATTGAGAATAGACTTTAGATTAACTTAAAAACAATAAATAAAATAATATCACATATAAAAGGTTATATGTTATAGGTTATAGATTAATTAATTATATTAAGCTAATATCAGTATTTGCTCTAAACCTAGTTTTGTGGTAAAGTGAACTCCAAAGACTTAAACATTATATTGTTATGGAAGGAAATTTCATTAATAATGGAATTTGCTTCCATAACAATATAACGCTTAAGTCATTAGCATTGTGGGCAGTATGCAGCAGTGCAAAAATGAAGAGCAACATCTTAACAACGCGAAAGAAAAGGAACTTTATATTAAAAATAGTATATTTTCACATTTGATGATTGACATGCTATATTGTTGATGATTTTATTAAGGGATAATTTTCAATAACAGCAAATTAAAAATCTAATCTAGTTGCTATGTTTAACTACCTTAATGTAAGCGTTCATGAATAGTCTTTTCATGTTAAAATTATTGAAATAAGAAAAACAAGAGCTTGCAAGCAATATAGAATTTTAGAAAGTATTAAATACAAACGCAGGCGGTGCTGCATTGCACGCGGAAAGTAGAATTATTGTATGTAAATGAATGAAACACATTGCTCATTTATGATAAAACAATATGAAATAAATTTATTAGATATGTTCTTTATACCATTTCCTATTGTATGTAAAGGAATTTCATTAAAATACATTTAAACGTAATCCAAATAAATATTTACTACTCTTTGTAAATATTATAAATTTTGCTGTTTTAACATTTTACAGAATTGCCATTTTTGACATTTTCTTTCCATGCCAAATGCAGCGCCGCCTAGTGGTTGTATTTGTGTATAACTTTCTAAAAGTCTATATTTCTATAGCTTCCCAATAAGCCCAATATCATTCGTCCTGTTTTCCTTATCTCATAATAATTTTAATATGAAAAAACTACATATTTCATCACTAAGTATTTGAAAATTTGCAAACCTTGACGTGACTTGAAAAATCTGCGTATATTCGTGATCAGCGATCTAAGAATGAATTTGAATCAACCTAGTGATAAACCCTTTATGTCCATTACACATTATTGGGAGATATTCACAGATGCAGCGAAAGACGTTGCATATTATACCAACATTCTCATTTTTATTTTACAATCTTGTTAAAATAATCGTTATAAATATGAGTTTACTTCATATGAAACTAGTAAAAGTCCGCCAACGCATACACCATCGCCCGCCACTGTGATTTTAATTTATCAGCAATTTGTATCCACGAAACGAAACACCTTTCGCATGCTTCGCATTTCCAAACGTTATTAACTACGCGTGCACCACATTTCTGTGTAAAAATGAAGCATCCGAGATGCACGACCTCTCCGCTCGCCACATTCAACATTGCACGAGTTTCGTCGATTATTGTTCCCGGTGTTCGCGCTCCGCAGCTTTATCTGATGTGTTAGCCGCCATTACCGGGGAATTTTTACCGGATAGTTCCCCATGTTCGCCAAGAAACGCGATGGGAAACAATGCGGCGTACGTATCTCGCGTAATTAAGTTGATAACAAATCGCCTGATTTACTCCACTTGTCGTTAAATTAGCACCGATGTAAAGTAGCTGAAGGTACACGATACATAAACTATACGACGAGAGCAGCTTCGCTTCTGCGGCCGATCGTCTGTATGCATGATGTGGGAGTGGAATAAACTTTATCATTTTTCAAATGTCTGCGCACGTAACTACTCCGACGTTACATGCGAATTTTCTTATTTGTCGGCTATTGGGGTTGGGACGTAAGAGAAAATATATTTCTAAAGATATTATTCGTTCGAATCGCTTGATACAAGTTATTTCGAACCACGGCTAATGAGACTATGGTTCTTTTACAAATGGCCCTAACATGACATCGCCAAATACTTGACAAAATTGACACCCAACTATATCGCCCTCTTCCGTTATTAACAACGTTGAAATTGTACGCCGAATAAACTTTGTTTCCATACTAAGTATTACAAAGCTTTTCAGACGTTAACATTAAAATGCTTTCAGGCCCTAACATTAAAATGCAAGACACTTTCGCTTGAGGAACACCATTTGAAGATAAACCTAGAATAAAGTACATATTTCCATCGTTTATTGTGGCTTGAGCATTTCTACTGACACTAAATTACTCCACTCTGTTATCTTATTTCACAATTCCGATTTAAATACGAAGTCAAAGGCAGAGCATTAAATTAAATTGTTGCTAGTTATTTGACATCCATCACTGATATAATTTAATTGGAAAATTACTCACGACTTTATTAAACACGTACATATTTAAACTAATTAAATGATGTGCGCACAGTTACCAAGTAAGTAATTTACGATATCATTATGCGTTAAGAATGTTAATGTTTGTGTACTGCACATATATTTCACATTCATTAATTCTTGTCCTCTATTAGTCATTCAAGTAAGAAATATAGTTCATTCCATTTTATAAATGTGATGTGAAATAAGCGGTTTAGCACACGTTTCGAAAATATGCTTTCCTGATAAACTCCTTTGAGTTTGGTAGTGTATAAGACAATGTAGGGCATTATTTATTAGAATTACA
The DNA here is from genome assembly GCA_959613385.1 of Geotrupes spiniger. NCBI lineage: Eukaryota > Metazoa > Arthropoda > Insecta > Coleoptera > Geotrupidae > Geotrupes > Geotrupes spiniger. Next base: position 30,440,926 of record OY390737.1, on the reverse strand, counting down.
ATTAAATTACTTGACACATGTTTCAGAAAATAATTCAAATTCAAATTAGAGCCAATTATAACTAGAAAACTAGAAACATTTATCATATTTATATAAATTTCTCCATGCAGCATTATGGAACAGTTATGGGCTTACCAATAGCACTTATATTCATAATATTATACCTTTACGTAATTGCAGATCTGTAAAATGCTCCAAATCACTCGGAACTAACAACACACGAATGCGTATATGAATATAAAATGCACACCGATACTAGGCAATTAAATCGAACGCTAGATAGTTAAACGTATTACATACATACAATGGCAATTCCTATAACCTACGTAACCTTAACTTATAATCATCGGCGAAGAATGTAATAAACTCAAACTACCGAGTAATAAACGAAAAAGAACAGTTAGAAGAAGTTACATTTCGCGTTGTAAACTTGACAGAAGTTGCCACAAACTTCTTACAACTAATCCGTTCGGTCATAATTTATTAAAGTGTTGGACGTCCGCGTCGTACCGCTCATATTTTATTTTCGCTCGGTAGCAAGGAAAACACATTGCTGGCTCCTATTAGATAAAAATGGTGCATTCGTGGGGCAACCAGAAACCAATTAGTATCGGAATAGGTCGTTACATTCATTGTGCGCGTACTAATCGAATTTATCAATATTTAAGGGAATATTTTAATAATAAAAAAACGGCGCTTATTTCGTAAATTAATCCTAAGAATATGAATAACTTCATGCGAATATATTTCACAATTATTGTTATATAAGCAATATATAATTATAATTTATAATAAATGTAATACTTACGCATATTTTGAACGTGTAGAGTATAATTGAATTCTGAATTATTCATATATTTCTAATAATCGGAAACTTCACCTGAACAATAACTATTGTCTCGGTAAATATAGATTCTGAAAATAATCATAATCACTTAATAAGCAATTAAACACATCCGGTCGATCGCGTTAAACGTCCTAAACTCGATGACAAACTTATTACTGGGTTGACTGCATTTTAAATTCCCTGTGATACAAACAATGCTGGCCACCGATACCAAGTAAATATATAGTGGCAATAAATTTAGCCCACGACCTGAAATCACAACTAGGAGAAAATACATTGCTCAAGGAATCAATACATTTATTACCATAGCACATTTCAATTACAATCTGCAATTTAGCATCTTAGACAACGCATTTACAGATGACAGACTATTCTAAGAGGAAATGTTTTTAAATTCATTGCTGTATAAAATTTAGCCTCAAAAGTTTGCCAAATTAGCATGATCGTAAAATTTTGGGAGCGGGTAAATCTTAAGCGAATTACCTTTATCCACATACATACCTCCATCATCTAAAACCTATTTTACCACTAGGTATAGATGTATGTATATTTCCTTATATATTATTTTCTTCGGCAAAATTTCCTATCTCTGGTTAATTTTCTTGCATTTTCCACCTTCTGTTTAATATGTCAGCTATGCTGCTATTCCTGCGATTCTTTACTCCGTTCCTTGCTTCCCATACGGTCGGTGCAAAGCAATTTTAATTGCTTTGTATTTTTGTTTTTCTTTTAATACTTTTGTGATAATTTCTCTAAAGAAATGGGCAAAGCCCACTGTAAGGAAGGAAATAAAAACAGAGGTGGGTGGGAACATATGGTTTGATGAAGAATGCAGAAGAGGAAAAGGCAGTTGAGATATATCTTGAAGGCGGCCAGTTGGGGGAAAACGGAATTGGGAAGAGTTTGGAGAGGAAAATAGCATATATAATGAGTTGGATGAAAATATGGCGATCTCTCTCAAATAAGCGAATGATATCGAAGAAGTAAGGGTAGTGAAAGTCGAGAAAGAAATATTGAAGTACCTCAGAAGGAGAACAGGGAAGAGAGACGTGGAGGAGAAAATCAACATGGCAGAATGGAAGACATACTTCCTTAATCTTCTAGGGGAGGAAACAGTGAGAGGTTGAAAGTGAGGGACATATGAGGATACAGAATACAGAAGGTTGACAAATAAAATCTTAATATTACTTTATTACATTTTAAGTGACAAGTGTAGTAGCACAAAAAGTTATTAAATCAAAATAAATAATAAAAATCTCACCAACCCAATAAAGACAAATGCGAAGTTATGAAGTAAAGTTGCACGCGTATTTAATATTTAACAAAAGAAATTATATTACCACCGCAAATGTCAAACACACATATCTATATACATAAAATATAAACAATAGGACTATAATGTGTACTTGATTGGATGGTGCATTATATATAACCTTATTGTATCGAATACGTCTATGCCCACTTACTCTTTAAACTCGTCCACGTTTGTTTTCTTTTGATTCTATCAATAGTTTTTTCCATACCTATAAATCTATATTTTTATTTTTAACTAATGCTTGAGTGAGTCGGTCCAACATTGGTTTGGATATGCTGGTCTAGATTCTACTCTTTCGCTGATTTTTTTCCCAAAATTGTCTCGTAAACATCGGGACGGTTCTAACACTAGTGTTTCTTTCTAATTGTGACTTCATCAGTTAACCACACCCATTCTCTGCAATCAACAGTGTAGTTTTAAGTATTTGTGTAAAACTGTCATTTTTGACAAGCCTTTTTTCAATTTAATATTTATAATCCATGGTATTATTCGCGCCAGAGATGACAGCTAACAAAATGTACAAAATTCCATTTAACATCGAAATTGATTGCATACAATGGGTCTGGTTCACTGATGGTTCGGTCCCTCACAACATTTGAGTCTTTATTTAGAAATTCAGTAATATATTGCCAACATTTTCTAATTATATCGTTTTTTTATGTTAGTATTCTTGTTTCGATTTTTTACCAATTTCATATTTCATCTGTTTCTCCTTCCCGTTGCTTATTTTCTTCGACGTAGACCTAGGATTTTTGTGCTTAACATTACACTAACATATTCCCTTGCTATTATGATGTGCACGTCTGTCGGATTTTTTCCTGTACTTTCTACCATTTTTCTATACCTCAACTTCTTTTATAATAATTTCCGTAACCAACGTTTGGTTTTTCCTGTGCTTTCTTCTTAGATATCCGCATATATCCATTTACTATATCTGTTATATCTACATCTTTAATTTTCGTTTATACTTGTCTTAATTTACAAATTCCTCTTCAATTTCTTATTTTTATTTCTATTGCTTTTTTATAATTTTTGCTTCGCTTAAATAAATAAACCAGACACGTTAGACGAAATATTATTTAGGTTATGCTAATTAAGGACACATTTGTAACGACTAACTAAGTAAAACAATAGAATAGTATGAAGAAATGCGTTGGAAGGAACAACGTGCGCCTGCATTGACTTGGAAACGTTATGGACAAAAACTTTGGTAACAATGTCGTCGCCGACTTAAAATGAATATCAGGAGCTGAACGAAAAGAATATGAGTAAATGATATAGAATTGAAACGAATATCGAGTTGAGTTGAAAGGAACCAGATATTGAACTGAAATTTTATTAGATTCTGAAGTGATTGTGATGAAATTTAGGTCCTGAATACGACATATTGCCAGGAACTAATACTTGAAATGATATGAATATAGGTAGTTTTTTTTTATTAACTTTCTTAGTGTGTATGACGTGATTAATGATATACATTTAGTATAGATTGTGTAGGCCCTAAAATAACAAAATTGTACGAGTTTTGGTTTGGTTTTCGTCGTGCCTCTCCCACTATATGTTATTTCCTGTTTCTTGTTTGATACTTCCTACATTCGATGCTGTTATCGACACTGACACATTGTGTTTGATGCTCTTGTTCATCCTTTATAATATTCGAACAAAACTTACTATTAAAAATCTATTTCACCAACCATGGAAAAATACTACCGTTCATATAATATCTGAATAAACACACATCGTAGTTTATGCGTTGCCCTATTCAAGAACCGCTACTGTTTCCAACTCTAATCTCTGTTCTTGCGTTACGTATGCGACCGCGCAGCGCAGTCCGGTGCACATTTCCAATCACGATTTGCAGAATGCACGAATTTGCTGCGTGCAGAGCGATGTGCGGCCGTCGGCTGCAGACCAACGCGAGTTACTTCTCACATATATTACATTTATCAACGGCGGTGCGTCGTCCTGCGGAGCCTCTCTCAGTTCGCTGCCTGCCCGCTCGCGGAGCATAATAAGCGGCGCGGAATGGGAAAATGTTCCCGCAATTTGCGGATAATAGAAAGATTGTTAGATCGGCGGTTTTATCGACGTACTTTCATGAAATATGTATCACCGTTTAGCTTATATTTACCTATTAGCTCTAGTAAATTTTGAATTAAATTGATGGTGTCGTATTAAAATTATTTTAATATAGAATTTATTTTGTATTTCATTGATCTTTGTTTCATTTTGCTCGGATATGTATGCTCTATGTCGCTGGAGTTTTATTTTTGAAACAAAAAATATTATTGCTGGAATATGAGTTTCTCAATTAATTGTGCAAATGGGTTTGGTCTAGATTTTATGCACTAAACTAAATTTAAGATCCTTGGGACCTTACCCTAACTAGAAATCATGACTGGTGGCGCAGAACAAATGCGTTAGATATACTCGAAGCAAATACCCATATAAACGAATATGTGACTTATATAGTATATTGACGTGAGAATCGAGATACAATAAGAGAACACTAACATATTTAAAAACCAATTGTCATACATACAATACATGGTGGATATTGCATTTTCGGTAAACATGTTACTCTTAATTTAAATATTGAATTTACTCAACTTAAACAAAAAAGTGATGAATTAGTATTGGAATGTAGTAGTATTGAAATAACGCACACAACACACGCTTATAATAATAAGTATATTCCTTTATAGGTGATTTACAACATTTCTTCACAATATTAGAGAATATATTGGATATTGCCATTAAAACACAACTATCTTATAATTTGGTACTGACTGGGGATTTCAATATCAATTTGCAAGATGACTACATTGCAACTGTGAAAAGAATAAAAGGTATACTTAATACGGATACGCATTCGCAATAACATAACCGACACAATAAAGATAATAGTATCTGCATTATCCAATCATCTATCGCAGACAATATCATTTACAACTAGCCCACCAACGACAAAATTGAAAGAACAGTTAAGAACATATTCTCCAAATTAACGAAAATGTAATAACTTATTACATTTTCGTGAAGTACTGAACATAGATTTGTCACAAATTCTGCTAAATGATAATGATATTAATACAAGTTGTGATACGTTTAACGAATATATTCAAGAACATGTTAAGAAAGCTTGCCCAATAAGAACTAATAGCAAAAATAGCAAATTAGATACTTAGTTGATTGCAGCTGAAATTAAAGTAAAATGCATAAGAAAACGACAGTTGTATGAAAATACCTTAAATAAAAGGATACATATGAAGAATATCCACCCTAAAAGCAAATATAATACTGAATACATCCAAAAAGCTCTAAATAAAGTTAAGTCTACTTGGGACATTGTAAAGAACATGCTCAAGAAATGAACACAAATTCTACTTCGAAGATATACAAAAAAATTCTCAAGGAAAAATTACATGCCTATCTTACTAAACGAGTATTTAATAAAAATGAAGGATATTGACTCTGTCGGGCATGATGTGATATCAGCCAAATTATTCAACGATAGTGAAGCGATTGCCTGGATTAATTAATAAAACAGACAGCAGTATCCCTGATACATAAAAAAGGAAAATAAAATTAATATTGGCAATTGCCTGCCTATAGCAAGATCTAAAGTATTTGAAAAAATTATCCACCAGCAGATTTATGATTTCCTTGAATGGCATAATATACTGAGTACTGCACAAAACAGCTGTATTAAAGGAAGAACAACCACAATAGCTCTATTTCAAGTTATTAATACTATGTTACTGAGTAAAGCTTTCGATCTTGTCAACCATAACAAACTTTACTAAACGTTAATATTGATGAGTATCAGAGAAGTAGCGTTGCTATTCCTAACATCTTACCTAACCTATCGGCAGAGAAAAGGAACGAAAATATTTTCGGGGTGGGAACAGGCAGAACGAAACGTGCCACAAGGATCCAAGTTGGTGCCGTTACTTTTTCTCCTCTACATCAATGATCTACCAAAAATTGTTAGTAAGGTTACAATTTTATTTGCAGATGACACTAAGTAATTTATTTTCGAAGAAAACAAATACGGATGTCACAGTGTCTGCCCAGCTCACAAAATTTGATGAATGGTTTTTGAATAATGACTTACTATTGAATTTAACCAAAACCCTTTGCATTCAATTTGTTTATTACAAGAGATAAGAATTAATCATAAATTACAATAATAGTACACTTTTATTATAATTCCTAGAAGTGGTAATAGACTCGGAGCTAATCTGGAAATCCGACATCCTGGCATCGAAAATATCTTCTTTCAACTATGCATTACGGATAATATCGCAATCCGTCATAATTGAAGACGGTCTTTGTCCATATTTTGCTTATGTACAATCGTGACTTAGATACGGGAAACTCTGTTGGAGCCAAAAGAATGTTCATCCTACAAAAGTAGTGTCTGCGTAGTGTTTTTAATTTGAAATGAACAGACTCGTGTAGAAACATTTTTTTTAAACAATAAGATACTTATACCGGGATTATATGTATTAGATTGAGGGCGCGTGTTTTGTGAGAGACCGTTGGGAACTATACAAGGATAATTTACTTGCTACAAATCCAGGGCCACCATGTCATACATATATCCAGCTTCCGCAGACAACAAGATCTACATATGATATCAAAAAGTGTAATGACACTAACAGAAATATATGTATATATAATTACTTAAGACTGAATTATGTTATTCCAATAATGTTTTATGCTACATTGAGGACTTTTTTGGAATTAAGTTTGATGAAACTTGTTGTTAATGTATATGTATATATTACTTTTTGATATCTTGGCTTCCAACATAATTTTAATTATTTATAACAAAAATTAATAATATGACATACAACTAGAACAAAACATAACAGCATGTGTTTTTGGGAGCACAAACATAACGTAAACTACTAAAACTAAACAAACTAACTAAAGCCAAACACAAATAAACAGAAACAAACCAAACATTCCAAAACGAACTAATACTGACAACACAGTGTGATTTTACGTACTACATTCTGGTGCCAAATCTTACTTTATAACACTGTTCACACACTTATGTGACACGAAAAACTTCAAAGAGATTCTAGAAATATACAAATCATAGCAATAAAGCATCTTTAATTAATTAATCTTAAGACTTAAAAAAATAGAAGATATAAAATATAACAAACACACATTGGAAATAGAAATAAGATTTGTTTGCGTTTGAAATATGATTTTATTTCCTCCGTTGAATGTTGGTGATACAATATGATTCAAAACTTTATTAGACGTTTACATCGAGCTAGCATGGGAAGCCACCCCATTCTAGTTAAGAACAAGATCTTAATCTACGTTAGTTCGACATAATCCTTTATGTTATTAAGCGGATGATGGGTCCGAGTTCTCTATTCCATTCACGTTTAACTTAGTAGTTCTCTTCATCCGATTTCGGATTTCGGAACTAATTACTTTAATTCACACAATAGCACCTGGTTTCAACACCAGTGTTATCATTACTTAAATATTTTCTACCTTTGCTTAACTTTTCTACTTAAAGTGCCCATTGATTCCAAGATTTTCACAGAGCTACTCACTTGTCGCGCGATCGTAATTTACAATCGACAATTCAGGTAAAACTGTTGATGCGAAAAATGGGCACGTTGGCAATTATATAATTACTTATACACTGACCGGCAAAAAGAAAAACCGGCCACCCTAAAATAAGTAACAAAACCATTGACGTAGTGATTTATTTAATTTGATATGTATTTTATATCGAATGACCACTAATAACAAAAAATAAAAAAATTACTCAAGAAAAAAGCGAGATTAAACAAAATTAAGTTTAATGTGAAAAAATAACAAAAACGGCAGTTTGAAAACTGAAAATAAATGTATTCAGTTAAGTTACTGGTGACTGTTAATAACACGTATGACCTCCTCGTGCTCTAATAACATCATTTAAACGTCGAGGCAACGAATCAATCAAATGTGTCGACGAATTTTCAGGTATTGCCTCAAATTCGTCGTAAGGCACTGCTCGTAAATCTTGCAGTATTTCTGGCAAAACTCTTTTTAGTTGATCCAATAAGCGCTCAATGTGATTCAGATCAGGACTACATGCTCGCCAGTTAAGCCTATGCATTCCAACCTATTCTAATGAGTCATTCACGACTCCTGCCACGTGCGGTGTGGCATTGTCGTGCATTATAGTGAATCCATCTCCAAAAAAGTGAGAGTGGGGCACGACAGCTTCATGAAGAATGTATTCCACATATCGAATGCCCATTTAAAGCCCCATTTTCCACAAAAATAAGTTCGGTATGCGCCTCAGACGAAATACTTGCCCACGCCATATCAGAACTACCATGAAAATATCGCTTTTCGGAAATAGTGCAGCCTGTATACCGTTCATTTGGTACACACCCCTTCGCGACCGTCAGGCGAGCGTAGACAAAAGCGTGATTCACTAGTGCAGAGAACTCTACTCCATTGATGAGGATGTTTGAATGAAGTCTTGGAAATTCCCATCGTGCTCTATGATATCTTGGTAACAATTATGGGCTTGTTGCAGGTCTCCGTGACCATATGCCTCCTTCAACAAACATTCTGTTTATTATCATCCACTTACTTCAACTCCATGAACTGTTTGAAGGCGATGTTGAAGTTGAACAGCCGTTGATCTCCGATCCCTTAGTGCATTAGGCACAACAAAACGGTCATCAACTGTAGTTGTTGCTCTTCTTCTTCTGGATCCTGCTCTCCTAGTGAAACTGCCAGTCTCCAACTGCCGGTTCCAGGCCACATGAAGGTTTTACGGGGTATTCTCAATTCGCAAGACATGTAACGTCGGCTACGACCATCTGCAATTAAAGCAACCATACGAGCAACAATCTCAACAGTTAACAGCATTTTTTTAATTGCGTAACTTTTAAACTGTCACGCGCCGTGTTAAAAAATTCGAAGAAGCCTCCTTCATTTTAGACAAATAAATCATAAAAGACAGTACATGACTACTGATGCGTGAACAAGTCAATTTTTTTAAATATTTTATGGTGGCCGGTTTCTTGCCAGTAACTGTATATGGCCGAAATGAAATCTGGCTTTCTGCGTTAATTTTTTTGAAATTTTGTTCACTTAACGTGAATTACAACAAAAGGAAATTTTTGTGGTTCAGTGCTAGGTTTATAACATAATATTTTAGATTTTCTGTCACGCACAGTTCATCGTTTTTGTTAGAAATTGAAATTATAAATATTTCAAAATGTATTTATTGTATGTAATTCGAATTAGTTAATATTTATTTATCGTTAATTTTATTGCAATTTATTTCTGGAACAAATTTAATATATGTCAATGTTTAGAGAATGTACAGTGGCATCTCGTTTTCGATTGAAATATCATTAAACATAAAGCCTTTATTAATTGATTGAATTGTGATTTAAAGGGTGTACTTTTATATTTTCTGTTAAACTTGTCTCCATAGCTTCTACCAGAATTTCTAAGCACAATATCTTGAAACGAATTATTTTCAAATATTTGCTGGTAAATGATCGAATTTATGTTTCAATACGTTTTGGAAAAAACAATTTACGACCTATCTACTTCTTTTAATATAGTTGTTTATATATTTATTAACACAATACGACGAAATGTTTCGTAATAAATTATCAAAAATTACAAAGGTAGTAAATTGCATCAAGCACATTAACGTTACATAATAGGGGTGGTCGTGTCATCTATCATTGAACTCTAATGTTAAATTCGCGCCCGTGGCATGTAAATCCGCCGATGCCAACGTGCAAAATAGCTTAATTCCGTTCGAAATAAATGTCTTCAAAGATCGGTACGTAGGCTCTTACGTACAGTTATAGGCGAGATGCCAACGTCGAACGCATTAAGGAGGTGTTACTAATAGCGCATAATAACGAAAATTACGGCGACGACGCCGATGTAAAAATACCGCGTTTTACCGCAAGTGCAGTCGATTACGGGCCAGTTTATATTTACGGGTAATGAATGAGGGACATTAAAGCACTTATGCATCCTTCGGGCCGCGCATTTGTAATTAACTGTGCAGTACGAGAAAATATTCTTATGAAGTTTATTAATTATGCACATGTTTCAAGCGTATAGGTCGTGTAAATACACCATATACATTCGTATGAAACATAAGAGTTCAATGGAAATTTACTTGAAATTACGGAAACAATTAAATGTAAGAGATTTACGAAAGTAGCGTATTGCAATTAACGGCAAACGCACCAAATTTTGCATAAACAATTTGTTATAATGGGACCATACTACACCGTATTTCAGATCCAGTTAGTAATGGTGACCAGAAATTTTACTCGCAAATCAGGATTTTAAATAATAAAGAAAAATTAATGGTATACTTATTTACTTCGTTTAGTAATTCAACGCCGTAATGTTGTTCTTTGTAGAAAGTATTTTAGATTTACTCTTTTTTATTGTAATGATAAATTTATTTCCAATCTATCCATCTTTTATATGACTAGCTTTCTTTGCCATTGCTAAGAACCATTATGTGAACGTACTCATTAAATTCTAATAGAAACGTGTAGTATGTTCATTATATTCATTTCTATTTATCATATATACGAGTTATAATTAACACAAAACTAAATTAGTATAGCAAAGTAAATTATTAACTCAAATAAAACCAAACATTGCAGAATATTTTAATTGTCGTGGATGTAAATAAAACAGATTTAATCAATTCTTAATGGCAACAAACATATATAAATGATCAAATTATAAATTCCAAGCCACGGCATTAACTCTCGCGATATTATCAGCGAGTTACTTCATCTTTTTTTCCTTAACAGCGTACCTATAATGAGAAAACATTGTGCATGTAAGTTTAATTGTTTTCGTGTAATAAATACCGAGATGAATATTTCTAATGCGATGTTACGCACCATAAAGCTTCGGTATACATCCAATTATATAAGAATATTATATCAATAGAGATATTAACAGTTGGTAATTTAATGCTACTTCGCAACTAAGTAACACATTAGCGGTTGTTTTGCAGAGCTGCGGCTTTTTTCGTACGTCCCGGCCGTGCACCAATAAATTAGCTCTCGCAAGTGCTGGAACGAGATCATCGCGAATCGGATAAAAACGAAAACGGAAAAATGCGAGTCGAGTAATGTGGTGTTTGAAGGAGGTCTTCTCGCCACGACGGGGAGTATTTATTCATGCGTGAAGCGGCAATCCACACGATCACGCGCGGTTCGTGCCCTGTCACGTTTATCGGCCGCTCGCACGCTGTAACCGTCGCGGAAAAAATGGAGCATCGCCTGGGAGAAGACGCGGTAATACGTGGGAGTAAGATCGCCGTAACTTAAATAAATGTGCGAGTACCGTACACAGACAATGTGGCAAATGGATGCGTCTCGACAACGCGATTCTCGGTTTTTCGAGATTCATTTGCATCACGATGTATATAACTGTGCATTCGGAGATTAAAAAAGGAGACCGTTTTCGCATAACCTGGAGTTCTTAATATGGCGAAAATGCAGAAAGAATATGATGTCCAAACGCAAAACATCACATTTGTGTCCACAATAATATAAATAAGTGTTGCTTCAAAATAATTATTAATTTGATATTATAATACGATATAGTATGCACCGCAGAAGAAACGTGGCATCCATTTGATAATGATAGTAAAAACATGCACCCAGACACTTCAGCGTTTGCCATATTTACAATCCCTGAAATTATGGACATGCCGTACAAGGAGCTCCAAAGTATTCATATCAGAAATATTAGACGGAAGCGCTCCGATGCACTCATAAAGGTCTATAATAGTCTGAAGGATAGGCCAATGAAAATACCATGTAACCAAGTAAGTTCGTGCGGTTTTTGATGGTAAAATATAAATATTGATTAAGAAACAATAATACACTATTGTTCATCGAAGTAATTACCAACACAATCAATAAACTTTTGCCAAAGTAACACAAAATTTTGTATGGCGGTATTGCAGAACTCTGATTTTGAATCAAAAAATTGACTGACTGCGTTCATTAAATCAACTCGAATTGTGAACTGTCTATGCCTCATGTAGCTGTCAAGAGTCAAAAATGTGGTAATCACTTGGCGAAATGTCGGGAGAATATGAAGGGGTAACGTTTCTCAGACAAGTTCGGAAATTCCCAGGTCACTCTTGTGGTGTGCGCTAGCCATGGCGTTATCCTGTAAGAAAACCACTTTCTTTCTATTGATAAAAGAACGCTGTTTTCGGATGAATGCTGCTAGTCCTCTCTGACGCTCTACACGATACATGTTAGCAGTGATGATTTATCCAGTTTCCAAAAACTAATAATGGACAATTTCGGTTGCTGTCTGCCCAACACAATAAAATCTTGTTTGGGTGCAAGGAAGCCTTGGAAGTATGTGGTATCGACTCAGTAGGCGACAACCAATGATACGAAAGCAATCAAGAATTGGTTCATTATTGCGTGAAATGTTTGTCGAAGAAATGGTATCCACCACTGAACTTGTTATCATTTAACAAATTATGTGGGACCCAATTTGATTAACTTCCACGTTTCTCCTAGCCGATAAATGTGTAAATGATTGCTTTCATCGCCCACATTGAACCTTCCTGCTAGCTCTATGCATATTGTTCTAGAATTTGCGTCCATAACCTACATATTGAATATATTCGTTGTTTATGATCTTCGGTTTCCCAGAGCGTTCTTCATCGGTCAAGCTGAGATTTCACGAAGAAAATTTCTTGAACCACTTATGTGCTCTTCGATCACTTACGGCATAATCTCAGAATGCATAGAGTAAAGAACCTCGAATTAGAGTTTTTGGTCTGTTGTATAAAAAAATGCAAGAACTTATTTGGTTACTCGATACAATAAGTGACAGGTTGAGGCACCTTGAAATATCAAAGTTGTCATCTGTTCCGAAAGCCATATAATTTGCTACCAATGCCTCCATTACATCTTTAACCCACATACACAAAATGCTAGAAACATTGAATATGTGAAAAAGAACACATCGAATTCCCAAATGATCATCTCTCCATTATTCACAGCTGATGAATAAAAATGTAATAACTTAAGTTAGTTCTTCGAACATTGGACATTTCTTGCTGAGGAGCTCAGAATATCGACCACACGCTCACCCAAGATTGCCAGCTGTGTTATATTTGTAGTTCGAACCGGTCACATTAATTAATAAATAAATTTTAGTGGATAAACGAAATATTCAATGATAAAACGTGCTTGATATCAGTCGTGCGAAAACGGTTTAACACAATTGCAAGACACACTGATTGAACAAAGTGAGCGGATTAATGTAGGGAAAAGGAAAACATGTAGATGCACAAGAACAATACACCCAGCGTAACAACATAGGAATATTTTGAATCAAAAATGAAAATATACAGAACAAAGTTACATCTATTCTTAAAGACAATATGGAAATTGATTTAAAGTCTTTTTTTAAATATATATCGACAGGACCTCGTGATAAAGCTATAATATATGAATAATACTAAGTCTTAAATCTTAAAATGTTTTGATCGTTTTAGGATCAAATGGTAATATTTATTGTTATATTATAGAACGATGTATAGCAGACTTTTCATTGGTCTAATTTATAGGAAAATACTATGAACTCATACGATATTATTATACATGTATACATGTTTATCGGGGTATCGAGGACTTGATGCCATGTATTTGGCACATAGAAATTATCGGGTGATGTGGGGGTGTACTTATTGCGGTAAAAAGTAGTTTGTATCTTCAGAAATTAATATAATAACTGATCTTGAAAGAAATACTTCCAGCAAAGCTCAGGTTCAAAGTTGTATCTTAATTACGTAAAAAGAGCAGGAACGGGTTAATATCAACAATATGAACTATACTATATTACAAAATAGCAATACTTCATACCTCTACCCTCTACCCCGTACAATAATGTGTTAAATTCCAGTGGCAGAACTCTTGATTTAATATTTTCTAGTACTACTGTCGAGGTAAAGCAAGCGAAATTAATCCTCGTAAATATTTGCGGTAATCTATTGCTATTAATAAAAACAACTTAAATGGTACAAATCAAACTGATTGCAGTCACGCTATTGTAAAACCTGCCAAATTCCTGTCATTGGAGCAGTGTCACAGAATGATGTGACTAGTCACCGCGGCCACACGTTTGTATACTCTATATTGGATCAACGTGACTTAACATATCAATGCAAAGATGTATTACACTATAAAAAAATTCATTAAAAAAATTTTAATAAGAATATGGCTCTTACTGCCGAATTGAAACCCAAAAACCACAAACATAGCACATAGCTTTGCTTCCTACTCCAGGTCGTTGTACACGGAGGCAACACGGAGGCAAGAACAACTTGCAACTCTACGCGTATAGAAATATAACAAACAGTAACTTTTCAAATATTAAGTATCCATGAGATATCCATGAGATAAGAAACTCCAGAAACATACGTGAAACATATTTCAGGTTGGAGCAATGAAAACTAATACTAATACTAATACTAATACTATACTTCAACATACGTAAATGCTGTATCATAAGTTATATTCCTAAAAAATATCCCTTAGTGTATTGAACAGCAAGCATTTTGTAAAAGATCTTGATATACAATTTCAAACAAAAAATTGACAACATTAATGATGTACCGAATGCTGCATACAGAAACGTAGAGTTGATACAAGAGCTATGCGTGTGTTATACAATACATTTGTCATATAATTGAACATATTGAAAATGTGCAGAACCAGTTCCTCAAGTACATTTTCTATCATTTTCTATCATATTATACACGAAGTTGCCCTGCCGCCACTGAAGCACGATCGCAAAATTTCATTCATTGCATTGGTATAAAATCTCTAACATTTTTGTAAAGTAACTTGTATTTGTTACCATTAGTTAGGTTACGTAAGCTGTATTACATTCCTTTCAGTGCATATAACATTAGATAGTGGTGTAATTTTTATTGGCGGAAACAAAAATTTTCGTGTGTTCTGTGCGTTTAAATTATTGTAGTGAAATGGATTGGTAAATTGTCTTCAACTGTATACTATATATAAACATGGGAAAATTAATCTAATAATTAAATTCAAGAACCAACCCCACAAGTATCTATCAATCTATCAATCTAGCAGTCTACCGGTGATGTCAATCTATCAATCTATCAATCTACATACTTGTAGGGACATACTCCGACTTGAAACTACATAAAACGCACACACAGATTTTCAGTACTACCAGGTAAAAGCTTATAAACTGACGACTATTTTTTTACTATTTTCAAAATCGTGACAATGAGTTTTCTGAAAGTTCATCTCGGGCTGGAAAAACGAAATTCAATTCAGTCACCAATAATGATCAGTAGTTTATCCTGAAAAACTATTTTTTTTATTACCCGGAATGAATATGACCAAATAACATAACAAATAACTTTTTTCGGAATTTTTTTCGAAAAATCGACTGACCAGATGAACACTATCAAATTTATAAATTGAGGAAACCCCCTTCGGTTCGAAATTTAAAAAAACTAATTATAAATAGAGATCTTCAATTGTTCATCTGATACTGAACAATTGTATTGGGATTACATCTTACACCACCGAAAATTTTGCTGGTATGTTACGGGGGTTAATGTACATTTATTTATTAACTTAACATGACAAAACCAAATGAACATGAGGTAAAGAAATAACAGATGTAATAACTAGTGTTATTATTATTAAAATAAAATGTGTGTGCGCTGAAAACATTTGAATGAATAGGAAATAATGTTGCATACAACGCCAATGGTCAGAGAATATTAAATACATGATATAAAGTTTGCTAGCCATAATATTCAAATGATTAGACAATACCTCTGGACGTGACATATACGATGGTGCATTAAAAAAATCAAAATGAATCGAGTGTTCTGCTACGTAATCTTTTTAAATTTTAGATTAAATTTTCTTATATTGAACACCAATTTAATCATTCCTGTTTCGTACATATGTAGGTTCTACCACACTTACACTAGTTAAATAGAAGTTAAATAAATATAGAACATATATGGGTTAAGAAAAATCAAACTTGAAACAATTTCTTATTTGAAATACATTACATGTTAACATAAAAGAAAAGTCGGCACATATTCCACAGTAACGTTTGTAATGTTTGCAAAACAAAATAATGGCGAAGTAAATTTCTGTTTGCAATATGGACCACTAGGTCATTAAAACCGTCAGATGGCTATGTATGCAAATTAGTGAAAACGAACGCGAAATATTCTTGAAGAAATTTAAAATAACTTTTTTGGTACTTTGGCGAACCTGGGCGAATGACAAAAAGACCAAGAGAAACAAACGCAGAGCCATACATCGAATGGAAGATCCCGTTAATCAGTACTATGGTCCAGAAGGGTGTTATAACTAGTACAAGGACACCTAATAAGAATTATTTGATGCATAAGCAAGAAAATGTTGTTTAGTGCCCGGCATAGAAACAATGTATCAGGTTGCAAACACGTTCTTTTATTTATTAAAATGCAATAATTAGCCAATTAACAATTTTACAACGAACTATTTGATGTTAGTTTTAAGTATATAATTAGTATAATTTGGCATAATACCTTAATGGTCTGAACCGTCGTTTTAGTGCACCTATTTTTTTTTAATTTCTAACTCTTAAATTTTTAACGATGTATTTTACATTTAATCGTAACATATAACAATTGTTCGTCTTGTTTATGACATTTTGTATCTAAAATGTTCTCATCAAAAAATCTATAGATAAATGCGGCTGCGCCCTATTACAACTTATTTTTCTACGCGCACTTTTTGTAAACCTGAAGCACGTTTACTTTTCACATTTCGCTGATGGATTATTATCCTCTACATTCTATTAATTGTATTCGTAGAAATTATTATGCAAATTTTATACTGTTATATGTGACATCAATCCGATTTTAGCTCATAATTTTATTTCGTTTCCAAATCTCGTGTAGTTATGCAAATTAATCAATGAACGCCGTTGGACGTTGACTCTAAGCTTCAACTTTATAAACGTCGTGACGCGTTGTAAGTATTATGAGCTAATCGATATTTGCACAATTCGGTATTGGGTTACCGAGTTTTAAATGTAGGACAGAGGCATAAAAGTGAAAAATGCAATATGATCGTGATAAAAAAAACCATAGCGTCAATCAATACAATTAAGCACTCTTTCTATTTTCATAATTAGCAAATCTTACAAATAATTCAAATAGTCTTTGATCAAATTACGAAATTTTGTGGTCAAACTTGTAGTATTAAAATACTAATTCATATAGTTGGAAATGTAGGTTATTGTTATTTTGGATTTGAATATTTTTAATTTTTAAAGTAGTAGTGAGTGGACCGAGTTAAACAAATAAGCCACAACAAACTTTCGCAGTGAAATTAAAGTTAATTATCGCTGTGTAGGTAGAAAAGAGCGTTAGAGTTAATTCGCCCGTTTTAGGGAAGCGTCGAGTTGGCGAATAATGGTGCAGATAAATTCGAGACCAGAAGATACGCCCTCGGATAGTCTACCGTCAACTTAATTTGAAAATGCCTGACAGCAAAGCCATGAGTGCATGGCGGAATGGTGCGTTCATCCTTGGTCCAATCACTATGGAATGGTCGCTCTTTGTTCGCCGTGAAGGGCTCGCTCTCCGTCTGACTCGCGCGTGACCCTGGCCGCACTCACCCCAGTGTATCACGAACGCTTACCCTAATTCCGTAGAGCTGCTCAGATCCCCTCTATCTAATCCCTACTTCGTTGCAGCCCAATCACCATCTCTTGCAGAAATGCCCCTCGGCAACGAATTTCCCGGACTAGTGGTTACGGATGACGGCACTAGATAGTTCCGAGTTACGGCAGAATGTCTGCCGCGACCGTATCTTCGTACGAAAGGTGCACTTTATTACGCTGCACTTATTTCCACTTATAATGCGCCCGTTTTCATTACGTCGAAGAGTTCGATCCCAAACGCTGCTTTCCATTTATGCGCATGTAATTAGATATTTACACAAAATTCAAATTTTATAGTTGGCGACGAGATAAATCTATAAATATGTTGCTTATATTTAAAACTTGATTTACGACTAGATATAAAACTCTGATTTTAAATAATAACCGTATAAATTTGATCAAAGTAACAGTTTTAATAAAAGTGCGAAATAAATTTGCAATAATAAGGTTTAGTTTACTACAACTCGCGTGGTATAAAAACCACCTTAGGCTACAGGTTCCCGCACATTATCTCATTCCAGCTTAACGCCCATCATAATCACTACTTTTTAACTCTAGAATTGTAAATCGTAAACGTTATGACTAACTCATTTAAAATGTGTGAGTTTGAATTACTCAACGTTAGCACGTTAACGTTTCTTTATATACTGACGAAAATTCATGTCAGAATGTTGAAAAGGTTTGCTATGACTGTTCCAGAGGATGAATGTATGTACCTAAATAGAACTACTAATGAATGGTGACTTATTATTCAAGCCTGGGTCAATTTCCCTGCCCGTTTGGTTCGCGCTTCAGTATCGGTTATAATATTTTGCTACACGTTTATACATTTGTAACGGAGCAAGTTAAAACGATTTCATAAGTGATGCGATTTACGCAATTGGCGCAGTCGGTATTGGACGTTGCTATATACAATTTCCATTACGTACAACTGCTACTGTTTCTAATGCGAACAGCATAATAAGCAAATACATTCAAATAATCCAGATCGATTACCAAATGCAACCTTAGGCAAACAATGTATGTGTTAGTAACTCCCGAAATATAAATCAAATGGAAAAAAGTTTAAAGAGACTTACATTATATTTTAATTAATAGCAAATTATTTAACCTTCCAGTGAACGAAGCAAACAATATATTTTTTAATTTGTATCTTGTGTCGTCAGCAACTTCTAATTAACGAGTTTTGACTAGTTGTCGAGTTACAGCGAATTCTCGAAATATAGTAAAGCTGTGTTCCTATTAATTTTTTTGTTGGTAATAGCCAGAAGAACGCAGCAGCAATTGTTAGAGGGTTCATTGACGCTTATATTTTGATTTTTATTAATCGTGTCACTTGAAACAAAAATAGAAAAATAGATATAGATAATAATAGAAATTTGTTTTAAATGTCTTTTAATGGAAAAATATAGACTGTAATATTTTCAGATATTTATTTTAGACCCATCTAACCTAACAAGAAACACCCCTAATTCTTATCTGACGGCTCTCAAAATGATTTCGTCAAATATCGATAAAACTATTTGGGAAATTATATATTAAATATTAATAACTACTAATGGGTACATTATTTTTATTTTAAAACGGTAAACGCAAAAGAGTTACCAATTAAATGAAACGATGTAAATAATACATAAATAATAATACGATAAAAACTTGTTTTGAACGGGAGAGTAATTAGCGGCCAATTTGTTTTAATTTACATGTGAAAAATGCGTGCTTGTAATCGAGTACGGCATTCCATTAAACAGATCAGATAAACCGTGTCCGTACATCTGTTGTGTGTGCATTATATGAAAATTAAGCACTCAAACATTATTTACGCTCGAATAAACAAATTATAAACAAACAACGCAAAGTAATGTTCATGCATTTCCTATTATCTGGTTTGCAGGAACCGCCGTAATTGTACGGTACACGAGATCAATAATGTCTAGCGCTGATTCAAAACTATAATCACGCGGATTGAGTGTCGAAATTACTGTAATTCGCGCACACATAATTTAGCAAACACGGGTACATAAAACAATCGAAACCAATTATTAGAAACACGTGTGTCAATTATGGGAGTTGCATGGAGATTATGAAATATGATACGAAGCCGGATATAATCGCCCGTTCGTAATTAACGAGCCGCTTCCCGATATTTGCGGAATCCGCTTGTCCACTCGACGTGCGGTGCACATACACGGGCCAAGTATTCCATAGCTGCCGCATTACTGCGTGAGGTTCGCGGATAATAGAATGTACACAACAGAAATTACTATCGCGCTGAACCCCGTGAATGTTTTATACACAATCATCTCCCGGATTACATCCCCGGCACACATACACATGCATGCATTACCGCATACGTTAGTGTACTTACGAAATTCCTGTGTTAGCAGATTCTTAATTCCCTCAGATGCATTTTTATCATTGCACTCTCAGCACATCGAACCGTTCGCACAAAACACATCGATATTTTATGATTAACGTAGCCTTACTTTCAGTGCAAAATCTGACGACTACTTAACTTATTTCTGGGATATTGAAGGTGGTGTACGTATAACCGATATGCCACGGTTAGGGAATAACCAACAAACTATTAGCTGTTGTATGTATGTGTTGTTTTCTATGAGCTCTAACATCGAGCACTTATTAGTAACAGAACGAATTCATGTATGTGCCCATATTAACTTTTCATTTGTGTTCGTTTCAATGTTGATTTAATTTTGCATGTTCTTTTTCAGTTGCGTCCATTTCTTTTCCGCCACCTGATCTGTTTGCTATCATTTATGATAGCTTCGTTTGTTTTATACGAATGTATTTTGTTTTGTTTTGCTAAATTTCGATTAATTTAATTTCGAATAATACTACAATATTTTTAATTTGAATTCTCGTAAAAAATAACACAATTTAACATTTTTAATTGACTTTATAGGACTACTAGCGGAATTAAATACAAAGCTCCCAATGAATGCCAAATATCACTTAGTCATTTCATCAAATATAGATAGAATAAAAAACCAATTACATGGTGGCATCATACGAACAAAATAGACAACAATTGTATTATTGTTTCGTTTCTGACTAATGTTTACATCAATAGAGTTAGGTTTCAAATGCAATATTTAAATTTATTGATAACGAGCTCTAAATAACAACGAAATTATCATCGCAGAATCTAACCTATGTTCATTTTACACACCTCAACTTTCAAATGAATATTCGAAACATTTTAATACTTAATATTATGTAAATATTACATAGTATATATTATATTCTGCAACTTACTAAAACTATAATTTTAACGTGGCGACACGTAGTGACAAGCTGTGCGAATGATGAGTTACTCAGTTTTACACAAAAGAAAAGTGTTCCATGGCTTACAATTGGTGTGCAACGTTTATTGTTTCATGTTGATCAATAATTTAATCGTTATTTGGAAGCACGCATAGCATTTATATTTCCATCTTTATACAATATATGCCTGTATTGTGATTTACAAGATTCTAACATCTTAATAAATTATATAACTCCTAGCAAACCTATAAAAAAAAATTGAGAAAATCCACATTAAAATTACTACGAAGTTTAATGATATAAATGGCTTTGGGTCTTGGCGTAAATAAAATATTCGAAAAAGAATGTTGTATATGAAATAAAACGAAAATTATTAGCAAATATAACTATAATAATAACCCAATATAGGAGAATGGAACAAAAAATGATAATTAATTTAAATATAAGAAAATCTAGATTTAACCATTAAAACATTAAAAGAATAACAAAATAGATGCAAAAAATTTGCCGTGTCCGCACTGAGCTTTCTTATACTTACTTATACTCCATTTATCTAAAAAAACTTTTCAAATCAAAGTTAAAATTTTTTCGACAACTCAAAATAGGAGGATTTAATTCTCGGTGTATACACATCTTAAGTTTAAAGTTTCATAGTGCTCAATCGTTTGGGCGCTAGAGCGTGCACAAACACACAGACACCAAAAAGTCATAATAGGCTTAGGGAAGATCAATACTTATATTTCCGTTAAAATCTTCTGGTGTGTGAGTGGTTTTCATCATCATTTTATTTTTGTAAAAAATAATGAAAATAAAATTATGTTACAGGAATATGAGATTTTAACCTTGTAACGTATCAAAATAGTTAAAAATAAACTTTATAAATGTAATCTAATTTATCATTGTGATTTGAATGAATGATTAAAGAACTTATTTATTAAACTTATGAATATACAATCACCGTTATATAACAAATAATAAAAATAAGGGTACCTCTGTAATGAAATAAAATATAGTAGTTGTTGATAGTGATGAAAAAATCTGTCATGGGCCGCACTAAACTATCTTATACTTACGTATACTCCATTTTTTGGAAGAACTTGTTATACACCCACCCAGCCATACAAATACATATACATCCACATATACACCCACCCACACACCCACACATACACACACACAGCATACAAACGTTATTCTGAAAGTAGTCGAAATAGGTTTAGGGACGG
This sequence comes from Geotrupes spiniger, assembly GCA_959613385.1. Classification (NCBI taxonomy): domain Eukaryota; kingdom Metazoa; phylum Arthropoda; class Insecta; order Coleoptera; family Geotrupidae; genus Geotrupes; species Geotrupes spiniger. Next base: position 30,418,464 of record OY390737.1, on the reverse strand, counting down.
TCAAAACGTTAAAATGTCGTGTTCAAAAATTTTCATGATTCCTACAGATCCTTTCCTTTCCTACATAAATTATAGGAAAGTTCAAAGCTCAAAAACTAAAGAAATCAAGTAAATAATCAAAGCAAATGAAAACAACACCAACTCAATTGCAAAATAACAACTTTTTGATATGCCATTTAAGTTGCGAAAGTGTTTTGCTTTTATAACAATATTATTGAAAATGACACTATTTCAACATAAGTGATAAGTGATACAACAACTTAACGTTTTATGTATGACATTATAAAATGTAAATATCAAAGATGTCATGTTTTACTTGGAATATAAATAAACTTCTTAATTGGAACAAAATGCTGCTTTTCATCACTCGACGTGTTGCTCATGTTTGAGTAGATTCTAACAACTCATTGGTCGTAGTACATTCTATTATATGATTCAACCTATTGAGAAATCCACTTAATTATAAATAAAATAAAAGATATATGCACATTGCTGGGTCACAATACTATCTTTCGTTCTTTTTTCTCATTCTCTTATAGTGATGAATGAGAATGAAGTGAATGCCATAAAATGTAGACTCCAAAATTATCTTAATACCTTGATATATAAAACATTATTTTTTGCGATAGTTCATCGATCAGGAAAATTACTAAGTTTTTTTTGGGATGTACATTTATAATGAGATGAGTACTTTTTACAAAGCCACAATAAACACTAACCTTATCTCTCTTGACCTAAATAAATACTCCACCGATACCTATAATTATTCAACTAATTTAGTTTGTGGATCTTCTCGTCTGGCAAATTAGGCCAATCTATAAATCTCTACTTTAAACAATTAAAATAATTGACCATGCGTCCTTATTACACGAATAACCAACTTAACTATGTAATCAGTAGTAAAAATTTTCATGTAAATAATTACTTAATTTTTTTTAATAATAATCTATTTATAATTCCTTTTTCACACAACATTTTTAATATGTTTAGAAATGGTGCTATGCTTAGTGTTTGTTTATTGTTAAAATTTACTTACAAATAAAACATGCTTTGCGCTTCACGGTACTTTTCTAATAATACATATAAATAAATAATTATCACGATTTTTAGAATTGTATGAATAATTAGTTCCTTGATGGTTCATAGTCAAATAATTAATAATTAAATATAAGCGAACGTCAATACATTGAACGCTTTTGAAGTTGCTCTACTGAAGGTGCATTCTATTCTACACCAACCACAATTACTGGCGGAGAATGGCCATCTTCGTGTATTCATTTACTGATTTCATTTTATATTTAATAATTACAAATTATACTTATTATTTCAGGTTATATAATTTTAGATTATATAGACATATTAAGATTAATGGTTTCACTAATATAACATGCATACCGACCTCTTTTCATTAATTTATTCTTTTAAATGCCCGTTTTAAAGACTTCTCTAATTTCCATCACAATAATCATAAACGCAGCAATGTGCAGGGAAGCAAACATCTCAAAAGCCCTCGTTTTGTAAACCATTATACCATACCACTCTAAATGTTGCATGTACACTAGTCAACTCATAACAACGAAATATGAAATAATTTATTGTTCTTGTTGGTTTTAGAAACACCAATACGTAATTGATTATAATAAGTAGATTGCGATGCAAAAATGTCGATACTTAAACTAATTTGTATATAAATGAAATTCTGAACCAAATTCCATTAAATGAAATAATTTGTAATTTCCCTATGGAATCATAGGCGAAATAGAACCTGTACCCCAGTACCCTGAAAAACAATGAATGCAATTAATAAATAAATACAGCACTAAGATTTAAACATATTACAATTAATAAACGAAGACTGGTGAGATACTTTGCAGGGATTACCAATTCAATTGACAATAACAGATCCTAACAGCCAGATTCATTGGGGTCTAAGCCGTTAGTCGGACTAACTCGGTTTGCGCCTGTGCAAAGCTATTCATGAAACTTACGCCTTTTTTACGCCCCTATTTACGCCAATAATTGTGCGAAAAGTTAGACCTGCTTTTTGGGGTGTTTAAGTCGTGGCGTAACTGTAGCTTTGTGCTCATTTTGTTAATTTACGCGAATTTCTCTTAACGAAAAGTACTTTTCAGTGCTATGCAACATTTTCAGAGTAATCAAAGTAAGTATTAAATCACATTTTACAAATATGTTTGAGTGTAATTTTTTTTCGGTTACTAATAAGTTGCAATTAGAACGGTTTTATTTCATCAAGTTTTCACACCTGAGTGTTATTCTACATTTGTAAGGTTATAGTAAGCATGGTACCGGGTCCAGGGAAGAGTATGCTTGCTCTGGAGGAGGAAGATGTCCAAGTTTAGGAGCCAGGGCAAGATATGACTGGACAACTGCCAATGACAAATATGTGAAGTGTAAGATTGTTTCAAAATCGATTAGACCCACTACAAGTGCCCGAGGTGAGTAAACACTTTTCAATATGACTAATCAAATTTAAATATTACTGCAATATTATTGTAGATACTATCGTTTGCCACGGCATATGATTATACGTGCTAATACCACAGCTGGAACACAACAAGAAGAGAAGTTATTTATCCGTGATGCTACAAGTACTCATTGGCTTAAGGTTTGTAGCATCGGATGACTTGCAAAGCTTAATTTTAGACATTCTTCATGTGAGCCACTCGACATGTAGTCGAGTACTGACACATTACTACTATGCAGCTATGGAGTCATTAGCTGCAACTTACGTAACCTATCGTTTAAATGTTCCTGGTTATTTCATCGGTGTTAAGAAAGTATTTCATGGAATAGATAATATGCAAAATGTGATAGGAGCCATAGATTGCAGTTATGTATTGTTGTTAATGCCTCTAAAAGAAGATAAACCCAACCATATAAACAGTAAATCCTAAATATCTTGAAATGTACAGGTGTATATAATGCACAGCTCCAGATTTGAAATTTGGTTAGATGGCTTAGCTTGGTTACATGGATTTGCAACATGTGCATTAATGTAAACATTAGTCTAGAGCAGGATCAATTGATTCCTCTGGATGATCAACCGAAGAGGCCGATTAAAAATTATAGACATGAATATTCACCGTTTTTAATTTGTTTCTATAGCGTGTGTTGTAATACATTCTAACATCCATTCCTTTTTGTATATATTTATTTGCATGCATCAGCAATAAATAAATTTTGCAATGTGCTGCGAAAGCGGGATGTGTAATCTGCCAAATATATTTTTATTCTGATTTAATAAATTTTTATTCCTAGCAAGTTTTTTATTTTGTGTACAGAACTAAGTTTTCAAAAAAAATATTTAATAGTTTCGTATTAATCCTAATTTTAAACAGACCTTCCAAAATCATGTTTTTTTGTAAAGAAAATATTAAAAAAAACATTGAGTATAATTTAAATAAAATTTTTAGGCGACCGACACGAAAAATTGAAATTTCAGTCGTCAAACGCGGACGAAAAGTAATAGTTTTTCGTCCGCTTTCATTTTTCGTCCGCAATAGGGTGGCGCCATCTACCGACAGTTACCGAAATCGTATAAAAATAACCACATTGCCGTCAGTGTCAAACTGTACATCTTGTTTACATTAGTAAATACGTGTTGGTGATAGACTTTTTAACTGATTATTGAGTAATTATTGTTTATAAAGCCGAAATAACGTCGAATGTAGAAAAAACATAAACATGTCTGAAGGTGTCACAAGTATGTACAATTGTTCAGTTGTTATAAATGACTATGTCAATAAATTATAAGTAAATGTTGCAATAAATTTGAAAATTTTATGAGGGTCGCCTAAAAAATTTTGTGTGCACCACGGCCAAAAAGTGTTTTTTCGTCCTCGTTTGCTTTCCGACCTCGGCTACGCCTCGGTCGTAAAGAAAACTCGGACGAAAAAACAGTACTTTTTGGCCTAGATACACAAAATACTATTTCAATATTACATTATTATTATTTCAATAGAACTAAAAAAGACCACTATAAATGAATTAAATGTTTAGAAAAAAAGCTTCCAAATAAACTCGATGTTGACATTTGTCCAGAGCAGGATTAATCGATCCTTTGGATGATCAACCGCCATCCCATGAAGTAGTTTATATAAACCTCTCACTGGCGTAAGACTCAACCTGTACCCAGTTCGTTGCAGTGCAATGCTATAGGTTTTTCAGTTTACTTATTATTATAGTATTATGTTTTGTGCAATTAAAAACTTATTTTTATAGTTTCAAATAATCCTTACGCCTGTTACGAGATAAAAAGACACAATCAAATATTTTTTATTTTATTTATGAAGGCAAACCAATTGTTACTTAAAAAGTCATATCGCCTGCCTCTGCATCCCAACTCGAGAATGGCGCTCTCACACAATTGTCAAGGTTAGCGAATTTTGTCTGGTTCATAATGCGAAACGATGACGTCGTGTATGTCGTCAGAGACTAATTTTCGCCCGGTCTACGCGATTTTCATGAATAGGCCTACACCATTTATTTAGACCTGTGCAAGACGGGCGTAAATTTTTGGCGCAAATAGCGTTAGTCCGACTAACGTTACGCCTCGTTGATGAATCCCTATGTAAGGGTTTTGTGTGTTGGACAGATCGATGGCAACTAATTATCATGAATGCCAAGAAATTAATGAATAATAATAATAGTAAGAAAATACTACATGGAAGGAAACGTGAAAACTGGTCAATCAAATCCTAAAATACATATGGGAATTAATTACCAGGATATCGTGACACATCACACATCAAAGAAACACATTCTAATAAGAAACAATGATTGTGATTTAAATATCTGCAAGAAATATCTGCCTAAGAAATGAGAATTTGAACCGAGATAATTTACAACTGATGGTTAATTAAAATCCATTTACCCCTCAACTTGCGAAAAGATAGTGACGTATATGCTAATGAATAAAACCAACAAGCTGATCATAAAAACCCTGTGTCGTTCACGAAGATAGCATCTATTTTAGTCCACACCAATAAGTTTGCTCCGAACATATGAGTGCTGCAATGGGTGAGCAGCATTTATAACATTTACATGTGGATGCTACTCTTACCTCATTGTTCGAAGACGATTTAATTTTCAAATATCTGATGCGATCTTGATAGAAAGGCACCTTTCAGCCGTCGAAGAATGATTTAGTGAATGAAAAGTTACTTTTGGCACACTGGTTGTTTAATCGATATATTTCTTGTTTAGTTGCTTTAAAATAGCGAAACATAGAAATTGTAGTAACAAATCTACTATTAAACTGTATCGAATTTATTGCTACGTACTCCATTTGGTAATTTATTTCTACACAAATGCATATAAATTCCATCGTGGTGTTATTTTTCTATTGCATAATTCGTGTTATTCATTTACGAATCACAACTCGAATTAAACGATCGTGCGAATTCAAAAAATTCAACCGTTTAGTTGGTATGTTGTAAACCGACCCAACGTCGGTAACAATTATAATCCGTTCATCGCAAAGCGCTTGTTTGCCACCTTTACATGTCACGCAATTTTGCCGGAAGAGGTCTCATTAATATCGAGTGTCACTACAACAAATCAAACACCTACCTGCAATGCACGTGAGTAACAATTTACAATACAGTGGAGATAAATACGTGAATGCAAACTTATTTACCGACAACAAACAATGCGTCATTACGTACACGTTGGAATATTAAAAATTGTCATAACCGGCATGAAATTACAATGTAATTTAAAACGTAATTTAATGCGACACGTATAATTTGTTTTCTACTTTGTATTTATTTCTATTTTCCACGCAAATTAAATGCTTACACAAATACCTATCGATGGAACATTACAATTTGCGATACTATTAGCGGGTAATTTAGATAGTAGGTGCGATTTTAATTACCAAGTGTGCGTTGTTAGTACGGACCAGTAATCATTCATTTATTCCACACACAATGACATGTATAACTGGCGGCTAGTGGCATTTGATACCGGTAATCAACAATTCGTTACGATTTTATTGCGAGCTAGTAGAATTCTTCAAATAGGGCAATTAACTAACAGGAAAAGGACAAAGGTATTTATTTATTGGCGTAGAAATGAAATGCAAGGGGGTATAACGACGGTGATTAATGTTTTTTATGAAGAAAATAGAAATATGGAATATTTAGAGCAGTACAAGCACATAATAGAGAATTGAAAGGTCACAGAAAATATTACGACAATGTTAATACATAATTAACCATGTGCCAATTTTGTGGACCATTAAAAAATTTACACTATTATATTTCAAATTTTTCTAAACCCGTTGCACTAATGCACAAAAAGAAAATAATATTAAACTAAATTAAAAATGAGAGAGGGACATAATAAAAAAATAATATTGGAAAAATCGGATAGCAGGTAAACAGCAATTTAAATGTGAGAAATTAAAAGCTCGATGTGATGAAATGTGATAGCGTAAAGCAACTTTGCATATAAACAAGGATACGTAATTAGTTCACCATATGTAAGTTATATTATCACATTTTACAACTACATATGTACGTAGGTTAATACAATAGTACGATATTCCAGATGTGAAATAAATGCAATTCATCATCATCGGCATTACAATTGATATATAAATCGTGTGCGATTGTTCAATAGTACATCGGTGCTTCGGCACATCCGCTCAATCACATCGCTTCGCACATGGGTAGGTCAGTGCCGAGCGCGCCTAGTTGCATTCTCAAATATTGAGTCTAGCCCGTTAAACGATGTCACCTACATCGGTCAAAGTGTGGGTACACAAATTATCACAGAATGAAGTAAAGATAAAAAAAACCAGAAATATGCAAATTAAAAGATTAACTGTTGAAAATAACAAAACATGGCAAAATGGACTGATTGTGAAAATGAGAAACACACCCCAAATTAAAAATTTTCAAAGAAAAATTGATCTTAAATTAAAAAGACAGAACATGTGAATGCACACATGTATCAAAATGAAATCAAATTAAATTCAGGATTTAAAAAATTTGTATTAATTCATGAAAACGTCTCGGACTTTAATATTGTTTTTGATCAAAATGGTTCAAACGCACCCAGCAGAGTCGAGGTTCAACTAAAACCAATTTACTCCAAAGCAACTTAAGTGAATGTGGTCAAAATTTCAATTTGGAACAAATTAAATGCGACTTTGCAGCAAAATTGCCCAAAAAAACATAACCCAGTCCAAACCGATAGAATTTGGATTCAAGTAAATGCAATTTGTCTCAATCAAGTTGGTCTAAACTGTTTTATGAAAATATTTCAAATTCCAATATTTGTAGCTATTGAAAATGTTCAATTTTTAGATATTTTGTGTTTTGTAATATTTAATTGTTGACAAATTTATGTTCAACATTTTACAATGATTTTGACATTTTAAAAATGTTCTTGTTTTGTTTTTAATTTTGTAAATATTCATAAGTCAATTTTACGTTTAAGTCTTTATGTCTTTTTTGTTAATGTTTACCTATATTTTGCAATGTATCCAATTTTAAGTGTACGGGAAGCAATTAAAATCAATTTACGATTAAGTACGATTTGAGAAAAAAATTGCCGAACTAAATACAACCCAACTCAAAGCAATAGAACTGGAATTCAATTAAAACCCATTTGCCTTAATGGCTTTGGGTTGGATTGGAAGTACAACTGCCCAAATAAATACAATCCAACCCAAAACTCAATACAACCCAACGTAATAGAAATGGTAGTCAATTACACTCAATTTGCTCAAATGTCATTGGGTCGGGATGGGTTGGATTAAAGATAATTTAAGAACAAAGTGGCCCGCATAAGTGCAACACAATCTAAACAAAAAGGGGTTAGGTTGGGAGAAAATGGCTCAAACAAATAACAACCCAACTCAATACCAATAGAACCCAACCCATCTTAAGCGAAATTGTAGTTAATTATTCAATTCGCTCCAATGGAATTTGCTTGGGTTGAGTTGGGTCAAATATGATTTGAGAACGAAATGGCCCAAACAAATATAACCTAACCCAAACCAATAGAAATGGGAATCAGTTAAACACAATTTGTTCCAATGGTGTTGGGCTGAATTTTTTTTAGTCACCTTGAACTCATTAGCAATTTCATTAAATACGACTTTGAAGCAAATGGAGGGACGATCCACCCCATTGGACCCAATTTAATTAGAGACTGCAGCAAATTTTGTTGCATTAAATTAATTTTGTTTGAAACTCGACGATAGATTTTGACTTCGGGTAAATATGTGATTTTAGAGGAAAATGGTCCAAACGACCCAAAGAAATTCGGCTTCAATTGAACTTAACTTGCACGGATCCTCTAGGGAGGAATGTGTTTCTAGAAATATGGACATTCTTCGAATCCAAACGGTGGATTAAAGTTTATATGTGCGTGTAACTAAATCGTTAAAAGCTGATAGATAGATGTGTTCGTAAATGAGGCGTGATAACTCTATTGTAGTCGAGGAATCTGTGCCATACAGGTGCTAAATAAATTAAGCTCACGAATGAAAAACTCCACCAAAGATGTTACAATCATTTGTAGGTAGATATTCGACCTATGGTGTCTCGAAAACCTCAGTTCGATCATGTTCTCAATCATATTATTGATGAATAGTTTTAATCTCCAAGAATATTTGTTTTGAAATATAATAGCGAGCAACAGAAAGTTTGTTTCTAAGAAGCAACGAGAATTTATTTTTATCTTTAGAGAAAAAATAAAAATGTTATCAAAATTTTACAAAAATTTAAAAAAAACTGCACTTGAGTTTCTATGGTGACAAGCCCCGGCTGCAACCATCGTCCCCTAATGGAGAATTGTATCCAAACCAATCAAGATAACCAAAAATAATAATTTAAACAATGTACAGGTTGAAATCTATTGTTTTACAACCTTTAATTACTGTGCAGTATCGGGTCGATTGTCGACTACTTGTAATATTTTCAATTTGATTTTAAAGTTCAACTTTAAACAATAAAAATTATAATGTTTGTAAAAGGAAATCGTAATATATAATAATTCATATATTGACGTTAATCTTACATAAAACATAATGAGTGTTAATGTCAATGGTTGATGGTTTTATTCATATTTTGAGCATACTAAATATTGCACACCGTAAAATTTTAGGGTAAATGTAAACTAATAAAAATAATATTTTAATACCACCTACCAAATCAAACCAATTAATAACATTAAGTGCATATCAAATATAAAGGTCTTGAATTAGCAAATAAATACGATTGAAAAACTCAGCAATATTGAAATAGTTTCTATTGACACGTAATTACAAGCGTTTCTTCCAAAGTACGAACTACTGATTTAGAGAAGGGTGTTTGCGCGCCCGTAAATCATATGTGAGGTGCAGTAATAACAATGTCCGTCGAATACCGCCAAACGGTCCTGCCGACTCACCCAACGTCCTGCTGGGTCGTGCTTTTCATTCGCTGAAGTATAGCGCTCGCAAAAGTATTAAGTTGTGACATATGTTATGGGGAGTTTGTATTTATAAGAGTACTTTAAAGCACCACACCGGGGAATTTATTTTCGAAGTATTTTAATGTTATTGCCTTGTAATATATACGTAGCGTTCTCTGAACGCACGCTCTTAGCGTTTAATTTATTATTAGCGTCTTAATAGTACGAAGCTCGTGTTAGTTCCACCAACAAATGTGGTGTTTGTAAAAAGGAATTTTTTCATAATTAAACGGTAATTGAGCGCAGGTGCGAAGGATCATTCTAAGTAAATATTTTGATATGTTTATTCATGAAAACGGTTATATAAAAATTATTTACGTTGGATAATATTTAATTTTTCCTTAAAAATTACAAGTATAAATAGGAAATGAGAAATACCTTAGTTCGAAACAATACGAACATTTATTAATTTGTTACCATCCAATAGAATTATGTTACCCGAATAATATTACGTTAGTTGCCGACGTACAATGACAATTTAATCTCATTTCGAGTCAAATGTTAAAAATGTCTTAAATTCCCATTAAATATATTAGTATTAATTGTCTCGCATGTCAAACGTATTTCAAATGAAAATGTGCATACTCTGCGTTTACGTAGGGACAAATTTCGTGCGGATTTCACAATTAATAACGAGAATGTGATTTTTTTTCGAATAATGAGGTTCAGCTCTACGCGTTTTACGTAAGAATAGACTTCACAACACCAAATGAAGGAAGACGTCCACGGTGATTGATCATGTCACATTTTCATACAATTTTATCGCAATTACAACGCTATAAATCACCGTTTTGAATGCTCATAGGAAACAATAACTATTCGCAACGAAATGAAGAAATTCGACCTTCCGAGTGGCAGTCGTGATTACATCGTAATTAATATAATGCGTTCGCCTGAAAAGGATTTGCAAGCGCACACACTCTTTAAGCCTGTTTCTTTTAACGTGTAGCGTATTTATGTGCGCTCATTGAGGTCACTGCCAAGTGCCTTTCATTCCATTCTCTCCTACACGAACGCACGTATGTAATCCGTCGCTTTTATGTAAATCGACCGTAAAATAATGCACTGGAAACGACATAATTAAAACATTAATGTCCACATGTACACAATTTACATAAGTTCTGCGTGATTAACATGCCATCCGCTTTATGCCGATACTTTTGTTTTTATTAATGAATATGAATCGCACATATTTTAGTACCACTTTATAATTAATTGGCGTATCGATTTAAATTTATTAACGTTCACTTATTAAAACATTCGTGTGATATTCTATTTAGTATATTAATTCCTAATATATTATCATTATAAATTTGTACGCTTCGGCCCACATAGTTTTGAATAAATAATTAATAGTTAATACAAAAGGTGCGTTCTTAAAGGCTCGTCGTAGGATTTTGCAGATATATCTGTTTTCTTTCTCGTTTCAGTTTTCGTTTACGAATAATATTAATTCATATTGAAAAATGTCTTGTTAATGTACGGTTCGAAATTTTCTAATTTCTTTTTCAAGCTACAAATATAGTTTACATAACCTGCTCACATATATTTAATTAATCGTATACCCGCATACAAATGTATCTATGCACTATCATCTTATTTATAACATTCGCAAAGAAATTAAATTTGGAATATTTACATTTAAAAAAAGTAATTATTTACGATTACATGTCAATTTATAAAGAGTTTGTGTGAAATTGGGTGATACGCTACGATCGGTATTTCAATAGTGTCGTGTTCTTACTTGGTTTTTTACCATTCTTCGGCTTGTGGACTTTTGTATACATTTTTATTTTTGATTTTCTTTTTATAGATCACAGCAGTAATTAACTTATGTATGATCTCCTTACATCTAACTTATAACTATGCGCCACAAATATTTTTTTGCAAGACGCAGCCTCAGTCTACGCCACTTGTATGTTTTTTTTTAAATATTATGTTATTACAATTATATTTTAATAATGTTGTTACAAATTGCACTTAAATTTTAAATCATTTAGGATCTCTTCTTGTATGTATCATTTCTTTGACAATTATTTTGATGTGGTGTTTTTCAACTTCTGTATTTTCGGATTAGTGTCAGAAGAATGTTGATTTCCTTTAGCATGTTTTGATAAAGCTGTTGTGTCTCCCGTTTTAGAAATCATGCTATATATGTGAGCGTTTATTTATATTGTTTATTTAAATATTATTGTGTTTGTCCTACGTGTATACAATGCAGTCCTTACAATTGACTTCATATATGTTGCGTGGTTTAATTTTTTTTTGGGGTTTTTTATTTTAATTTATATATAAGCAAATTTTCTATTGTTATTACTGTGAATTTTATGCGCCACTTTTGAATAGTTGCGGTGTTTTTTGAATCTTTTCTTAAAACTTTCGAATATATTCTATTGAAATGTTTTTTTATTTGTTTCGCGCTTGTATTATTTTCTTGAGTTACGTATTATCGGTATTGTTGGTTATGCTATTTGGTTTTATTACATTAGTATATTTTGCTTGAGAATTTGTAGCATCTGTCAAACAAGTTGTTAATAGTGCTAATTGAAAAGTTATTGAAGCACATGATTCATAATTTAAATATCGAAAAAACCGAATGGGTTGGTTTAAAGTACCAATCTGTGTATATCGCAAATTCCTTGTGCATTATTTTCAAGTCAACCAACTTTATGAATTTATTTGTTCCTCTTTCTATTGTGAATTTTAATTTGTTGTGATTTTCCTTAAATTCTTTTAATATAGCCCTCTTCTTATTATTTGGGATTGCCAATATGCAATCAACACATAACGTTCCAAAAATGGCTCTTATATTTTATTTTTGCATTCGCACATTATTAAAATATAATTGTAATAACATAGTAATTAGAAAAAATGTTCAAATGGTATAGACTAGAAATAATAATTAAAAAAAACAATTGCATGTAATATATTTACTTCAAGTATTCATAAATGTGTAGGGCATAGTTTTAAGTTATATACATATAACGATACCGTACATAAATTAATTAATGATATGATCGATAAAAAATTAAAAACATGTTTACAAAAAGTTCAAAAAGCGTGGAATGGTAAAAAGCTAAGTAATAACGGGATTTTATTGAAATACCGATCGTAGCGTATCATCCAATTTCACACAAACTCTTTATGAAGTTACATGTAACTGTAAATAATTAGTTATTTTTAATCTAAATGTTCAAAATGTGTTTGTGAATGATGTGTGTCTATATATTTGTAGCTTGAAAGAGAAATTATATAATTTCAAATCGTTGCGAAATTCATTAACTAGGCATTGTTTTATTATGAATAGTGTTTTAAAAAACTAGAACGAAACCGATTAAATTCCCTTCAAAAATATATAATGGAGATATATATATATAAATATATATATATATATATATATATATATATATATATATATATATATATAGACACACACACACACACACACACAGTCATTTCCCTTACAGACGTCACATATGCTTTATGTAGGATGATGCTCCACCATACTTTAGATAACCAGCACGTGAATGTTCGTGTATAACGCTTACTAAATAGACGGGACAGGAACACTATCTACGACCCCAGATAACCAAAAAATGATGATTATTGAGAAGTAATGTACACAGTGACATACCTATGCTTCTTTTCTGAATCTAAGTTTAATTAATATCTTTATAAATAGACGTCTGAAAACAATTTTATATATCAGTAGGACAATTGCCCCGTGCATACCGCTAATGTTATTAGACAATGGTTAGACAATAATAATATTGAAACTGTCAGAAGTCCCGACCTTAATCCAATCGACAATATATGGGGTCTCATAGCAAAAAAATTAAATGTTAGACTTCGTACTGTAGAAGATATATGGGCAAGTGTAGAAAATGAATGGGAAGCTTTATCCGAAAATGAAAATTTAGCACACCATCTTGTTCACTCTATGCCTAGAAGATTAAACGTAATTAAAAGTAATTGCAAGAAATGGTGCTATGAGCAAATACTAATTTAAGTAAATTTTAAAATAATGGTATATTAGTTCTGTTAAGTTCTGTTAAACAATAAATGTGTTAACTATTGTTGAAGTTTTCTTTAGTTCAATGTTACCAAGTAACAGTTAGAAAAAGCCTCATTTACTTTAACGAAATATTGCCAAAATCGTGCATAGCAGTTGTACGCTTTTCGTTTGAATAGAAGCGTACTTTCTCTCACTAGACCCCAAATGTAACCCACATCATGTTTCCGTTGTATTGGCCTAGATAATGTTGTTTGAAGTCCATGATATCTTGATGAAAACGTTCTCCTTGTTCTACTGAGAACGTCCCTATGTTATTTTTAAATTTATATGAATATGCAGCATATGTAATTTTAGAGACATTCTGCAACCCATGGTTTTAAAGGCTTCTAACATATTATTAACTAGTTCTTGGTAATTTTCAACGTTGTTATTCCCTAAATATCCAGAAACTACCCCCTTAAAACTTTTTTGTTAAGCACTATTAAGCACTCATTAAGTAACTTGACGTGTAAAGGCGGCATTAATAGATTTACAGGTTCAGCAATAGGTTCACATTTAACGTTTCGTTTCCGAACACAAAATTCGGTTCTTAATGGCCATGGTCTTTGATGTTAGTATCGATCATTCCCTCTACTATCCCACAAACAGAGATAACACGGACATTTTGTGTATCCACACTGTAGTCCTATTAAAAATCCTACCAAGTCTCAAATGAACTGCCACTTTATACTCTTCCTATTTTAAAGCTTCGAGTAAAATTTTGACACTTTCATAGTTTATTTTCAGATGTACAGAATGAGCGACTGGACGAGTGTATGTAATAAAACTGCTTTCAAGCTTTTCTTCGAACTGTCAATAAATAAACGCCACTCATTGGTAATGCAGGGCATCTCAGTTTCTTCAAACAAACCTATGTCTATCAATAACAAAGCGTAGCAAATGTCTAATGCCGACTTCGTTGATCTGTTATTTTGACATCATTAAGCAAATTCCAATGTTCTTATGCAAATTTATCTCTTATTAAGTCATAAACGCTTTCTCAGGTAAGAAAATTGGGTTTTTGTGGTTCCTGTGACAGTGCAAATTCTTCATTTTCAATATTTTTATTTGATCTCTGAGATTAGCTAGATTGATACAGGTTTAGGTAGTGAAAGTTGTAGGCTATGTGAGATTGGAACAGAAGATGAAGCAAGGTCAGGATATTCGATGGGTTTCCCATTTTTGTCTTGATCTTTTGATCTCGCCAACTTCTTGGTACTGCGAATTTCATATTCCGTTTCCCACGTCGATACCAACCTTATATAAATAAAGATAAAAATGAACATATTACAAACATTTATTTGCATAATAAACATTTCTTTCCCTAAAAGTTGTTTACCTTCTAAACATCTTTTGCAATTACTGCAAGCAACATGTGGAGCCCAAGGTTAGTCTAGATTCCGAACAGGGCAGATGAAATAAGCCTTGAAGCCTTGTAGGCTTCACAAAGCTTTTTATATGCGTTTAAATAAAATTTTATATCTCGTACTTTAATAAATGCTCCACATATGTAACAAAATGCATCAGCGTCATATTTACACTTTCTAGACGACATTTTCATCATTTGTCTTCTACAAAACAGGTTGTTTATCACCTAAGGGACATCTGTAGACGCTGTGTGACTTCATTTTTTGATACGATAAATGAAGAAAAGGTATTATTATCATAACTACCACAAAAGCAATCTTTTTAAGGAATATGGCTACTTTTTCTTTATTTTTAAGGATAATGAATAAAAAAATCATAAAATAAATTTGTGAACAAATTTTTCTTGTATTGTTGTGTAATTAGTTTCCATTTTCACATTTGTTTTATTACTCGACCATTATTTTGTCTTAACTACCATTTTATACTACAAAAACATATGCTTTCCGAAATCACACTAACAATTACATAATTCCACGTATAGTTTCGAACATCTATCTCTTTTGACGGCGTTTCATAAAATAGGAAAATCTAACACGTGTTATGAAATATGACGCACGTACATTTAAATTTTACGGAACGCTAGTTACCGCTAATATGCCGTAAAAAAGCCTCACTAAGTGTTTTCGAAATTATTTCTCACGTTTCAACGCAAGACTAATATTAAGTTATCAATTTTAGCGCTGGCACAAACTCGTTTACCCATGCATCAAGATGTTTATAAAAACCAATCACCTTTGCTAGAAATGCAGTCGCTGTCTAGATTTAATTTTCTCCAGCGCTACATTTGTTCCTTTATTTGTTATATTTTCGTTTCAATTACTACGGTTGTAATACAGCGGTTTTATGTTTCGCTTCCTGGCTCATTTCCAATAAACGAATAAATTGAAGCATTGCTAATTTATTTTAATGACCAGTTAAATATTGCTGCGTTAAGCGTACGCATGTGTTGCGTATAATTACGATAATGATGTACACCAAGTTGCACTGTTTATTTTCTCATACGTTCATGCGGAAATATTACATCTACTTAGAGCGTAATTCTAAAAGGCAATTTGGTGTTTTTGCAAACTAATAAAAAGTGTAGTGAGGCCGAGAAAATGGCATACGTTGATGAGCAGGCAGTCAGTATTAAACTAAATCGTTTGGTGCTTATAACAAAGTAACCGAAACTGCACTGTTTCACTTTAGATGCATAATGCTTATCATCAACACTAATTTTGTGACTGTACATGGTTAGTGGAATCAAAATAATTTTTAGTTCGACGTACAATCGAACAAGCACTTAGACGCTGACTAGAAATAATTATTAATAAATATGTAATGTGTCATGTACACTTAATTTACTTAACCTGAAATTATACATTGTGTAACATTCGCATATGAATACATGAATTAACCGCATGCATTACTGACATTATAAATTAAGCTTCGCCGTATTACTTAAGGATTGTATGTGGCGCTTTATAGTAATTGTACTTATAATCGATATGCCAGTTCGATTGATTTTTGCTCGAATCGGAGACCGTGTTGCAAATGCCCCGTAAATGCGAGCGATTTACCTAAATTGTGCAATATCGCGTTCCCAATACCATTTTGTTCTCGGCTCGTTTATTCACGCTTTGGTTTCTTTGCGAGTACTTCTGACATTTACTTGAATTGTGGCTAAAATTGCGACGCACGCAATATTTCTGAGAAATTTGAACGAGGAAAGCTGGTAGATTGTGCAATAAAAATGTAGTAAAGTAATCTCATGCACGGCAGAAGATAAAAAGTATATATTAATTATATAATCTTGAATCCATAAAAATAATGTCATATTAAATCAGGCGTAACCCTTACGTTGTACTTATTTCTTAGAATTATAGGCAGATGCATTTTGTTCCCATACACATCACCCATCACATTTGTCAAAAATAAAATCTTACGTGAATTAGCGTAGAATAAGCGCATGAAAATTGAACGTACGTCTGCGGTCTCGGTCGCTTTGTGTTCCTTACATGCGTCAAGTTTTTTCCTTTCATGATGTATTATGTGATAATGCGCGAACCTATCATTTATCGATAATTAAGCCACGAGCGGCGGCGAATAAAAAGTAATTACGCTTGTACGCAGCGACTGCGGATTTTCCAATTGCATAATGCAGTAAGCCTATTAATTGCAAATTTATTCGAAATCTGCACCTATTCCGATCCTCAAGTTGGGTTATTTTTACTTGCGCGATCTCATAAGGTCACGAATCACACGTTTTTTTTTTCAAACGTATGTTCCCTGCGTTTGTGTAATTCCCGCGTACCGTTTGAAGACAAATCCGGCCCAATGAATCTTAATCGTGAAATTATGGCGGCTCGTTAATTAAACGAGCCGCGAGCGTAAAAACGCAGCCTTCAGATTTCATAAGGATTAGTTGTTACTGAATAATTTTAAGTGGACTTGTTATTGCATTGAAAATGTAAAAAAACACCTTGCTCTTAGAACTTGTATAGATATATATATATATATATACATTGAGGTGTAAGATTAGACCATCTTTCGTGTAAATTTTACATTTTTCTGTCATATTTGACAAGACACATTTTCAATATATATATATATATATATATATATATATATATATATATATATATATATATATATATATATTGTTATTGAAAATGTGTCTTGTCAAATATGACAGAAAAATGTAAAATTTACACGAAAGATGGTCTAATCTTACACCTCAATGGTGTAGTGAACATTAATTAAAACAGGTCCATGAAGACTAACTGGTGGATCGCTAGACATTATTGTTTCTGGGTTATTACCCTTCGTCAGTAGCGATTACCAAGAACCTTAGTTGTTGAAATACCTTTACTTTGATGGCCACTACATGTAAAGGTATTTCAACAACTAAGGTTCTTGGTAATCGCTACTGACGAAGGGTAATAACCCAGAAACAATATTGTCTAGCGATCCACCAGTTAGTCTTCATGGACCTGTTTTAATTAATGTTCACTACACCATTGAGGTGTAAGATTAGACCATCTTTCGTGTAAATTTTACATTTTTCTGTCATATTTGACAAGACACATTTTCAATTTGAATTGTTTTTGAACTTAATTGCAGCAATCCTTTTATATGTTGACACTGGACATTTGACAGTCGTCTTGTTTACTCGCCGCGAGGTGTTAGACAAGGTATCGTCTTGTCAGTGTTCTGTTGTCAGTGGTTCATTAGGAGTGATTGGCTCGCGCCAAGAAGTTTTGATGGCCATTACATGTAAAGGTATTTCAACAACTAAGGTTCTTGGTAATCGCTACTGACGAAGGGTAATAACCCAGAAACAATATTGTCTAGCGATCCACCAGTTAGTCTTCATGGACCTGTTTTAATTAATGTTCACTACACCATTGAGGTGTAAGATTAGACCATCTTTCGTGTAAATTTTATATTGTTATGATATTTATGTATAAACAGATAAACCATGTTAAGAAAATTAGTAGAAAATGGGTGAGGTGAACCAGATATAGTTTATGATGAGGTCACATGACTTTAAAAAAATGTACATACATAAACACACCCAAAACGACAATAATTTTCCGGAATCCAAATACATCAGTACATAAAATTACACATTGATTTAATAAGGAACATTTAAGTACCAGTCAATGGTCTACGACTTTTAGTGTCATGTTGTCTTCTATACGCTTTAAGTCGCTTGTGAAATTTTTTAATAAAAAAGTTGCTAGTGGACGACCTGTTTGCAATAAAATTGGCAAGTAACGGTGTATGAACGTCAAATATAAAGTGAAGTGTAGATACAAGTGTTTAATTTTTAACAAGAAATAAAGAAGAATAATGCAGTGTTATTCGAAATCGATCAATACTAGGAAACAAGCGCAAGTGTACAACAAAATTGATACTCCGTCTATCTAGAAATACATTAACAAATCAGTCACAAATAGGAATATAGAAGAACTTAAAAGATATTTCGAATATTTCTAAAACTTTAATATTAGATTTAATAAAGCTGTGTATTAAAATTAAAACTAAAGGTTTATAATTATGTTAATACAATTGCAGTTACGTTTATTTCGGTAATAAAGTAAATTTACCATAACATTTCAAAGTAATGCATATAGAATGGTACTTATGTGTGTGTGTGTATGTGCAATTATATATTTATAGCATCTGTAACCAAAATTACATAGCACTTCATTTATTCATTCTGCATTTAGCTAAACGTGAGTGTTAATATATATGATTTCCTGTGAACCTGTTGATTCAAAGCTCTTACATGGGTAAACAATTATGTTTATTGACGTGACGTTATTCGTGTATTAATTTGATTGAAATAGGTATTTGAAACAAGGTTAACTAATGTTCCCTCTTTCTTGTCAAGGGTAAAGGATATATGCTGACTCGCAATGCCCTAAATTTATGGTGCAAATTTCAAATTTTCTCAGAAGTTACAAAATATCGACGTATTTCCAAAATCTTTGGTATTACCGTTATGAACACATTAATGCATACTCTAACAGTGACCATTTATCCATAAAAACGCGAAAACGTTTATTTTATATATGATTTTTTAAAATTGCTCCCAGCGTGTCCTCCTTTAGTTCTATCATTTGCTATTAAATATGTACATATGTTTTAATGTGTTCTCGCTTTTTTTCGCATATTTGCTATACAATTCTTAATAGAACTAACTGTCTACGTTTCGATGGAATTTGATCCGTCATATTCATGGTGCAGTAGCTTTTTTTCGTGAATCGCCGTTGTTGTCGAATGGTTACATCTATCTCTCAAGATTGAATTGTTTTTGATATGAGAATCCAATGAGAATCCAATATATCAAGCATTACATATTTCGAATTGTTAATATTTCGAAAAACTAGATGATATGGAGCTAGTTCGATCATTCTCAATGTTATCCTTCGAGAGTTCTTTGTGACTTAAAGATATCGATGTTTCCGTTTCCATTACATTGCTCAGAAACGTACCTGTTGAAAATGAAAATGAGAGATTAATTAAAGTTGGTTTGATTACATTGAGAAATATGCTTAGGACATAACAGGAAATCTCATCTGGGCCAGATTGATTTTAAGTTTATTGAAGAAAATTAATGTCGCTGGTATGCACGGTTTAACAAATAAATGATATACGACCGTTGAATTAAAATCTGAAGTAAATTGCCTGAAACAAACAAGAACAAGAATTGCATTAACTGATATAAACCATCGGCCAATTATCACATGAATGATCAAATGAACAATCAAAATTACCTAGTGGTAATACCACGTCAATCTGTGTAATAATTAAAAATTTGACAGATTATAAGTAATTACAATGATTTAATAGAAAATACGGAAATTACGTAACCATAAAAAACAAACACATTAGACTTGCCACTCGTGTTAAAATTAAATTTCCATTCTATTTAGCCTTCCAGCTACAATTGCGTACGTCGAGGGAGACATGTTTACGAACGAATAATAACATATTGCTGGTACGTTAATACCGTAAATGCAAATTTGTTTAATAATCAATTCAAGCCACTAACACCTTTACATTATTAATATAAGATTACATTATAAAACAATTTGTGCCAATCGATTGCTGCTCCGATTGCAGACAATAAAAGTAAATATTTAGACATTAATAACCTAATGTTCATATCGGGTGCTAATGATTATATTGCAGGTGATTATACCAATTTATTAATTACGATGGAACTAACGATGCAACAATGTCGCAAATCATTATAGTATTGCAGCAGTAGGTAGAACTCTTCGTTAAATTCACCGCCGTATCAGTTATGAGAATACGATTTTCGGACTTAAATAAAAAAGAATATTTTAATCACTCAACTTGCCCACATTTGTTGCAATTTCGTATATTACAATTCAACAAAAAGTCAAAAGTAAATCAAAATTTTGAATATTCACTAAAATGGCCAGACGTCTATTCGTAAACTTCCTAAACTGAAAATAATCTCATACTGGTTACAGTAATCGGCCTCAAAAGTAGCCTACCATTCGAAAATTCGTTTTGTTTGTGTTTGTGGACATTATCAAAAAATCATTTCCGGAAAATTATTTCGGGGAAAAGAGTTACTCTTCCAAGCGTCTTCATTAAGTTCCATTTACCACCGTATTTGTCTCATTTCATCGTTTTGGTCTTATTCTCATTCGTTGTTTGTGTTGTCCTTGTTGCTGTTGCCCTTGCTTCATACATAGAATGAGTAGTAAGTTTGAAAACAACAGGAATAATACCCAATGTGAATTTTTACTTTAATGGTAATTTTTGACTCGTAATAGTTAATATAATAACAGGTCATTTTGAATGCGAAACTAATAAATAAGCAATTATACGCTGTCACTATTATTTATTTATGATCTATGCTAATGTAAGACAATGTAAACAAATGTAACATTGCCTTAAATAAATTTGATTTGACAGTCACAATCTGTACATAATATTGAGTGATAAACGTTCAGATTCAATCGCGCATTGTAATCGGCACAAAATGTGTAATGATACTAGACGAACCATCATAGAAGTGTTAATGCGCTGTAGGTGAAACGATTATGTCGTACAATCCAAAAAGGAACTGAAGGAATAAATTCGCACTTGGTGGTTAATGAGTTCGAATGCGCTTGAGCAGTTGATGACTCCGACCAAGCCGCAGCTGTCACAGGAAGAGCACGCTGCGTCATGACTTGCGAAATCGGCTCATCTTCGACGGAAAAATGCGCGTTTGTTAGAAAATGAATCGCAATACAGTTACGATCGAGAAAGAAGTCGCATTTACGCTTAAGAATTTCTACCCTTTGTCGCTGTGTCTGCCGTGAATCGCCATAATAAAGCGATGCCGTTTTATTTAAATAACTTAACGTGCAATCAAAAGCTAAGCAAACAGTCATTCAGGCCGTAAATGTACAGGATGCCCGGAATAATGCATGCACGCTTCATTATTTCAAGAAAATAGTTACTGGGAATCGATCGTCATTATCGAGAAAATTTCAATTTTAAAGCATAAACTAATTAGTGGTATCTGATTCTGAACCTGCTCGTAATGCTGTCTTTAGAATGAACGTACGTCATTAATGAAACTAGAATATAGAATTATTCATACGTAATAAATAATTGCATTAAGCAATGTTTTTAGGGATTATTGATAAATGGTTTAAGGAATATTATACTTGTAATAATAGACTGTGTTAATTGAATTATTTAATTTTGGAAATTATTTAATGGTACTTAATTGGCGAGACATTCCTTATACTATAAAATTGTTTTTGTAATAATAAATCTCCTTATACTATATAATTGTTTTTGTAATAATAAATCAGCTATTACTATTTCTATAATATTTCAGAAATGTTTGTCAGGAATGAATATTATTTCTACATAGATCTAACATTTGCCAAATTAGTCCAAATAATGGTTACAGTTCGTCTCTACAATTATTTCATTATCTTCAATAAAAAGAATATCACCCTAAAAGCTCATTCCTAATCGTAAAAAGACCTTTGCAGGCCATGGCTGGCTTGGTTACATCAACTTCCTTTAATCATTCCTATCCAATGTTGGCCAACCCGACTCAACCCAACCCAATCCTTCCTGTCGGCTACAATATGATATAAGACTAGCTTTTGCCCGCGGCTTGGGGTGATATAGATTCACCTTTTTTACGATCCTAGTAGTAATGAGGCCGCTCTGGGTAAAGTCTGCGGGCATCCAAACAACACGAATTATAACAATCATTACATCTGCTATTCCATGGAATTGAAGATCGACATACTTTAAAGACTTCTAACGAGTCTGCGCACAAGGCCTGGACTTACTGGAAAAGGACAAAAATTATGAAACGCATTTAGAGGAACCTGCATTGTACAATTCTCTTTGCTAGCTGCAAAAATTATTTACCACAATGTTAGTTTTTTGTTAGATCTCTGATTCGTGAAGTCATCCAATATTTTAGTGTACTTACGCAGCTAAAATATTTATAGTACTTCTTTGTATACTACATTCTAGGTTGTGTCCTCAGGTGCTAATATGACCAGGCTGTTAGGTGAACTAACTCTTGAGCAGGCGACATAAAACTCGCCGTGCGAAAATCAGTCCCTCCTAAGAGCAATTTCCGCAGTTTTCAGTGACTTATTAATCGTCATTGCGAAACAGACCTTAACTGGAAAGTGCAGCATTTTGAACTCAATGGATAATCCAACGGTATAAGTCGTATTCGCGGCATAAACACAGATTCACCTCGAGCACAGCCAGTAAATGTATTGGCCTCAACCACGATTTTATGTAAGGCTTTCGCACGCAACCTGGCCCCATTGCACCACTTGGGCGAATTGAGATTTCGCAATGGCATTACTGGAGCAATCACTTTAAGGATAAGTGGCGGCATACTAGGTGGGTTTAGAGAATGTAAAAACTCCACAGAATAGAGTACACCATCATACAGTGTCTCGCAAACTTGTACTGGTATTCTGCACCTTCGAACGACTTCAACAAAGTTTCATTGATCAGATAAACCTGGTCATGTTTAGGTGTCAAAATCGCACGTACACACAGCCACTCCATGGATTTACTATGTAAATTTTGGACATCCGGGTATATTCGGGCTATGAGATCGTCAAGAGTTGACACAACTGTAGCAAGGTCCTACGGGATCGCAATTTTGCCTTCTGATTCCGGATATTCTCCATTTCCTATTTGAGGGAGAAGATCGGAGAATTGTCCAGCACAAACATAGCCGTTCAAATGCACCCCCATATTTTGTTAAGTTGGATCTTTAATAAGAGTCTGACTGAAGTCTCCAGCTAACAATACGATCACGCCCCCCCCACCCCACAGATGTCATCGTTTCCTTTAATGTCCTATAAAGTTTTGTTAAGTACTTCGAAACCTCCTTTATGTGCCATTGTGCTATAAGTTTAAAATTGCAAAGTACTTGTGCCGCATTACTCTGCTATGATATGTTACAAAGTGGCGTTTCGGCATGGATGAGATGTAGCAGTAACTGGAAGGCAGCTTGAGCTGTTTTCCTTCCATCCAACAGTGTTGCCGGTATCCCTGACGATACGACAGCTAGGGAGATGCCACGGTTACTCTTACTTTAGAAAACGGCAAATTAATAAGGAAAGTCTTAACCGTGGCGCCAGGAGTAACATATTTGACCATGTTTTCCTCGACACTGCCAAGGATCTGCTGGTAAATGTTAAGCTGTCCACTCCTAACTCATAACTCCTAAATTAATTATTCGAGGATTCCAATTTCTATAATAAAATTAAAATTCTAAAATATAAATTGCTTTATAATATCACACAATAAGGAATATTATTGTAAGGCAGTTAAAAGCATTTTATTCTATATTCATTTGGTATCCATTTATTTTATTAAAATTTTAAAGAATATTTCATATTTCGAGCGAGACTGTACAACATAACATAATACCTAAAGAATCATTGAAAAGCTCTTGTTACTCATCGACTAGTAATGACAAATATAACGGTCAAACCCGTGAACGAGTTAAATCGATTGAATAGATTCATTTTATTAAATTGATTCAGTATCACTAATCACTGACTGATTTTGTATATTTGAAAGAATGCTA
Source organism: Geotrupes spiniger (assembly GCA_959613385.1). Taxonomy (NCBI): domain Eukaryota; kingdom Metazoa; phylum Arthropoda; class Insecta; order Coleoptera; family Geotrupidae; genus Geotrupes; species Geotrupes spiniger. Next base: position 30,393,886 of record OY390737.1, on the reverse strand, counting down.
GAAATGTTGCATTAAATCGAACTGAAATACAAGGATGATGAGTGGTCAACAAATAATAATTTCGTAATCATCTGTTCCTAAGAGTAAAATATATAAATCTTTCTCGTGTTGCATAGGCTTATAAAACATCAAGAAAAATCTCTTTGCTTAATGCTCTTGCGCTGTGCGTCATACCCGTTTACATGCGCACTTTGATTTACAGCTTTATATGCGAAGATTGCATCTTCGAAACAGGAAATTAAAAGAATAAACACTCGCTCGCCACCTATAGACTGTTATTACTTACAAATTTTCCACTTATGGTCTGAAGATAACGATAATGCCGAATACCATTATAATTCGTTTCATATTTAAAATGCGAAAATCATTACCCACTTCCCGGGCAATTAACGTAAAAGGTAATTCGTTTAATTTGCTTACATTAGCGTTTTATTTTTGCTACAATAATTCATATAACTGGATAGCAAAAACACGCTCGAGTGAGTATAACGAATCTGTTTACAGGTAATTCCTTAACGTGCAAAGTCTTCAGCGTGTGTGCACCCGTAATAGAACGGCCGATTTATGGGTTATTATTACGTTTGATTTTGTTGATAGATGCGTTCACGTCGTCCGCATATTCATTTAATTATTAATGGCTGGCTAGTGCATCGGGGTCGTGATTTGATTTCAATAAATTGTCGAATGGCGCAAGCAAATAATTTGTGATAACATCCTTTTCGTTTCACGGCAGCCGGTGTTGTCAATCGTGCTAATTAAAATACCTACCCAGTACACGGAAAATCATTTTAACATTATCGATTCTGAATCCAGCACAGTGTTATTCACGGATGAGTAATGTATTTTATCGCCGCTTCCTAGTTGGTGTCAAAGCTGCTTTTGTTTGAATATAATTTAAATAGTTTATCTGATTTTGCAAGTGCGTATCATTATTGTTAAATGTTTGCTTGTGTACGTTCGTATACGCTACTGATCATTAAAAATGTATTTTATTTCTTCGCAAATGTCAAGTAAAGGAATTTATTGTTACAGATTGCAGCAGGGGCGAGGAGCACAATCGCAGAAAGGCCAGTATAATCGGTTATTAAGCATGCAGTATGTAAATTCGTAGAAATTATTGTTGGGAAATATCACATTGAATGGGCATAAATAATTGAATCGTCGTCAAATGCTAATCCGTTGCCCTAACACTTTCCATAGAGACCATTTGTTTTGCTTAGAACTACACATAAAAAATATATAAAATACTTTTAGGATTATAACTAAATTGAAATTGAATACTTATAATCCAAGGAAAATTTGAAAATCTAGATTTTTCTGATTATCAAAATAAAAGAAATGCTACTTATGAAAAGTGGTATTTGTTCGTTAGGAGGTAGATGTGTTTATTACGTCATCTGCACGGAATAAAATCAACAGGACCAACTACAAATGCGCTTGCTAAATTCATAAATATTTTAGAAAACAGTTCTCAATGCTTGAATCTGTATATATGATCAGCTTGACAAAGGTGTCCAAAATGAGAGTCGCTTTAAATCTACTCCCATGTTTGAACGCAAAATCGAAATGTTTCCAATTCTTCTCATAGCTTAAAAAATTTAGACAAGATTTCATACGTATATAACATAATTCTGTGTTTAGTTCATAAAAAGTTCACAAAAGTTCACAAAAGATTTTATATATAAATCATCAGCCTTCTTCACTTGGACAATATTTGCACTGTATAATGTTTTCGTCTACGACGCCATTACCAAATTGCACTAAATGCCCTTGGTTCTATTTAAAAACATTCATTTCCTTATTATTTTTTAGATAACTTTGATTATATTTCCAAACGGTTGTTGGAAAATTATGAAATCGTGAATATGATTGTACTATAAATTCAGGGTCAGTTGAATATAACAATACACAGTTACTTCGACACGACCAATTAATCAAACACCCCTTGTGGTAATCCTTCAAACCATTCAAACTTATTGACATTTGCCTAACCAATGAGAATGTTGATTTGAAATATTTCACGATATCCTTGCTGTGATATCCTATTGCGAATTTACATTTTACATTTCATTTCTATTAACGTCTTGTGACGTTGAGACCCCTTCTCTCCATCCCTACCATCAATCGATTGTTCTTTTCAACTACAACTTTTTGTTGCGGTGGATAAATTCATTGTGTCTAAGTATCTTAAATATTCCTTCAGTTGCTTTCCTGTATATTTAACAACACAGTCTGATGGAATGACTTTTAGCTTGTCTTCGATTTTAATTTAATTTCGAACTATTCGAGAGGAATGCGAACGACGTCAAAAACGTACAGTGACGAAAAAGATGTAATAAGTTGTCATGAGGCTTAACAAGCTAGGGAAACAAATTGACACACAGGATACTTGGGAAGTTAAATATCAGCATTGGCTTCTAATCTGGTTGTCGAATTCTTTCACTCAGCTGATGCCAGAAATAAATAAGTGACTCCTATTTCCAGCCCCTATTAGAGCGATCCGCGGTTATGATTTGTTAAATACTTATGTTCGTTTTCATTTCACGACTGGAGCTTATCCTTCTTTAAACAATGATCGATAACATAAGCACACATAAGAAATATTATAGGTTTTTATGCGTATGTCGTTAATTCTAAAAACCTTCGACGAAACCAGTTGAAATTCCTTGTGGTTGTTATTATCTGTCAATAATACTTCAGTCTTCGTCACCAGATGGCACATGTGTAATCTTACCTCATCGTAATTCGAAAAGTTGTTTGAAGTGAAGGTTATGCAGTTACCTTTAATATACCTTTATATATATGTGTTGATTGTATATCGTGATATAAATATGTCCTAATAGTCTTTATATGCATATGTTTTGAATGATTGAATACGTCATGTTCATATATGCTGGGCATAAGTGATCGAGGTAATATATTATGACGGTGTTTTATTTAACCAGAATCCAATTAAAATTTAATTATTATAAATTTGTGCTTATAATAACTACAATCGTCTTGGAATTAAACGTTAATTATGATTGGGAAGAATAATTGACCACTTAACTGGTATTTAAATGTATGGAAAACAATTTCACAAAAAATGCCTTTTTCTCATTTATACTTTAAACTGTTGGGATCAAGTCTAATACTAATTAATTATCCTTTTATCGATAAAAAATATTATAATATTTGTTGCCCATTGTTTAACATCTAATTGTTCCCTCCCCTTAAATTTCCACAAACAATTTTTTTCACCATTTACAGTAGATATTATACTTAGCTATAGTTTAGGTGTGGTGATCAATTTTGATCAATGGAAGTAGAGAATGTTTAGCACTGCCAGGGTATTAAGTGCCTTTATGAATAGCGACGTGTGAATATCGGCTTCTCTCATGAATTCATCACATACAATCAATTAGTGCTATGTAATTAGTAAAACGTCAAGCTAAAGCTAACTTCGAAATTCTATGTGTGTCCCTCTCATATCTAAGAGAGCTGGGGGACAGATATAACTAATAACACAAACGATAAGCAAGCTTCGATTATATTAATAGTTGCAGTCGTTTTACTAACGCGTTGATTTGTTGATCATTAATAGTTCAGCATTCAATCTCAAATTGTATGAATTTATTCCAATAAAATGTATTATTATCACAGTTACATTGCAATTTTTGGAAAATATGTTAATTTGAAAACAATCATGAATATCTCACGAATTGCTTAAGAAATGCAAAACACACATCGACGAAGCGAGAGCACAATTTAGAAGGGAATTGTACCAGCCATGAATTCGAGTAATTTCACCGAAGACTCGAAGCATGGCGTTTACTGGCGTAGTGCAACAATTTCTTATCGAGCACGAGAAAGGTGATGGGGTCATTTATATCTAGGGCAGCTCCATTATACTTTTCTACTTAAATTAATTAAATTGATACTTGAATGTAGTATGCGGAGGCTATAATTATTACCATTCTTCTTATCCAGAAAACAATCGGATATTCAGCGAGTGGCATGGATGGATCGAATAATTAAAGTGTGGTCATATAATAATAATGCTGCTTGAGTAAATAATGTTCCCAATATATTCGCTTCATATAACAACTTTGCATTACTAAATATTCAATCTTGAAAAATCCAACTGCAGCACGATATATTAACCTAGACTTGGGTTTGAATGTCAAGGTTGTTTTAATACCAATGCATCGAATACAAATGCATAAATATTTTTATTATGCACGCACATAAAAACCGCATTTGAATATACAAATTAACGACAGTTAACTGTTTAATATTCGTCCCTTGTTGCCAAGAGCTATCGAACTATCTTCATTCGTCTCTAGCACATATTAATGTTTTAGAATTAATTTTCAATTCAAAATGTTATTACCCGCATGATTCGATTCGTCTTTTCGTGCATTTGTTTTCGAAATTAATGTTTGTTTTGCGTTGTTTTCCATTTTTTATCATTTAATTTAGTTTCAATGATGTTATAATTACTTTTGTGTCTTTTTTGAGATTATTCAATATTTAAAGTAATTTGATTTGCCTTGGATAGGTTTGTCGGTTCTTGCTCTTTTTAGTCATTTACTCTTGACATTTATGACCACGCTAATAAATACATACAGATGAATACATACGAAACGAATTAGAGTATAGTGAATTGCGCACACTTGACGCTTGGTTATGTGAAACAGTCATTCGTTGATACGAAGACGTCACACTAATAATAAAACGAATAGTAAATTGTGGGACATCAGCTACTACACTTGACGAATAATGATACGTACATCAGAAATTTCTCTCGCCATTTGTTTTAACTCATAGAGGGCAATTGTAAATTCAAAGCAGTCGTTTTAAACCATAGGAATAGAAAATGTTAATCACTTGGATTTATTTTAAATTAACTAGCAAACAATTTAAATTATTTTTAATAGTGTACTATAAAACATTTGCGAATCTAAAACTTTGAAAATTTATATTAGGAAAGCTCGATGTTTGAATATTTATTATCCTCCTTCACTCCTAGCCACACAAATGACAAATTGTGTCGACATATGCATACAAATACAAAGGTATTCACCATGTGCAATCCCTACAAACCAGCGGAACTTGAGTTCCTAGAAAATAATTAGACGCAAAATAACTATACGAGGAATGTTGTAATCGTTGACTAGGTGAGGGCAATTATCAAAAACCTGGACTTCAAAGTGTTTCAAACATCACTGCTCAAGACCTCACAATTAAAGGGGAAAACAATAAACAGTGATAAACAGTCTGATAACCAAATATCAACCTGAGACAAAAAGCCATAATTACACAAGATCAGCAGGTAAATCAACACCTACAACAGATGGCAGTAGGTTCGCTGGAATAATAAATCCACTGATTAAACAAAAAGTGATCATGAGGATCTCTGTACAAATGAAAATACCAACAAAATTGTGCAACAACCAAATTCAGCAGAAGCACATAAAAATAAAAATGATTTTACGCCAGTTACGTACAAAAGCAGAAAGACCATAAATAAAATAAAATTGATCATGTAGACAACTTTTCGAGCGACGTACATCGACATAAAAAAACTAACCAAATTGCAATAATAAAATGGTCTCAGACAACAAGCAGAAAAGACAATATTTTCTGAAATTTTTTCACAAATGTTGCCCGTGATAATCTTTTCGATAATAAAACCTGCACAATTGCACCAGCGTCGTATATAGTATGTAATCTAATATAAGCAAAGCATTAAAATAAAAAAAAGTAGTACAGCCCTAGATGATATATCAATTAAATCAATAAAGTATATTAACGAAATAATGTCAGAGTCTCGAGCAAATTTATTGAATCTTTCAATATACAGTGGCATTTTCCCTGAAAAATTAAAGACTGCAGATGGTCGGCCTGTTTCGTGCCCCCTGTGAATTATCCCAGGAGGACGTACTCTTGTATCGATGTGAGTGGAAATGACGTACCCTCCTTACATGTAAATATTGTAGGTTTTTCCTTAGTGAATCTGGAATGCCCCCTTATACACCAACTATGAACAGCACAAATGTAACCGTGTAGTCCATGTAACTTTTGCGCAGTTCAAATATCTTTGTATTTGCCAATTTTTCAGTTTATTTTCTTACGGTATTGGGCTCAGCAGAGCATGGAAATTCCATTACATACATAGTCCGTGTTTAGTGTCCGTGCCTAGTTGTATGAAATGAGAAATTCCATAGAATTTTTTATATCTTATTGCTCGATATCTGTTGCGCATCAACACCATACGGTACGCTTAATTGTTCGTCAATGCCGCATTTACGTCGCCTGTGGCAATATAATACATTTAGAACAGGGTCGTATCTCCTAACGTAAAGTGTGGCTGTATACTACACTACATGATGACAGCAAGCGCATCAGTATTTCCGCGCATGCTCTACACATTACTTTACTGACCGGGAGGCCCATGACATTTTTACGATAGGCTAAGGTGTTCCCGTTTTGACATGCTATTATAAATCCTTCGATTTCCGACTTTAGCGACGACGAATTGAGGAATGAAAACGCCGATTTGCGAGATAAATCTTTGTCCTCTATGTTCTTTTAATGGTTTGGATACGTGCTGTTCGATCCCCGTTTTAAGAAACCTCGCTTTAATTTCCTTCCGGAGAGTGTTAACATCCAAATGCAGTAGGTTCTCAGCAGGTTTCGTGGAAATATGTGCATTTGATTGGGGAAGTTTTAGTTCTTCTGCTGTTGCTATACATGCCTTTAATATAAAGGCGCCAACGTCGTTTCGCTCGTACGCGACTACTATTTTTAGAAGCGCATCTGCTGACTTTGAGAGATGGTTGAATGTCAGCAATGCTGCTGTGCCGTGGGCTAACCTATTGATTTCTATTTTAATTCTTCATGTGCGCAGTAAGAATGTTGTATCGATGTTGATATCATTGAAAATATTTGTTTCAAATTTGCAATTTCGTTCTTAAATATAGTTTTGTTGCCTATGGGGTGCTTAAGAAGAAGGGTGCAGTACAAAAACATACATATATATAAAATTTTATGAAAAATGAATTCCATCCAACTCTTCATAGCAAATTTTAGTTCACTTGAGACATCTGCTAATACGAATCACAAATTACTATGTAGTGCAAATATATGTATAACTAAATATATATCCTGCAACAGGTTTTACCCTGATTTATCCAATTGACATGAACGTACAAAAAGTTAATTACAATGTTACAATTACAACTACAGGTACATGAAAGTTACGAACGCGCCGAATTGACGACATTTGTTGCGTGTGTTGGTCGAATTCAATTAACCGCGTAAATTATTGCAACGAAATAATGAAATTAATATATCGAATAGTTGATGCACTCTGCGTGTGGTGGTGGTTGGATGATGTCTCGCATGTTGCTTGATGTATTTTCAAGTTTAGCGTGGTATTTATTTTATTTAGCGCCAGTTGTCCTTATGCATTCTAATGGTAGTTTCGTTATATTAAATAAACGATGATCATAACATTTTCATTCCAAACATTTATTTGTTTTATTTCGTGATTCGCTAGCATTGTTTCAGGTTAATTAATGCATATGTAATTACTGTATAAAAATGCATACAGTGATTACTTTGACATTTATTTAAATGCAGAAAGTATTAAATTATAATTATCATGTGAAACATTGTTGACCATAATTTCATACTTAAACATAATTATTATTGTTCATATAATATTGATTTTTCAATTATATGGTTAGCGTTAAATTAGTTTCTTTTAATTAATATACAACAATCCACGTTTGCTATCTAGCTAAGATTTTGCATTTTGCCATTTCATAAGTAATAAGTTATTAGCGTATATTGTTTGGTTTTAAAGTGCAATGTAATATACGAGAGTTTAACTACGCGTGTGTTATTTCACAGGGAGCTTATTGATTGAAGACGAATAAATGAAAACTAATAGTTTATCATTCAAGAAGTAGTAATGACTCAAGAAGATGAAGTTTTCGAGTGTCGTAAATCATCTATGTAATCTATATAGGAGACTAACTTTTTCTAATTGAAAATTATGATATCTCTTTTGACAACTCCAGGATCACCATGATTTAAGGCACTGCTTTAAATGCTGATTTGTGATTTGTTATGAAACGGTGAGTAATGAAAAATAGGTTATATGACCATCTTTAAATAATTCTTTGACTATGTTTGGGAATTAATTAATTATATTAGTATTTTATGAAAAGTAATTCTATTAATAATTAATTATTATTTGGTAGTTACGTAAAAGCTCTGGAAGCATATCCTGTTGCTATTGTATGAGACACATAGGTGATTAAGATAAAATTTTAAAACTTTTTATTATTTACCATGGACAAAATGCAGTTTTACTAAACACTGAATAGAAGAATAATGTAAAACAATCAATAATTTCGTATACACAATAAATAGAAGTAAATGTCGCACATGAAATAAATCAAAAGGTTCAATTCCCCTGCATATCACGACGATTACGTCCTAATTAATCGACGCAGCTATTTGAAACTAATTAATTGAATTGATCGTTTACTCGGTGGACATAAATGATAAATCTACTCAACCACGACTTGAAGTATTTGTAATCGATCACTAATGCGTGATAAATACACCCAGCAAATTAAATATTTATCTCGTATCTTACTATTAATTTATAAACAATTTCGGGATTAATTGTTCCATAACCCAATTATAATTCAATTATACGGTCAATCAATGCATGAAATCGGCAAATCGGCATGTCCATGTCATGCGGTTGTTATTTCGCTATCGCACGGCGGCGGCGCAACACTTGTTGCCGATCAACCGGTCGTTTTATTTGCATACAGCTCATAATTTCTTATACATTATTGATTTTTAATCAATCAAACGAGTCGATAAAAGTCACATTCGAATCGGCCGCAAATCTAATTTCGCGTCGACGCGGCCGTCGCCGCCCGCGATGATTTGTACGCAACCGTAAAGCAAACTATATTACACTTTTTTCGCGCTTTAAATCCGTTTTCTCGTTTAAGTCCAAGTTTCTGCTTGCGCTGCGTGGAATTTCCATCGCGAACATGGTTGTTCCGGATGCAGTTTTAACTTTGCGCGATTGAAACTACAAGTCGCAGACGTATCGCCTATCAAGGCAACGTTAAAACGATTGGTTAATTTGTATTTATTAACATTTGACTCCTCCCTTCAATGTATTGATAAAACGCCAATTTGATATGGTAACCATTCTGGTGCGTCTTTATTTTATCGGATAATTACATTTATTGATGCGATAAACCACCATAATTGACGCATAATTGTAGCTATTAGATAATGTTTCAAACATTAATCGAAGAATTAATGGTTGTGCCTAAACGAGGATGGGGGGTAGAGGGGGGGGGGGACATGAGCAAACTTATGAGGAAAAGACTATTGTAAATTAAAAGTCAATTCATGACAATAATCACTGATATATACAAATTTGTAGAAATACAATATTGATGGCGAGTTTTTAAACATCAGCCCTGTCGGGCTTCTCATATCTCATTGCTCTCCTCGCTTACGAGTATTTCTAGTCATACAATTAAATAGTTATTCGAACCTTGAGAATGTTTTGCAAATTATACTCGTATAGTTCATAGATATGCCCATGTATGTCCACGTGTTTATTTTGTGTTTCCTTTTATTTAGATGACTTATTTTTGTGTAAAGTATTTATTCGTCCGATGACGGACAGAGGATAGTACTCCCCCACCACGGTCGTACAGGGGACAGTTTTTAGGAAAGTAGGGGAGTTAAGAACAAAACTAAGACACACGGGTCTCTGTGTGTGATTCGCTACCAGTCAGCCAGTCTCTTCACATTAACACGGTTCAGTTTCTTTTTTACGTCTTTTGTTTGTTGTACATAATGTATATGTGTTTGTAATAAAAAAACAATTAAATACATCGAGCATAATTCCGTATTTACGGTGGTCCTTCGAGAGGTTCCGGCTTAGATAACAGATCCAGCGTAGTATCTAGTGGTCGGACGGAACGCAACAAAACCATTCCGGTATCAATTCGAAATAAAACATTTTGGTCCATTCGAGAAGAAACAATATGCATAACTTTATTCTTCGTTTAAATTTGTATGGAGACCTAATTATTGCAGTATCAGTCGGTATCATATTGTATAACTTCGGGCCAATGTAAGAAAAGTGATGCTTACGAATTTGTTTATTTTTGGGATGATTAATTTATTGTTTACTTGTGCCCTGGTCTTGTCGACATGTTCAATTTTTGAATATGAATTTTAGTTCATAGATATGCCCATGTATGTCCACGTGTTTATTTTGTGTTTCCTTTTATTTAGATGACTTATTTTTGTGTAAAGTATTTATTCGTCCGATGACGAACAGAGGATAGTACTCCCCCACCACGGTCGTACAGGGGACAGTTTTTAGGAAAGTAGGGGAGTTAAGGACAAAACTAAGACACACGGGTCTCTGTGTGTGATTCGCTACCAGTCAGCCAGTCTCTTCACATTAACACGGTTCAGTTTCTTTTTTACGTCTTTTGTTTGTTGTACATAATGTATATGTGTTTGTAATAAAAAAACAATTAAATACATCGAGCATAATTCCGTATTTACGGTGGTCCTTCGAGAGGTTCCGGCTTAGATCAACAGATCCAGCGTAGTATCTAGTGGTCGGACGGAACGCAACAAAACCATTCCGGTATCAATTCGAAATAAAACATTTTGGTCCATTCGAGAAGAAACAATATGCATAACTTTATTCTTCGTTTAAATTTGTATGGAGACCTAATTATTGCAGTATCAGTCGGTATCATATTGTATAACTTCGGGCCAATGTAAGAAAAGTGATGCTTACGAATTTGTTTATTTTTGGGATGATTAATTTATTGTTTACTTGTGCCCTGGTGTTGTCGACATCTTCAATTTTTGAATATGAATTTTGATTTTATATACATAATACCATTTAAAGTAAACAGCTCCATTATAGAATAGCATAACAAGACGCTAACCTTAATATAATTAACCTATTACAAACTAATATAATCTCAGGTATTCACTTCAACTATTAACATCAAAATATATTCTCACCGTGAACAAAAATAAATATGATTAGTGATTTTACATTTTAACTCAGCTTAATGGTAAATATTTGAAAATATATACACTCACATATCATATCATATCAAGTTTTTGCCGTCCGAGTTTACATAGATCTGCCCCTCGATGGTTCACACTATTTCTGTTAACTTTCGTTTTCAGGAATAACCCAGTGTTTTAGAATACAATTCTCTCTACAACTCAGTCCAAGAATCACTTTTGTACGCACACTTTTTATCACTTAATTAGAGGATCGAATAATTGATAGGACATCCTAGGAATTTCAAGCTAGTTTGAAATTAAAAAAATAACATAAGATAAGAAAGAAAAATAACGACCAACATAAAACTTAAGGACTTGATACCCCAAAAACGTCAATGAAATCGCTAAATATTAATAAACAAAGAAGGAAATATAAAATAACTGAAGACGTGGCACAAATATAAAATGGAATGGAAAACGCAACCAACACAGAGGTGCACTATAAGACGATTATTACGAAGTTCGTTCTGCACAAAAGTTTATATGTTTAAAATCCAAATTAAAACGTTTAAATTTTGAGCTTGAATTTAAAACATTGCGTACCTGTAAAAAATAATTCAGTTTTTAAGTATATTTGATATTTGATGATAAGAATTGCTTTTCAGACATTAATTAATTGCGTTAAATTATCACCCAAACCATATATAGTTTTTCTGACACGGGCACCTTGGCGACTGATAGAGCTATCCATCTGAATTATATATGCACCATAAGTTATGCCTAATTTCCTTTTATTAATATTGTCGTGGAGTCGTTTCCAAAATATTTCGCCAATCAAAATAAATTATGAGAAATTATGCCAAACAGTAATTTTTGGTTGATGTCATTGAATAGGAAGTTGTGAAATTTTATAATTTTTGTCTTGCCGAAGGATATGTAACGTTTTTCTTTGAGTGGTTACAAGCAATGTGTGCTGTGTATTGACCGATATCCAGTAATATATTTTCTACTGGCTGAAAATTTGTGATGAATGCCAATAATTATGGGACTTACCGACTTTACAATGGGCTGTGTATAATATAAAATAAAAATAATATATATAATTAAATATATTTCAGTTCAATGCAGAATATTAATAGCGGGTCTCCACCAATTCAGTTGCACTTCGCAATCAGTTTAGTTGTAAAAATTCAAAGTTTATACAACTAAACTGACTGTTTTATAAAACCTACTAAAGTAATGTCGAGTTTGGGGGTAACTCCTTAATTAAAATAGGGGTCATAAAATGTTTCCATTGCGGTATGGGGATTAGAAGATTTTTGCATAGACGAATAGGGATGAATATACTTATACATACAAACTACATCATAGGCAACAAGGAGGCAACGGTCAAAAGTTCGGTACAACTACACTCGTGTTGGAAAACTTAAAATAACCACTAGCAAGAATTTTCGACAAAGTAAAGAAGTTTGAGAGAGAGCAACCAGAATCATCTAGATTATTTTTCTCGGAGGAATTTTGAGAAAAAATGCATTATGGTAAAACTACTTGGCCAATCAATGTAACGCTCATTATATTTCAATCTGGCAATAACAGATTGCTGAAGTTGTTTGACTTTAATTTATGTTTTGTAGGTAAATAATTGTAGCTGTATACAGTAAAGAAAGATACATATCTTGTGTCGTGAACTAATCGTAATCGATCAATATTAATTATAATTGCCACTCATTTTTAATGTAACAAAGGGCATTAAATTAATTCAACTCCAGCATTTACTATATAAGGTATGAAAACCTAGTTAGAATATTCGACCAACGTTCAACTTAAAATAGTCAAATAAAAAGGAAGCATTCATCAAAGAACTGCATTGTAATTTCTTTGGTGAATGCTTAATACAATTATGTGACCATTTTATTCCTGCTGTTATGACAGATTATTTTTTTCGTTGCATTCAAGTAAGTGTTGGTGGAATACTCAACTAGGTTTTTTCAGATGTTCTAGGTTCTTGATTTTCTCTTAGCAGTAAATCCTGAAGTATGTAGAATGTCGGTGCACGATGATTTATCTATTATCATTTCTCAAATTAATGTTTGTTGCTTGACCTTTTTTTCATTTTTAACATTACTACACAAGTATTTCGTTTGACAACTGATTTGCTCACTACATAAGACCAGTATCTGTCCAATGATTTGCTTCAAGATTTTTTACATATTAATCTTTAACTGGATTTTTTTTCGTTTATAATAGATTTGTAATTTTTTATACGTATATTTTAATTCCGTGCTTACGTATTTTCCATTTTAAATATATTTTAAAATAAATAGCAATCAGTCAATTATTTGAATAACATATCCCTCAAGTAATGTTTCCACGGCACATAATTTTATAACAATCCATTAGTCAACCATTCTTTCGATTTATAATTTATCTGAAGACAACCATAAAGACAATTAAAGCGACACAATTAATCGACATAAAAAAATTATCTTAAACTCCAATTTGTAGAATCCAAAGCTTACAACTAATTTTAAATGATTTTGAATGATGTTTTGAATTCGACAAAACATATAAGCACGTAAAACCAAACCCAACCTTACCATATTAAAATTTAGTTGGTCCTATTCAGGTGGTTGCTTAAACGCCAATCTTTTATTCCAAAATATCGATGTCCCTGCACCAAGCGATTTGTCTATATCTACGTGAGTAGCGAAGAACAAACTCATCAATTAAACAGAACATTTTGAACGGGAACTCAAAAGGGCGCGACCTCACGCTTTGTGATTATGATTTGTACCATCAGCGTAACTTGATATCGATTTATCAGTTAAATCTACGTTATAAAATTTACAGGTACGTAAAATATTGATATGAAATTTATTTGTATTTTTAAAAACAGCAAAGTGTGAACTATTAGAACTAATAGTAATTTTCATTATCGTTTAATTTCGGGTGTTTTTTTAATTTAATTTTATTCTTTTTTCCATTTCGTGCCAATTTAGTTTGACTATTCGGCAAAAATGTATATTATTTTCACTTAGATACTTGGTTTATATTTTGCATATTGTTTAATTCAGTTTTACTTACCTTTGCTTTCTATCAGTACCCGCATTTACTGTAATTTGACTATTAAAACTTTTTATATTTTATATGTGAAATATGATGTAATTATGCATAGTAGAATATTTGATTAAACCTACCACGTTGGTATCAAATTGTTACATTGAAGAACTAAATTATCATGAAAGTTGTTCCAATCGGAACTATAAATGTGCGTCGAATTATTATGATTTTCGAATTTTAACATTTTGTGTTAAAAGTTGAGTTGGATATGTAAAATTAGAGGGTAGAATTTCAAATGTGTGTACCCATTTTTATGTTGGGGGAACAATCAAAATGAATTATAATTAATATTTGCGGTTTTGAATGTTGGTAAACGAAAAATCTTATTTATTCTTGACGTTTCATTTTACCCCAGACGTCGCTGTATCTACCTTCATGAACCGTAAGCTTGCTGTTTAAATTTCTTAATTTAATGTTTTTTCAATAAAATATATTTATTATTTTTACTTTATATTTTTTCGCGTGTTTAATTGTTGAGTTTTAGGTTATCTAACTATTGCCTTTTAAGATCTGTACTTTTATAATTTTACGATTTTATGTTTTAGCTTTCCTAATCCTGTTTCGATTTTTCACATTTATTTCATTATTTCTATGAGAAATTGTTTCCATTAAGCTGTAATTTGTTTTTATATTTATTTGTAACCGTTTTTTTCCGTACTGCATTTATTGTTTCATTTACTTACTATTCGTATATTATTTTTCATTCGATACAAGCAGCTACTTACTTGCTTCGTCAATCTGATATTTATTGTCGTTTTTTCTTTCTTAAATTATAAAGCGCTTCGTTTTTAAATACATGTGGTAACAATAAAGATGCCAACGTGAACTGGATGTACAGTCTCTCGCAAATCAAACTACGTTGAATTCGATTTTTGCAACAGACTGTATATGCTCATTAGTTTAGCATGCCATCACATCATTTGTCCTCGCTTCCTTATTGGTATAGTAGCAAGTGTCAAGGATGATTGATTTATTTCCAAAAGCTTTCTGATTTTACCCCAGCTTCTACGCCCAAACAATAGATTTTATATTAGGTAAAAAATTTTGAGAAATTCTATAAACACGTTCTGTTTTAACTATAATTGTCGCTAAATCACAATGCATTTGAAATATTAAAAGCACCTATATCGTCACTCAAATTCTAATTTGTAACCTACTTATTTTAACTTATCTTTAAAAAGTTTCACAAAATTATTAATTATTTTACATATTATATAATTTTATATTATTATTAAATGAACCCAAATTAAATTAAAAAAAAGTAAAATTAAAATTCGAAGGAAAAATAAAATAATATAGTTTTCCATTTGAAATCTAGCGAAGAACGTTCAACGGTAGCTCAAAAAATGAACGTTATTGAATATTTCATACAAGTTACGATTGACGATGACCGTTTCCTTTGTTTATTGCGGATTACGGCTACCGCATACATATAAGGATGCACCCATGCATCTGGCGAGAAATAGCGTCTACTAATCTATGGTACTATTATAGAGTGCATTTAACGGCAGTAAATTATAGATTTCTGTTTCAGGTGTCATGGTTATTGATGAGCCGAACCGATTGAAAAACGATACAAATATCACGCACGGCTCAGTGGGAGATACCATCAAGAACACGCCAAGATGTACGCTACTAACTCCTGCTTTATGGGAGTACCTCGGCGTCGGTTCATAATTTCGTTTCGGACGTTACATAATTTTCTGAAATAATTCCTCGGCTTCACTTTTAATTCGCTATTAATTGCGTTTATTATTATAAGCAATTTTTCCTGGTATGTAATTATCGTAATAAATTGTAGTGCATAGTTGTGTAACGTGTAAAAAATGCACGTACAGTATAAATGTAAATTCAAATATAATGATCGTGTGTAATTAATGACGTAATTAAATGCATGACTGTACGTATCTGTGTAATCTTGGGAATTAAGTTTAGAGAAGACGATTCGTAAAATCAAGTTTGTACGAGGTAATTTTTGTGATTTGCTCATTTCTTAGAACGGTAATTAGAGCAATTATTCACGTTCAATTCATTGAAATATGCTTATGGCATAAGGTGGGTTTGGGAAAAAAAACATTACGGAATTTTCACTTTTAATAATTGTCTCGCATTAGATTTCGTTTTATTTGCTCACAATGTGACATCGTCACAATTTATTAAAGTTAATCAATCTTCCTACTTGTATTCGAACTACACAAAACATGTTCCCGACAAGAATTAAAAGGAACGAAATTTTCCATAGAGACATGTAAAACTTGAATAATTTCATGGTTCTGTCAAAATTGAAATTTGAAGAATGGCTGAAAATTTGGAAAACGGGTGTTATTTTTACCCAAAATGTGTTTTTTGTAAAAAAAGTGCAATCGTTGAAATTCGTATAACATTAAGTAAATTTGGGCTACAGAATTATGCACCCTACATCTAGCCTCGCACCCAACGCGATGTCTGATTTATCCTTTTAAAGAATTCAAAATTTTTTAAAATCTACTATTCAAAAATTGGCTCAAATCAAAAGACTGTTTAATTACAAGCATGTTTTTATGCAAGTATTTGAAAATTAAAAATATAGATTGAGTCGATTCGATGTGGAAAGCTCAATGTGTAAACCTTTACGATGCATATATCGACATACATGTCCACTAAATTGAGCACTATTTACGTTATAGTCCTAGCTATTGGTAACAAACTATTTTTATTAAAACACAGTGACTTTTAATTAACACATTCCATGTCATAATTTTATGTTATGTGACTACAAATATTATTCTTCCTTGGCTCTTTCTAAATTTGTGTGTACTACATTTAAGTACGGGGCTACTGGGGCCAGAGAGATATACAGGATATGCATAATTGCCACATCTCTCATTATTTGATTTTACGTTTGGGACCATTGAGTCTTTCGAGATTCTAACGCACGTTCCCTGATCGGTTTCCTATTACCCAATAAACGGAATTTATTACGAGTCTACAAACTCTGTGACATCGTCACGCCCATGCGAAATGGCCAGTGTCTGTTTACGCTTTCATACGTCATACTAGCATTCTTTCCCATGATAAATTCATACTGAATGATAAATGATAAATATCCTTAATGTGTAAACGAAAGGAGTGCATTTTAACTTGTAATTGAACTCATCAAGTGTAACAAAAAAATGTTAAAACGATTTAAAAATTGCATTTAAATGTTTTGTCACATCCACTCTAAATAGAATAACGGACTGCGGCGACATTGTATTCATCCAATTGATAGTAAGCAAAGTTTTAATTTAGAAATTTGTTATTCACACAAGTATTTAAAATGGACACTATTGTTGACAATGACACTGAAACTTGCACTAAACAACACTCATGTGATTTAAAAATGACAGTAAAGTTACTAAATAACTAGCCTACTCAGTTACGTAGAATAGAATTATACTTCTAATATCCATTCAAGGAGTTTTGATCTGCGCAGGCCAGCAATCATTTAATTTTAAACCAATGAGATTGGACGATTCCATCGCGAAGAATGGTGTGACTCCTCGATTATATTTCAGATGTGCCTGGCGTTTCTCAATTCTAAATTGACGTGCATATCCAGTACACGCATTTAAAATTTTGCTAACGACAACGAAGTACTATTGTGAGCAGTGTGAATCCTGACAACTATTAACCTCAAAAAGTTCATGAAACGTCAAACGAAAATTGAATGGCCCGTATCTCAACACTAACAATGGCAAGTGACATTTTTATTTAAATTAGTTGCACCCCCGAACGATATTCAGATTTCAAGTTTTTTGTAAATAAAAATTATCGTCAAATTGCCGTTTTTGTGTTGTGCTTAAATACTTCGGTGTATAATTATTCGGTATCCGAATACAAATATAATTGTAATTAATCCGTAATGTGCACGTTACTATTGCTATGATAGAGTTTAATTGAATCCAACACGTTGGGTCGCTAAATATTTTGCTAGGGTGTGTATGAAGATTTGTTCAGCACAGCTTCTTCTCAACGCGTTAGATCTTTAATGAATTTGTTGTGAATAGTACTGCGATTTTTAATAATTTCCAACCAATGCAGGGGAAAACATAACGTTTATTTTTATATTTAAACAACTCAAGGAATTAGGACATGTCACGAAAAATTACACAACAAGTTTGTGATTTTTTCCAATGAGAGTGGAGAATTTTTATCCCATTTAAAATTATTGTGAATTATTCAGTGCAAGATCATATTTATTTGTTCATTTTCTTGTTTTGCTGCTTAAAACATAGTTAGTGTTTATTTGTGCATTAACATATTTGCTGGAAGCTGGTAAAATATTAGAGAAATGTACACTTAAATGTTTTATGGGCAATTTTATCAGCTTTTACTATCCGCATAATTGTCCTTTAACAAATTTTATTATGCTTAAAGCTCAATTATGGTTTCTCTTCCGTTCAAACCACCATATATTTTAATAAAGTTATATAAAACACAAATTCGCTAAATTATTACGGAAATGGATTGAATTCTATATTGAAACCGCTGACCATTGTAGTTATTTCTGGAAATGGTAGTTGATGAGTCATCTAATTCCAAACGTGATAACAAATTAACAAAAAACTGAGAAGAGGTGCGAATTAAAGTTACCTAAAATTTCCTGTCAATTCAATAATTATTACAATGTACATTTTATAGGTTATTTAATAATTTAATAATATTTAATGACCATAGTGTGGTTGTCACTTCCATCTCTTCGAGGGACTACCTTTTCAAACCAGATTTCTAGTTAGGTTCTATCTACTAACTAGCAGGGAATATTCACATGCATTTTTAATGTAAATAAATTGTTTTAAATTGTCTTCAAGACCCTTGGGAACCATCGCGCTGCAATAAACTAAGTAAGAGCAGTTGGTCACAGCACTATTTATCGCCGCATTCGCTCATTTAGATTGAGATCATACCGTCCAAACTCTCATATTCCTGTAACACCTCAGCACAAAGTAGCCAGACTTCAGTGGTGCTAAGCCAGACAACATTGGCTACGTAAATGGGATGATGTCATTTTTGTCTAATGAGTCTAGGTTTTGTTTATGGTACTCCGATGAACGTACATGTGTGAGAAGATCTAGAGGGGAACGATACAATTTGCAATTTGTACAACGAAGACATACTGACCTAACACATGGTGCAGTAGTTTGAGGTGGCATACAAATTTAACGTTTATCCAGGGCAGTTTAAATGCTCAACGTTACATCGATAATGTCTTACAAAAAGTTGTTCTTCCTTTGCTTCAAGAACATCCAGAAGCTATATTTTAACGAGGTAATGCGCGGCCTCGTGTGGCAGTAATGAAACTAAGGTTCTTTGAAGAAAATAAATTTCATACCTTGGCCAAATCGCCTGACTTATCGCCTATAGAACATGATAGACCAAACACTGCGTCATCTTGCTCAGCCTCCAAACACTATAGATGAATTGCAACAGCCCCAGGACGCAATAGATCATCTTCTTTCTAGTATGCCTAGAAGGATAAATACCTGCATTCAAGCACGTGATGATGTTACATATTATTGACATTTCTTCAATAGAACACTGTTTTTTTTCAAAATGGTCATCATTTGTTTGTGCATAAGTATATAACAGTTTTACACAGCTCTCTCCGTCTATTCCTTCTATGTGGTGCATTTTATTTGAAACTCGGCAATGAACGGAACTCTGAATGCAGATTACTTATTATTCAATTTTCGTAAAATGGTGTAAATGGGTAAAATGTGTAAACTCCCTTAATGAATAAAATAATTAAGTCATATTAATATTTGCAAACAATTACGTTAGATTAATGTTTTTATCATTTCACTTATTAATTGCGATAAACAAATAATTGAAGATTTAATAAAATATAAATTCAATGCAATTCATACAGTTGTTCAAAAGATGACTTTAATTATGCAATGTAGTTACCATCATTTTTAAGTTATATTAATAACTCGCTTCTTCTGGCAGTGTAATTCTTCATAATTTGTTTTGTTCTAGTTTGGTCGAATTTGTTTCACGTTTGATGGTTACCCCTTATTGTGTCCTGCGTTTCCTCATTTCGTTCGTACTTTCATCCATAACTACCTGCCTTAGTATAGCATCCACTCAATTGTTCAATTGTTCTAGAGATATATATATATATATATAATCAAAATCCTCGTTGTAACCTATGAGTGTAAGGTATAAGCCGTCAGTGGTCACCTCCGCATAAAAATGTTGTCCACTTTGTGTTATTCTTTGCAAATTCTGTTGCTTCATATTAGTACAATCCCTTTCCTTTCAAAATATCCTCGACGCTAACATACCTAGATCTAGGTGGCCATCCTTTAGGTCTTCTCTCCTGACTTCTTACGTTTCAATTTCTCTTGACTCATACACACCAGATGACCAAACCATCTTACCTACCTTTTCTACTCCACAACCTCTTCCACCCCCAGTTCTTCTCAAACCACGTTTCTCTCTAGGTATATTATTGTGATACCCAACACTCGATGCAGATAGTTCTCGCAGCAGCTCATTTGCAGTACTCATATCTTATAAACAAATGTGACACAGCATTGACGATATGAATTTTTACTTTCCTTGATATTTCCCTATGAATATATTTCTTAATAAGGCATAAATATGGAATGCGCTTTCTGTTCTTGTTGATGTTTCTCCGTCTTGGGCGATATTAATGTACATTGAAATATTTAATTGAAATGTTTGCTCCTACCTACCATCTAGCATAATATTACGTGTATTATACTTTTATTTCTGAAGTATATTCTGGGTAAATATTCTTGGCAAA
The DNA here is from genome assembly GCA_959613385.1 of Geotrupes spiniger. Taxonomy (NCBI): domain Eukaryota; kingdom Metazoa; phylum Arthropoda; class Insecta; order Coleoptera; family Geotrupidae; genus Geotrupes; species Geotrupes spiniger. The sequence continues at coordinate 30,372,894 of OY390737.1, read as the reverse complement.
TAGGCACTCTTCTTAACCACGAAAATGTTTTTATTATATTTAGGCTGGATCCTTAATAACCTGATTTTCTAATAGGTAATTCTTTTGCATTTTGAGATGTAAGTAGAATCCTTTTCGAATTTACCAGTGATCAGAAAATCAATATAATCAAATGACCGTTTTAGCTTTAAAATTAATTGCACGTGGATCTCCACATAACTGTGGCACTAATAGTATATTACTCCCATCTAATAGCGCACCTGCATCAATTTAAATGATATTTTAATAACGACTCCGCCAGTCTCAAGTGTTAATTACGCTAATGATTCGTACGTAAAAGTAAATCGCGCTGTAGAATGCAATTCACGCACACAAATAATTAAATTTCACTTGTAGATTTTTAGAAAGGCATTTCTGCGCTCTCGACAAACCCGCAGGAGAGAACAGAACAGACGCAATAAAAATGCATAAATGTAAATTGTCAATGCTAAACGGCTCGGGGATCGGTTGTGCGAATCACGCGAGTTTTCTTGCCTCGAGAGCTTTCAATAAAAGTAATGACGGTAATGACATTACTCATTGCTGATTTACTTACCTTCTTCTAGGGCATGCAATATTCATAGCACGCTACATTACGTAGAATAAGAAATTAATCTTCAATAAATTATTACTTCAATTAATTTCTGCGTATGCCTCCTACAACGTAGCCAGACGTTTGTTTTTGTTCCGATAAATCACCCAACGGGAACGGATTTATACAGTGAGAAGGCATTTAATATTTATTATTAATATTTAATGTTAACATCGGTTTATTTAAATTAACCCAATGTTTGCGTCCATCGGCGATAAAACCAAACCGATTTAATGAGTTTATTTTGGATCCGTTTATTGAATAGTTACAATTTAACGACAAATTAACTACTTATTCGGGAAATTTAATTTTAATACACGTCGATTTTATTCGCATTTTAACGTAATGGAATTTGTTTGATAAACACATTAAAATAAATATAAAATAAAATAAAAATCGAGCTATGAATCGTGTCAAATGTGACGGATAAATATAAAACAAGTAAAATTACTTTATGATGTTTACAAATCGCATCAGTTTAATAATTATTTATGGCATAATTCATGCATGATTAACATCATGCAGTCATTTTCAAAATTAAATATAGATATATTTTACAAGCACAATTATATATTATATTTTTTAATCCACATTCCACATAATTTAATTTTGCTCCTTGCATGAAAAATTTAAATATGAATTTGTAATTTATGTTACTTGGTATCAACTTAACGCTCCTATAGACGAAATATGTAAACATAATATAAAGAGGGCTAGAAGGCGGGTGCAGGAGGCGCCCGGTATGTAAACATGAATTTCAATGCAAAACATGTTCACATTATCTTTGTTAATATTTGCCCAATTAATCCCGATTTCCTTTTGATTGCCTTATGAGTGTTAATTGCAACATTTTATTCAACCCGTCCTAATTCCCGCCGATAAAACCAACAATAAACAGTCGATCGCATAAAACAAAACGAAGTCGTAATAATAATCCGAAATGTCAACGGCGTGAGTTACCGAACGTGCATATGCATTGTAGCGAAATGCGACCTTATCTTGTGGTGTTATTTATAGTCTGCGTGTGCTGATCGATCTCACTACGCATTCCGGCTGAACTGGTCAGTGGGCCTATTCAATGCGCCATTACACGGCCTTATTCCTGTATTTACATTTCAATAAATGGTAGCCGTTTATTTCGTTTTGCCTGCGAGCCGTGAGGAGGCTCGGTGCACACAAGAGGATACACGATGCATATATTAATTACGCAAACATGCGGATATCGTGATCTGCAACACTTTTTATTCGATTGATTTTATAGGTATCCACGCTATTTTATTATACGATTGTGGAAATATGGAAGATTGCAGGCAATATTTCCACTTAACTTGTATATGTTAATAGTACAAACGTTCGACGCTGTTTAGTATCGCAAAACATACACGTAACGTGGGAATTGATTTAGAGCGTCTAGTTCACCGCATTTCATGCGATTTTTACTTACATCAAAGATGGTTTGAATTACACCCATTATGGTATTTTATGAAACTATAAATTTATGTTAATAAATTTATAAATATATATAAATTATTTAAATCCGTGTGATTAACTTGTTACAGAGACTGGAGTAAGATAGACTGATTGTAATGCTTCAAAAATGCAATTCTAAATAGTTCAATTAAATTCAAATTATTTAATCACCTATCAATATTTACCAACCTAGCGACAAACAACCGTCCTGAAAAAAAAATTGGGATCCTATAAAAGGGCTTCCCCTGTACGTATCGTAAACTTCAGGAACGTCATATGATCAGAACAACCGAATCCCTTATAATATCAGTGTGGAGACAAACAACAATGCGAGGAATATAAATAAACACAGTTTTCGTTTAACGGACACAGTGATTTAGAACTGTAGATTTATTCTGAAATATGTAAGGCGAATGCAGAAGTAATCTGGACAGGCAAATCGTAGTCCCAATTAATTAATTAATTAAACCATAAATTATAATAACGTCCATAATTATCAGATTCGCACTGAGATCAAAAGGTGGACAAAGTTGCTTTTGAAAACGTTAGCTACCAATGTAAATAAAGCACCAAAAATTGCACCATGATATATTATTACGGAAAATGTCTTCAGCACATTTAATTATTACGTCAAAGAAATAGATAATGGGCTGGCCAGAATTAAAGAGGATACCCTAACAGAGCCACATAGCTCTACCAATATAAGTAAGTTTTATTTTATCATATGTATTATTTTTAAAGAAGAGTAATAACCTAATTATGGCAGGGATCAATATAGACACGAACGATAACAGAATACTAAAAGAAGTGGCGGAGAAATTTATGGTAAGGATCCTGAAGACGCAAGCAAAGATAAAGAAGGTACAGAAGATAAGAACAAAACATGTGTTTAGTGGCAATGGAAAATATGGGGGAGAAAATAAAAGTGATGGAAGCTAAATATAAGTTAACAGACTTCAAGACAGAATATTTATAAATGGCTGAAAAATAAAAAGAAAAGGAAGAGAAAAACGAGAGATAGAGAACAAAAGCGGGATAACAGAATCTGATCATAAAGGGTGGAATGCGGAAATGAAACAAGGAGCAGTATGATAAAATAACAGGAAAAATTGATGACAAACCGGCGAGAAACAAGGAACTAAAGATAAATAAGAATTAAAAAATAAGGGTGGACTAAACAGAAAAGAAACAGTATCTGTTAATAACGGCAATGTGATGGAATAAATAGAAATCCAACGGAATTATTGTGGGGGTTAATAGTAACGATATTGCTAAAGAAGGACTACCCCGCTTAGAAAAGACAACGCCAATAAAATTGTGACAAAATACAGATTATCTTTACAATACTAATTATTATTCAGGAGCGTGTAAACAGGAACCTGACGAATTTTGGTGTAAAGCGCAAAATGAAGTAGAAGGGAAAAACAGGATCGCTGATAATTATAGGACACCTAAACGGTAGGGTAGGAAACGATCCAGAAAGTTCAGAAGAAACAATTGGCAAATTCGGTGAAATAACAAAAAATGCGAATGGACAAAGATTGATTGATTGATTTCTGAATATTGAATGACTTAGAAGTTGGTAATACACAGTTTGATCATAAAGACATATAAATATCCAATAAATAAAAGTTAATGGACGTCAAAGTAAGAGACGAAGTTATATGGGAAATAACTGAATTCATTGAAATCAAAATGAAAGTAATTATAAACTAAACTACAAACCAAGAAGTAGTTAGAGAAGTTAGAATACCAACAAATTAAACGTTACCTGTGGAATTACTTTAATCAACTAGTTAAAATGTGAGTGCAGAGGTTTGTGGAGTCAAAACAAACAGAAGGGAACAAACGGCATAGAAAATAGAGAATTAATCAAAGGTCAAGAAGAAGAGGAAGAAGAAAACTAAGAAGAAGAAAAACGCCATAAAAAATAAAACCGATGAAACCAGGAAGAAGAAGATATAACAATAGAAGAAATAAAAATCGAAGAAATAGAAGGGGATGCTCATGGATGAACTTACGCACGAAGCACAGAAGAAATATAAATGCACACCATTCCGATATCGAAGTTTAAAGCCTGTCTACATGAGTGAACTTTTATACGCCGACAACCTGATACCGATAGCCAACATTCAAAAGGAACAGCCTTAAAAAACAAAATTAGTAAAACAGAGGTAATGAGAATAGGCAGCAAAACAATAAAAATTGACAACGACACAATACAAGAAAAAAAACTAAATAAAATACCTAGGGTCGATAATGAAGGGAAAATGTGGCCTAGAACGTGAAATCAACAAAATAATGAATACAAACAAAATATGAAAATACGAAATAAGTAAGAGAATGAAAGTTGAAGTGTACGTGCTACAGTGCTAGCACCTAAATTGATATATGGTTGTGAATCGTGGACCTTGACTGAAAAATACATAAACAAAATACAACCTACAGAAATGAAGATTTTGCGAAAAATTTAAGGTAAAAATAAGAGATAAGATACGAAGTGAAGTAAACAGAAGAAAGCTGGTAGTAAAGTATAATTAAAAAAATCGATGGTATGGACATACAACAAGGATAAAAGATGATCGACAAGTGAAAACAGTGTTCGAAATGAAAACTGATAGAAGAAGTGGGAGAGGTAAACTACATGGGATACAGGAATTAGCAGAATATTGACAGGGAAGAGGCGATAATTGGTAGAAGACGGCTCGGGATAGTAAGTGTTATTATTCACAAAACGCTGTCTCAGTTAAAAAGTAAATTAGTGTTGTGTATGATAGCCATGATTATCGCGTATCATATGAACCTTACACTAAAGTCACCACAAACAATTATTACATTGTTGTATTATGGATATATTATTCAAACTCAAACTAATTTCTTCCTGAAATGCGATCTAATTCTATTTTAATTTTAAATTATTTTAAACTATATTAACAGAAGTTTAATCCACTCTACTTAAAATCCATAATTCCTTAGATATAAATTATATTTACACTGATCAGTAAGTTACATTTTAATTTGTTAACAAATTTGGTTCAAACTCTAATCTTCTTCGGTTTCTTGGGTTATTGAGCTTTTACTTTAATATTTTATTTATTAATACCACAAACCTCTGAGCCTAGAGAACGTCTTGACCAATTGCTTTAATCTCGGACCTTTTTTATATAGATGCCTGTTTAAATTAACTGTATGTTTATCAATTTAGATTTATTAGATATATTTAAATATTAATACCTTTATATAGTTAAGAACAAAATTTAATACCTGTATAACTTTAAAAGCATTTAACGATATGTCTTCATGTAAAGATCTTTAGTGAATTTGTCTGGGGCTAGTTAGTGGTAGTTAGTAGATATATGTCATCCAATATAATCATCAATATAGTCATCAATAAAATTACAACAACTACAACAACAGTTATTATCTAGTCGACACAAGCAATATGTTGGCTTCTTCAATATGTTTGCTTTTTGGCTTGTTTGGCTTGAAAGGCTGCGATGAGGTTTTTTATGATTTATGTTAAACTATTCTGCGTTCAAATCACGTCGTTCATTATAGCTCTTTTAAACAATACACCAGTATTAACGTATGCTTTCCGTGAAAACATGAAAATAGCTGTTCAATTTGTATTAGAGGGAAATCCAAGCCTTTTATAAGCAGTGGAACGTCACACCGTAAAAAAATTTCCGGTTTCAAGTTTCATCAAAGTGGCCTATAAGAATAAATTCTTCTAAGCTACTAACCTGGCTCGCTTTTCAAGTTTTAATAAAACCACGTTAATGATCTTGAGAATAAATTCCAATCTGTTGAAAAATATCAATTTATATGGTAGGGTATTTTTATGCACATGTCACTGAGCAGAAATGGTTCAGGAAGGCACTATCTCCAAAGGTCGTCATCATGTACGCTAGGTACCTACAGAAGAATGGTGAGAGCTCATTAGGCAAATATACGATATATGCGACGACCACAGAAAAGCGTTACTTCCTGTATGGATTTTCCAGAGAAAACAAATTTTATGTGAATAAAACGATGTTGGATCGAAAATCGGGGTTCTTAGCTTGGTGCATTCGTGTGATTGGACGAGCTTTGAAAATTAATCTTAGCGCACTTTGAACTTTGAAATATGTTCGTAGTTCTGTTAGACATCAAGTCATTTTAATAATTGACTATAACCAATCCAATTTATCGGTTGAAGAAGCCAACTATGCAACACAGAATGTTATAGTAATCCTAACACTACAACCTCATCCTCCGAATAGATTAAAATCATTGTATTGAGCCTTTTTTGCTGCACATTCCCATTCAGAAAATACAGTTTATGATGTATAGGCGACTTGTGCTGATACTTGGAATTGGGTTGCCGCTGCTTTTAATGTAAACTAGGTCAAATGCTAATGGTCAGTTTGTTTAGGCTGCCAAGGATACTAAAATATTCGTGGCTCCATGTAAAAGTAAACCTGATCCAAAAGCCACACCCAGGAAGGAACCTGCGAGACACGAAAAAATGAAATCAATCATTGCCACTAATACTGCAGAGGGCGATGGGGATGAGCCTCCACAAAAGTAAAAATAGCAGAAAAGAAAACGACAAATAAGTGGAAAACCATCATTCGCACTGAACTTGGAAAGGACGATTAAGTGATTTGTGAAGTTCATGGAACAGTGCCGTAGATTTGCTTTTTCTGTTGCATCTGCTATTATAGCTAAATTATCAACCTCACGTGTTAAATTAAGTGCTATACTCTCATTTAATAGATCATATTACATACCGTCTGTTATTATATAAATTAAAACCGCGCGACCATGGTTAAAGTATGATACTAATAAATATCAGCGTGACTTAGAACGTACACGAAACTAGAAACTAATTTAAAAATTAACCATTTAACAAATGAATTCATAATATGAAGTAAGTATAAACAAACACCTAAATAAACAACTTTTCACAGTAAAATAACGTTCATTTTTTCTAGTTTCTGCAAATTGGTGGTATTTATAAGGGCCTCCGTAGACTACCGATTAAACAGTCGGCCGATAGTTTAGTCGGTGGCTGAATTACACGTGGCCTTATGGGAGCGCGTACACTATGCGATTTTAAATCGGCCGATTAAAAAGTTTGATGGGCAGTGCGATTCCCATCCAACTTTAAAGTCTGCCAACTATCGGCCGATCGCTTGAAGTGCATGGCGTTCAATACGAGAGCGCACACTATACAACTATTTAGTCGGCCGACCGGGTCTGATAAGAAGTGCGCGTGCGTACATTTGTCGTTTATAAAAGACAATTGAATAATAATAATTTATTAGCAACGATCATTACAGACATTTGCAACGCCAAACATTTTAAAAGAAACAATCAATTGAAACTTCACATGTACAAGTTCAGTCAACTAATATATAGAATTAGAATCATTAAAATTTAAATGAAACATGTTAAACTTCCGAATTCTTTTTTTCATTAATTTCTTTCGTCTATTTAATATAATATATAATATTATAACTTTTCTAGATAACATTTCTTTTTGATGTGTGCAGTTATTATAACACGTTTCGCCCAAGAACTGTGCTTCGCGATGTATTCAGCCGCAGACTATCGGGCAACTATCGGACAGTGTGCGCGCCCTCGTGCAACCAAATAGTTTAGTCGGCGTAGTGTGCGCGCTCCAGCCCGATCCGACTAAACTATCGGCCGACTGTTTAATCGCTAGTCTACGGCGGCCCTAAATAATAACGAATTTTATTTCAACGGAACTTCCAACAATAGAATCATTTAGTTTAATATTTAATAATGGAAGAATGAAATAATTTCCTTTTTTAATCATAGTATCTTCTAAATGCTGTCTAATAGGGTCATTTCGCTTACTACTTTTACAATTAACTTTACTTTCATAACACCTATTTGAAATATATATACAACGCAAACTCTACTCCAAAGTATTTGTAGCTTTATACTTCAAACGAACTCGATTGAGGCTATCTTCGCACGTAACTTTTGAATTAGAAACGCGCATCGTAAACGTCTAATTACTCGTGCACCGGCTGACGTTATTAGTGATCTTGCATGTCTCGAAATACTTTTTGCGCTATCGCGCATTTCGGTCAATCAAAGAAATGCTAATGAGAAGCCACGGACGTGTTTACAACGTTGTCATTTCGTTTTATGTCAACTACAATTGCACACGCCATCAATACGAGAACACGTCTTACTTACGTTTCTTGCGATTCTATTAGCCGCGTCCAATATAAATTAACCGCGCTGGCCTGTAAGTGGAAATAGCCGGGTATTTTTCCAACTTTTTCAGAACATATTTTACGCAGTCGAGTTCGTTAAATAAATGTGCGACCGCGGTAAGTTAAACGTGTGATATTTATTACGACCGAGCGTAAGAAACGCGACCGGTTTCGCTCCAAGTGATGTCGCGCATGTTTGGCAGGTGTCGGTGAATTTTGTTAATCAGGACGCTCCCGATTAGAAAATTTACAATCCAGTTAATAGAAATTTTTGCTAAATAATGAATTCAAATTTTAAATAACTTATGATATTTACGACCAACTTTATTGACATTCGTGCATTGTTATGGATGGGAAGAAGATGAAGACCTATGCAGAATATGTTATTCAAATAGCTAATAATATAATAATTTCGTATATATTACAACGTCATAAACTTGTATATTAATCATACACTTACTACAAATTATACCTTGAATAATAATAATTTTCATAACAATAAACAAGAGATTTTACACTTTCAAATAAAACTAAAATGTAGTCGAAAGACAATCCAATTTTATATACTCAATAAAGTGACGAACAATGCTATACTGTAATGGAAGTAAGTTTATGGTCAAACGTGTTTATCCAAATGTAAAGTTATTATTTCATAAAATACAGTAAATATGAGCACACGCTCAGTTACAAAAAAGGCGTTAAACCGTGGACAAACATTTTTTGCTAATGCTCTCCGGTAAGCTAATGCGTCGTGAAATTTATTTTCGTTGTTAAACATTATATTTCCAATACAGCATTTATTTTACCGTCTACTATTGCAACAACAAATTTTGTTTCAATTTATACGTTTTCCGTCGACATTAAATGTTCATACTCGTAATATTATTCTTTCATATTCCACATTAATAATAATTGTTATCGCAATTAAAAATAAAAGATTGACAATGAAGAGGAAACGTTAGTCGCAAAGATTTATATGAAAAATGGCAGATTTAAACTTCAGGAACGTTTTTTCGTGTTTTTTGCTTATCGTACCAATTTTATTCATATTAATTTTACTATTGGTAACAAGTTAAAAACGTGGCATTATGAAAGTGAAATTAGTGAAGAACATAGTGTACCCTGTTCTACGGTAGCGAATCGTGGACACACTAAATTAGACTTATTATAAAAAGAAACTATAGAGGAAAATGAGAAGAAGGCAGCCTGGTTGGTTGAGGTACGGTACAAGAGAGTAGGAGTGCAAGTGAGCTCTTAGACGCAAAAGCGGAGAGAATGAGCATAAGAATGTGGATAACCTACCCAATTTTGAAATACTTGAAGCTCGTATTGAATTTTTCTATTGCCTACCTATTAGCCGCTATGGATTAGGCTGCCCTTCCAGCCAGTAAGATACTTCTCGCTCACGCACTTAACTTCTTCCTTAATGTAAGATACATTTAGATCTCGGCAAAAATTTCGTTACTGAAGAAACATGGAGTTCCCTTTCAGAATTAGAAGGACTATAGGTTTAAATCAGTTGCGACTCCATAATATTTGTAATACTCGCGGTACTACCCACACTTCGCACCAGACTGGTTATGAAATAATTTTGTAGGCAACCAATTTGTTGCAATTAATATGATTTCAAAACAGTACAGGATACTAACCTGAGGGTCGCCAAATTGTATTACGTAAAGATATTTTATCTTTATATTTCAACACTACATATCGATTGCTTGATAACAATGCAACACCTCGTAAAATATGGCTGCTAATTTAGATTGTAGTTTGTTTAACAATCCGCATTTTATCAAAGGCATATGTAACATCTAGGAAAGCGGCAGAACGAAGCCACAAAGCAGTTAGCAATTTGCTCCACAACACCATGTTCCTGTTTGCTTTTTCCATATTCCCGTGAAAACCAAATGAATGTTCTGAAACTAAGTAGAATCTTTTCAGGAACATTTTTACCAAAAAAATTAAGCTAATTGTTCTGCACGATGTGGCTTCCTCGCCAGATTTAACAAGCTGAGGACTTTACTAGTAATACGATCGTAACCTTATTTTGTGGGCAAAGTAAATATGAAATGTCGTCGATGTAGTTTTGAATCGCTAACCCTTTTTCGGTAACGAGAATTCTTTGAAATCTTTGATGTCCATATGTATGTTTTATTGTCGATTCCCAAGCGGCATGTTTACGTTACTTCGCTCCGCTAACAAGTCTAGTTATAGTCTTGTTGAAAGGGTTTTCAAATTGTTCAAGTTCACGTCCTCTTTATATTAATCTGATTCACCACATCCAATGAATTTACCGCCCGTGATATCCAATTCGTTATGTACCTCGGTGGACAATAACAAGTACATATAACAAATATATTTTTCTCGTCATCATTTCCAGGTAAACGACATGAAACGCGGATGAGACAGGCATCATCATGATGCAGACTCCGGATTCAGTCATAGGTATCATACTCGTAGTCTCTGTTGGTGAAAATACTATTCTAAAATTATTGTATTTCCACGTGCTCATTGTACAGAACGTATTGGGAAAGATGGTACACACGGAAGAATTGGCAGTACAAGAAATCAATGAAGCATTTGATCAACAATGTAAAATGTAGCAAAGACATTATATTCTACAATAATTGGACTATCACCGTTTAACAATATTGTCGTCCCCTACAATGCCCACGCAAAATCCAGTCCTTGAAGTTAGGTTCTCTAAAAAAATACATTTGCGTGAGCTTTATGGATGGAAAATCACTTTTAGTCAACTAGCACCATATACGATATTACTGGAATTATCTCCAGTTCTTTACCACATGTAACTACACATATAGGCATTACGACAGGATTTCGAGTGGCTGGAATTATACAGTTCAACAGAAAATCTGTTTATAAAACAATTTGCTCATTTAAACATTTCTGTTATATTTTTTTGCGATATGCATGCATTGCCCTAAGCAATATATATTACATTGAAGATATTGATGATAGTAACCAGAACTTAGTGTACCTTCTTAATAAGAATGTAACTGTAAAGAATGTAAAAATAATAAATTTCACAAAGAAAAGAACACCTTGGCTCTCTGACAATAGAAGATTGTTAATGTCTCTTAGAGACAAAGCAAAATCAGAATATATTAAATCTAAGGCAGCAGCACATTGCAATTACTATACAAACATATATAGGGATTAATTCGTTGCATATATATTATTCGTCTGCATTTGACAATGTTTTTTTAAGTGTCTCTAAGTAAAAATCTTAACTTGCCTCAAAACCTGCTGATCTCAATGATTTATTTCTAAATAATGCGTCTATTACCAAAGTGGAGTACTAAGACTAAGTAACTAAGACTAAGTAGTTTTGTAAGACTAAGTACTTACAAAACCATTATAGTGACAATATAATTAAGGACAATTTTACATTATTAAAATTAAAATTTTTTCCAGTGTTTGGAAAAAGTCATTCCAGTACCAAAGGTCTCATGTCAAGGAATTATGCAGATCTACGACTTTTAGTATTTTCGCTGTATAAACGTCATTTTAAAATTAATTAACGATCTACTAAAATTTTGCGACGAAGGCAAGGGCATTATCTCCCATTAGCACTGTTTCACTACGTTTAAGTCTAAAAACCTGCCACTAATCTATTGAATAGCAGACAGGTCTCAAATTTATGAATGTCCAGTGGTATTTCGGAAACTGAATATATTAATAAAGAGGTTCCTTAAGGGTCTATTCTTGGACCGCTGTTCCATAAAATATATACTATTTCATTGCATAATAGTATAAAAACCAGTAATATTCAAATGTATGCTGATGATAATCTGACAATCATTGACGCTGATATTTGGAAGCTAAGCTAATGTAAAGTTTCCTTATCAACTTTACATTAGCTATGGGTCGATTTAATAATTGATAATGTTTCTATACCAATTACCAATGAAGCAAGGAGCCTCGGTCTGATTATGGAAAATACGTTCAGATTCAAATCACATATAGCGATGAATATCCAAAAAGCACACATCAACACCGTTGCTAGTTGCTTATCAATTAAGCTCAAAACTTTACTCTATGAGAATCTGTGTACCGGTCATTGTGTCTTGAATGATACAACTAAGCAAATACAAATAGTACAAAATAGTTGTTTAGGACAAATATTTGGCATAAGGAAATATGACCACATTTCGCATAAGCTGGCTGATCTCAAGTGACTGAATATGCACCATATATTCAAATAATATACCATAAAATAATCACAATCCGACGGCCGCCTTACCTTTATAATAAAATTACATTCGGGTACTAAGTACTATCGACAATATGGTCCTACCGATGCATAAGACATATAAAACATGCAAAGCAGAAAATAAAACAAAATTATTATTGACAGTTAACTTAATTAAATTCATTTTAGATAATTTTAGTAACAGCTACTACCCCAATGTCTCTGTTATATGCATTTTCATCGGCGGAATCGTCCTTTCAAAAATATGTTTCTGGTACCACAACCGATTTTTGACAACCTTCTTTTTAAATTAATCCGCCTGCGAACTACGATCACGATTAAATTCATTGAACCAACGATATACACTTGCTTTATGAAGGCCTTCATCACCAAGAGTTGAAGTAAGTTAATCCCCGCACTGTTGTTATGATAACCACGTGAACAGTTTTAAAAAAAATTATCACACGAAAATATTCACAATTTCAATTCATTTTTTGGCAAAAACGAAATTTTCAACTATATGGAAACAAAACAAATAGTGTCCATGTGAAGAAATGTTCAGAATACCGATGGTGATGATGATATATATTCCTCTAAAATGGTATATTCCAACCTACTCGTAACTATCAAAGCGCGAAGCATCGCCCTGTCCAAAATGAATCTTTTTTATAGTTTAGGCAATTTTTATTTATGGCAGTTTATTTGCAGTCGTACACACTGGTACACTGGTAGCCCCTTTATATTTGCAGTCGAATTGCTACAAAAGATGTCCGTGTTGATTTCTCTCTTATGTTTCTAAGGGACCTAGTTTTAAGATATATTTAATAAATGTAGGCAATTAATATTTAAGGATTACGATTTTGTTCTCTTAGAAGTAGCGTGTCATTACAATGCCATCTCCTTCACCGGCTACAGGGAATATGCAAAAAAATTTATTTGATCTCAAAATAGCGAACAAGCGTTGCCCGAATTTAGTGAACTAGCGCTGTCTGGAATTAATACTTTGACGAATTATACTGACGAGGTCCTTCTTACGTGTTTGAAGCGTTCAGCTATCTGAATGGAATACGTGCGATTACTGACATAATTTTTTAATGTTTGATTTATGTCATGGTTTCCCAATTTAATTGTCTCTTATAAGAGTTTTATTGCCGAAATATATTTGTCCGTCATGATTTGTTATCCGTATTTTAAACTACTCTAATATTAAATCGAAATGAATTTGACACTTGATATATAAATCGTAATTGTTTTTGTGTTAAAATTTTCGTAATAATTCGTAAAATTCGTAACATTTATGTATATTTGGGGTTACCGTTATTAATAACACATCAACATGATACGGTGCACAAATTGCCCAGCCCGCGGTCACAATAAAACTTATTATTTGTAATTTGTAATTAAATTCCAGCCGTAGTTTGAAATATGCGCAATTATAAAAACATAATTTTATTAATTGTGACCGGACGGGCGATTAACGCTATTGGCACATGACTAAGCGTCCGCAATCGATACCCAGCGTGCATCGCCCGAGTTATTAAAGTTTAAACGCAACGCGCGGCAAACGAAAAAGGAGAAGTGGAATTAATTTAATGCACTTTTCGGTGACAGAATAATTCCTTGTAATTTACAGCGAATTAATGTGTTTTTATTTAATTTTCAGTACATATGCGTGCCGCTAATGAGAGGTTGGCTCGGAGCGACCTCTATGTACGGCGTAAACTCAGACGGAATATGAAACATGTATGTTCGTGGGTTCGTGCAATTGTCACGTATTAATATTTGAAGTTCGACTGCAATTGATATCTTTCGTCGACTCGAATGACGTCTGTTTGATTTTTTTATTCAGTTCGCGTTTTCTACCATTACTGTTGGTTCAACTCAAGAACAAACAATTATATATATATATATATATATATATATATATATATATATATATATATATATATATATAGCAAATAAAGAAAATCAAATATCAATGTGACGTAGGTTGAAATCTGGAACTAAATTTAAATCCACACATTCCTCTTTAGGGATCCCCTACTAGATTCAATGAAGATATTACACAAACTTTAGTTTTTTTTTTATTTCTTTCCTGGCGTATTTCTGTACACAAGCAATGCGAACATATGACCTTTACTTCTAACGGTGCATATTAAATTATCACCTGGGCACACGCTTATTAAACTATTAAATAATAGTATTATAATTTATCGGATAAACGTTCATTTAACTGCTAAGTACTTGTTGCCTTGCGTCGATAAAATTAATATTAATAGAATGCGGCGAGCTATCGCAAAAAATGAGGTGTGTAAATTTAATGAGATGTATAGTAGGAGTGCATAGTAATGATTTTTTTCTTATTATAACGTGTTCCGTGATATCATCGCGTCCTCCAATTCACCTCGACAATATATAGCGTAAACACGCGGCTCTTAACTAATAATTTAATACGAAAATTGCAATCATAATTTTTCAAATTGACGCCGACCATCAAATACATCTGTAATTTACGATCGTTAGCTTTTTTGCAGATTAAAATCTATTAAAATTGCAACATTTCTCAAGAATGCGCGAATGATTCTGAACGTTACTTAAAAAGCAAATATAGTCGTTTGCATCATTAGTATATAGATAGTTCTGCTAAAAGTCAGCTTTAGAAGCTTCAAAAGCATTTGTTTATGATATTTGAGTCTTGAGTCTTAGAATAGTAGTAGCCGTAGTGTGAAAATTCTAACAATTGCAGAATTGAAGATCCTCTGAAAATTCTGCTGCGATACCCTGAAATCATGCAAATGATATACGAATAGATCAGACTGAAATCAGCAGTCGACTGAAGGAGAGATTATTTAACAATCCACATTATGTCGCATTTTATGGCCAGAAAATTACACCTACATCGACAAATCTACAACAATAATACCACCAATAGCTAATCCATGTGAGATTATCCTAAAAGACAAATGGGGGTACAGCAATATTAAAATATTTACAAAAGATATATACTTGAAAAAAGTAAACAACCTACCATTTAGAGTTACGAGAAGAGATCAGTAGTTACAGTCCCTAACAGAGAAGGAAATAAATTGAAGAAATATCAAACGTTTATTTTTCTACATAATTTCCCTGAACGTCGATGCATTTGGTCCAACGATGCTCCAAACCTTTGATTCCTTTGTGAAAAAAATCTTTCGGTTGCTCATCGAACCAGTCGTTTAAGGCCGTCATCACTTCTTTTATCCAATTAATTTTGGAATAAAAAGAAATCACTAGGGGCCAGGTCTAGTCAAACAATTGAAATCCTGCGTTCAGAATAGCGCTCATGGCAACATGGCTTTTGTGGACAGGAGCGTTGTCTTGATGAAAGAGAATTCCTTTGCTCCTACTTTAAATCTAAATTGCAAAGAGAAATATTTAGAATCGGATTGACTTTGACTTCACTTGAAAATAATTAAATTAAAAGTTCATGTGCAATTTAACAAACATAAAATTTATGCAGGTATAATTTTCATCATTTGAATATTTAATGAAATTTGTGCCTCAGCCTTGTTTTTATTTGTTGTCTTAGATAAATAGTACTCTTCAATTATGTCAATGCACAAGAAAATCACTGCTGATAATATATACAAGAAAACAAGACATTACTCTACACCATATTAACCTTTGTAACCTTTGTCATTCAGATTTTTCAACCAATCGCATTGAAAAGATCACAAATTTCTAAATGAAAATTCCACAGCATATGCGATAATTACAGATAATGAGCTACAAGCTCAAAGTTTCTTACGTTAAGTAATCACTTCGCACACCGTTTAACCGAGTAAAATAATTCTCAAAGCGTATTATTAAATAAATAGCACTAATTTCATATAAAAGTAAATACGCTACACTGGAAAGATAATATTCATAATTATGCGAAAAAAACGCACACGATATGAAAAAATTCTGGACTTTAAAATGCATTCTGCGGAAGTTTTGCGAAAAATATATACTTAATAAAATTACAATTTAGAAAAAATGCTGGGAATTGAAATCTTCGAACGGACATTAAGAAATTAATTGCATTCGTTATTTTTTTTGGGAAGAGGTGGTTTGAAAACCCGTAACGTAACTAGAATCCATTCTTCAAAATCTGCTCGTAAATTATGTATTAATTGCGACTCGTACGGTCATTTTCTGGAAATTCGTAACGCATACACTAATCGTTTAATTAGTCTGCATCGGCTAAACCTTGCTCGTATAACCGGTTCAATCAATAAAACTATTTATCGAACATCGACAACGTAATCCGTCTAGGCATGTTTGTAGTGTTATTTAAATATGAACACTAATTAAAGTTTTTGTGGTAGCAAAACTTATGTTGCTTTCACTAAATAGGGATTACGTTAGATATACACAGACGCGCGCATATATTATATTAGGGTGGCCCATATTATCTAATCAAACTTTCAAAACTAGTTTACATATCTGGACAACCTCTAATTTTTTTACTAGTATTAAAACAAGTATTTTGGCAAAGTTTGAAGATAATATTGCAATTGGAAGACAGTGCCCAAAGTCATGTAACATTAATAATAAATTTGAAAAATCGGTAATTTTGAGGTTTTTTTAATAACTACTAGCAGATAAATAGTAAATTAGTTTATTTCATAGTATAATATTGATGAATAATGCAAAAATCTTATAGGAAAGTAGTGAGTGGGGTAAATAAACATGGTTTAATCTGCTTGTTTTATCCTTTTGCTCGGAACCCATTTTCTGTTAGCTTCAACTGCTTTCAGATGCAATTGTTTCTCTTGTTCATCATTTATCAGAAGCTTATTAAACTCTTCAAACACTTTGACACCACACTAAGCTATACCATTAACAACTTATAATTTTGTTGTGAATTTTTTACCACTATTGTAATGTTCATTGCTGTTCCATTCATTTGGATATGTGGTCAAAAAAGTTAATTTATTTTTAACTTGTCAAACAGCTGCAATGATCTTTTATTGGCAAAATCAGCCAAAACGGCCTGATCATTTACCTTCCGGTCAGTAGGCTCACACTCGATCTACTTGACAATTTCCACCTTTACCTCATTTGATACTTTCTCTAATACTTAAGCCAACTAACTCATCCGAGATGTGCCAAAGATGCGATTTTATTGCATTTTTGACCACTTCACTAATTTGAGGATCAGTAACTGCCCGAGCAGCATTGGTAGCCATAGGGGCTTAAAACCAATATTTTATATATACAAAAAAGTACACAAAACGTTCTACTGCGATTTTTCCTTTTGTGTGTTTCTGAGACCGTCTTCCTCACGAAACAAGTGGATTTTGATGGCGTATATCAGTTTCGCCAACCAACTAGCGTGGTGTACTGTAGCTGGAGCTCTTCAATGAATTTTATCTGGAGTATGGCCCAAAGCTAGTAGACTATCGTCTCTGGACTCTGTATGTATAAAGGGCCATGCTGCCTTGAATCGTTAGAATAAAGGAATGTCAGGAGAACTGGATGGTCCGAAACAGAGAGTAAATACCTTACTGAGTACTCAAAATGTGGAGTCTGCATGCTAGCCATAATAATTCTTCTTCGACTTTATATTCCAGCATAGGACAAGCACAATTTTCAACCCTATATTAACGGATGTAGTGTCAAAACACATGCCGACTAAATTGTTCTCCAAACATTTGCATTTGCTGCGTTTGCGCCAATACCACAAGTTGTGGCATTCCAAATAATTTCTCCTCACCATCTGTAGAAACTAATAAGGACAGACAATCTATAGTGCTGCTGCAATAGAGACCATTAATCTTAAGTGACATGTTTAGAAAATAAAGATTTCTTTGCAATTAGTTCAGTTTGCAAGTCTGTTTGGGATTCCCTTCTTTTTAGACATAATGATGGCTTATACATCTCTTCTGATTTATTTTTGACTGAATCAGAATGTTCTGGTTACACATCTTCTAAATCTGAATTTGAAATAGTCACAGGTGGAGATATCAGGGAAGACGAACCTTGGGCTCCTTCTGTTTTTCATTATTTTCTTTGAATAATTCGTTCTTGTTACATTTCTTGTCTGCTGATGAAAGAATCATATTTCTTTCCGTCCTCTGATCAATTGAAAACTGTCATTCACATAAATATTGTGTATAGAATAAAATATAAATAAATTCATTACAGAAATCTGTAATGAATCTCATATTAATTCGAAATTCATATTATACAATTATTCAACTAGCATTTTTTAATTTTCTAAAAGAATGAAAATAAAGCTTTAATTTATATTTAATTTATGATGCAAATTACAGTAACTGCCCACAGAAACAATTAAAGAACGAAACGAATTTACATATATATTTGCCATAAAACGTAAATACCGTAAAAGACGATACAAAATAAATCGTCTTATTACTAATAAATTCTTTAATGATTCAAAATAATTTAGAATAGGAATTGCCATAAAACCAAGTGTTGTGCATAAATTTCAATGCAAATATTACAACTTTAATCAACATAGAAAACGTTGTTAAAAAAAATAATGGTAGTACATTAAATTAATTCAAATCATTAGATAGATATAGCCCGAGAAATAAATTCAATGTAGAAATTAATTCAATGTTTGATAAATAAATCTTTGCACGTTAATATGACAACTACCGACATCTGCTCATCGAAACGAAAACTAAAACAACAAGAGGCTATGATACGTTACGCTTTATTCTTACATGTAATAGATAATCAATTGTCATCATTATTTAAATCCTCCAATTACAATAAGATAAAATGCGTTCGTAACCTGCCAAGTTTGCATCGGAGTACCTCGTTCGTTAACCAATTAAATTAACTCGTCTGTTGTTTTACGAGCATTTTGTTATTTCAATTATTTATACGGATTTTCGATTCATTTTATCATTTACCAAGGCACTTTACAATAGAGAAATAAATATTAATGTGAATTTTATTACAATTTAAAATTGAATTGTATCAATACATTTAATTTATTTAAAATGACCGATAAGAGTTGCATAAACAATACAATACTTCTTGTAAGGTTGTCGCCAAGAGACACGTAGCATTTTAGAGTAAATTATTAATTTTGAAAAGGACAGTCACATAGCTCGTGACTAACTATTAGTCAGAAAATCTCAAAAACATGAACGACTGGATTGTTTATGGTTAGTGGTGAGTTATGTTTATGTTTATATGTTTCTCTTGATTTGCAAGGTTGGTCATCTCTTGCCGATGGACTAACTATAATGTCGAAAACAATCACGATAGAATTTGTATGATTTCATAATTCGTTCCATTTCATAATCCATAAGGTAAGTTTGCATTTCTGTCATAATTTATGTTTCCAATATACGGGGGGAGATAAGTATTTACGGTCCCTAACGTAGAAGGAAACAAATTGAAGAAATAATATACATATATAATAAATTCATCCGGATCCGCTTTAAACTTTGCCAAACTGGCGCAGAATGCAATACTCTAGAACGTTTCTGATCAGGTGTCAACATTCGTGGGACCCAACGTGCAGACAACGTTTTTAGCCCCAAAATATTTGTTAAAATATGTTCTACAGTACCATAAGAAAAATTGATAATTTCAGCTATCCGGCAAATGGTCAGTCGTCTATCTGTCATTACCATATTGTGTATACGATTAACATTTTCTTTGGTAGTGACAGTCACTGGTCGTTCAGCGCCCTTTGCATGTTCACATGTTTGTCTTGTAAACAATTAAAATTAGATACATAATTTGTTTTTCGAATATTTTCGTAGGAATGATAACATTTTTGCAAAACGTTTTCCATGTAATTCGGTTCGGATGTACTTTCTATATAATATTTTTTTGTGATTTGAACTCCTGCGATTTCCGAAGTGCTTTGGATATAGTATTTATTATTAAGGGGGTGAAAATTCTCTCTCATGCAGATAAAGTAATATTATAAAACTTTTCGTAAAAGTCTTATAAGGAAAACAAAAAATCATACATTAATACAAACTCACCATTCATTTTTAAAATTAATTAGCTTATATAAATTAATGTAAAACAAAACTATTTCGTAATAATATTTTTCTGTTGTTCTTATATATATTGTACTTAATTTATGAGCGGTTTTATAGATGAGATTGGTGGTGCCATTTTTTATGTGGATCATCTCCTTGATTATTCTTGTACTATATTGATTTTTTATTTCTAGAATTTTTGGGTTGTTCGTATCGAAGGTGTGTTGTAATTTGTATATTGCTTGTGTGAAGTTTTTGCTTTTAATTTTGGGAAATACTTTCCATTATTGTTAAATTGTTGTTAATGTGCTCATTTTATTTAAATTTTTTAAATGTGTTTTGCTAATAATTCAATTTATTGAAATGTATTTGTTATTTTTTCTTCTCCATGGGTGTTGTTGCTATTTCTATCATTATTTGAATTTTTGTTCTTTTTTTATTATAGAATTAACCTTAGTTTCTGTCTTTTGATTACTTTTCTATTTATTTGAGAGCTTAGTTAATCTTTTGTTTAGTTCTGTAAAAACGCCTTGTTCGAAAAGTTGTAGCATCTATCTACCAAATTGTTGATTGTGCTGATTTTGTGGCTATTGGTGGCACACGAATAATAATTTAGAAACCTTCCAAAATGATTAAGTTTAATAAACCAATCAATATATATTTCACCATCCCTGTGTATTTATTTCTAGAAAGTTAGTGTGTTATTGATTTCACTTTGCAAATTGCAATTTCTTGTTTATATCTAAAACATTTCGGAAACCGCTGCAGTTCCAATTAAAATACTTCATATTATAAATAAATAAAAGTACAGCGATAAAAAATGTGCTACGAACTGAATCACGTCATATCACATCACCGTTTTGCAAAATGTTATCATTCCTACGAAAATATTCGACCAACAAATCATGTATCTATCGGGTGCAATAAAAAGTTTCAACCTTTTAAAACAAATTTTTTTTATAATTTTTTTTAATAGAGATTAGGTTATTTCTTAGATGCTACAATAAATTACAGTACAGGCGTATTTTAGCAAAAGGAATCAAGGAATATTTGTAATATACAGAAATCTTTACAACACAAAAATTAATTAATTAAAGTTTAACTATTGGCATTCTGAGCAGATGCACTCTACGACTGCTCAATACTTGGTATTACCTCCTCAGACTCTAATTACAGCCTGTAAACGCCTTTGCAAACTCTCAATTAAGTGACGAATATTGTCTTGTGGAATATTCTCCCATTCTCCAAGAAGAGCAATACGCAGTAAATCTAATGAAGCCGGCGCTACAAGTCTGCGTCTTACTTGCTTGGCCAATTCATACGGGTTATTCCGACTTCAACCAGATATTCGTTAACACGCCTGGCAACGTGTCTTGCATTATCTTGCAGTAGGATGCAATTAGTGCCAATAAACGGAGCAAATGGAACAACATCATCATCCAGTATCTCTGTAATGTATCGGTGTGCTGTTAAGGATACATACGACCCTCCATCTACACAAACAAGATCCGTTCGAGCTTCTAATGAAATGCCGTCCCATGCCAGAATTGATCCTCCTCTATCCTCTATGATTAACTCGTGGAACGAATGTACAGGGTGTATATCGTTCACCAGCACTTCTCCAAACCCGTTGTCGGCCATCGGAAGAATATAGGCAAAACCTAGATTCATCAGTGAATAATACGGTACCCCACTGCCGTATTTCCCAAGGTAGGTGGGGATATGAGCAAATTGTAGCCTTGCTGTACGATGATGGGGGAATAATTTTGGACCATTGGCTGGTGTGTAAGACTTTAAACGTCTTTCGGCTAATCTTCTGCGAACTGTCGATTCACTTACGTCAACACCTCGAACCTCTCTGAGTTGATTCCTAGCCTCACCTCGTAGTACGATAAAATGATCATCTGCTGCAGTTGTTTTTCTTTTTCTACCAGATCCTGATCTTCGCGTGTTTCTCCAGTCTCACTAAATCTTTGGACACATTTTCGCACCGCTGTTTGAGAAGAGTGAAGAACAACCAGCAACATACCGCAAACTTCTACCATCTTCAACATGAGCAACAGCGTTGGCCGAATCTTCGGTGTTTAGAGGCATTATGACCATTAAAACCAATAGAAATTTTACTTAAATGCATATAAGCGCACACTTCGACGTTGTCTGACAAATACACTTTACGTTTAGACAACTGTTAAAGCCATTTCGAAAAAAAAGAAATACACCATATACTCCAATGCAGTCGGCCTTGAAGTAAATATTTGATACTACACACAAGTTTTTGGTGTTATTATTCAGTGAGATATGCTACACATTTTGCCAATTACGTGCGTACTATTAGATGGAAACTTTTTATTGCACCCAAGTGTAGCTTTAATTATGTACGTGCAAAATTCAAAATGTATAATAATGACAATTATTACTATGATGCAAGAAAAGACAATTCTAGTTAAGACATTACATCCAACCGTTGTGAGAATGAATTAATGCTCAATTATATTGTAAAATAACAATTTGACCTAAAATTGACAAATAACAGAAAACTTATTATGCATACAATGGGTCATCGTTTTCCTAATTCTTGTCGCTCGTATTGTTATTATGAGTTATTATTTTTCGACAAATATTCAGTTTTTGGATCTCTGAAATTCTGTTGCTGCCCTAATGTTGCTAATAATTTATCATATATTTTTATAATATTAACTGGCAGTCAAGATATTTTGACAACATATAAATATTTACATTTACAAAAACATTTTGCATAACTTAATATATGACATTAAATAAATCGCATCTATTTCTTATTATTTATTCTGGTTTCATTTATTTTGCATGCATTTTCTCCACTATTATTCTTAGGTTATGGTCTTCACATAAAATTTCATCACATATTATTTTATACATCATTTTATTTGTTTAATTTACTTTCACATTCAAATTCTCGTCTATTCATTTCAATTTTCTTCATTTACCTTACCTTGCTTGTCTCCTTCATTCTTCGACATAATTCCTAAAATTGGTCACATTCCTTTCCTAATTAATATTTTCATTAACTATTCATCTATATTATTTCGATTCAACTCTTCTAATAATTTATTTATTTTTATATTTATTGTTTTTCGTTATTTTTCAACTTCTTCACATTAACCATTATATGTAATCTTTTAGGTCGATTCTTATAATTTTGCATGATGCACGAGATACAAGAAATATTTACTGATAACTTTACTGGTTTCGACGTTGAATAATTGCTCATTAAAGTTCTTATTAAAATTTGCGGAAAACTTAAAAATGCCTACGCGTTGGATCGCCAAGTGAATAGCGGTGAATTCATTACATTCATTTTTGCATATAATGCCTCATCTTTCCCTTATGGTATGGGAATCAGTGTTCAAGTGTGTCAATGTATTACTTAAATAAGAAATAAATTTTAATTTCTACTTACCGTCCCACCAAAGAAAGAAATTAAATAATGCGTCGAGAAATATCAGAGCAGAGAAATATATAAGTAGAATGTAAAGGAGTTCCAATCTGACAGACATTAATTCCATACGTGAAAGTAGACTTAGATTTTAACGTAGCTTCTGTAGATAAAATTTACAATCGCGCGATCTTTATCCAATACATTTCGCGAAATTAAAGCCGCGCTATCATGATTTATAAGAATGATGCGTTTTGCGATAGGCGCACATTTCCTACGAGAGCGCATTTGACAAACGGGGTACGTCGACGCGGCATTGTTTATTTGACCGGTTTCCCAAGAAGGAGGCGATTTTTTCCCGCGGACGCATCGAAAATGGAAACATTATAATTACGGTTGCGGGTGCAGTTTGATACATAAATCGTGAACAGAAATGAAGTTATTTAAAGCGGTCTCGAGAGGCGAGTTTTGAAACGGCAGCTTCTAGCTTTAATGAGACCACGCACTGCTTGTCTTACACTGCATTAATTCAGAATACATGTATCTACTTACATATGTTATTTATGTGAGCACGCAAACACAATATATGCTGTCCCTGTCAAACGAAAATTAACTTGTACATCGGTGGACATTCGAACCGGGAGGGAGTTCGACTTGATTGAAACTCGTCCGGCTCGATTGAATTTTCAGGACGGGATCCGTCTCGGGCAATGCCAAGTTCAACGACGTCGCGTCCGGAAGATTTATTGAAGATAGATTAACATCGACGTTAATTTCATTAAAAGTACCAACTATAAAAATGAATTATTGCCACGTAATAACTAGCCATATTGTATGGTGGTGAAAAATAACGTCCATAAATAAGCCGCAACAGCAAAACACAAATATACAAAAATAAAGCGACAAACGGCAAGTAATCGGTTACGTAGTAAATTATTTTTAATATTTATTGGTTTCCAATTGGTTGTGTCAATATTGAAAAATGTAAGTAAATTATTGCTCAGACGTATGTTATTATACTCGAATTGATTTAATTATTTAATTTATATCTTCCGTTTTATCAACGTTTTACGCCTAAAGTTTTAAAACATTAACATCGTATCAACTAATCATAGTAGTCGGTATTTTGCGTTCCATATCTGAAATAGTGGGCAAACAAACTAATTATATTTAAATTGCGAATTTTCTTGCTCTAAACAAGACGCCAGCAAAATTACTTATTTGTGCAGTGCTAAAAATTATGGTATTCGGATTTGGACATAAAATTGTTATGTTACTCCGATAGAAAGGTTAAGTGCTGGGGAAAAAACTATCGGCGTCACGATCGCCCGCGAGGCTACATCCGCTTAGGCTATGCATCCATCAATTTTAATGCGTACGTGCCGTAATTTTAAATTAAATTTGCATTACATTTGCGCTTTTTGCGCAATGATATAATGCACTAGTAGTTTACATGTTTTACTTATGATTGCATATAAAGTATGCGATAGGATCCGTTTCATAATTTTACACCGCGACTAAGTACGAAACGGTGGTTAGAAATGCCACGTAGCCTGAGCTTGCACTGATTTGTAGATTCTTCATTTTAACGTTTGCTAATGCGTTTCATTTTTTGTATTAAGTTTGTACGTCTTTTGCGTTTTCCTTGTTCGTGCATGTGCAATCGTTTCTTATTTTTTTTCTTCCTCCAATTTTAATCCTTTGTTTGGAGGATTAAAATTGCATACAATTACTTTTCTATAAACTTTTTTCTTGGCACAATGTTATATCTTAAAAATATCTTAAATATTTATTTATGAAAAAACTACAAAATTGCAGTAGTAAAATATATTTAAAATAAATCGTGACAACTTCAATTCATACAGAGTTTGAAATTGCTGTCTAACGGTAGTTCACTTGAAGCCTTCGAGCTTCTTTCCAACCTTTTGTTGCATTAAGAATTATTACATTACATTACTTACTAGATTACGTTTAGACATGGACATGAGATAGTATTATACTTTTGAGGTTTCTTGGTTGTATTTATAGCTGTTGGTAAACACCGGGAAAATTATGGCATAATATTTATGGTTTAATCGGCACCGATTGGTAGTTGTTGCTAATGATAACAGTAAACCGACCATCCGACAATCCAAACAGTATTTATTTTGAAACGTGGAGCTTTTTTTACGTCGCACTTCGTGATGCTTAGTTGGCATCAGAATGGTATTTACATATAATCGTTTTGTTTTAATTAAAGTAATGAAATTTTATTTTAATGTTTTGCATCAGAATTCACATTCATACCAGATCCATCCCTCCCAACCCAACTATTCTGTTTGTCATCCGTGGAGCTTATTGAAGTCATATGCTATGAATTTATGCGAATTATAATCTAAGTTTTCAAAATTGTAATGCCACCCCAACGCAACCCAACCCAACCCAACTCAACTCAAATTCCTTTTAATTCTTTTGCTTAGTTTTCATATGACATATCTTTTAATTTTCGATCCTTTAGTGAAACGGATTCCAAGCCCAAGCTTACCAATGAAACTGTGTATAGGCTCTTGTCTGAATTGGTACCGTTTTGATTACCCATTGTATTTGTCCTGGTCCAAACGCATTCGGTCACCGAGATCACTCGTTCCAAAGGTTCTTCTCAATGTCAGAGATATTTGTTGTTAGTTTACATTATTGTTTTCTCTGCGAGGATTAATAATTTCTACGTAGAGCGATGATTTTTATGATAAATCATCTTTGGTCGTTCTTGAATTCCTTGACAGGTATGTTCGATTTGTGGCTTTACTGATTTATATTATGACATATTATTCATTATTAACCACATTATAATCTAACCATTTTACTGTTCATATTTATATCATCCTGTTATTACATTATTAACGTTGTATACATGCTGGTTCAAAATCTATTCTCGTCAAAACAACCATAATAATTTTAATCGGTTGCCGTGGCATTCACATAGTTTTTATTTTCTTATCTTTGTATGTATAACGAAGTATACTAATCATGAAAATTCACAACTTTTAATATCTCTAAAACGGTACGAGGTATCGAAGTAGTGGGTGTTATAAAAGTTAAAGATATTTAAATTCTAAACAACTTTTGATTGAGGAATTCTTTCGAAAAATCTAACATTTACTTGAAACTCGCGATTGAAAAATTCTTTGTAGTCCTAACAACGGACGGTAATTATTCCTGGGCGCAGTCATAGTTAACGTGGCTGTCATATATAACCAACCTATATGGACTTATTCACGAAACGTTCTCGATTTCGTCCGTGATCGTGATCGCGTCAGTTTTTTGGAGAATTATATAAGTATAAGAAAGTTCAGTGCGGACCACAGCACATCCTAAATGTATTTCAGTATTAATAATAAATAGTTGTGAAAGGCATTAACGTTTAATTAATTATTACCAATGTAAATATTATCTTAGCTGAGGTAAATAGCGACAGAATTCATTCCTACAAGTGCGTTTGAAAATATCAATGTACAGAATAAACGCTAGTTTTACTCTGTTGCACCTTTATCCACAAATATTAGTTCCACTTAATTGCATACAAAACTCTTGTTAAAACGCCACGTCAAAATTGATAAAAATTTGCAAATGCAAATGCAAAACTTGTTAAAAATCAAAAAATAGTCAGTGGTGTTGTCACACTCAACAGAAAAATGTTGAAAATTATAAAACTAGAAATTATTTGAAATTGTAAAATTCATAAACGATCCAATATGAAAAACTAATAAAGTAACTACAATAATAGATTAACAAAAATGTCAACCCAACCCAAACAAGAGATACCCTCCGACCACAACCTAACTCTGTCCAAAATTTGATTTACATGGACACGTTTTTGAAAAATTTTATTGTGCTAAGCTACATTACAACACCCACCTGAAAAGACATATCGCAGTAGGTGAGTCCTAGTCACTCAATCAATGCTAGGCTAAGCTGGGTTGAGTTGACTTGGGTTGGTCCATAAACGAACGTAGACATGACTCAATAATTTCAATGTAACTCATACTTTTGCAATTAAACGGCGATAGAACAAAGTTTTGAAATTAGCTCAATTAGTGTCGTGGATAGCATAGTTTACGAATGGCTACGATTCAATGGATCCAATTGCAGGTAGAATAATGTACTCATCCAAAATGATCAAATTTGCCAGGACACCTTAAAATTTGAATCCAATATTTAGAGTAACTGATCAAATCTAGTGTGGATTGGAGGGGGTGGGGGAAGATGCACCAAAGAGCATCAATTCAACTGATCAAATCAAAACAATTATTTCCTTAGTTCGTTTGTATTGCCTTGGACCCAAAGTAGAAAGGGTGGAGCATATTAAAGGCGACTAAGCTCACAATGTGTAAGTTGTTGGAACTGATAATAAAAATCTTAGCTTGGGTTGGTTTTATTTGAAAATTAGTTCAAAAATGAACTAAAGATGAGGAACATGAAAAAAATGTCAAAATTACATTTTGCAAAAAAATATTAATATAATATTAATAATATTAGCAAAAAAATAGCAAATTGTAACAATCGTGAAAATTGCCACAACAAGAATTGTGCTACGAAATTTTTAATATTGAAAAATCTTAATTGTCAAAAGTGCTAAGAATGCCCAAATTGCAAAAAAATACAAATTAAATTTTCATGATTTTATGTAATATTTAATAAACGTGTTTTTGAACATGCCCGAACTTTTCAAAATCAACTTTATTCAAAATTGTAGGGAATAGGACATTTTACTGATTTTTTGTATATATGTTTGTTAGATTTTTATTTTTCATACACACATTGAATTTTATAACCATAATGTAAAGCTGCTGGTAATACATATGAAAGATACTATTGAGAAATAAATTAATATTTTCATTTATATACACATTCTTACTTCTTTACGCCGTTGTAATCGCAAACGGAAATATCCAGAGATAAAACATAAAAAGATATATCAACTGGAAACGGACCATTCATCAGAACACGAGTAGAGGCAAAATAAAAAGAGGATTTAGAAAAATGGTGAATCAGATCAATATGAATACCAATATATCTGTTGAAATATGCGAGGGGAGAGCGAGAGAGAAGAAATATGAAAGTACCACAAAAGGACCAAACGGGTGAACAAAATCCAGGAGAAAACAGGGAGGAATGTGACCAAACAAATGTCAATTAATACAATGAAACACAGTTTGGGAAAGAAATAGGACAAAATTGATATGATGTTTGTAGAATGAAATACGCGAAGTTGGAAGGAAGGGTCATTACGAAGATAAATTTAGAGTAGAAGAAGAAGATTTGTATTGAAGAAGAGAAGTGAAACCTAACCGGGAACGTAATTACCAGAGAATAGTTGGAAAAGTCGTAAAATAAGGAGCGGAAAGCGCTATACAAACGATGTACCTTCAGAAATTATAAAGTTAATAGGATAAGCGGGAAAAAAGTGTTTACTGAAAATATATCTAAAATCATGTAAAATTAATCAGACACCAAACAAGTAAGAAGAGAATCAAACAATAAAAGAAGAAGCAGGGCCTTGCAGGAACTATAAAATAAATATTGAAGGGGGACCACAACAAAAACGGATAGCATTTAATAAGAGAAGACATGCCAACATCAATGTAGTCTTAATGCCAAAACCAATAATCCTATACCCTAATAATCGATAATGGACAGCTATGCACGACGTCAGCGCTATCAAAAATTGACATGACATGAGATGATAATCTCGCCCTCTTATCTCTAAAATAGTAATGTAATAATTAAGAAATAAAACGAAATAAAATATAAATAAAATGAAACTATAGCTTTCAGGAACGAAGAAAACTTGACGGTTTATTATATGATGATATCTTATTAGTAGTTCAAGTAAAAATGCGTGGAATTCTAGTCCTCTACCTGTAGGAAATTGACATGCATGTAGATTCTTCTAAATTCTCGTGCATTTGTATGTACTTTCTGAATATAGAAGTTATACAACTTGACTATTTGTAACAAATTAATTTAAAATTAGAAAAGTTTTTCATTTAAGCCTCCTAGCAAATATGCTATCACATGATTAAATTCATATAGAGGTTAATGTCATAGTTTTAAATCAATATGGTAATTAATGGTAAACGTTTCTCCATATCTCCATACGTTTTCTGTAGAGCGAAAACAGTTCGAGGAGAAGAAACAAAATTTTGTATTTTGTATCCATAGACCGCAAACTTAAAATGATATTTATAATGGGCACAGTGTAAAAATATGGTGTACTTGTTTTACTAAACAATAAATTTTTGATAATCTTTTTTGTAACTTGCTTTGTACTGAAATTCGTCGTAAATTATGTCTAACTTATTGACAGACTAATTTATATTGGAGGTCAACCAGGTGAAGGCATGTATAAGAATTTAGGATTTGATATAGTGATATGTTATTCATAACACAAGTGCTCCATTTCAGCTATACTACTGCAGGAACCTGCTACCAAAATAGAAATTGAAGGCATCCAAAATCGTGACTTGAATTCCTCCTTATTCTGAGATTACCGTGCTTAGTTATGCGCTAAAAAAATAAAAAACAAATCCTAGATATTGCTCAGTACTGTGCAACAAAATAAAATAACCCAAAACGATGTCAAAAAGAAATAATGTTAGAATATAACATAATATTGTTGATTTACTATACTACTACACTTTTAAAAAATGAAACACACACTGGCCTACGGCAATTTTGTTCACATAATTGCATTTACGGAATATTAAAATTGTTAAAAAGGCTCATGCTCGTAGATTTTTTTTGCTTAAGAATTGGTGAAAGAATTGGTATTATCCTATAGGAAGAGATCAGACAACACAGATTGATGAGAAGAAACAAAAATTATGCTTTTTGTATCCATCTAACATAGACTGCAGAAATAATTTTGTTTGACGTAATTGTGTCGTAAAATAAGTACCTTAATTGCATATTTTATAGTGCAGACTTCTCAAGCCTGGAATATGCAAATTTGTAGATTTATCGTACTATGTATCCTAGCATTAATAAGTTTCACTTTACACACATTTTGAATAGTATTTGCGATTCAATTTTCTAGTAGAAGTGGTATATTTTAACATATTAAACTAGAGAACGGGCCAGAAATGCTTTGAAGAAGAAATTATACATATAAAGAAGGCAAATAAGGAACTAAGCAAATAACTGGTTAAAAAAAATCAAGTCTTTGAATATACGACTAAAATGTTTGATAGGGAAGCTCCGGCCGTTTTTACGACTAAAAATGAGGGTCAAAGTAATACACTACAAACATTTATAATATCTAATAAATGAGCAATAATAACTAAAATAAACTAATAATAAACATCGGACTAATCTACTAGAAATTGTTATTATGAAGTTAACTGTGCCAGCTATTCTTTTAATTCATCCACTTAAATAGAAATGTAATTTATTTTTATTTTTTATTGCAATATAAGGGTAGCAGTTTATTGATGCAAACATATTCTGTTTTCAGCGTAATGTATACACGTATCATATAAATTAAAATTGATTCAAATAATAATCTAATCAAGTTTCTATTCTTAAAATTTAAAACAATGAACTTTGCAATCCTTTAATGACTCCTAAATTTAATGACGGAGTTGTTGTCATATATCATACGTTTTTGAGGAGGAATTGCTTCAGGCGTCTAACATTATTTTCGGGCATCGCTGCTACATCGCGCGATTTAATAGGATGCCTCGACAAATGCCAGTACGGTTCATAGTGTTAGGCTACTTAGGTTGTTATTGGACACTTCGAGCCAATGAAAAAAATCGTAATAACTTAAATGTCCGCAGCAAATTCATTTATTTGGCCGAACTATAGCCTCGCTGTGTTCGAATGTACTATGTAGAGCTTTGCCATCCATAGTGCCACTGAATCACCAATATCTAAGCAAGTGGCTAGGTCTATTCTGTAAACTTCGTGCGTCATCGATATGTCGTCCACCCAGAATATCGTCGAAGGAAAATCTGTGAGATTATGATTTACTTGCGTTGAGCAAGAATGCAAGATTTTCATTTAAAACATTGTAATTTTTTTCTACGTTTGATTCTCACAGAAAATACATCCCCACAATCAAACTATCGATACCTACCAATTCAACAGCCTCGGTCATTTTGAAATATAACTCAAAAGTTAGCAATCAACTTTCATCGATTGTCGACGTCGAGGTAAAAAAATAAGCAAATCAGCTAGTTATTATAATTTGAAATTACCGAACTAATTTAAAGTGCAAATTGCGTTTAATGACCAATAAACTACCCATAACTCTCGCCGGGATAAACTTTTTCGCTACCGCAAATCTATAAAGTGGAACAAGTTGAGCGTAGCCGTTGGTTGCATATCGTTATTATTTATGGCCGGTGTCGGTGTATAGTCGAGATAGCGATCTCGCGATCTGTTCGGAGGTTGTCCGGTTGTTTTGTTCGAATAATTCGTGATCACGATAAACAGTAGTTCGCGATAACTTATATGAATAATGCGACGAGTAAAAGAACGCATACAACAATGCCATGCCACATGATACCCAATGACTTAAAAAAGCTTTTCACGGTTCGCAGTAAAACGCACATAAATGTGCCATTAAGTTTAAAGAACTAGAAAATTACTAGGATGGGTGTAATTAATGGCAGAGGTGGTATTGTAAGCCCGAGAGATAATGTACCATGACTTTAAACTATTCAAATATGCGTGTTTCTAATTATACGTAATTTGATAAAGTGATCTAAGTAATTTGTGTGATTTAAATTCGAATTTTTGTTGCTGTTGAATAAGTTGTGGTACAATTCTTTTTGTTTGGTTTTTTCTGATCGTAATCGTAATTATTACAAAGTAAGGCTAGTGCCAGGTGCATAGGAGTTAAATGACACGCAACCCATCTAATGCAATATAGTCAAGTTCGATCCGACAAACCAACATTCTCAGCACTTACGACCACACTAATGAGAAACAAATATTGTTCAGTATGTCCCCACACTCGGCACTTCGCTGTGTAAAACAGACTTTGCTGGAGGACACATTTCGAATCAACGCGAAGGCGTCTCACCACAAGAGCGAAGAACATATTAAGTGCATAACAACACGTGATGGTGCAAAATGCCCGATCCACTAAATTCATTGAATTGCTTGAAATTCCAACGTTGTAGTGCATAAGAAATCCTCAAATATATACAGATTACTGGCCGGCAGAATTGAAATCAAATAAGACTGAGGCGAAGTACTTCTGTTCTACAAGAACTAATTGTCAATGTAGAATAATTCATTAATAAAATCCAATAATTTGAATAAATTTAAAATATAAAGCATTTATAAAGAATTTCTATCGCTATTTGTTTAAAGTGAAAGATAACCGTGGCAAACTTGGAAGAGGTTCTATATTTATAAATATTTTACGCTTTTTAGGTAGATAACGTTGCATATATTTTAACATTTTTTAATATTTTAACCAGCACTGAACTGAAAGAACTTAGTTAATGGCAATTTATTACTGCTATTATTTATCAATCATATATCTTTGTTATTTATGTAATACCCTTGAAAATATTTTCACACCTTGATAATTTCAAGATTATATGCATATGTTTATGATTGTGTTGATAATCCCTTAATTAATTTTATAAACTCGTTCAAAATGCTTTGTCGATTTTAATAAACAGTTATTGTCCATTTGCATTTCATTATTGCGGTTTGATATTTCGCACAAAGGGATTCCATATTAATAACAATTATTGAGCAATCATTGAACACGGAATGCGGGGATAGCAAATATGCGTTTACATCGTTTCCAAAAAATTACTGTTCGGAAATTTGGTAACGGTTGTATTAATTTACTTTACCACTTCTTTTTACGATTATAAAAGAATATTTATGCTATATATGCAACACGTAAGAACACTTTTAAACTAAACAACGAAAGCGCCAAGAATAATAAAATAAGAATAATGGTAACAAATCAAAAGTCCGATCAAACAAAAGTGAAATAAGTAAGTACGACGTACCATAAAGAGTAAGTTGAGTAGCTAATTCCGATAATGGAGATGGTTATGGCTTGAGTCGAATTAAATTCCAACTAGATTCTGTAGAATTGTATTATAGTATTGTAAAATTCTGTTTGTTAATTAATCTGAAAGGAGGAGGAAAGGAGGAGTGATGCTCATTGAGAGCTGCCAAAAAATCGAAAACCACAGATAATTCCGACAAAGGAGCGAAACGAGCGAGTACAAACAGGACGTGTTAATGAACAGGATGAGAGAAATAATGCAGGATGTTGAGGAGATGAAACAGGACCAAAACGTACAAGGAAGAATTAACACTGATCAAAATAGAAAACGAGATATTACAATCAAGAAATAACGAAATCAAGGAAGGAATATTAACATGAAAGGAAGTGTAGACAGATTAGAGAAGATGAGGATAAGATCGAACATTATAATGATAGCGCTAGATATGTATACGGATAATAGAACGGAAATGAGTAAAGAGTACAAATTAAAAATGTCCACCATGTCAACCATCAAATTAGGACAGAAAACGTGAAAATAGAACTAGAAAATACAACCGAAAAACGAAAAATTATGAAAAATAAAATGAAGCTTTGCCATAAAGGAACGTTATGTAAAAAAGAAGCAAATGATAAAGAAGAAATTTAACGATGACAGGAGCACTGAAAATTATAAGTCTCAATTGTAGAGCACGAACTAATAGAAAAATTTAAGGAAACAAAGCTACATTTAGCAATCACTGAAACCACGAAGAAAGAACCACGAATGATGTAACTAGAAAGGAGGTCAAATACGACTACATACTACTATACAATGAAGTAAAACTGGAAACTAAGACGACAGAAGGAGTAGGATGTATAATAAAAGAAAAGCATAAAAATGGGAATTTATATCGGAAAAAGCTTTAAAACTGGTACCGCAACTAGACCACCAAAACAAAATAAAGCTAATAATAGTCTACGGCCCAAGTGAGGATGAAACAACAAATAAGAAGACAAATTCTCGGAAGAAATGACATAATTAACTGAAAATATAAACGGTAAATTTCTAATGCTTGCAGATTTTAACTGTCGCGTTGGGAAGAGAAATAATGATACAATTGATGTAATTGGTTGACACGGAGATAATCATAGAAATAACAACAGTGGGAGACTAATATCGTAAGCTTCTGTATTGACAACAATTTAGTAGTAACACATTTTATAACCAAAAGAACATACGTAAATATATAAATATACGAAACAGGTTAAGAGCAGAAATGGAAAGTCTATAATAGATTACGTTCTTATCAATAGGAAAAACTGTAGATGTTAAAATGATAATGAGGTCAGAAATCTTCAGTCTATAGTAGCGAAAATGCGAATAGGCACGGAAAATATGGTAAAGCAAAAACAAATCATAAAAATGCAAAAGAAGCTATTAAGACATACAGATGATGAAATAAAACAGTGGGAAGCTACGAAGTACGAACAATTATGGTATCACTTCAGAGAAAGCGTGTTATCAACGGCAAACAAAAATATTCGAAACAATAGTTATAAATAAAAACAAGAAACGAACGAAATGGTGGAAACAGGAAATAAATGACCAAGTAAAAATCAAGAAAGAAAAGTGGAAATTATATCTAAACGATAAATCAGAAGATAGCTACACAGGGTATAAACAACAGCGGATAAACAACAAACATGGGAAGAATGCGACAGGAAATTAGAAGTAGATAGCCAATCAATCAGAAATTCTTCTAAAAGGAACTCAAGAATGTAATGAAACGAAAGCACCACACGCTAAAGCATGTGAAAACAAAAGATAACAGAATAATAACGAAGGGAAAGAAATAATAGAACGACGAAAGGAATAATTTTGTGAACTTTTTCGTCCAAATTAACAAAGCAATACAATAAATGAAGACGACGCTAATTACAAATAGAAGAAGTAGTTAAAGCAATAAAGGACAGGATAAGACCAATGCATATATGCTGAAAATTTACGGACGCGAGGGATAGAAATGTTAACAGAAATATGTAACAAAGCATGGTGCACTGGAAACGTACTTAAGGATTAGGATTGGAAAATAAGAGTAACCAATATTCAAAAAGGGAGACAGTAGGGATTCTCCCAACGGTAGGGGTGACACATACTAACCGTGGTATCAAAAGTATATTAACATATAATGGAAAAGAATTAAGAAGTACAGTAGAAGATCAGTTAACAAAAGCTCTATAGGAAATATACAAGACCATATGTTTAGCATAAAACAAATGATAGAGGAAAACGGAATGCAAACTCAAAATATATGGCTCTCTTGGATATTGAAAAAGACAAAACGAAATATGGAAAAGTCTAACCCAAAGTGCACACACTCAAACTTAATAGAAGGAATAAAGAGTTGTCATAGAAGCCCATTATATGACAAAATATTGATTTTGGACGCAACTTTCAGACACGATAAGTACAGTCGAAGTCCGAAATAATAGATTAAGAAAAGATGGAGTAATGAGCCTAACATTGTTTTTGATAATAGTGGACGATGTCATTAAAGCAACAGCAAACAAAACCACAAAGATATACATCGGATACAATATATTAACACACGTGACCGTTACACAATGTGCCATTGCAGACAACGTAATGATCTGTGTGGCAAAAGAGAACGACCTGCAAGAAAACCAACAGATATGAGAAGAAGAACTAACGAACAGAAATATAAAAACAAATACAAATACAACATGGTGGTAATAGTAATAAGTAAAGACACACTATGAATACTGATAGATAGAAATTGAAAGCGAAGGCAACGAGAGTATTAGCAATCCTGCAGGACTCTATGACAGTTTAAATCAGCAGTTTTTAGGAAAAAGGGAGATAAGTAGGAAGACGTATTGACGGTACACAAAACAATTTTTAGACCAATCCTAACGTATGGAAGTGAGAGTTTAGTACCAACGAAACAATGGAAAGTAAAATACAAGTTATTGACATGAAATAATTAAGAAGAATTAAAAGAATTTCCATAACAAACGACGCAGTAACAGAGGAACTATAAATTGAACCAATTAGTAGTATAAAACAAAAACTGCGATAGTGTGGACATATGTGCAAAATGGATAACAAGAGACAAATTAAAACCATATGGGAAGCAGTCGTACATAGACACGGAGCAGAAGAGAGGCCCAAGACGACCTGGAATGATGAAGTAGCAGAAATATTGAAGCAAAAATCAGATCATGGACAGAAGCAAAAAGGATAACGAGAAACAATGGTGTATATTTGTACATGAGATTGAGATGTAATATACATATGACATATAACATCAATTAATTTGATAATTAATTTAGATATTATTATATTAAAAATATCGAGGTCATTAGCTTATAAATCATTTATAATTGATCATAAAAGAAGCTTTTCCATGAATGACAAACAATAGGAGTGCAACCACCAAATTCCAATCGAATTCTAAATATTCAACGAAAACTCAGCCCAACCCAACAGTAAATATTCTACGAGATTATAGATGCTAATAACATTATACTTGATGTACATCTAACACATTTCAAAATGTTTGTGGCTAGAGAATGAAACATTAAAACGACAACAAAGAGAATAAAATTATATGGAATCACTAGCGATTGGAGCACCCTAACAACATTGGAACTAGGAAATATGCTTGTTTATCAAGACCCTATTAAATACCCTTTAATCGTAACAACTAACCGAAGCTCCGCTTTCGAATATTGAATCTAAACGGGCATTATGAACTTAGCGTAGCGAGTAATTAGGACATAATTAGACAATTGCTGGTTAAATATTAAGTGAATACAGTCATTAAAAAATAAAGGACTATTGTAGGTCAATTCATTCACTTGTGCATACACTATCGCAATTGCGTAAACATTACACTAATAACATTACAAATACATTAATAAAACTGGGGAACAATTTTCAACATAATTCTTATTGACTCCGATGTTCTAGCTGTTTTAGACCACAATAGGTATGCTGATTTTCAAACTACAGTTTTCTTCTAGTACGTAATGTTTCGTATTTAGAACTTATCTTAAGGGGTAAAACCACTCTAGAGGCAGGAAAAAAGAGCTAAATTTATCAATTTATTTTGAGAGTATGACAAGCAGAATAGAAATTCTTTTGAGAGGGTTCATTAAGCACGTATTGAAGTACAAAAAAACAATTTTTGTTATTGTCATTTTCATTTATTGCGGCGATAGAACCCGTCGTCGAGAACACCTATTTTAAAAACACCGAAACGGGGGGATGGATTTCTCGCCTTGTAGGAGTCCTGGTCCAAAAAAGTAAACAAATTTATAATCTATGTACATTGAGCGTTGGAAGTACGTAGGGGTTTTCTTTTTCATCAATTTTTGTGTAAGTTGTGCACTTTTTAAGGTTTGAATCGATATTTTGCCGTAAAATGAGTGATAAATTGTTCATTAACAAAAAGTTTACATCCAATCAAAAAACGCACTTCCACAGAGAACACTATTGTGAAGCTACTGTGAAAATTTTAAATTGGTCCATGCAATAGTCTCTGTCCTCCCAATTTGGAAAAAGTAGTTTAGAGAAAAACGCGTTTCATAAACACTTTAATCCTTGGAAATTTTGTTTACCTGTAATCTGCGATGCCTGCGCAGGGTCGTGATTTTGGGACGAATTATTGTAACGAATATGTACAACATTGGTGATAAAGAAACAATTTCCAAACAGGCAGTTGGAATGAAATAAAACCGATAGAGAAATAGAATTGGGTTGGGTTAGATTCTTTATTACTTTATGCTACAACACGATTTCCATTATTTATTGTGTTTCTCACCAGAGAGCAAACAAACCTGGATATGATACGATGACAAAACCCCTAAAAATGCAGAAGCAACACCATATAACGAAATAATAAAATTAAGAACACATAGAAACTGCACTAAATTGCAAGTTATTATCACCTCATTCATATTTTGTTTCTCATTTGTTCTCTTCATGTTTCACTTCCTTAGGTTGGAACTGGTCTGAATATTGTACTAAATATTGTCACCTTTGTTTGCGTTGTTACCTCCTTATTTCTTATAAACCATTGTGTCATCATATGGTATGTTTACATCGTTTTTCCAATTCTGTTCATGAACGAACCTGGATATGATACGATGACAAAATCCCTAAAAATGCAGAAGCAACACCATATAACGAAATAATAAAATTGAGAACAAATAGAAACTGCACTAAATTGCAAGTTATTATCACCTCATTCACCATTATCTAAATTAACGTCACCAGACTATACAAAAAAGATAATAACAAGACATGCAGTGCGAAGTAAATGTCAAATTATAAAGTCACAAAAAAAAGCTAAGCAAAAAATACAACCAAAAATAATAAAATCAAAAGGAAAAATAAAAACAAAATAAAAAGCAAAAACAACATTTATAGCAAAAAAATAATTGAGGTAAATTTAATTATCTTACCTTTTGAATTATACATAAATGATAATTAATAAAGTCCATATCTTATAACAGACGTTTTGAATTGAAGGCGAAACCGATACTAGCGTCACGCAGAAAGCGCCCATTAGAAATGGCACATTATAAACCGAACAATTAATAATTTAACATACACACCGCTGCAGAATAAAAATATCCGTAAGAATTATCTTCATCTCCTCAACACCCGGTAATAAACTAGCGAGATACGACGGGATAACATAAGCAAGTTTGTTATTAGCATCAGCCACCTGCGATGTAGCGACTTGTTAACAAGGCTAGATGATTAATGCACTTCTGTATGCAAATATCAGCAATTTTGCAGCGCTATCGGCCATTAGTGGTCATTGTTGATCGACTTAACTTTTTAAGCAAGCAGGACCCTTGTCGAACGCGTAAATTAACACGCCGCAATTTTCGTTAATAGGGCGATGTGAAATGAATTGGATTCGCCTAAATTGAAGTTTATCGCTCTGCGGCGCGTTCTGGCGGAAACCCTATGAATTGTTTCCAACTAATGGGTGCTATAACGGCGTAACAATTCACTGTTAGGGCGCTGTATATCATATACATAGGGAATAAAATCAATTTGTGTGTGTAAATGTGTATTATGCACTAGACATCAAGTTTTATGTCCGCGCGGACGACAATTTGAGGGATATCGCTCCGACTTTTAAGCCCCGTAAAACTAGAATATTTTTATGCTGATTTATGTTTACTATTCGGGGCACACACTTGAGGTATGTTCTCTTCGTTTATGGCCGCTTCCAACTGCAACGGCAACGGTTTTATGGAGTATAACTATAACATTTTCAAGCAGCATTTACTGTCATTTATCATGCGTCCAGTAA
Source organism: Geotrupes spiniger (assembly GCA_959613385.1). NCBI lineage: Eukaryota > Metazoa > Arthropoda > Insecta > Coleoptera > Geotrupidae > Geotrupes > Geotrupes spiniger. The sequence continues at coordinate 30,332,594 of OY390737.1, read as the reverse complement.
TCAATGTAAATTGTAGGTATGCTACAATTTATTTGCGGATTAAGTTATTATTTAGTTGGTGTGAATAATGAGTGGCATAAAAACGTATCCTATTGGGGGTTTTATAATTATTAAAGTAGAAACATTTTGGAATTGGTGAATTATGTGGTCGTGTATCTGAACGAATTTGGCGACAATACTTAACGTATCAGACGGGTGTCTATTGCTACGGTACCTTTAAGTTACCTTTGAAGTCCTTCGCCTAATAGAGACATAAAAACCATAATTACTCTACCTTTATTTCAGTCTCCTTCATCGTGATACAAGATATACAGTGATGACCATGCCATGTTAACTATGTGTGTGATATATTTCGAAATATCATAAGTAGTTCGTAACTAATGTAAGAAAATGGGTTAAGTAAGTTAGAACAATCTATGAGTAAGGAAAACCATCTTCACACTAACCAATATACAGTAAATAAATTAGGTCGTGCTTGGTCAGACGCTACTTAAGTCAAGAGCAGCTGACAATTTTTTTGTTCATTTCTTCTGACACCAACTTGCACCAGGCGGCAGTAGAGCTAGTACTACATTGCCGTATAACTACATACAAACATAATAAAATCCCCCTAATACCTGTCGGTGTGGGTTTCATTACTATTGTCTCTATCTTAATTATTCTTCTTGTCCTGTGCCTGTGCCCACAGCCTTCTATCTTGTGCCAAAGCCTTTGCCTCTTTCATTCCCCCACCTATCTTTTGCAGGTGCTTCTCAATTGCATTAGCCCATGCATTGGTCTCTCTCTCTCTCTCCCTTTTCTTTCCTCTCCAGGCTTCCCATATTCGTCTGACATGCCTCTTCTCTTCCATCCTTCGCATATAAAACCACCAGCACAATTGTCTTTCTTCAATATACTGCAAAATTGGTTCACTTTGTAGTTCATCTCTTACATCCACATTTCTTATTCTTTGTAATTCCTTTAACCGTCCGTAGGTATTTCATCTCTACTGCTTGTATTTTGTTTCTCATTTGTTCTCTTCATGTTTCACTTCCGTAGGTCTGAATATTGTACTAAATATTGTCACCTTTGTTTGTGTTGTTACCTCCTTATTTCTTATAAAGCCTTGTGTCATCATATGGTATGTTTACATCGTTTTTCCAATTCTGTCCATGATGTCCTTTTCTTGCTTCCCAATTCCCTAAATTATAGGCTCTCCGTCTATTTGAATATTCAATATATTTTCCTGTGTAGCTGTTATTATCAGTTTCGTTTTCTTTATATTTATTTTCATACCTTGTTGCTATAGATCTTTCTCACTACCCGCCATAATCGTCAACCTCATCCGTATTTAATCTTTGTATCTTTGGTTGAACGTAATGGCTCAGCTGCTTTCCTTAGTCCTTACTTTGATTGGAACTTCTTGGTTCTCATATTTCCTATGTTGACACAATTCATAATATTTCCATCAGTTGCATTTTTATTTCCATTTTGTATCTTTCAATATTTTTCTGGCTTAGCACGGTCAAACGCTTTTTCCAAGTCAATAAACGTGGAAAATGCTTTTGTTTTACGTAACATGCTTTTCCCGGTTTATTTATTTTAATGTAAATATACGGTCATTAGTGCTTCTGCCTTGTCTGAAACCACATTGTACTTCTTCTTGATTACTTTTTTTCTAGTATCTTTTCGTATTAAAGGTATACACCGGTCTTAGAAGCGTTATTTCGGTATAATTATCACATTTTCTTTTGTCACGCTTTCTGTAAAGCGATATTGTTACCTCTATCTGCAAGTCTTCTTCCTCTGCCCTAGCTCCTAATTCCTCAATTCTATTTTTATTTTTAACCGTTCTACTTTTCTATCCACAACCTCCTTGTTCTTATTGACTATTTCCTCTTCTTCTTGTATACTTTTATAGTTTCGTGTTGTATTTTTTCGTTAACTTCTTTAATTTTTAATTTTCCTTTGTTTATCCTTATCCAGCATTACATAGTCTATTATGGATGTCCCTGTTGTAGCTGGTTCTTTATTAATTAAACAATACTCCATCAATCCTGAGTCATTGTTATTTTTTTTCTCATCTCCGTGCTTCCCAATCACCCGTGCCCCATTGTCGTCTTTTCCTACTCTGCCATTCATAACTCCAGTTACATAAATTCGCTGTTTTCTGTTATCCTATTCAATTGTTCCCAAAACATGCCCTTCCTTTCTGCTTCCTGTTGTATAGCTAATAATCGATATTAATGATTATTACAACTGAACTGAAGATTGGTATTAGCTACAAATATTTTGTAATAGTTATTGTTGGGTTGTATTTGATAAATAATATTTTATTTAGTATTGTATCGGTTTGTATTGCTTTTCTGGTTTACTGTTGCTGATTCTATTGCAGTACAACCACTTTGACTAAATCATGGTGTAATTTACCAATAGTTGATTTATGACGTATTTATTATAAAATGTAGCACAATTTTATTTCTTCCTTTTAAGGTTTTCTTGTGTAAAATATTTGCCCTAAAATAATTATAAAAATTACTAGGATAATGTTGTAGTCACACGATATACACAGTACCATTTGTAATCTGAAATGAAATGTTCGCCAAATAGATAACATTTAACTAACGTCTCAAAGATACTTGAACTATTTGCATGTTTATGTGCATTCACAAACCACAGATAATAACGGAAAACGGCACTTAGGTGTTATCGAAGTTTGGAAACAATTCGCTGAAGCGGCATCTATTAAAACGAGACGCAGAAACGCAGCAATAAAATAATAAATTCTGGATTTAAGTCTCGGTAACTTCGGAAAATTAGATTAGCGGACAAAAAGAGGACGCCGAGCGCGCAAAAACAAACGCCGCAATTAACGTAAGACCCGCCGTAAAATCTAGAGAGCGAGGAAGTCCGTAGGAGCTTAGCGATGTAGTGATATAAAAGCCCGTGCAGTGAAATATACCAAAACTGTCGTCCCGGGTGACAAGTCCTGCTAGTCACGTCCTAATCCCGGCGTTATCCTGCAGGCTGGCGTGTGCGTCTGGCAGGCCGACGGTGACCTGAGGTGAACTCGGAGGTAAGACGCACCACCCCGCGCCGCGACGCGCACCCCGCGGTCCTTAAACTCGTAACCCGGTAGACGGCTGGCGGCCCACCCGGCCGTTCGTTCACCCGTCGTTTGCACGCTCATCTACCACTCGGAAAAAGGAAAATGCCTCCGCGTCGAACAATCGCGCGATACAGATAAGGCACCTGCTTACCGCGATGAAGATTACGAAGATGATAACTTTTGACGTCGCGTCCGTGCATAGCGAAATAATCGTCACAATTAATTTATTAACCATACCCATAGAAAAGATAAATCCAATTATGACCGATATCGGTTACATATGCAAATACGAATTATCAATTGTACGTAATCAATATAGCAAATCTACCTCTGAGTAGGTATTTCCATATTAATTACCACGTAAGACTGCATCAACATCATTAGTCAACTGCAGCCAACTGTAATGAAATTTCTGTATTTTCTATACAAATATAAAATAATGACTAATATTTATATTATTTATCGTACAAGAATTAACGAGAGCATAGTTTTACTACACTGCATATTTGAATCTGGATGTAAAGGATAAAAATGAAACAATCATAATCTGTTCAAGTACAATAACATTTAAAAACACCGACGGCGACTCGACAGCCAGTTAAATCTAGTTAATTTTCCCAACATTGTCAAATTATATTCAACCGAAATTATTCATGTGGCCTTAATCATTCATTACGTTTTATTCAATTTTTTATTTCATCTATAAGAAAATATTCTGTAATATTACGATCTTTATTATTTAATTTACTAGTTGATCTGTTTCGCCAGTGAAATAAGTGATTTATTTCAGTACTGCCTTAAATAGTTTAACCACTAGCCAGCAGAGCTTTTTCTCAAAAACTTCGAGCAAGTCAGGGGAGAAATTTATATTGTTAACAACACCGCAAGTGACTTCTTATTTCGTGACGCCACACCTCTTTATACGGCTTGGCCTTTCATAATTCCTTCGCCTAAGTAATTTTTATTAAACCCATACGGTCCGATATAGGACTGCCGAATACTGGTTTTTAACCATCCCCACTTATTGTGAGAATCCACAACCTCGCAGGCAACCAATGTGGGCTACAGATCATATGATGCACCTGTTTATTCAAGTCAAATACACTTTTTCATGAGTCATCTCCGTAGGTGACTATTTGTGGTCCTATAGGTTTTTATTGGCATTCCTCTTCAAGAACGATTCTGCATTCGCCTCTTGTTTTCTTCAATCGTTCAAATATGTCGTTTTCTATAGAATTCTTCTCTAAAAACATCCCATTAAATTCTGCGCAGCTAGTTCATCATAGGTAAGTACAGCCTTATTAGCTTGTTTTATATTTTGCATTTGGTTTTCCTTAGCAAGTTATATGCAGCTGTTGCTACAACACTGTTTAGATTGCGCGAAGAAATCGTTCCACGATTATCGGATTAGGTTATCTTGCGAAACTTAAGGATTTTCCATTTTGAAATTTTGGACCGATTCTGGAATCAAATCCGTTCGTTGTGTTGCTCTTGGCTCTTTTGTACAACTTGGCGATCATTCTTGTAGTATAATTCGCCGCTGTCTCTTATCATGTCAACCTCCAAACTGAGACAAACCCGATGTTTTTTAAAAGGTTAGTTGTTACATTTAGTAAAGGTGCAAAATTAGAACTTGGATTGCATTTTAAAATTTGCAGGTCTCTATTTCGGAGAAGAACACAGATAAATGATTTCACTTCGGTTCGCCTTCATTTTTCAACTTTTACCTACCAATCACTGGTGTTTAATTATTGAGTCATTTAATGCTTAGGTAAATTTCATAAGTCACCTTATCCTATGAAACTAATTAATGATTATCGTTATTATTTGCTATTGCACTTTCTTTGATTTATACTTAAGCTTTCCATTAGGCAGTAAAATTATATTAACAATAACAGTTGCTGATTAGTTATATCTCATCATTCTTCATGTTTTCTAAGAAATTGCTAAACCGATGGCAAACTGAAATAACAACCATACAGTTGACCAAAGATCCCTCTACTGTTATTAATAATAATAAACTTGTGAATAATAACATTTATTCACAAATGTTATTTTGTTACTTTCATTTAGCCGAAACAAATTTGTTGCGAGAATTCACTCACGACGATTAAGAATTTCTCGTGGCCCATTGTTTATTTATAGTAGTTGAGATTGACATAAGATCGATATTTAAAAAATCAATTTGCACCAACGACTTATACTTTCGAACAAATTGTCAATATTGCTGCGTTGAACGCAGTGGCAATCGCCAAGCTCGCGTTTTTTGACTTGTAAGTTAATTCTCATCATGGACAATTAAGTTTTTACCATTAGGTTAAAAATGAATTATCATTTTTTATGCTTATACATTGCCTTTGGTTTATTTGCTATTATGTACCATAAGTATGATGATCTCATTAATTTCATTTATTTTGCATTTTTGAAGAGCCAAATACGTTGGCAAAGACTCATCCGGAACAAAAAAATATTATATAAATTATATACAAAAAATGTAAGCATTAAATATCAGTTGACCAATTCAAAGTCATGCACGATTAGCTGTGCACTGCTACATGTTTCTTCCACGACTGTAATTCAAATTTCAAACCCTTATTATTTCATCATTCCATTGATAATACCTCCCATGCAGCCATTAAATCAACATTATTATCTAAGATATTCCTTCTCAATCATAATTAACATGAACATAGAAATAAAGCCTGTTTAGTGCTCTGCCACAATCTAATTTCCTTCATCAGGTAAGTTTCAATCCATTTAAATTATTTTGCTTAACCGCTTTGTGCCACGGTGTATAATTACATACAGTTATTTTAAGCTTTTTTGTTTTACCCGGAGCGCAAGAGGCCTGCATTATTGCATAATTGATGCTCATTTGTGAAGCGCTTAATAGTAACACGTAATCAATTAATTTTAGATCGTTTAATCAGATATTAACAGCTATTTGTCAGCAATTTTGATAGATAGTTATTATCGCTGAAAATCCTTTTAAAAGAATGGAACAACAAATATTTTTATGCCAACAAAATTATGCAACTAGAATTGCGCATAGAACGCGTTCGACCAATCCAAAGAAATCTACAAATTTGTTCCAGACACACAACTGAAAACAAGAGGAAAAAGGCTGTGCCGAACGAACGAGTCCCGGGTTTTCAAGATAATACGTAATTAGAATGCATAAGAAGCCATCAACAGTAAAGTAAGACTATTTGTGATAAGGGACGGGAGGGCAGCGTCGCCTCACGAGGACAGTTTCATTAACCAGTAGAGTAAATAGTTTATTTTTACTTTTTAACATGAGACATTATTTCGTTTTTTATATGTAAAGTATGCAAGCGTTTGTTGAATGTATTCATTTATATAACCCTGATGATTATTTTTAATTTGTAAGATAACTTTCATAGACTATCTTGCTTTGTTCTCAATTACTATAAATTGTATAATTTGTTGTTATATCGTTTACGCACATTATTTATATTTTCATTGTGGTATACCAAGTTATAATTAAAAAAAATAACAAAACTGTTCAACTGTTTTCACCATTTAATTTGAAATATTTTTTTTTGACAAATGTTTCACCTAAACCTTGGCTTCTTCAGTGAACTACCACTGAACTTAACTTAACTTACATATTTGTATAACATGGCATAAATTATGAACAGTGGGGAAGTAAACGTAATTAAGTATTAACTATCTTAACATATAACAATAAATTTAACAAAGGCATCTAATTGGTCATTAAGTTGATTGTAGGAAGTTCTGTTTTTATTAAAAAAAAATCCCAAAACTTTTGTTACATACGTTAATATAATTATTTATTTCCATTTCTTTCGTTATTTCAATATTTATGTGTAATGAATTAATATAATTTTAATAGATTGTTTAGTAGTACCTGTGAAACCTGTCATAACATCATCAACGTATGTACCTGTGCCAGAATAAGATATTGTTGCTTAACTAAGGATTTTACGTCTCAGGTTATGCGTAGAAATGTCCGCTAAAAATAGACTAAGGGATTTTCCCATAATTAAACACTAATTACATCTGTAGAAATTATTGTTGAGTTTGAAACAATTTTGTTTTATACCCCTGTGTAAATGATTCAACATTTCCTCTTTAATTAAATTAGCGATCACACCCAAAAGCGCGTCCTGGTGATTTTTAAACTAAATCCTGCCGATGCTGTCGTATACGATTCCATAAAATACGCGAAATTTATCGTTCGGCAGTCGCGCAGTAAATATAGAGAATAAATTTAGAAACCCTACCTCTGAATAAATAACCTTGAAGGCGGTTAATACTGGAAGTTTCGTGCAGACTGCAGACGCGTGCTCGCAAGCCGTAATTATCGATGTTACATTTGCCCCCATCCCCCGGCGGCGGTCCGAAAACCCCCAAATCCCCGGCAGGACTCCGACGCTGCAGATGCACCGACCAAAGCTCGTCTGTTATCAAGGCAACTTTGATCATTAATTGATGTCGCTCCAGAATGTGTTTTATGGAGTAGGGTTAATGGAGATTGGACTTGGACTTTCGGAAACATGTAATGTTCTCTAACTTAATTAACCGTTTTGTTCTTGGCGACGCAGAATTACTTCCGAGACGCTTACGCCACTAAAACCTACGACAATGTTGGGCGTTCGACGTCACGTTCTAGTAACGCCGATGCGTTTTAATTAAAACAGGGGCGGGTTTTCGCATTTTGCGACAAATCAAATTCTTATGACGCGCCGGCGGCTATTTTTATGAAGGACGTCTGCTCCATGTTCGTAACTTTGACTAAAACGGCTGATCGATAAATTCGGAACCGGGCTTTCTTGAACTTAACAATATTTATAATGATATATTTTGATCAAGTTGACAATTGTAGTAAGATTAAGAACAATATATTAAATAAAATTTGATACTACTTTCGTATGTTATAAAATAATTGCAATAATATTTACTGGAAATTGTGATTATATAGGCAAGGAAATATATTTATATATTGTATAAGCGTCATGCGTGCATGTGCACTCAATATAGGTTATGATGATGTCATATGACTGGCAAGAAAAACATGCCTATATAAAAATACATAGAACGGCAATATTTTCGCGAATTTCGAAGACATAAGTATATAAAAATAAACCTGAAATGGCAGTGAACACATGTGTATCCGATTTTTTCGGTAACTTTAAATGACATATATCGATAGCGATCATATTTTAACTAAAACGTCAATTAAATTGAATGCAATGTAGATTGGAACCATGGGATTTATTCAATTCGATATAGTATTATGAAATTAAACGCAATATGAGAACTAAAAAGTTTCAATACGAAAATGTATGAAAATAATAAAACGCAGACAGGGAGCAATGTTGCAGTTATGTAATTGAAATTTAACACAAAAATTGTCTTGTATATTAAACGAAATGTACATATTATGAAAGAGGAGGACATTTCGGTTAATAATAATAACGATTAATATAAGTTTCAGTTGGATATAAGTTGTCAAAATATTATATATTAATGTGGTAAAATCTTGTAAGGCCTATGCTATTATTAGGGCACTTAAAATAAAACGGAAAGCACTGTTGTAAAGAGAAAAAACAGCAAACGTTTTCTGTTTCTGTAACTGTTGATAAAATTCGAAAAGGTTTTAGATCTGTAAATGTCGATACAAATATAGTGTAAATAGATCCAGGCACAGAAGGCTATAAAAGAAACGTCAGAAAACAATGCGAGTATTTCCAATTTGACTGTTATAGTCTCCACGGCGGTTGTCTTCAAAATTCAAATAAAACGCTAAGCAACGGTGTACGGTGTGTTTATGTGAAAATCATAGTAACGGTATTAAATATAAAAGAAAATGAAAATAAAATAAAACTAAAGTGCTAACATGGAAAAAGATAATAAAGAAGAAATGGACACCGGGGAACCAGGAAAACAACCGTAAGCTGATACTCCGTCCATCTATAAGTTCCTCACATCTAAAATAAATTTCAATAACGAAACCCGATAACCATTAAAGTCTGACGGTTAGCCAGAATCCATAGCAAAATTAAAATAAATGGAACGCCATTGACAGTGTAAAATTTTAATTACGCACTAGTAACCTAGCTGATTGTTGCTAGAAATAAAAAATATATAATTGTTGTCTAAATGCGTCTCTTAATTTCATTTACGTGTACATTTCATTCCTTCGCACTTGCCAATTGAAAAGTATTACTGCCAATAGTGACAGGACAACGACAATAATGATTATAAAGTTTTCAACAAAATTTTTAGCAATGTAGTTGTAGTATGGTTATTCTTTTGGTAAAGCCTGTAAAAGGGTTGCAGGATAAAATGGATGCATATAACAAACAAATCCCTTTAAAAAATTTCACAAAGCCAAATTCATAAACACATTAAAAAATGCCCAGATTGAAGCAGCCAACGGGGATGATGCTATAGAATTGTCACCAGAATCATCTTCCTGGATACGAAGAATTAATCATTTTCGCAAGAAACACGAGTTGTTGTTGTTGTTGTTCATTATGTAGTTTTAAGAAATAAATCTTTAATCTTTAATTTAAAAATACCTTTTTATTATGCTATTCAATATTTTCCTACGACGCGTCTAACATCTAGGATTTATTCCCTCTCATGTGAACCTAGTAATCACCAATACAACCAAATATTTTTGTGTCTTCTATTATATCTTACACTATTTTATCTCATTTACCTATTCATCTGCCCACACGTTCATTACACCCTTGCACTTAAATCCCTTCAATGTCATTATATCCCTTCATACTGAACGCCCCTTTCATTCTCCCAATTCATCAATCTTTTTCCACAACCATACCAGACAATCGCATTTTTTCCTTTCTTTTCATGTCGTACTTACCTATGTATATGTAGCAACTCTATTAGGTTGAGTTGTGTAGGATTCATTGGGACACAATATATATATGTCGGGTTATTGTTTTGTAATTCGTTTTCTAGTTCCTGGTACTTAGTATTAGTTCATACACATTCATTGCCATTTTCTTCAATAATACATTCACATAGTAATTCGAATCTAAAGTTGAAATCTCAGTGGGTAATATGATTACGACATTGAATCTGATCTGATCTTAAGAAGACTTTATAATTAGATTCGACATGTGCAGATATCACTAAGATGTAAATAAATAAAAATCCCTGTTATACACTTTTCTAACTTTATCTTCATAAACACGTACATATGTTAAATTTCTTAAAATTACATATTTTTCATATGTGATTCGCTAATGTACGGGTTCCACAATCAGTTTTTCCTCCCTTCAGTACTAATTCTCTGGTTCCTTCCTTCCACTTTGTTTTATATTTAACTCCAAGCTTCAGAGTTGAAGCCTTCAACCATTCCTTTGGCAGTCCAGCTTCTTATTCTGTTGGGGCAAAAAGCTCTCCACAAATCCCGCCCACTTGTACACGCAATTTAAGGTCATCTTTAGAAAATTAAGTTTATAGGAGATATAATTCAACGTCATCGTGTTTGCCTGGTTTTTACTAAAACCCATGATGAACTTGCTTTAATCTTTAAACTAAATGTAGGCATTTTTAAAAATACATTTATGGAAAAAATAAATAAACATTTGATATGACTTTTCCTACAATGTTGATTTCGATAATTTATAATCATTACCCATATTCATATACGTTTGTATTGCCTTTGGGCTAGTTCAAGTCTGTCATGGTGTTGTCCAGAGCTTACTTAGACCACTCCTGGTTTATTAATGACCTGCCAGACGTTACAAACGTCTATTGGCTGAGAGAGGGAAGAAGAAATGATGACAGCCTTCATTGAACGCTAACCATTGACTTGATTAGTAACGAAGTTTGATTAATCCAAATTTGCAACAATTGTCGAAATTCAATACAAGCTATTTAACCCATGTCGTTGATTTAAACTAAATTGGGGCTGAACTAAAATTTTATTTCATATAATAATAAGGTGCGTCCAAATTTAAATGATATTTGTAGTAAAAAAACGTCCTGTAGAACAAAAATTAAATGTCCATTCATTAATGAAAAGTGAATTTTGGAAAACTGAATTTAAACTAAGCCGTTCTTAATATGCTTCTTCGCTGAAATATGTTGAAAATTGTACACCACAATCGACGCAAACTATGAGTGATAAATGAGGCGAAACATTATACGTCGACACCGACTATGTATCCGAAAGCTCCGTGCATTTCCTAAACACGACAGCGTCGCGCGCAGTCCGAACAAGTCGAAGCGTCTTCCGGTTGTGCGTAGAGCGTCGGCGGTCGATGCGGGTGCAGTGGGGCAGAGTGAGGTAGGTCCGGGCTGGGTCGATAGGCCTGTCTGGTGCGTTCTAGACGATGATTCCGGGGTGTGAGGCCGCCCGCAGTCACGCAGACGCATCCCACGGCAAAAAGAGTCGATAAAGAAACTTTCGTTTTGTTCCTTTTGTTATCGCCTTTTGTTGCACGGAACGACCGAAGGAGTAGCTTCGGAGGGATATACTTTTTAAATTTATAAATCACTTGCGCATCTCTTCACTCGGTTTTAGACGGCCGTAATTGGCGCATAATGTAAAACGCTGACCACGAACACCGCATTTCTTTACTTTATGCGGGCATAAATTTAATAATTATGTGGAAAAAGCAATTACCTGTTGGGATTTTTTGCGTGTTAATCATGCGAAAACGCAACTTAAGATAATTAAAAGATTTAGATATTGCCGCAATTGTGTTTACGCAAAAAAATATTAAATGAAGTGGAACTTAACAATTTCACATTTTTGCCTTTCACTGTGGACAACAGGACGAAGCCCCTTCTTAGCTGCGTACATCTCATAAAATAAAAAGAAAAGTATCGTTCTTAACATATTGAAATATCATCGTTATTATTATTATTATAAACGTTTCGCTGAAATTATTTATTTTATTAAAAATCGTATTTTACGCAAATACAAATCAGTCATAAACATACAATTTTTTTTATTAATAGTGAAACCATAAAATATAATTTACATGCAACGTTGGTTACCCAAATAAATTTCAAATCATTACAATATTTAATATATTTGAACATAATATAAATAAAAGTGCACTACAATTATTATTATTACCAACAAATATTTTCGTAGCCCATAAATGAAAAGTACTTAAAATATTGGAATTTATCCATCACGATTTAATCGAAAAATGCGATAAATTTAAAATAAAAAACTGACGTTGTTTCTATTTTATTGACTTTCGTAAGAGCTTTGAGTGTAATAAAGTTATGGAAGCACTAAATATATGAAGAAAAGTAAATAAATAACAATGCGTATAGAACTATGAATACAGTCAATATGTGTAGTAGAAAAGTAATGTTGAGAAAAATTGATGATTAGTAATATTTTATCGACTTTAATAGAAAATTTTTATATGTAGAGACTAAATTATTTTTAATTGAGTTGCTGACGCCCAGGATTTATTAATAAGAAACCGTTAATAAAAAAATTGTATAAGTTTGGAATAAATGATGAAATCAAAGTACCATTTCTCATAGCTGAAATGATTAAATATGTTGTATAAAAATTAATATTAATTAATGATAGTTTTTGCTGTGTTTGCTCTCAGTACTCAAGGAAATGGAATCAAAAAGCGTTATTCGCATGGGCGAGCTCTTCAATTTTATTGTTTAAATGTGTTGAATAAATTATATTTATATAGCTTAAGTGACTTGCTAAAATATCTGTACAAGGTTCAAATAACTCATTCGTTTCATCGCGCCGCACGAACTTATTACATTAACGTCACAATACTTCAGCGTTTGAGAAAAGTTTGTGGAATACCTTTAAATGCAAAAAATAATTTAAAGAAAATGTGAATTAATTAACTTAATTAAAATGACTTTAATATTGCCGTCAAACTTAAAAAGCGGCACGTTACACACACACAAAGGCTATACACTTTTTATTACTTCATTGAAACTAGCCGCAAATAAAATTCAATTTAATATTGCGAATAGTTATTTTTGTAGCGGAATATATCATGTAGCTAAATACGGTAGCCGAGCAGTAATATTTCATGATGCAAGTGTCACACACACAATTGTGTAGATAGTCTTTAGCATGATTCTATACATTTATACACACCGTAATAAAGTCAAACAACATTGTTAGTATCAAACAGAAATCTATGGTGTGTAATGCCATATAATACCTTAGCATATGATAAATAATGTATTATCATTGAGCGCTCAGTTCTTGGTTTGCATTAATGCGAGTAAATACAATACTGCTTCGACAAAACGTAAAGTTTGCGCACATAAAGATATTGTTTTGCGTGTTGGTAATGCGCCGCTAAATTAATATTATAAATTTATCTGTAGGTACGTACGTAAAGTGAGAACTGATCTTCCAGGGAAAGCAGAACCAAAACGCATGGAACATAAATAATACGTTGATGCGTGCATATATTTTGAGACGGCCGCTGATTTATTTAATTGCCGCTCGTATGAGGGAATAACTTACGTTTATTGCCGCAATTGTAGTCGATTGCGTAAAAAGTGTTATATTATTATGATCCAACATAATATGAAGAAAACTTATTGCTAGAACAGTTCACGCAAGCGAATATTTGAGAATTCATCCAAGCCCAAATTACTTACAGTAAATTACTTTAGACAATTGCTTGAATGTGTACACACAGTTAATTATAATCGTATATTATACTTATGTCTTATATATCTTTAAATATTATCATTCAGATATTGAAAAACTTAACAAAAATTTTTTTAACGTTCACTTTTAAAATAATTTAAGGGGGGGTCCTGCTTTAGAAGGCTCAAAAAATCTATTTTTTTTATTGCTCAAATCTATGCCTAATATATATAAGAATATGTATAAAAAGTTATAGCGGCTAACTCGCAATATTTTGAAAGATACAGCACTAAACACAGTGAGGTGTCGAGCAAAAAATATACGAACGCTCGGACAAACGAAGCGCGCCCCCTCCCCGTAATCACATAACACCGAACTATGTACTGAAAAAAGTTCAATCGGTCGTTCGAAACAATAATATTTTGAGTTCGTAAGAGCTATAGTAGGATTATAACGAGATATTCCGTAAGTAATCGAATATTAACATTTTTCCTGATCGTAAACTTTAGAGCGCGTTTTCTCGAGTTTTCGTTTTTACGATTTTTCTAAACTGGTGGGCGTGATTGCGAGAAAACTAGACAAGCAATCAAAACGAAACAAAACTTTTATTGGCCTCAGTAGCATTCTGTTCTATTTGAACTAAAAAGATTAATGAAAAAAAAATTTTAAACAACTTTTTTAGCAAGTTGAAATGATTTTCTCTTCCTGCAAAGAGCACATTTATTTTCAAACCTGAGAAAAATCTTGAATTTCAAGATTTTGGTTTTTTTTTTAGTTCACCTAGAAGAAAATATATGAGAATAACAATTTTCTGTGGTTTTTTTTTTGTTTCAGACAAAAATTACGGGCTACATCTTTCCCACCAATTGTAAATTGCAATTGAAAGGTGTTGCACAAATGTGCATAAAAATCGGTTCCGTTTAAATATTTTTCTCTAGAAATATTTTTTTTAATGCTCAAATATGCAATAAAATGCTCTAAAAAGTTCAGTAGACTTGCTCATTTTTTCTGTCCCAAAAAAATCCCCCAAAAACGCTATTTTAAGGCCTCCTAAAGCAGGATCCCCCCTTAACCAACGAGCGGACGCGACAACAATGTATTAATAAATTGTGTGGAAAAGATGGAATCTTCTCGTTTCTATTGGAACTTCTCTGGTTACTTTTTATATTCATTCATGTTTAATTTAACGCTAGCAGATACAATTTTGTATGCAATTCGGGTCGTCGCTAATCATTACGATACATGTCGTGTTATCAGACGAGGTGTTAGCCGAGTGCCATAATGATTGTTGCGATCCTTATAATGTAAATAAGTATTTTGAATATATCAAGCATTTAAATATATTCACAAAATAAATAAAACTACAAATCTAAAAGTTCTATGCGGAAAATTAAATGGACGTAAAGTAATAAAACAGCACGCAAAGGATCGTATCGTCGCCGAAGTCAACGGGCGGCACAACCGCGCTAGATGTAGAAGCGAACATTTTGGATTAGGAGAGCAGCTATATAAGGACGTTCACGACGTAACTTAATTATAATAATTATATAATAAATATTGGGATTTAATGCGCGATTTATTAATCCAACGTAGTTCTTCCCGGTCCGTCAAAAAAAATTCTTATTATTATTTCTAGTAAACTGTTTGTAATTTTAAGATATAAGATTATTTAATAAGAAAATTATATCTTGTAAGTAGTTTATTATTTGAGCTGTACAACGTTTAAATTAAATGCTGATAGTTTGTTCGAGATGTGGAGCGTTAAGTGCACATTTTAATGTTTTAGGTGAATAACGATGAGGATATTTATTTTAAAAATTTGATTAATTATTCGAAATTTGAGAACGTCAAGGATAATGCACATGAAGTTTAACAATGAAGAAGACAGAAAAAGTTCAGACATATCCAGAAATTTAAATAACGTCGCCTTTAATTTATATTGACTCGCTATAGTTTTTTTTTTAATTTGCATGTTTTATTGGTCATCTTTATTCGTCAGGTCAGAATGTAGTTGTCGAATTATATAACCAATGAAGTAATTTTGTTCAAAGTTTCTGTTACACCTTTAACCTGCAAGCGAAGGATTAAAAAACTTATTTGTGACATTGTGTTTTGTCGAAAATATAAAAGAAAACACAAAATTTTCGCTATATTTGCTGGTGTGAGTCCATTAGGTGGACAAATTAATCGATTTGAATAAAATTTAGATTGAATTGAGAGTAAAAATTAAACTAACTCGAAATCTGCTGGCTGTAGCTAAATAATTATATTGGCACTTTATTGCTCTTTAAAAGACTTGCGGCCCCTAGTGGTCAATGCAAGGAATAGTTGCCCAACGATGGAGGCGTTGTCCATTGCTATGGATGCGTACCATATTTTCAATATAAGGTGTAGATAGGGAGATTAGACCTAATAAAAGTGATATCAGAAATGAAAAAAAAAATATGGACAGCATGCAAACGAAATTAGATAGATGCACAAATGGAATGGAAGAAAGTGTAAAAAGCCAACAATTCATTTCCAGTCAGCATGGCGACATATTAGACAAAAAAATTATAATATAGGAAGTAAGGAATTTTGAGAAGAAAGCAATTGATCTAACCAAAGAAAATTATAAAAAAGATAGGTTAGAGAAAATACGTAAACAAAAAAATGAAAAGGAAACAATTTTTAATTTAATTTAATTCTTAGTTATTTGTCACATTGTTTCGTTATGTGTCTGATTTTCTCAAGGTTATTTTAATTTTCATTTTGTCCATTCCCGTTCGTGTTACCATTATGTTCACTTCAACCCTCTTCAGAAAATAAATCTTTACTCTAACTCAAACCAACACAATGAATCGATGTACGGAATTTTTGTACTAAAAAAAATTCTCGGCTTGTTGAGTTGGATTGGGTTGGGTTATGTTGGGTTGGATTGCCCAATTTTGCTGACTTTACGAAAAACATTTAAATACAGAAGTGTATGCCTAATTTTCTTCGTCATAATTCAATCAGTAATAAACATTGCCGAATTTTTGATCAATTTGATTACTCGATTTAATAAAAAGAAATGTATATATCAAACGATGCCCATCCGAATTTTTCAACTGAGATTTTCCAGTATATTGTGCTTTTCTAACAAAATTTCAATATCGTTGACTTTTATAAGAACCACTTTTTCGATAACTTGTATGGTTTTGAGATAGGGAAAAAAGGTGATAAGTGTAAACCCTCACTTCCAGTTGATATATTGCTTGCGAAATATGGCGTTTTCTTCTCTGATATATACAAATCTTAAGATTGAGTTTTAGTTTCAATCGTTTGGGCGGTAGAGTTCCCACAAACACACCCTACCAACACACAAACGCCTCACAAACGTTTTCTGAATGAATACGGGTTGCGGCGCTATCATCCGTTCGGTTCTCTAACGGCGCGAACGGATCGTGTTACTCTCGAAAATCTGAAAACGCTCCGAAACCGCTTCGAGGCGTTTCTCGTCGACGGAGCAAGCCGCAGTATGTAATGTCCTCCCCCACCATCCGCACCACCACCCCCTCGCATCTGCGCACTACAAACTACGAGTCAATCCTGCAAGCGAATTCGACGCGACGAGTAGACAAGCATTTTAATAGGTGAGTTATTTGTTTAATTCTTTATCTGTGATAAGCAATTTGTATAACATTGGACTTCGTGTTTTGAAAGTTATCATGATTAACTTGTGGTAAATCAGAATGCCACTTGTTGGCGCGCATTTCAGTATTGCGTCATCTTATAAAACGATAAAGAACTCGTTTGACCTTGCGAAAAAGTACACATGACCAAAACGCTACGCCATTTTTTCGTGCGACACTCCACAAAATTGCACATAAGTAAAATTGTAGACATTCGAATTCTTTACAATAAGACCAAACGGGAGCGAATTTTGTTTCGCCTTTTCCGAAAGCTCTTTTTGAAAACTTTATTTAATACAAAAATGATTATTTATAAAATTATTTGATATAAAAATTGTTTATTATCAAAATGGTTACAAGTTAATATTTCTTTGCACTTTCGATGATTATTTAACATAGAATCTGCGACAGAACTAAGTTATAATATCACGAAGTTATTCTATTATAATTACGTGCAGTGTAATTACATTACATTATTTTATTGCAGAAATAATCCGGTTTCTCTTTCTTACAGTGGCAGTAAAAAAGCTCCGTAGATCACCCGACATTTCATTAGTAGAAAATGCCATAAAAATTGGCTGAAGTGAAGAAAGTTTTTAAAATTCAAACCTGCATAACTTCTGGACATCAGAAAATAAATTGTTGCTCAATTTAAGTTGGTAACTATATTATAACGTTCAAAATATTAAATAAAAATAAATTTCTGTGAAATAAATCTTTTGTTTGCTTTTAGTTAATAATTGCATGTTGTAAGAAGCGCAATTTTAATTTTTTCAACTTAACTGCAGTTACATGTATTACTACATTAAGGTTTTAAAATCATGTACTTCTTCAGTGATATTGTTATGCCATAATGTTTCTTTTCCCTTCAAATAAATAACCACAAACAAAATACTCATTTAATTGTTTATCATTCATGTATGACAGATTCTATTTCCCTGCGTAGTCATAGATAAGCTAGATCAAGTCAAATATGTGATACCTGCTATGAAAACTGGTATCTGCATATATGGTATTTTTGCACCGTTTATAACCGTTTGCAAACCGGTTGCCGACAAACGGTTCGCCGAAAAACTGCACATAAACGTTTGATCCGTTGGACATTCAAACCAATACGGTTCGAACGCTAGAAAACCGGTTCGAGGCGTTTGTGTGTTGGTAGGGCACACACACAGACACACACAGATGTCATTCGGAAAATAGTCAGAATCGATTCAGAGGACATCAAAAATAAAATCTCGAAGTAGAATATTTTCATGTTTCGTATACTTCCTTATACATTAAGTATACTCACATAGGAATCATTACTTTTGGTTAGGTTGTGTTGTTGAAGGATGTCAACATTAAATAATTATAAAATTATAAAAAAATTAAATAATTAGTACAAGTTTCCAAAATTTAAAGAAATTAAAAAATAATTTTAGTTGAAGCAAATTAATTTTTTTAAAAAGTTAGACTTTATTGGCCTATTCCCTCAATTTATTTAAATTTTTAAGTTAATTTGATATAGTGTTAAACAACTTATGCAACATTATTCAAATTGAGACTCATTGTCAAATTTACAACAAACGTTTAAAAAATACAAATTAAATTGTTATCCAATTTAGCTTAATTCATCTAATAAATTTTGATACATCTAACGATAATAAACATTGCCGAATTTTGTGTGCATTTTGTCATACGATTAAGGTTAAAAAATGGCGATATTATCAAATTAGAAAAAACAAATGATACAGCTGTAAAAGAATTTTAAATGCAATAGGTGAAAAAAGCAATATAATCATAAAAATGTCCAAAAAAATTTGCATATATTTGCTTATTATTATATAATTTTCTCAATTCTAAAATACAAAGTATATTTATTACAATTGAACATTTGAATTAATTACTGAAATGATAAATTAAAATATTTTATAAAATACAAAAAAAATCAGTTTATTTTGACATTGATTGCCTTTAAACTTCAGTGGCGAGATTTTTAAAACAGAAATAATAAAAACAGACGAACATTTATCGAATTTAGTTGGATTACGCTTAAGTTGAATTTATAAAAAAATTATGAACGACGCAAAATAATTCGGATTGGATATTTAAAATTTTAATTTCAAAAACATTCCTAAAAATCGATAAATTATTTAAATTTTTAAAAAATTGACAAAAATATCAAATTTTAAAAACTTAAATCATTCAAAAACGTAAATTCCAATGAAGCCGAAATTGTAACTAAATGTAAATGTAATGTCTTTGATTCGAACATGAAATTCATTTCAATAATCTGTTACAACAAAGGATAAAAACATTTAATACTTAACATATAATTATAAATGTATAGATAAATTTAAGTATTAAATGTTTTTATCTCTTTTATTGTTGCAAATTATTCAATTGGATTTATATATTTAAATAATTCCACATTGTACCCTGATATGAAAACTTTCTAATCATACGTAAATTAAAATATTTGACATTGTCGTTACAATTAATTAATGCTTGTCAAGTGTTGCACTGGCATAGCTGGAACATGGACTTGGCTCATAAGCTACTACAACATTGTGGCATACTATCACAGGCAACTTACTTTTTGACTTTCCCTGCTGCTTGCTGTATTTTATTTGAAGGGTCAGTTCCCACATATAAAACGTGCAACTACACGTAACAGAAGTGCCTAACTTACAACATATAATGTATAATGGTTAAACATTCCTAAATGTTATATATTTTGACATTAGTACGCTCCTTTGACAATTCATATTGGATCAATTCTTATGTATAATGATCTACATTATATACAATTAGATATCGCCCCTTGTTTTACAGTAATGAGTACCGTCCTTGTGATTAGACTCAGTAACTGTATAGTAAAAAGTGATCTAGTCCTTGAATTTTCATTGCCATGATGTGCATGTGCTGCTTGATAGGACAACTCTATGATTTCAAGTTATAAACTGGTAACTTTGCTATTATTCTACTACAACTTGTTTACAATTATTACTTAATGATCATTTAATGCCACCTAACCTAAACTCGCTTTAATTCAATTATAATTTTAACAGCATTCATATATTACTCGAGAAATCATGTTTAGAAATAATTTGCGTTAAATTGTTCACCACGGATTTTAATAAATTTCGCTCAAATGGCATTAAAATTAAACAATTTACCGACATTTATTGATCGTTTGGTCGCCGCTAGATCCTTTATCGTCTCTTATTTTACATATTCCCAGATTACGTGCAAGCCGAACATTAAATGGGCGCGAACGGTGCACGATAAACAAGTCCAGCACTGCACGTCCCGACGGTGAATCCCGAGCGCGGTCCTCCATCACCGCGCAAACCCGCAGATCAATAGGGTTTACGGCTATCTATCTGCAA
The DNA here is from genome assembly GCA_959613385.1 of Geotrupes spiniger. Lineage (NCBI taxonomy): Eukaryota > Metazoa > Arthropoda > Insecta > Coleoptera > Geotrupidae > Geotrupes > Geotrupes spiniger. The sequence continues at coordinate 30,311,849 of OY390737.1, read as the reverse complement.
CCCGAGACGAAAATAAACCGGGCATTTTTCGATATTCGTCGAAAATCCGCCGGCAATCAATCGGCCGTAATTTCGAAAAGTACGCGCGTCCACATCGTAACTGGAGATGGAGCTGGAATGGGCGCAACGGACGACAGAGGGCGCAAGAAGAAATCGAGTTTAAATTTAAACATAGTTTCCGAGAAACTCGACGATACGTGCCCGACACCCAAACACAAGATGCTGCTTTGCATTTTGTTTGCACGCACTCTGATTATATCGAAAGGTTCCGAGAAAGATAACGCGATACTTGCGTCGTGTCATGAGGAGAGAAAAAACACTGCAAAATCCTTTATCGCATTATAATAATTGTAATCAACAATGTAGCGAAATTTCCAACTATAAATCATCGTTCTAAACGAACTGAGTTTTTTTTATGATAATCTTTGAATATTGGGCGCCATTTGCGTAAATATTATTAATAAACAAAGCATTTAGCATTTATCGTTAATATGATGTAATGTAAGCCGTCTTCCGATAAATTGGTCGACTTTGGAATGTGTGTACTTGCTGTACCGGCCACCCTCCTATGAAACTCTGAGTGAGTGCAAGCCCCTCAGCTCAGTAATCGAACGTGTCTTGACATTCGCTTATCTTGGCCTATTGCAGCTACGGAATGATTATAAACCGTATCGTCGATGCCAATGTCATTCAATATTTACATTCACAGTTGAGGTGGTTGCCTATCGGTAATACACGTAACTACAATAGGTACCACATACGCATTAATAAGAAAAAGAAAACAATATCCATTGTTATTGAGAATAGTTAGATTAATCTATCTTCCCAATGTTGCATACTGTCCTGTCAAATCACTTCTATGCAACTGATTACTTCTATAGCACTTTCTGCTAATTCCTAACACCTCTTGTTATTTATTCTGAACCGATCACTTTGTATAAACGTTCCAAGTTACTTCGAACTTCTTTAAAAAATTTTACTTTCTTCTTTAGAAGACCGGAACCTACAAGTCATCAGAACCTTGTTTTCCGTTTATTACCATTTTCATTATTTACCGTTTCGATATTTCAATGGATAATTAAAAAATCTACGACGATTTAACCGCAATAAAGCGTTTACACTGATAATAACGGAGGTTTGTGTGGTACCACTTCGGCGTAATTAATAACGCGTCAGAATGTGTTGGCGATCACATCAATCTTACACTTTTATCCGAAGGCTAAAACGGCGGATATTCCATCGTCGATTACTTCGTACAATTTCAGTGTCCCGACTGTAATTACTTTCTTCTATTGAACTTTAAGTTCCTCTCGCGCAAAGAGATTACATCAATCTTCTGGCTTATCGCCAGGTTAAATCAACAGGATATTCTGCAGTTATGTTGTTGGTTTGTTGCGTTCGCTGGTACGACTAACAGACAATAGTTTCTAGAGTGTGAGGTTTATAGATACGGCTGAACACAAACCTATATATTTTCATTAGATTTACGTACTATGGTTTTCTGGTCATATATATTATTTTGTTGATTTATTTAATATTTTTACAGTTATAATAGTACACTTCTTTGTTTCATTAAAATTAAATAATAACAGGGAGAGAGGGAGAATTAAAAACAGTGACGCAGCAATGAAAAGCCGGTAATAAGGTAAAAATAAGGAAAATATACGGGAAAAATATAAAGGTCGAGCGAAATTTGAAGAATCAAACATCAAGTACATAGTGGCGTTTCACTGAAAAAATTACAACAAAATATACGTTAAAATTGCAGGAAAGTGTAACAGAAGGTAAGGGTTGTTTAATATATGAATATTTAGCAAAAAATGTAAACAAATGAATATTCGGAAAAGTCGTTTAGATTGTTATATACAATAGAAATAAAAGAATGAAATGGATCAAAATGGCCAGAACGTCCAGAATGAGGTTGAGAAACCAGACAAATAAATCTTGGGGCTGATTAAGATTAAAGAAGGATGTAAAGTAAAAATATGAGCGAGTTGATTTTAATAGCATAAGTACATTAGAATTACATGAGTTAATCACTAAACATTAGTACAAGAAAATAGGATGTCAAAGCTAATATTTATTAATATTAATAAGTCACTACCTCTTGGTAGCAAATAATAAATAAAATAATAATAAATAAAGAATAATAGAAGAAAAGAGTCATAATAACAAGAAAATAATATATAATACTATAGGAGTATGCAAACTTCAACACAATGAGATATCAGGAAAATTTGAAAAAAAAATATAACGCACAAATAAATAATCATCGCTGCTGCTCGAAAGGTATGTGGAGTAAGAGTTGGGCAGAAGAAAAACAAGACGACACTATGAAGAGTATCAGAGGCAGAGAGAAAGGGAAAAGGGCCTAAACGATTATACAAGATAATGTGGAAATAAAAAAATTAAAGCAATTAAAGTTAAATAAAAGCGCAACAAATGTAATGGAGCCAACGGAATAAAACAAAGCATGATGAGTAACTTTAAACATTTAGAAGAAATGATTAAAAAATTAAACCAAAAACGTTACATCAATGAGAGAATAAAAGAAGCATTGAGCTACATTACACCTTGCTTGCTTGCGTCCTGCTTTAGAAGGCTCAAAAAATCGATTTTTTTTATTGCTCAAATCTATGCCTAATATATCTAAGAATATGTGCAAAAAAATATAGCGTCTAATCAAAACGAAACAAAACTTTTCTTATCTTTAGTAGCATTCTCTTCGATTTGAACTAAAAACATTAATGAAAAAAATTTTTTTTTAGCAAGTTGAAATGATTTTCTCTTCCTGCAATAGAATCTTGAATTTCAAAATTTTGGTTTTTTTTTTAGTTCACATAGAACTATTATATATGAGAATTACAATTTTCTTTGGTTTTTTTTGGTTTCAGACAAAAATTACGAGCTACATCTTTCCCACCGATTGTAGACTGCAATTGAAAGGTGTTGCACAAATGTGCATAAAAATCAGTTCCGTTTAAATATTCTTCTCTCTAGAAATTTTTTCTTTAATGCTCAAATATGTAATAAAATGCTCTAAAAGGTTCACTAGACTTGCTCATTTTTTTCTGTCCTAAAAAAATTCCCCCAAAAATGATATTTTAAGTCCTCCTAAAACAGGATTCCCCCTTAATGTATCTTAAGGGGTAAGACAACCATGCAATTTACCTTCCTCAAACACTCAAGAATAAATAAAAAAAGTTTCTTAATTAGAAAAAATCTCGAACCGCTCGTTTGCGATAGTTTGCGGTGACGCCTCGCGGCGCACCAAATGCAAACCCGACCATTACCGCGTTTTTCTCGAATCACTAATTTTTGAAAACGGGCGAACCGATAGCGCCTACAAATCTTTATCGATTGCCTTCTAATTTTGAGAGTAGCCTAAACATATATAATCTAGTAGACCACGTAGGGATTTCTTGATAAGTTGTGTACTTTTTGTTTTATAAACAGTCGAATATGTAATGTTTACATAAAAAATCAACTTGCAAATTGATGTCTTCAAAATTCCCTACGTGGTCCAGTAGTTTATGATATAAATTGAAGAAAACTGGTTGGATTTTTATTCTAGGTTTAGATTTCGGGGTACAGTCAGTCGGTTCGCCCATTTTTAATCTAAAAAAAAAACTCTTAGGAACCGCATCCTGGGGCAGCCATTTTTCAGTCAAAAACTAAAAAAAATATGTTTTGTACTCAAAGACACTCCATGAAGTACTGCATAAAAAAAATTCGACAGTTTTTGTACCGTAGTTCTGTAAAAAAAATCCTGAAATTGGCCTTTCATTTTGACACGCATGGTGGCCTTACCCATTAAACAAGGAGCAATACAAAAACAAAGATACGTATATAAAGTAATATATACACCTGGGTGCTATCCGAACGGGTGAAAGGCATACGATGAGTTACAAGTGGGGAGAAAATAATGAAGGATTAAAAAGTAGCAGAATACAAGGCAGAATAGTCATGTTGGTGACTTACAAAGAATGAATGAATGCTTACAGCGACTGTTAAGCAGGTATAAGGGTCCAAGGGGAATAGGAAACAAAGGAGACTAAATAAGACAGGAAATAGAATAATTATAATAATACTACAAAATAGACAAGACATCTATTTCGATGAATATAATTAAAATTTTAATTAAATTATGTTATTACGTCATAACAATAGTTAAAAATTTAAACCCTTTCCACACTTGATTTTAAAGACATAACTAATTTGCCATTTTTTGTAGATATAAATATAAACTATATCTAACCAAGGTATAACATTTGATATCCTCTTTACTAAATCGCCAGTGGACTAACACTTAAAATTTAAATACAAAAATTATCGCATAAGCTAAAAATTAACCTGTGCTTTTTTGTATTTTACGTCTTCTGCAGTTTCTTATACCGAATCTCTTGGTTTATCGTATTTCTTTTGTTTAGTAGCAAAAACTGCCATGGTGATAACTTCTACTTGTTTATTATCAAAAGTCTGTCCTTAAGTTATTTGTAAATTTTGTGAAGCATTTTGGTTGACGATTTGAGAGACGGTGAGTAAAACTTTGGGTCCTTCGGTCGTAAATTTTGAAAATGAATCCCTACGGACGTTTAAGTTGGCATAAAATCGCAGCACAATGGGCACAAATTGTTGTACTTGGAGAAGAAGCTATTACTCGACAAGATATTGAACATCGTCTTGATCTGCAGTGCACATCAATGGTATCTTTACGTTATTTCCATGAGCTGCACAAGACGCAGACGAACAACAATAGCAGAACGTTTTCTGCTCTTGGAGCCGTTAAGATACTCTGACAGTACCAGCGTCGAAAATTATTATTTTAGAACGATATCAGCTCCCAATTAGTGCATTTACTGTTAGAAGACGACGCTGAACGCGATTTAGGACCCAGGATAGGGGCCCACAGTTGGTAGCTCATGAACACCAATTGCTGTTTGTCCAAAATCACATTGATTTGGAATTGGCTCAGTGGAGGTTGGCGATGTTCTCAAATGAGTCCAGATTTTGCAATGCCCAGACAACATTATGCCAGAAGTTAATTTTCCAGCCACCTACATTGCCAATATTCTGAAGACCGATGTATGATTCCAACCATGTATTGGGAATGACGTTATTTTTATGCATAATTATGTATGATCGCAGATTGCCAGCATAGTGCAGTGCAGCATTATGCCCATGGAGTTAAAACTCGGCAAATGCCAGCAAGGAGTTCAAACCTAAACCTTTGAGCACTTGTGGGATGGTCTAGATAAAAGAGTAAGACGATTACCAAATGTATAAAAAAAACCTGTGTTATACAAAAAAGTAGGGCACGGGTGTTTTCTTATTTTTTTGTCATGTTCTGGTTACTGCAGTGTATTTTATAAATCTACTTCTTTATCACTTTACAGTTCGAAATGTTGGAAATATATGTATATGTATAAATGTTGGCTCAAAGTCCATTCTCAAAATTAATTAAATTATTAAACTATGTTTGTTTCTTTATATGAAAATATTCCATCTAATTCTCTACAATTTAGAACATCTTTAATTAATTTAAGACAATGAGGTTGTAATGCATGCTCTGTTTAAAATATGTTGAGCTACGGTTGATTATTCAGGTCTGTTGAATTTAAAATGTTGTGCATGCTCAATATAGCGCGTTTCTTTTCTGATTTACTTCAACTTTATCTTTGCCGTTCTCTAAAATGAAATTCATGATTTTATTAAAACATTTTGAAGCTAAATGATACGGTAAGCAACAAATGTATTGCGTTGATCTCTCTGAGGTAGACACGTGAAATCGCCTTCTTACCGGTCTGCATCAATTTGGGTATAACGAAAGGTGTATGCTGTAAATGGAATATGTTTTAGATTGCAAAGGAACAGGGACTTTTAAGATTTCGATGTAAAACTTCTAAAATTTATGGCACATTTAACACACCTGGTGTTACGTGATCGCCTTTGACCAGTGAACATGGAAAAGCGTGGTTCGATCGCACATTTTGTTAAAAGCTCAGGACGCTTTCAGTATTTCTTTACAGCAATGTGTTCATTGCGTAAATGTTCAAAATCATTTCCTGCTGTGTGTTATTGTGATGTCTCAAAAAATATCTAGAAAATTTAGATATGTCAAACAACGATTACAACTCTCGTTTTTGACATAAACAACAAAAGTTTTTGTCGAGATTGCAGATCAGTGAAACGTTAAAATTAGAGGCAAAACGATTTTTTAGGTACGGTAATGGCGTTTTCGAACCACTTCTCTTCACTTATTTATTAAGAAATTGAACATTGAATTCTCTTATAAATTCATATTTGCCTGAATAATGAATATTTCGTTAATTTTTTTTTTATTATGGCCACGTGTAAGTATACTAATAGAGAACTGAAATTGTACTTCTATACGCCTGTTGGTTGGGCCTCATAAAGATCTGTGAAGAATATAATTAGAATTAGATCAACCAGCCAATATAACTGTATAAACTCTTAATCTTGAACAACATAAAAAAAATAAAATACCTAAATTAAAATTAAATATTATAGATATAAAAGGTATACACATTCATAACATTCCACTTTACGAAGATTGCGTTGTTCAATAAAAGCTTTTAGATATCGCGGGAAATTTGATTCCCGATCTGGCGCCGTATTTTGTAGCACTAAAAAAAGAACATACTTTTTAATTTAATTTTGTAAAAAAAGTTTAATTAGAAAATGGTAAAATACCAAAACTCACATTGATTATTTCAGATATAACAATTATGAATTGGTAAAGTTCAATAGTCATTTCATGAAACCACCGAGTGCGAAAATATTCCCTCCCTACTTAAAATTAAAATTAAGAACATTAATATTCATTTATAATAATAATTTTTAATTAATTTTAATCACTAAACATGTAACCGTGGAGAAATCCGGAAGTGACTGTTAACTCAAAATTAATAATTTAATTCATATCTAATTATCTATTGTTCTGGGAATTTACGCGAACAATTTTAACGTAACCTAAACTAATAGATAATTATTTGTTGCGCTTTACTACGATACAAATTTTATTGCAAAATTGCGGTCACTTAAAGTAAAATCTTTGACTTGGTGCGAACTGGGTATAAAAGGCAGGCGATATTTTTATAATATATATTATATATATAGGCTCTATTTTCATAGAAATGCTCAATTGATGAGAGATAATTATATTAGATTTTTTTAATGCGGACAGTCTATATTTATATGTTGCTGTTAATTGTAGTTTAAATGAGATTAGCAATAGTTAAACAGCTATGTTTGGATTGTTGGACGAAGGTTTTGCTCTTATATTGAGCTCCATAGCCCAACTATGTATTTCTACAAAATGTTACAAACCTAACCAAACTTGTAAAACGAATTTGCAGTGACACTAGTCATTTGACTGGATCGTTCTTTAAAATTTGTTTTACAACACTGGATATATTTTGCACTTCTTGTTGAGGAGCTCAACATAACAACGAAATATAAGAATATATGTTGTTTAATAAAAAATCATTGGATTTAATGTAGTTATACAGTAATAATTAACAACATTCTATATTATATATCAGTTTTACTTTAGTACATACTCTTTGATAAATTTTATAATAAATAAACGTCGTATTTCAATTCTTAAAGGTTGTAGACGAGTTGAGGAGTATATAACCAATAAAAACGATAGAAATCCATAGAATTGCTTTTTTAGCGTCCGTCATATAAATATTTACATCTTGTCAAAGACTTTCAAAAGTAAATATTCCCTGTCGCGCTAATGATATTTATTACAAAACGTGTTTCATTTAACGACTGGCGGCTCACGGAACCAGATAAGTATTTTTTTCCATGGTAAAAAGCACGACCTGACAACACTTAATATACGGCGATAATTACAATCATACATGACGATTAACCTATCTAAGGTTGATGGGTCATGCGTCGAACCATCACACCGATCATTACTCAAGAGTTTCTGGTTCGAATGAAATTTATTCCGCGCTATGATATCGTATAGATGTCGACACGTCTCGGCTATCAGACAGGTTTCATTAAAGCGCTAAAAAATATCTGCACGTACGGATCGCGCCCCGCGGATCGCCCGCAATGCGCGGGATAAAGAGGGCCGACGGTGACGTGCCGCAGACTCGGCGCAAATGAAAGTAGTTTAGTGCAGCGCGTGGTTTACGGTAACGAAGCAGCGAAGAATGCGAATTGATTTATTCGTGCGATCTCATCATCGGTCGTTACTCCGGCGGCGCGGCGGGCCGATTCGTGCGCGCTGCGCCCCCGTTTTCGGCAACGAAAATTTTAATTACGCGGCCTAATTGCTTCCGCTGATAATACGATATATTTTAATGTTGCAAAAAGTTGGGCACTCTAAGCGGTATTTCTATGTCGCTTTTGTGTTGCAAGCTTATTCAATGGGAACATTTAATTCGACATAATAATTTGGTTTGTAACAAACTTCATCCGCAGGCATAAAAAGCATATTAATGTATGGAGCAGGGGGGTTGGACACATTTGAAGGGTGCACAACAAAGGCAGATAAAAAGAACAATTGCATTAGAGAAATCAACTCCAGAGTACTTACATATATTGTAAAACAAGAGACTTGGAGCGAAAGGTCGGGGGTCGATGCAGGGGCAGGAAGTTATGAATTGACAAAGAAAGAGGGGACGGAGCAAAGCTTGGTAAGGATGGCAATAGATGAAATAAGGAGCAGGGAGGATAACAAAAGGAAAATATCTAAGTGAGAAAAATGAAGGACAAAACTACTGAAAAAGGCAGATATAACAGGAAAAGGATTAAAGAGGAGAAGAGGAGAGGGCAAACAATAGATGGAGGCAAGTGGAAGCTCAAGAAAGATAAGGCAAAATACACAAAATACAAAGAAATAAAAGTAGAGGGAGGGGAGCCAAGATATTTGAGGGAAAGGAGGACGCTGGAAGAAGAGATAATTATTGCAAGGTACCGGAGCGGGAACGAGGAAAAGACAAACAAGTACTGGATGAATGAGTAGTACAGGAAATGCGAATTCGGTGGGGAAGCTAGTAGATAAATAGGAGCACTGGATGAAATAGTGAAGTGAAGATGGAGGAAGATGAGAAGAGGAAAGAAGGAGATTGGAGAAGAAGGAGCGGGAGGGAAGGAATTGAAGGAGGAGATCAGGGAAATGCAGGCAGGATAGGAAACCGAGAAAGACAGTAAAGGAGGGACGATCCGGGAGAAGAAAGGGGTAGGCCGGAGAGATCTAGGATGGAAATACAAGTATTAAAATATAATTTATGTTTGTAATTAGTAGGTTTTGCAAGTCCAATATCCATTACCTGTCTATATTAATGTGTGTAGTTAACCCTAGCTTTGTTTGTAACAAATATGAAATTTTGAAGTTTATTTGAATATATGAAATATTGGTAATTCCTTCATGTAATGCCATCATCAACGAAATATTAATTAAGAATTAATAATAATAAGAATTAACCGATTTGTGTCAATTTCAGGAAAAAGCACGGTTACAGCAACACAATACAATAATAGTAAGAAAACATTACTCTGCAAGTTGTTAGAAACTGCTGAATATATCAAGTCGTTAGAGTTCATTAATGCATTTGTATCCCACATATGTCCTTCGAATAACAAAACTGCGTAAGAGGCTATTTTGCTTTTAGTTAAGTTCAAAAAATCAATATAACACTGTTCCTTGTGGCAACACATAACTTCGCTTATTATTGGAGTTCTATGTAATAAATAATTTTCCATATGTCGTTCCTCGCATGCCAATAATTTCAATTTGATTAGTCTATATGTAGTATAGTGTCAAAGCCTCAAGTCGAAAAAGTTTCCAAGCATTTCTGTCCCGTGGTGAAGTTACCCATAATATTATCAGTCAAGTGTATTATTACCTTTACACATTTCTCAAATATTTTGCATTATTCGTTAGAAATGTCGGTCTGTGACTTATACATTTGAAATCTTTTGATACTATAGGAACTGGTAGAAAAATTGAATAATGCCAATATGATACGTATCTTTGCGATTGCGATGAACAATCAGGTTTTAGAAATAATTGTATCAAAGTGAGAAATATAAAGAGCTGTGGAAAGTAGAGAGAGGCACTACCTAACTTTTATATACCTAAGAGCAGCGTTCGACACGATAAAAAGAAACTTCGTATGGGAAAGTCTAAAAGAAATGAAAGTACCAAATAAGTTGATACGAATAATTAAAAATAGGTGCCAAAAAGTAACATCGAAAGTACAAATACATGGTAAAGATCAGAAACTTTTGAAATAAAAGGGAGGTAAAGCAGGAAGTTTAAGCCCTGTACTCTTCATTATAATCACGGGTAGTTTAATGGAAATGGCAAAAGGAATCCAATTCCCCAAAAATAGGCAGCCTGCTTTGCACGAACTATATTATACTAATAGTTTGACTATTACATGGACAAAAGCAAAAAATTGTCTGGATGCAAGAAATTGAGAACCTAAAAATAGTGGACACGCGCCAAGTTATTGTAATCAACACAAAACTAGAAGAGGGTGCAACAAATATTAGGTGTGTCAGCCTATGCTAGAAACAGTAATGACCTACGAGTATATTGCAAATGATGAGAATCTCGACTTAAAAATTGCGAAAAGAAGACAAAAAGCAACAAACATACATCAAATAAAACAGTCCTGGAGAAGAAGGCATTAGGTATAGAAATAAAGACTCGAGTCTATAATACAAATGCTTTACCAACATGTACACACATGTGACTTATGGGTACCGTTGAAAAACACGAATCACAAATAAATGCGGCTCATGTGATTATCTCAGACAAATAGCGGCCGAAACTAAAATTGACATAATAATGAACGAGAAATTAAGAGAAATGGCGAAACAGGAGGCCAGATTGAATAGTGCGGAAGATCAAAGAAAGAGGAAGAAGAAGAGAGGCAGACTGAGGAAAATTTGGATAGAGAAGATTGAGGACATAGGAAAAACTCCATATCCGACGCCCTAAATGGCATTAAGAATAAACGAGAAGAAGAAAAAGGAAATATGCTCGTTACAAAGATCGATTTATTATATGTATCATCGGCTTGAGAAATGATTATACTGTTTAAGTATTCTAGTACTGGTACCGCCTGGTCCTACTGAGGAATTACTTTCTAAATTATTTATTAGGCTTATGATCTCGTTGGTATTGACTCCTGACAGTGCTAATATCTTTTATAACCTTTCAAATTTCTGTGTGTTGTTTTCTGTCTTTAAAATGTTACCTTTGACTGACCTAATAAATTAATTTTTAGGCGACCGACACGAAAAATTGAAATTTCAGTCGTCAAACGCGGACGAAAAGTAATCGTTTTTCGTCCGCTTTCATTTTTCGTCCGCGATAGGGTGGCGCCATCTACCGACAGTTACCGAAATTGTATAAAAATAACCACATTGCCGCCAGTGTCAAACTGTACATCTTGTTTACATTAGTAAATACGTGTTGGTGATAGACTTTTTAACTGATTATTGGGTAATTATTGTTTATAAACCCGAAATAACTTCGAATGTAGACAAAGAAAACATAAACATGTCTGAAGGTGTCACAAATATGTACAATTGTTCAGTTGTCATAAATGACTATGTCAATAAATTATAAGTAAATGTTGCAACAAATTTGAAAATTATATGAGGGTCGCCTAAAAAATTGTGTGTGCACCACGGCCAAAAAGTGTTTTTTCGTCCTCGTTTGCTTTCCAACCTCGGCTACGCCTCGGTCGTAAAGAAAACTCGGACGAAAAAACAGTACTTTTTGGCCTTGGTACACAAAATACTATTAAGTGATTTCTATAATCTTTGTATTGTAGCTCCAAAATGTGGGATTGGTCCTTTTTTTCAAATGTTATCTTTGTGGCTAATTTAGTTAAGTAATTCCCCTGTGATCCAGTTTTTTTTATTATAAAATTTCATATTTTTAGCTTTAATGCATAATGCTAGGGTGATATTTTTAAATGTGTTCCTTCGTTAGGACCCGAGTATGCGACTATTATTGCGTTAAGTTAATTTGGTCTAATAACACCGTACAACGAATGCAATTCCGTTGGATTTTGATATCGTTTCTAGTATTTTCGGGGCCGCTAATCACGAATATGTACTCACTTTTTTTTCAAGTCAAAATTTTGTGTTTAGACGCATTTGAAATTCTCAAATAATTAGTGATGAAACTTGTATTTTTCTTGTTACAATTACTCTGAAATAAAGGAAACAAGACGAATGATACATGATATTGGGCTTGTTAAACCCAACCCAACCCAATCCAGTCAAGCCAAACCAACCCAACCCAATCAAGCCAACCCAACTGAACTTGCTAAACACAATCCAACTCAATCCAGCCCAACCCAACCCAACCAACGCAGACTGCATAAATAAATTTACTGTCTACTACTTATTAATTAATATCAATAAACAATATTAAAAGCAGTATTTCGCTAAGTGTTCCGTGTGAATTTGAAACTAATTCATTTCGTGAAAATATTGCAATGACTTCATTGTTCGCATACTGCTAATGATTGACAAACGTCAATTTTTATCACTTGAGTTAACATACTGGCACTTCTTCTGGCTGCGTACGAAATGAACAAATAATTAATGTTCGTGAATCAATCAAATATTGGACTGGACATGAATGTTGGTTTTTAAGAAAATATAATTACACAACACGAATAAGCGATCATTTTGAACGTAAACCAAAAAAAAAATAAAAGCATGTTTTTTACGACTGTAAAATTGTTCCGGCATCGCACTCCAACTATTCTGCAATCATTCAGCATTATACTCATCATTTCTCGGTGAAATTTTTCACCATGCTTTTCTGAAACCTCTTCCAAAATGTAAAGGAAAACAACAATATGGTTGTGGAGTATATGTATCTTCCTCAAAATGTGTGTGTAATCATTTCCTTTATGTGTTCTTTATAATTCTGTGATTTGTAAACTTCTAAATTACATATGCATGCTCGGTGCACTTCTTCATTTAAAGGTGTCTCAAATAGTTGGACTAAGTAATATACCTATAAGTGCAAAACACAAAATAATTAGTTTTTTATTTATTCATTTTTACATACAAACCTCCCTTGATCACTTACCCTCGGACAAGATTTTTCAGATGCAGAAAACATTGGCCATCATCATCATTGCTTCTATAAAAAAAAAATACTATCCCCAATTTAATGTGAAGTGGATGTTACAAAATTTTGTCCTTCTGCACATTCGGAGATTACATATTTTTCTCTAATAATATCGCGTTGTCAAAATGGCCAATAACCGTCGGTACAATGCTTTCCTCTTTTTCTATTGCCTCACTAATAAATGAGTTGTGCTTTGTAAAGCCTTTTTGGATTTCGAGCAACAAACCAATCACTTTAAAATGTCCAGTGATAAACCAAACGTTTCGCTCATTTGCTCTGAATAAGCAACAATTCCTTTTGTTCATGAATGCAACTTGCCCTGTCGATAAACATCTCCATTCAGTTTTCTCGTATTTAATGTTCATAGCATCCATCAATCCCTTAACATCATTACAAAATTCAAAATTATCTGCCATCGTATAGAAATATCGCAATTCATGTGATCGATGAACTGAGGTAACGCAAATATTTTTGCCAATAAATTGTGATCGCGAAATTGCTATTTCTGTCTTCGTTTTGCTCAAGTGAGATTTCTAAATATTGTCTCCAATATAAAAGCTCTGCAGTGATGCTCCAGTAAGGGGTACTTTAGCATAGCCGTGATCTAGTAAGCATTTTGATATATCGTGGTATTTTCGATACTTAATTAGTTATGTCCCCTGTATTATGTCCCCTGTATTATTGCTAACTGAATTAGTAAGGTAAAGGTTTACTTAGCTCTCATCCACATATGGTAGTTTACAAAATGCAATTATATTCTTTCTTCCGTAAGGGCAATTTTATTTATTTTACCTTGAATATTTGTGCGTGTATTTCCTATTAAATTATTATTAGGCCATCATTTGGGTTATTTTATGAACCCTTATACGAGCACGTGCATCCTTGAATATCTATTAACATCTGCAATATTCCACCCCTCTGCAACCACTATAACCTCCACATTTGATGTCGATAATAATTTTAATAGTAATGTAAAGTCATCAAATTTTTATATATACTACTAATGTTAATATTCGATTTATTTACGTTCCAGTTGTCTTCTTACAAATCTACATTTTCAAAAATATATTTTAATTGCTTGGTGATTCTCTTCAGAGGAATTGTTCATTAGAAACAGGAATTAATGTAACAATTACAATAAACTAACTTTATATTAATTAAAAATGTATGAATCAACAAAATAAAATCTTATTCAATACAACAAATTCAAATACTGCAATTAGTGTTCAAGATAAAACAGAATACCTAATTAATAATTAAGTAAAATTAATCAATCGAAACCCAAAAACTCGTCGGAGACCACAATTTCAGATCGAGGTCTAGATAAAGATCCTTTAAGATATTTCTCATTGATGTTTACGTTTTACATTTTATGATCACTGGTTATCACTGTTTTTTTTTTATTAACAGTATTTTTGTAGAGAACTGCAATTCTATGACAATAATCAATTAAATTAGCACCAAGCACCAACATCTTTGTTAATATCTTTGTTATATCTCAAAGAAGAGGACGTCTTTGAGACCAAAAATTCTGATGCCATTTTTCAGGTCATAGTTTGTTAGTTTTTTCTTCAATTTTTAAATCATTTTCTGTGTGCTCGTTCATTGTCTGTGAGCATTTTTCACATAATTTATTATAAAACAAATTGTCGTCGACAAATGTAGCAAACACCCATTCCCCATTTCTTAATTTAAAGCACGTTATTTATACCAATACCACAATATAATTATTCAGGTTGATTATAATACTTCTTCATGTAACTCGAAAAATTGATTTCAAATCAGCCAATTGAAAACCAAGTAAATAAAAACATGAAGAAATCAAAAATAAATGTCAATAATATCGCACCGGTTTCTATTTAACAACGTTCACAATTACACGGGACACAGAATCATGGGTCCCTGCTACAGAAAATTTGTAAATCAATATACGTGTTTTCGTATTCTCGTGATTTATGGACACGTTCGGTTTCTCAAAACATCTCATCATCGGCCAAAAATGAAAAAGTCGCGGCGACTCTGAAATTAATTAACAATAAATAAAAAGGCCTCTAGAAATATGGTAGTTCGCTTCGACACGTTTCACGTTTTATATATATAAATTGTTCGGCGTCGTAAGTTATATTTTCCGGCTAGACACGGTCCAGACGCCCAGCAGCGTCAGCGCCGCCACGCTTTACGAACTAAATTAACTGAGCGGTGTGTTTTACTGAACCATATTTATGAAATCGTAAACTCTGCAAACTGTGAAGTGATGCAGTATTATGGCCATTGTTCTATACGGCCCTATTTGCACCGCCTTCTTGATGCTATACGAGGTCGGTGCCGGCATCTCAGAACCAACATACTCGTAAATTCTTGAAAACAAGCTGAGTTGCGAAATTTTTTCCGTTTATGTCCATGTATTAAGTTGGAAAAAGTAGGTGACATACTGTCTGGCGTTTTAAGAATATATTTACAATGGTATGCTGCAATTAATAAAAATCTTTTCATAAGTTGACAGTATGAAATAAAATTGTTTTACACTAACATAAAGCACTGTTGGATCGCATTCACCGATTAAATAAATAATCCGCATATTTTTTATGTTTGAATAAAAGTTTACAATACACACTTCGATATCAACCCATTCAACTTTAGCAATGTCAATTAACGATTTGCTTATAAAACCACTGAACCACACTAGTATGAACAAGATTCATAAATTTGCGATGAAGTTTTTTCCAATTTTTTTCTACAAATAATGTTATCGACAAAACGCGATATGGTATGCGGATTACAACAATGGGATTACATTTTTAGAGTTTACGTATTTTATGTGTGAAATTCGATTTGATCCTGAATGTTGGTGTTTTACTACAAAAAATGTGCTATCGCTTATCTGCATAAATGAAACAAATATGGTTGCTCGTTGAATTGAAAGTCCACCTTCTCAAAAGCTGGATCGGCAACTTTTGAGCAACTGATTAATTAATAAGTACTCCAATAGGATTTAAGAATTTAAAATCCCTCTGGAAATCAGCTACAAGGCGTAGTCATTTTTATTCTTAGTTTAGTACCGAAAACTTAATACTTGTATTAAATTCCTAGTGTGTAGTAGAGAAGTTGATCGATTATGAGACTGTCAATACCACTTTTAGCACTGCTTTACTATACGACGCATATTATTACATATTGCTCTGCATACTATACTGTATACTGCTTATACGCTGTAATGCAGTGGTAACTGGAACTAAGGTAATATTAAAAAGAAGTCATACCAAATAAACATTAATGCCAAAACTGAAAATCTACTCTGTAGTTTCCAAATATTGTTTGAGGTTGAACAATCGACTAGTATTAATGATGTATAAATATTAAAATTAAAATATTGCGTACAACACGCAAGAACTTGAAAAAATTCAGTTACCACTACAAAAGGAAAATATTAAATGTTTTCAACGACTTCATTTTTGTATTCATATTTTGCAAAACAAATTAGTTGTGGACCTTTTTGTCAATCGATGGATTCAACCAAATTCTATTCGCTTTATACACTATCTGCTATTTCGAATATTCTGCGACCAATTTTTTATCAGGGAGTGGTATTTGATATATATGTTGCTTTTCCTTTTCACCTATCATAATGCCTACTACATATATCCCAAGCTGCTGGAACAATTAACTCTTCAGTAATTGTGTACGGCTTGCCAGATTTAAGTATACGATAGCTCACTCGGTAAGAAGCCACCAATGCTTTTTTGTTAATATTGTTAAACCAGACATAATGATTTGCTTACATGTCAAATACCCTATTTTTTCTGAAAAATTAATGGTTTTGTCTTTAGATTCTGTGTCGTTTGACAATACTGCCAGGCATCTAGCCATTGGTTCATCATCTTCAGTGCATACAAAACCATATTTTCTAAACTCATTGCCAAACTGATAAACCCATTTGTTTGCTTTTACTTCTTTATGCCTTGACTTTGTAGAAGCAAACGTATTTGGTCGCTGTCGGTGTTGGTGCTACCCCAAGTAATTTTTCGCGTGCCATACCACAGCTGTGACTAACTAGCTTGTTCATTTTCGTACTATATTTTATTTTTTTATGGTAAGGAATTAGTTCATTATTTGGTTTGTGTAACATTCAAAGATTCGACAGATATCGCTCAATAGTTTACTATATACTAATATTCAGGGGAGTTTATAACTGAACTCTGTAATTATCGTAAAATTTTCGTGGAATAAGATGTATTGCCGAAATTGTAAAAACGCCAGGCTCTGTTGGACAATATTGATGGATGTACTATGATGTGTAACTACTGTGCAACAGCTGTACATACTTCCAATCGTTTAATTATATTGCAAATTAAGCCCGCATAATTATCGTCTGTTAGTATATTTTATGCGAGATTAATAAACTAATATCAATGTGCGTTTTGCCAATTACAGGGGTTATTACATTACATGACTCCTGCTTCTAAATGCATATATTTATTTATAGATTACTAAGAAGAAATTATCAAAGCACAATATGCTTAATATGTAAACTTACTACTTAAGCATTTAAATAATATTTACAACTTATTTTATAGGTTTGTTAATGTCTTCTTAACATTCCGCAAATAATGAATATATACCTGTGTGTGCGTGTATGTATATATGTGTGCATATTTAAAAACAGAAGAGTTTCGTTTAATAAAAATTTTATGAAAAACATTGACAATTATATAAATTATATAAGACATTTTTATACTTTAAATGTTCAAAATGTGCATCAACCGAAATATTGAAATATTTACTCATTCAACATGTCCAAAATATATGCATCATCTGGCATCAGATTAGGTGAACGATGATGGTTTCGAAGTCTGTTTTGTGTGAAATTAGACTATTTTCAAAGCACGTCGGAGGTAAAGTTAGAGAATTACACCCACATTCTTATGAGCGAAAATCATGCTCCACTATATACATTTTTCCTCAAGTATAAAGCAATTTTCAAAAGTATGTTCAATAGATGACTAGTCAAAACTATGCCACATGTAATGGTTTTTTTTTTCGCAAATTTGATTTTAAACCATGGATGAGAATAGTACGAGAATTCGAGCATTGAGAATTATCCGATTGCTAAAATCACTCGCAACTAAATTTGTAGGGAGCAAGTATGCGGTATGGATAGATTTCGAAAGTCTAAATATTTAACACTGATATGATGTTCAAAATTAACGTTTGTAAATTTGCGATTTCTGGAATGTAATGGATTGGAAACATTTTTATTTCATTAATAAATTCGGTAGATCTTTTTTAGTTATAGATAGTAATTAAATTAAATTATAATTAATATTTATTTTAGTATCGGAAAATAAAATGAAATAAATCTTAGCCTTACCAGGCAGCACTTTATTAAAAGCCAAATGTACCACTGGGTGTCATATTCTTCAAATATTACACCCATATTAAACTTAATGTTGCCTATGAAAGCAAATCTACCTTGAACTAATGTTGTAACAAATTTTGAACAAAATAATTACGTGGAGGGGAGTAATTTACCTGCTAGATGGTCAGTTACACTAACGTATACAAGCTGAAAAGCAGACAACCATAAGAGGAAGAAATAAAAAGCTATATAAAACAACAAAGGTCCAAGAGAAAATAATTGTAATTCTGAAGGAAAGTGGAGAAATAATGTGTGAAATATTGGGGAGTTTTTTGAAAAGAATATAGGTCGAGAAAAGAATGCCAGATAATTGGAATAAAACATTGATATATACAAAAAAGATGACAGGGAAGCATGTCAATACAGAGAAATAACATTTCTAGACGCAGCGTATAAGGTACTAGTAGATTCTCATAGAAATACTAAACTAACTAACAAGATATAGTAGGAGAATACCAAGGAGGGTTTAAAAAAGGCAGATCCACAGTAGACCAAATTTTAATGGTGAAACAAATCCAAACGAACACCTATGAACAGAATCTGAGTCTATACTTGCTGTTGATAGATTACAAACAAGCATACGATTCGGTCCAAAGAAACATGCTATACAGGGTAATGTGCAAGCTATTAATACCAAGAGAACTAAAGAAATTAATAGAAATGCCATTAAGAACCAATAAGATGGTAAGATAGAATGAGACAGATATAATTAAAGCTCAAAAAGCCAGATCAGGTCATATAACAAGAATGGGCCCAAAAAGAGAAGTGAAATGTGTGTTAATGGGTAGTGAATGAGCAATTAAAAACGGGGTCGGCCAAGGAAAATATGGGAAGCAGCAGTGAAGTGAGAGAGTAAAAGATTGCCAGAAAGAAGCGCAGGATAGGAAAAAAGTGAATGGAATTAACAACCATTGAGAAAAAGTATTGTCAAAGAAATGATACACATGCAAAGACGTGAATAACATAAATAACATAAATAACAAGACAGACCCACAATTTAATTGCAATCTATAATCAAAACAATGTTGTTTTCTCATAGCAGGTATGTACCTAAAACTAGATCTTAGCAGTTACGGAGTCAAAATTATTGAAAAGGTATATTAAATGTTATTACAAATGACTCCTTGAATAAAATTTATTTGGAAAATTGATTAAATATCTATATGATGACCTGCTCCGTGCACAAAAACAACCATTCATAATTTTTTTTTATTCAAACTTTCAAAATTTAATGTGTTGGACTTTGTCTCTAACGTGACGTATTAAACATTTTGTGAGTTTGATTATTTAAAATTTATTTTTATAAATAAAAATTGATGTTCATTCTTTGTATAAAACTTGTTTATCAAAATATTTTGAATAACTTGATAATACCAAATATTTCCCACATTCATATTATTTTATCGCGTTCAAAGCCAAGTCTTCCATTTATCATCCACTCTGCATTTCTATCTTTACTTCTACCGCAATTTGTAATATGCTATTGCTGCCACCGCCACCGCCAAATAAATTAACAACCACATAACTTAAGTGTAATATACAGCCATTTATTTTTATTTAAGCCGCTTCTTAACGCGAAACAATTTATTCAAACTAAGAATGCTTAAGAATAACCTCAGCCTAGACGAGTTTACGTGAGTTTACGTGACACGAACAGATGTCACAATTTCAACTTACAATTAGCCGGGCCTGTACCTTTACGAGCAGACATAAATTTCGCTCGCAGAAACAAGAAATGACGTTGAAACTGTCTGTAAACATCTTCAAAATTACTTCCGTCTTCTCAGAATTCCCCCACCTGTAGTTTACTCGGAGAGGTGCACGTGTAATTACCCTTCCGACATATTAAACTCTGGGGATGCCCGTCCTCCGAGTCGTCTATCCCGCTGGCGAAACGGCACCGCCGCCGTACGCGCATTTCTCCTCGTTAATTGCGTTTGCATGTGTATATGTGTGCATGTGTGTTGCGTCGGTATTTAATTTAGCTTTTGTTTCCTGTTTAGCGAGCGACTGTTTTATTGGAGTCTTAAAACGCCAATCTGGGAAATAGAGGCTTTTCGCGCTTCAACGGACAGGCGCATTTTAATAAGAAGAACGCAGATCTGACTGCATGAGTCACATTTATCGATTGTTGTAAAAACATAAATGCGCACCTGTAATCGTAATTATACGTATATCGAGATATAAAACTCCATTAAATGTTTATATAGTAAAATTTATGCCGGTTGCATTTTTAAAATTGGTTAACTAAACTACTTAATTAGACGTTGGCATAAAACGAATGCCGCTATAATCATTAGTTTAAACCTCGATATTTCTCATACTTGTATATCCTGCATTCAGTTGTAATAATATATTAAAACGAGTAATATGAATAAAATGGATGTCTTGGTAGTATGCAAATTAGTAGCGATGACATACGCTCCTATGAAATAAAATTGATTGATTGAACTGTAAGAAATTCGAATAAATTAATAAATCTGTTTTACGCTCGTTTTTAGCCTTTATAGAAGAGCGGACGCAACAAGGTACGACGCCGGAACTCTTGCATGTGTAACTTATAATGTAGCCGCAAGAGTAAATGATCGGTTGTTCATTCAACTGAAACAGCGGCATCACATTGACGGATTTTTATTTACAGATATCGATGCACTGCTGTCTAAAATTACTATAATTCAAAATGTGTACGCTGAAAAGTCAAGTCATTAAGGTGTCAGATTTATTTCTTCCTAATCTTCTATCCATTTTCTTGACTCCTCCCTGCTCCTTTGGCAATATTTTCATTCCGACCAGGCCATTGTCTTTATTTTTGATAATCACTGTGACGATCTTCCTCAATCTCCTCTTCTCTTTCAAATTCTTTCTGACTCGCATTGTTAGCAATATTTTCTAGCTTTATTCTGATAAAACCTCCATACTAATCAAGTTGTTAATTCCCGATTTTTTTTCTGGGCAATATTTACATCCCTTATATTTACATTCCTTACTCTATTTCTTTATCTTCCTTATAATTTTTCTTACGAATTGCATTTCCATGTCTATTGGTGTATTGTTCCATGTTTTTTTTCTGGATTACCCACAATTTTACCCACAACTTCATAGACTTTATAGACTTTAGTTCAATTTCGTTACTTTCTACTTACTTTTTCCACATCATTGTATCATTTAATGCATAGTATAATTTATTTGCCTTCTTGGTAAAGTGGGTAATATCTAGATCGCGTGTTTCTTCTTATGTTATCCTTCTATGTGTCTATCCTACTAACCTACTATCGTGGTTTTCCCTCGAGTTGTATATCGTATTATCGTCAGATGACTCTTGTCCATGTTGATTTCCATTTGTATATCCCCGCCAATGTATTCATTTTAGTATGTGCTCGCAATAAGGTCGCAGCATATATTAAACTATTTACTTTTACTAGAAATAATGGAAAGAGAAAGGAGGAAGAATGTTATCATAACACTAAAGGTAAAAGAAACGAACCAGGAATACAAACATATAATAATATAATAATATTTTATAAAAGAGAAATTAGATGTAGAGGCGAAAATAATGAAAGTGGAAAGATAGATGAAAATGAACGTTGACAATTGACAATTTGAGGAAAGAAATAAACTTTGCGAAAATGGAAAGTGGTACATTTCATAAATAGCGACCTCGTCCCCAAAGAGACAAACAGCAAAGAAGGGTTGGTAACAGACTAATGATAAAATATCAGAAACTAATTGTAAATGATGTTATAAAACGAACAAAAAAAGAACTAGAAAAAATGGGAAGAGGACAGAGAAGATACAAATACAAGGGGAATGGATGAGGCCAGGAAATGGCCATGGCACTAGACCTGCATGTTGAAAGAGAGAAAGTTAATTACAAAAATGAACAGCAAAGTAAATGTGGAGAATAACAACATGGGATGTACGCTAAGAACAAGAATTGTCGAAAAGCGGAGAAAAAGCAAAGAGATATAAATTATAGTTTTGGCGAAACTAGAAAATATATTAGTAAAAGAATGTTAATCGTCGATATAGGAAGAAGGGAAATTAAAACAATAATGGTAGCATATGGATCAGACTAAGATTTTGGGAAAGCATACAGTAATAAGGAGGCACAGCGAAAACAAACTAAAAAACAGTGGGAAAAGATTATTATAATTTTGTATTATTATATAATCTACTAATAACGAATACCATATTCCAGCAAGGGGAATAGCTAGCAGAACAATCCTTAATAAGTTATATAATCGTAGAATGTGACATACAAAGATAAGATTAGCTACTAGAAACAGAAATATCAACAGAAAAAAATATAAGATAAACGAGAGAGAAGCTAAAATGTATAAAATAAGACAAATAATAAAACAAAATACAAAAAAGAGTTGGAAGAGAAAATAGACAATTACACGTTAAAGGAGAGCTTAGATGAATGTTATAACAGCCTCAAAGAAATATTTTTATTCTTGCTGCGGCAAAGTAGATATACGGCAATACAAAAGGACAAATAATAAAACAAAATACAAAAAAGAGGTGGAAGAGAAAATAGACAATTACACGTTAAAGGAGAGCTTAGATGAAAATTATAACAGCCTCAAAGAAATATTTTTATTCTTGCTGCGGCAAAGAAGATATACGGGAATACAAAGGCAAAGATTGATGAAAAAGGAACAGCATAAAGTAACGATATAAGAAGAGAAGTCAAAACGAAAAGCTTCGCAAAAGATATTTACAAGAACAAAATGAAAAAAGCTAACAATTAGCAATAAACCGTAATATACACTACAACAAGTGAAAGCAAAAGAATGAGCAAGAAAAGAAGAAGCTGAAGACCAACTCATAAATAGAGAGAAAGAATACGTTAATGATTTATTAAATAAATTGTACAAATTTAACCAAAAGTGACTTCCCAGTAAAATAAGGTAGGATAGATTAATATATTAAGAACAAATCAGATCAAATAAAATACACCGATAGAAGCGAGACTTGCGACGGGACGACCGGGGTCAAACTTCTTGCGCGGTGTTTTTTAGTTAAACGAACAAATACAATCGGAAACGACGAACATAAAAGACAGGGACGGTTTCAGGAAAATATAAACATAATAACACATTAATAACTGAATAAAAATGGAGAGTGAGGAATCAACTGACGAATATAACAAAAGAAGAAGATCAAATGGAGATGAGGAAGGAGCGCCATTTGGGAAAAACAGAAAAACAATAAGATCACCAGCACAAAAAAGTGGAAAGGCAGAAGACAAAATAGATATGATGCTGAACCTAATGCAGGATATGAAAATCGAAATGCAAGATATGAAAAAAGAACTGAAAGAAATGAGAACAGAACAGAGAGAATTTAGAGAGGAAGTCAGCAAACTAAAACAGGAGAATGAAATGTTGAAAAATAAATATGAGGAAATAAAAAAAGAAAATGAAGAGATGAAAATAGAAATAGTAGATGTTAAAAACAACATAGAATGGATGGACAAGGAAAGAAGGGAAAAAATATAGTGATAACGGGCCTAACATTGGAAGTAGAAGAACCAGACAAATAATAAATAAATAAAAAAAAAAAATAGATAAATACATGGAAACACATTTAGAGGTACGAGTACGAGTGAAATTGGCAAGGAAAATAGGAACAAACACATACAAAATAGAACTGGAAAATATGAAAGACAAAGAGAAGATAATGAAAAATAAACATAAGCTAAGAAAAATTAGGAACGAGCGAGTATATATAAACCACGACCTAACTAAAAATGAGAGAGAAATGCAAAAACTAAGACAAAAAGGACAGGAGGAAAGAAATAAAGGAAAAACAATTAAAATTGGGTTTAACAAAATAACTATAGACGATATAGAATGGAAATGGAATAAGGCTGAAAGAAAACTGATGAAAACAAAAAACTAAAGGATAATATGTTGGGTGGAAATAAAAATAACGACCAGGTTGCGAAAAATGATAAGAAAAGGAACATTGAGGAAGGGAGAGATAGGGCGGGAAACAAAGAAGGGAGAAAAACCTCAAAAAGAGAAGAGAAAAAGACAATATCTGAGAAAACAAAAGGAAAAGTGAAAAAGACCAATTCTGGGAAGAACTAACACTAATAACAGAGGAAGCTAAGGGTAAATTATACATAGTAGGAGACCTAAATGGCAGAGTAGGGAAGAGGGACAATAGATACAGAACAATGCTAGGGATGCATGGAGAAGAAGTAAGGAATAACAATGGTATAATAATTCTAGATTTCTGCCAGCTACACAATCTAGTAATTGCAAATACGTTCTACCAACACAAAGACATACACAAGTATACAAGGACACAAGAAAGTAGAGGAGAAAGATCAATAATAGATTACATACTAGTGGAAAAGAAGAACAGGAAAAATATACGAGATGCCAGAGCGAGAAGAGGACCGGAGATATACAGCGACCACTACATGGTAGTAGCAGACATAACCGGAAAGGTAAAGGGAACAATAACAAAGGGAAAAAAATAGAATTTAACACGATAAAAGCTTGCAAACTGAAAAATAGAGAAACAGCTATACAATACGAACAAAGAATACAGGAAAAGATGGAAGAATACACTGAAATAATCAGAAAAGCTAATGTACAACAAAGTTGGAATCTCTTCAAAAATATAATGATAGACAGCACGATCGAAATATGCGGAATATGTAAAATAAATAATAAACGGAAACAAACAGCATGGTGGACAAACGAAATAAGAGAAGAAGTAAAAAAAAGAAAATTAAATACAAAAATTACCTGTCACATAAAACAAGAGAAAACTATGACAAGTACAAATCACAAAGGAGAAAGGTAAAAGAGTTGGTAACATTCGAAAAGAAAAACAAATGGAAAGAATTTGGTGAAAAATTAGAAAACGACAGCCGCGGAAACCAGAAGTTATTCTACAGAACACTCAAGTCATTAGACAAAGAAAAACACTAGAGGAAACAAGCATAAATAGCTCTACAGGAAAGTTACTAAAGGAGGAGGCTGAAATAATGGAAAGATGGAAGGAGTACTTCATGGAGATGCTAGAAGGGAAAAGCGAAGAAACAGAGGAAAATCCGAAAAGAACAAAGGAAAACAAGGACGTGAAAGAACAAGAAAAATTTACTAAGAAAGAACTGAAAGACGTTATTAATCGATTAAAGAATGGGAAGGCAGCAGGGAGTGATAAGGTCACAACAGAAATGATAAAAAACCTAGGACAAACAGGTACAGACATACTACTAGAAATTATAAATAAGGCATGGACATACGAAACTATTCCAGATGAATGGGCAATAGCACAAATTATTCCCATATATAAAAAAGGTAACCCTAAGGAATGCAATAACTACAGAGGTATAACTGTAATTAACACTGTGGTAAAAATATACGAACAACTGATAAACAAGAGGATAATACAAAAAATAGAACCGATCTTGGAAGAAGCACAGAGTGGATTCAGAACAGGGAAGAGTACCCAGGACCATACATTCACAATAAAACAAATATTTGAAAAAACAGCGCAACAGGGCAAAGAAGTATGTCTAGCTTTCATCGACCTTGAAAAAGCGTTCGATAGAGTAAAGAGATCAAGACTATGGGAAATATTAAAACAAAGAGGAGTGAATAACAAAATGATAAGAGTAATACAAGGACTATACAAGAACAATACGAATTATATAATAAGAAGGAATATGAAATCAGAAGGATTTACAACAAAAGCCGGATTGAGACAAGGAGGAGGACTAAGCCCAATACTATTTACAATTTTTATGGACGAGATAATAAAGAAATTCACACGGAGGAGTAAAAAAATGAATATCGGATACACTAACCTACAAAGGATAACAATATCGGAAGGAGTGTTTGCAGATGATGTGGTACTAATAGCAGAAAGTGAGAAAGCATTACAACAAAATATAAACATATGGAATGAAGAACTGAAAGAAAAAGAAATGAAAATAAACTTAAGTAAAACAAAAGTAATGACTACTGCAGATATACAGCTAGACATAAGGATAGAAGGAGTGAGAATAGAACAAACCAGACAATTCGAATATCTAGGATCCATTATAGAAGATACAAGGAAACAAGAAACTGAAATAAATACAAGAATAGAAAGAACGATAAGATTATACTATGCAATGAACAACAAATTTATCAACAAGAAAGAAATATCAAGGCAAACAAAAATGAACGTATTCCGGACGATATACAGACCAATCCTGACGTACGGCTGTGAATCATGGATAATAACAAAGAAGATTGAGAGCAAATTACAGGCTACGGAAATGAAATATTTGAGGAGAGTTATGGGAGTAACGAGAAGAGACAAAATTAAAAATACACGGATTAGAGAAGAGCTGGGAATTGAGTCGTTGACGGAGTTCATAGAACAAAGACAACTAAGTTGGTGGGGACACCTGCAAATAATGAGCAAGGATAGACCGGTGAAACAAATATGGGAAGCTAGAATAACAACAAGAAGGAAAAGAAGAAGACCGCAGCAGACATGGGATAAAGGGATTGAGAGCGTGATAAACAAGAGAGGAAGGACACTGGAAGAAGCAAGAAGAATAGCTAGGGACCGTAAGGAGTGGAAGAGATTTACACAAGGGAAATAAAGTCTACCCCTACACCCTAAGGGTAAAAGGGGATATATGATTATATATATATAAAAGAAAATAGAGAAGGAGAAAAGAAAACAAATGTCCAAATTGAAATTGAAGAATTGGAACGTCTAAAAATAGATAAAGGGGCGACAGCAGACGAAGTAGAACCTGATATTTTAAATTACACCCGAGAAAGGTTAAGAGTCAAATTTTAAACTTAAAGAGGAGACATATCGAACGAATGAAAGACATGTATAATGCAACCGATATAATTACAAAAAAATGCGCAAATTATAGAGCATACCATTATTATGTGCAGGACTCAAAACAGACTAAGGAAAGAGTCGAACCACAGCTACTATGCAATAGTAGTGCATCTTGCACGTCCAGTAATTTCTTCATGTGCCTTAATATCTCCTCATCTAGACATCACCTCCAACGTTTTCCTTTTTCCCTCTCCCTCACTTAATGCTACATCCATACACCAGGTTCCACGCCCTCTTCTACTCCCGCTTCATACGTCGATCTGCTCCTCGCGCATGTCTTCCATACTCTCATCCTCTCCTCAAACGAACATTTTCTCTTACTCCACAGACCGTTCGTTAATGCTTCTTCTGCCCTTCTTGTTTTTCCGTTGATGTTGTCGAAGGGCGTCCTCAAGCCGAAGAACATATTATATAGTTACTCCCCTTCTTCAACGGTTCCCTATCTACTAGCTAATTTAGAACATACAAGTTATCTCTTGTTGCCCTGATTTTCATAAACCCTGCTTGCCCTTCTGGTATTAACCTTAGCATCTCAACTTCTTCCTCCAACCTATTCCCTAACACCACTATGTAGATTTTGTACGACATATCCATTAATGAAACGCCATATTGTTGCCTATCTCCCCATTGTCACGTCTCTTCCATATTGGCACTACTACCTCCATCATCCACCTCTTCGGCAACTCATTCCGTCCTCTCCATATTTCATTTGATAGGTTTAATAATTTTGTCCTGACTTCCTTCGGTGCATACATCCATCCTTAGCTTTCTATCCTTTCCTGCTGTATTTCCTTTCTTGAGTTTACCCACTCTTCACGACTTGTAGTTCCTCCCAATTGAAATCTATTTTTCTTTATAAATGTAATATAATATAGTATCGATAACTTATAACTTCAATATGGATTTATTAACAAACGTACAAGGCAAAATAATTCCCAGGAAATTTCTCTTAATGTGGTCATCATCGACAAATCAGGTTTGAGGTTATTATTTGGGATTGCATTTAATTTGTGAAATCGGATTGACGATTACATTTGGTTCTTGTTTATCTTAATTCCATATTTGTAAACTGTGTTCTTTAGGATATCGATGCATCGAGTATTTATGAGGTAATTTTGATTCCGCTGCTTCATCAACGTATCGGTGTTTGTAGCACGCTCCTATTAGTAGAACATATGATTAAATTAGCATGTTCGTGTAATTTTATCATGTGATCTAAATAATTGTTACGTACAGTAATAATAATAATAACTTTCCATATAGTTACTTCTATGCCGGAAAATTCAGATTTTCGTTTTAGCCTTTTGTATGGGGTGTGTATTCATAAAAGGGCCGATTTCTAGTTACAAATATAATCTACTACAGAGATCAAATATCGAAACAACAACAAAAAAGATGATTTCAACAAATAAGTATGAATTAAACATAAAATGTAAGCTATGCCAATGTTGTTGTGCAACAGATAATGTACAGCATATCCAGAACAAATTATGTAGGATAACAAAACATAACAAATTTAGAAATAACAAATAACAACCTTGCGGTCGTTAATTATGCAGATCAAAGCACAAACATGTAAAGCGTATAATATATCGATGAAGGATTTGTTTTATTTGTTATCTGGCTGGATGTCAGCATTGACTATTATATTTGTTACTATGAATAGTATGTAAGTGAAACAATACACGTTTTGTACCCGTTATCAAGTCATCTGAAGATCAAACATGATTTTGGTATGGTCGAAAATATACGATAACTAGAAATGGATAAAATACTAATCGGAAATTGTTTGACTTTATAGCATTATTGGCGAAAAACAATTTGATGCATGATAATTATCGGGCTTGCATTTCGATTTATCGGCAGTGTACATGGCCGGCGTTAAACCAAGTCACACGGAAAGAAATGCAGATATATCATTACAATTAAATTAAATTTAATAGCTATTTTGTATCAACTATTTTGAGTAGATAAAGTAGCACTTTAACCGCAAGGGTAGATAAAATGATTTAATTTTTTTTTATTCAATTAAATTTACAAATTCCAACATATTAATTGGAAAGGTAAACGACAACATTAATTGTACAATTATAGTTATTAGAAACATTTCTTTTTGGAACACCACAACTTGTAAGTGTTTGCTTTGACAATTGTACAGAGATACTGACAGAGTATGCTTTTTTGTGCCAAAAATTGTAATTTTCTTCGAAATTTTAATTTTCC
Source organism: Geotrupes spiniger (assembly GCA_959613385.1). Taxonomy (NCBI): domain Eukaryota; kingdom Metazoa; phylum Arthropoda; class Insecta; order Coleoptera; family Geotrupidae; genus Geotrupes; species Geotrupes spiniger. The sequence goes on along the minus strand of OY390737.1, from coordinate 30,282,177 downwards.
TTTGAACTTGAAGTCCTTCTATAGAAAAAAATGCTGTATTACACACGACGATAAAATTATCTTCTCAATGGTAATTAGTGTCTCGACTAACGTCTCGACGCTAAAAAAACGCTCTCAAAGATAAAGTACAATTTTATCGTCTTATATAATAAATAACTATTATATATATTCGCCGATTGTTGGAATCACAAAGATAGAGAATAAGTAATTCATACTTGTCGCTAATAAATTTATTAATTTATAATTTTCGATTTGTTTGTGATTGTGTATGACTACGTTTAATTTAAGAACGATTTGTTTGAGTTTACAATTAACTTGGAAAGTCCAATAACAAAGAAGAGTTCCCATATTATGCAGTGGTTTTTATTTAACGTAGGTAGTTAATTTACTGATTGAAAAGCTTAATGGACATTGTTTCCAAGAAATGCAAAATATCATTAAAAATGTTTTATCACTTCGATGGTGCCTGCAATAATCACCTTGTATGATGTGGCACACGTTTTTGTCTTTCGAATAAGTCCTGCGATATTGAAACCGACTCACCGCAGAGATGATTATCACAAACAATACGTGAAAAACAATTCTTGCTTGTAACTATCCAATTGACGCTCTTATATCTTAAAACGTATCTGTTCCTGTGCCCTATGGTGTACGACATTGTTCCGAATGCAAGTTAATTTACTTGCGTTTAAAAATCACCCGCATTATAATTAATACGCGACATGAAGTGCGGCTTCCTCCGGTATAGTTGTCGTTTACATGTTCGCTTACTGTTATCCTTGCCATCTTGCACTCTTTGTACTTATAATCAAACAATGGCCGCGAATGGCATCTAACCTTCCAGGTTATCTGCTTTTCGTACCGTTCACTTGTATTGTTGTTAATGGTGTTATTCTAATTACGGGCGCCGTAATTGGTTTCGAATTATCCGACGTTGCGGAAAAATTCCCGTTTACGCAGCTTATAAAGACAAATGTCGCAATCGCCGTGTAGATTTCAAGCACGATTTGCGTACATAAATTAGTAATTAATTTAGAGATTGAAACCACCGCTGGCGTGCGTATGTGGGATACTGAATAATTATTTACACATTACTTCTATGACGAATTGTTGTTAGTAAATGGGAAATGGATGTCATTGGTAATTGTTTGGGCTTAAGGCGTGGTTTTAATGACTAGCGTTCATTAACTTTGTTGTTTTTGCAGCCGTTCTTATTTCTTCTTCGCGTTGTTCAAAAATCACCGGCGGGCAGTAATAAACCATAAAAAATAAAGATAAGTAAGACTTTTATTAGTTAAGTTAAGATATGTAAGACTTTCATTCGTTCGTTATTTCGTTATTTTGCATTTTTAACGTTTATATTTACTTCGATTCTATACAATTTTGTAATTGTTGATTTATGTACCAGAATTAAGCTAGAACAAGAAACCCGAAAAGCTCAGAGAGTGAATAAAATCCAACAAGAAACGTTAAAATTTTTGGAAGGTAAAGGCAAAAAAGCAAATATTAAAAATGGAGCAAATGATAAGAGAATTAATAAGTCCAATTAATTATTATTATATTATTATATTAATAAGTCCAAAACCAGCCAACATAGAAGTGCATTGAAATGTAATGTAAATAGATAATATATCTAAATGGGTATAATTTCACAGAATAAATGCCAACTTTAAATGGAAAGTCTATGTTACATACTCAGGCAAGTACACGCGTTTCTGCCTTTTTTGAGTCGTCAGCAAACCAAACCTTTTCAGGGTTAGACTTTTGCATTTAAATATGATATTAAATATAATTGATGTGCGGTGTATAATAAAATATGGAGGAAGAATATATCCTTTAGTTTCTACTATACACCTCTATACTATACCTATACTATACCCATCTTTCTTTCTCAAAATCAAAAAAATTATAGAATTAAAAGAAGTTGCTTTTTTTTAAACAGTACATATTATCAGTTTCCTCGCCACAGCTGTTATGTTGCGAAATTAACAAAAATTTATAAATCCAGAAAATGTTTAATATGCATTGATGAAAATCTGGTTTTATTGCATTTCTTTAATGACTACGTCGGAAATGATTTCATGAGTATAATGATCTTAAATTTTAATATTTCTACTTGAGCCCGTATATCGTCTAAGAGGGCTAGTACTTGACCAAATCAATGGAACGGAAAATCATTTCCTGGGCTCATGCCGTTAAACCTTTCAAGGCGCTCGCTTGCCCATCTTTTACAGTTTGATGGCAAATAACTTTGCTAACGAAGATGGACACGTCACCTCCTTCCATCAAGGAGATCATAGTCGATGCCAATCTGGGACAGAAGAAAACATCAGTTTCTCTCCTTACCTTATCATTTTCTTCTAATCGTTAAGATACCCTTAACTTTAGCTGCAACGATGAATCCTTTTTGGATTTTTAGTTGAGTTATACACTTAATGCAAGAAAGTTTTATTAACATGTGAGAAAATCAAGTATGAGTATGAAAAATCAGTATTGAAAACAGATATATTTATGCATAAAACGAAGAAGTAAATTGATATCAATTTAATGAGACATACATAGCATACTTACGTGCTATTTAAAAAAAAAAGTTCGATTAGAAATAACGCCGATTTGTGATCGGTCCCAACAGAAACTAATTTTATTCCTAAATTAATAAATGTTCCTAGGAATCGTTTAACAACTAAATCTGTGGGTGAAACCTTGTGCGGTAGCAATAATTTATAGCCTTCTTTAAGTGCAATACACGCTTGTCAAATATCACCTTAATGTGACCGATTTAGCCGACAACTACGCAAAATGCACACAATGGAAGACGCGACGCGCCGTAACAAGCAACCGTCGCACACGGCAAGAGACACCAGACAAATATGTGATATTGTGGTAGGTGTCAGTTGGCGCGTAATGAAGGTGAGAAAGCAGCTAAAAGCAGAAACGACCGTCGCAGGACCGACGGGATATCCATCAGGGTCCGATGACTGATAGCGGAGGTTATCCTCTTCACGCCCCCGCCTCATTAGGCGCATCGTGCGTCACTCACACTCGCCACACACTCTCTAAGCAATGTTCGAATTGCCCACAGACAAGTCTCATTACCCGCATATGAATTACGTGTTCCGCCAACCCATTACCGCATATGTGTACGTTGTATACGTATTTCTCGTTATTGATGGCGCTCGAGAGTAAACAAACTGCAATTTTCATGCTTTATTTCGTGTGAAAATCTAAGATCTTTGTGCTACGGCGTAGATGGTATTGCGGAAGTGCTTCACAATAAAGATGAAACATTGCCGAAGCATTAGGTTTCTATGAAATCAGCACCATTTATTATAAAATGTAGCACTATTGCAAACATTTATTATGACCCTTACATTTAGTGCGTTGTCTCTATAAATTTAGACGATTCGTTACATTTAAGTTGCATTAAAGTATCTTCGATCAATTCGATCATTGCAATGAAGAAATAAGTAGTTATGAGGGGAAGCAAACTGTAACGTAACACAGTACAGTAAGTTTTAAGAGCAGATAAAATTAACGTTCAATAAAATTTTAAATCAAATTAGTATCATTCTAAAGAAAAAATGACACCATATCCAAAGAATCTCCAATCAGTCGCACAATAAGATACAGGCTGTCGAGATATACGACATGGAAGCACTTTGGCGCCCAATTTGTGCCCCACACATTGGGCAATTCTAAAGACAATGCCTGGAATTGCATACTAGCTTCACATTGGCATCAATAACGATGGAAACCCACATCCAAGAATCTCAAATCACTCGCACATTACATAACATGATGTCCAAGTTAGAAGGGCATTCATCATCTTTTCAAAAACTCTCTTATTTTCCCGACTGAATAACAGAAGTTGACCAACTCATTGCCCAGCGTGAACAGAAAATTCTATTTCGCTCAACTTAAAACAGCGCCCCACGTTAGGGTCTCTGTTTCTACTAATTATTATGATTATAAAACGATGACATTATATTTTTTTAAATATCCTGCGAGGTGATGACACAATTATTTCCAGGTTCCAACACAAGATACGACATCATATCACCGAATCTACTTTTATTACTTAGTCGCCGAACGATTTATCTCAAAATAAAACTTGCAATACGCAAAACCCACCCAACCAAAAGCCTCCACCGGCGTTGCATAGAATTACTTGTGGAGTACAGAGAAACGGAAGCAAACTTCGTGAACTTTACGATCGTTATCGCGGTTCTGTTTGTGTTTCGCGACCGTCCCGTCCTCTCGTGTATTCTATGATATACGGCGATGGCGACGGGGGGCGCATTTCTCATGGACGAACGTAGAACTTGTGCGCGGATATTTTTCGGTCGCGCTGGCATTTATCAGCGTCCTTAAAAGCTTATTCCATATTAATATGGCGTTATCTATCCGAGATTAAATCGTTCGTGCTCCGAGTACACGTTAGATACGTAAACCCCATTTGTTTTCTTATCTTGATTATTATCTGAAGAAATATGCCTTAGTTTTAACATTTTTACTTGCGTCGCGCATTACAACTGCCCGTATATGAATACCTACGGATTGTTTGTAGATTGCCAAGAAATTGCAAAGGCATTTTGAAAATTAATATTCGTGGTGAAAGCTCGTTGACATTAGATTTACTTCGCATAAGTAGACCAAAATGTCCACTTGCTTGGTGTCTTACGTGTGTGCCTTCCAAATATACCTTTTCGAACCGTTCCTTAACACTTTTTACTTTCTGTGTTCACACCAGTTAAAAAGCTTTTATTGATAGTGAATTACAATGTTTGCCTTTCTTGCATTCTGTTTCAATCTAACTCCTTCCGTTTCCTATTTCATCCCTTCCTTAAAATTACATCCGCCCAAAATTATTTAGTAATTTTACTTCTGCCACTCTCAACCTAGATCGATATTAGTTTCGTGTTGAGTCTACTTGGTTGTTCAACATTCGAAGTAAACCGATCATTTCTACTGATTTCAATTCCTTCTCGTATTTCCGCGTCAGGCGCCAAAAATCTTTAAAAACAATTCAATCCTCTAACCATATATTAGGAATTGCCAGAAACAATATTATTTTCCCATCTTCAACCCCAAGTGTGTAAGTCGCCGTAAACTTCTACCAAAAACGTTGTCAATGAAGATCGAGATCATATATTTATGCCACTGGTACTAACGCCTTCATCCTTCTGCAGTCAACTTTTAAGATTTGCAACTCCGTGAAAAGCGTGCTGATTTGTTTCGTGGTTTCCATGAAACTCTAAAGTTCTCCATTGTGAGTGGGATGAGTTCTTGGATTTTTCGCATTTATAGTCTTAGGCACCGACTCGTATGCACGATTTTGGTTCCGAAACTGCCAGGGGCATGAGTTTCGGTCCCTTCAATTGGAACAACTTCCTGTTTGTGACTATTGCATCGGCTTACCAACTGATGATCTAATTTTCTTGTTTTAATTGGCTGTAACCTATTACAGAACATCTTCATTGCTTTATCGTGTCACGAACACATGGATCAAATTTCCCTATGATGACAATATGTTGCCAATACAAGTTAATTAATGACACTTTCTATACAACTTTCATAAAGCGTGAAAATATCAAAAAATTAAGAAGTTGAAACAAAGTAATGTAAAAAAACAAACAAAAAACAACAATCCTAAATAAAACCAAAAAGCTTTTTTAAAAAAGGAAATCATTGGAACATGTAAAAACGTGTAAAAATTCAAAGAATACACAACAATTACGAAAAACGCTAAAATGCTCAAAACACTCAAAAAATATAAGTGCAAAAATCCATATATGTTTTTAAACATACAGCTTTCACAAACAATTAAAATAACTTAGTTTAACCAGTTTGATTATGGTAGAAATATTTTTATATATACAATAATTTGAAACAATAAAAGATATAAAAATATTTAATACCTAAATTCACATATACATTTTATATAATTATATGTTAATAATAATGTTTTTATGTTTTATTGTTACAGATTATTGAGTTCAAATTTCACGTTCCAATCAAAGACCTGGTGAGTTCTTTATATGTTCTTTCTAACGCCTCCTTTGTGGATTACCAACTACACTTTCCGTATACTTCTATTAGAAAATAGTTTTAGATTGGTACAATAATAAAAATTACCTGTGTACATAAAAGTTGTTTATCGGGAACTTCCACAGAATCTTTTTTTTTTGTTCTTATGTCAAAATTTTTGATTTTTTTGTTTTGTAGCCGGCTAACTGCAGCCTTAAGAAAGACCGCAGTTTACAATATGTCAATATATTAATATTATTTCTAATATTTAACATGGTCGTCAGCCGTTCACCCATACGTTGTCCACAAGGTCAACGACTAGAATCCAGTGCTTGAATTTCTTGTACACCAGTTCGTATTTTGATTTCGATTTTTAGGTAATCATGTCTCATAAGCTTTGCTACCAAAAGAATATAGAATGAGTCCATGGATTCGTCATCACTAGAACCGCTCATTTTAGTAATTTTTAACTAAATTTATTACAATAAGCTTGTCACCAATTTTTTGAAAGCAGTTTGACAGGTTTTTTCTACCAGATTTTTGCTATGATAACATAACCAAGTGGTTTGCGATTGGTGCATTTCAAATGCGCACGTATGTGGATCTGAAATTACATACGTTCAGTTAACTAAAATTTCATACCTATCCATTTCACGAGTTGTGAAGAAAATGACTATTTATAACAAGGGAATGGAAGAACATATTAAGTAGAACGAGTTTTCTAAATGGCTTTTCTTGAAATGACTTTTGGATCCTGTTACCAATACATGTAGGGCATCAGACAACGCAAATGCTGCTTCTGATTTACCTAAATGATGTTGGAAACTGGTTACAACTCATTCACATTTCCACATATATCAAGTTATTGCCATATTTAATCATTTGCTTAAGCATCATCACTTATCACTGATCCACAAATCACCTGTAGTAGCTACAAAGTAAGTTGCGACCATGATTATTGTCGTTGCTCCTTTTACACCATGTACTGCTGCAGGTTGGGCATGCTCTGTATAGCTCTCGCTACCAATTTTAAGACCTACATTTTGTCGCAGTCTGTTAGACAGTTTGATATATTTGATATTGTTTGAATATTTTTTAAATTGAGAATTAATATTTTGTCAAATTAAAATAATTATGGTTAACTAAGTTGAAATAAATTAAAAATTAAGAAAATTAATATAGTTGGCAAGTATGTGTATACTTTTATGTTGTATATTTTTATGATTGCGTTGCTTCGTTGATCTTGAAACAGTTTTCAGCAACATAGTTCTGCCCAAATCAACCCAACCCAACTCCAAGTTATATTTTTTTGCATCTTGGATATTTTGTAATTTTTTTTATATTTCATTCATTCATTTCCCTGGTTTTATATTTGCAACTTCCAAAAAGCCTCTTCCTTTAACAATTATTTTTGATTGCCTGACCATGTAGTTTGGTGCAATAAATTCACGCATTATCTTTCTAGTGCTCCACTTTTCAGGTAAATATTTTAGTTTTCATTTTTTCGTCCTACTTCTACAACTGGAAAACTTTTTCAGATTTTTAATCAGTTTCATTTTCTGATGACGAACTTTCAGCAGCATCAACAAAAGTTGATGTTTCATAGTTGAGGAAATTCCTTGCATTTGTTCCCTTAGCAATGAGAGATAACCCCAACTGTTCAAGAGATATGAGCAACCTCTGAATTTATTGTAAAGTCTGTTTCACTGTCCAAGGGTGGGAATTATCATTTTTGTCACTTAGAGACTGTGCTTTTTTAACATAATTCCTTCTACATTTATCGCACATTTTTGAGCCACTAACCATTTGTAGATAAAATTCAGGTATCCATCCTGTGACATTTCTGAGTCTAACAAAATGATTTTTTTCTTTAACGGATTATAACACGAAATACAATATATATATATTAGTTTCCATATTGAGAAATAAATCACTCAACCATTTTAATGGTTGATTTTAAGTCACTTTAAAACTTCCAATAATATTTTCAATTACTGAAGCACTTAAATAACAGTATTATTAGGTCAAAACAATAAGTAATCCTTAAAAACTAACATAACTAACTTACTTATTAATCAACCAAATCAAGAAGGGCTATACCCATTGTATAACAGTCAGTTACGAGCAAAGTGCGTACAGGATCTTTTAAATTAAATTTTAGCAAAATGCGAGTAACAAGTAACATATATTTTATATAACACAGAATTAACCCTCGCCCTACGGTCTCGACACTTAACTTTTCTCCCTAAAGCTCTATTTTAATTCTTTGATAAATAATCTGACTAACAGTGTTTCAGATTTTTTTGATACATACTTTATCGAATTTGTAAAATAATTCTTCTATACTACTATTTATGAAACTGTAGTTTATTGTTTATTGTCATTTTTCATCCTTCTTGTTACCCTGTAAATTAAATTCTTCTATTCCAATCGTTTTTTAAACGACAAAAGTCGCTTTGTGCAAACTCCATATAAGAATACCCGCCACCATAATAATTTTGGTGTATAGCTTCAGTTACTTCATTTTGTATATAACTGTACCGTTCTGTTACTTTTGTGGACAACAATGAACAACAATAAGATCTCGTGTTTGGATAAATTTATCAAAAGTCTGTGAAAATCGAATTAAAAATATAGATAGTAGTTGAAAATAAAAGTAATGTTTAATGTAAAAGGAAATAGGTTTTTCATTAAATTGAGTTTATTTATTATAGCAAACAGAATATACTGCAAAATAAAAAAATCCTCTAGCTGACTCGAAATTGAGGGATACAGTAGGTACTCATTCAAAATGGTTCGCGGTCGATCAAAACCCATAAGGAATGTTGGTAACCTATGCAACAAAATAAAATAGGTTTTAGAACGCCGAGTACAGACGAATGGGATCCTTTATTTAATTACATTAATTTGGAACATCAACGTGAATCTCTCTGCTTAAGCTTTTGTAGGGTTCTATATGTTTGATTGATTGATGTTGTGTAGCATCTTCTCTTTGATCGGTCAGTTTAGCTGTAGTTTTCGCTAGGTTTGCCCCAAATTGGGTTCAGTTTCAGAAAGATATATGAACGTAACACAAGTATAACTGTGTTACCCAAAGCCTCGCTAGCAAATATTGGAGAACGAGCGCATAAAAGTTCAACCTTTCGCTTAGACTTCCCAGGTTGCCTAACGTGAAGACATTGACGAATGTTTTCCGAAAGGAAGACATTTTCTTGCAGCCCAATTTGATGACGTAACAGATTTTCCAAAAATGACTTTTAAGTAAATTTCGTACATGTTTGTACCATTTCTGAAATATGAAGAACGTGACAGGAGTAAACTCTTGAAAATTTTCCAAGATTGGTGTTTTTTCAGCCCATATGCAACTCTTAAGTTTAATGTTTCATAATCTTCGCGGTCGAAAATGTTCATGATTATTATACTTCCACGTTCAAGTTTTGCTACATTCACTGTAAATAAGACAGTAAGAAATTGCAGTATATGGTTAACCACATATTGTAAGTGTAAAATGGCTAATATGGAATATTGAAATATTAAAAGTAAGCAACTAAGTAGGGTATTTCACAGTCAGACTACGGAATTTGACTATTATCGCTATAAACTTATTTAGAACTAGAAAATAATTATGAAAATATTCAGTGTAAACCAAATGCTTATGAGTGAAGCAAAACATTGGGGTAGGAAAATCGTTGTTGTAAAATTAATTGCCAATAGTAAAATAAATTTCTTTCATTTTCTGTTGAGATATTTTATTTGGTTATTTGTATTTTATGTTTGTTTGCATTTACTTTTATTTTGTTGAGCTATGTCCATCTTATCAATATCTCGTAACCCAAGCAAAGTGATTTAAGTAGCGCAGATCGGTCAAAAAATATGAAATCAAATTTTAATTAAATTTGCGATTTTGCTGGCTAGTCCAAAATTCGATCGCATAAATTAACCTCAGACGAACAACGATGGCAGAAGTGCCGTATCGCTTCCAATCGTGTTGTCTGATTAGCAAACCGTTTCCGGGACCGTGCTGACACCGGAGCCGTGCAATCCAGTAACTGTAGATGCTATCGGAGGGCGGCCGCACTCAGCGGGTGGCCGCAGGACCGAGAGCACGCAGCACGACCAGCCAAGAATGCATTCTGAATTACATTATTTGCTTTTTTCATAAATCTTTTCCGCCACGCAACTTAAAATACAAGAATTCCAGTAGCAAACGCGAAATTCCGGCGATGGTTTATCGTACGGAGACGCAAAAACGAAATTCTTGTGTGTTCGCAACTCTGTGCGCATTAAAATGTATGGATCCGAACCATCCAGTGAATATAAATCAAAAACGCCTGTGGACTATGCACAAATAATTTAAATCATTGGAACATATAAATTTGATGATAAATTCACCTCAACGTGAATCACAGTCGATGTTATTGTATTCCATTCAATATTAAGTTTGAGTTATTATTGATTTTTATGTAAATAGTTGATAATTACTTGATAATTACTAGATAATTGGTAACCATCACTATATTTCTCACATTTCGTATCCCAGCCTACTATTGGTCGTGCTAAACAACCACAATTTTTATTCATGGATGCAGGGAAGTATAAGGATTCGCATCTTCAAACAATTTTTAAATGCACATGGCGCGTAGTTCGGAATTATATTACCGTAGCAAATTTACGCCCAAAAAAACTATGCTTGTGATCGAATATACTCATTAGCACCACACAAAGTCCCCAATGAAAACATAATTTATGAAGCGTAAAACTTAAAGCGTCGCATGTAATAAACTTGCAGCAAAAATGCACGTCGGTACATGAAATACAGCTAATAAAGAATGACAAAAAATCGCAGTAATACAATAAAAGGATCTGAATTTCATCAAAGCCATCAAAGCCCAATCTTACGCTTAAATGACAGCACAAATTGACAAAGTAGCTGCAATGACGAGCCGAGTGCGGACTTTTTTGTGTTTTGTGAAAAACCCGGTCGCGCTGCATCGATGACAATGCCAGCGTGAACGACTTGTTTTTTCTCACAGAGACGGTGCAGTGGCCTGCAAGTGCATACACTGCAGAGGACCGACTGAACACCCTTTGGCCTTTCGCATTGATAACTCGCCGTAAATAAGTCACATCAGCGGATCGTGTGCTGTGCAGCGCGACTACAGCGTGTGTATTTACTCGTTAGTTTCGTGGATGAAAAACCGATTTTGAGCTCGCCAAGTCGTGTTATTAAAAAGGGCATCGATGCATATGCAATCAAAAATAAATGCCATGTACATGACGAAGTTAATATAATGAACTTGCGCATTCTCAGCACTATTTCGAAGAAGTGACACACACAACCGTCGCCACTAATAAAGCAAAGCCTGAAAAGTGAACCTGGGATTAAGGATGATGTACAACAGATATATAGAGTTCCACTTTCCCAACTCTTTCCTATAAAACTGGTAGGTTTAGACGTTGCATACTTCAATTCATTCAACAGTAATTCATATTACACATTAGAAATAGAAAATCTATCATTTATCACAGTAAAAAGAATACCTGATGGAACCTTGGTTACTGATTGGTATATGAAGGAAGTTCAGGTGACGAAATACAAAACATTGTATTACGTCATCTGATGAAGCCACAGTGTTACATATGTAGTGCTATATATAAATTTTGAAACTTACAACATTTGGTGTTTGAGATTTATTATATTATGAATATATTTCAAGAAACAACCCAAATAGAAATTACGAAATAGGACAATGTGCTACGAGTATTTTTCAGACAATAACGAATGGACAATGGTCTAGAACAGGGGGACCCAAAGTGCGGGACAAATGCGAATTCGGCGCGAGATATCGATACTATATATTATAATGTTTAATTTATATTAAAAAAAATATTGTAGTATGCCTAGTCTAGTTATTACACATTTGTACAGAAATATAATATAGTAGTCTCAAATAGATACAGAACTGCTAATCATTTATGTCGCATCTAATGCAACACACAAGTTTAAGTAGTTTCGATTTATATTAAATTTAGTATACTAATAAAAAAAATCGTGGTTATTGTTTTGATTTTATTCCGTTTTTTGTTTGTCCCGCCAAAAAAATCGGTAATATTAAATTGGCCCGCTTAAGAAAAACTTTGGGAACCCCTGGTCTAGAATATAGCGAAAATCCTAGAACTGCAATACGTTAATGTGATCCGCAAGTATCGTGTACTCCTCATGCTGCACAGTAATCTCAAAAATGTGTTCTAGTCGAGTACGACATGAAATTAAGTAAATATAGTAACGGCTTGTGAGGACAAATAGCACCCACAAAATGTTTATTCAATGGAGTGCATAAAAGCTAATCTTGAATAAATCAGGACATGGGCTTTATCAGCCTTCCTATTGTAAATAAGACTGTCCACACCGTCCAACAAAAGCGCAATTGTTACAGGAAATGCATTTCTCCTTGCCAAGGTTAATCAAAAATAGTAAAAAAATATTTAACTATAATGAAAACGGATTGGTTTGTTGGCGATTCCCGTTTGGATAACACGTGGAAGATTTTCTCGTTGTCGTCCTCCACTAAACCTTTTTATATAGCCTGTATTACTTCGCTTGTCACTGCGTTAACTTCAGAATTATTTAAGTTTTTACCGTGTTCTTTCTATAAAATTATCAATTGTCATAATGTATACCGATGAGAGTGATAGAGAGTGTACCCCGAGGAAGTTATAGAGAATACAGAAGACATTAATTTGAACACTCTGCCAACAAAATCCAAACAGCAATATCTGAAAGAATAAATCAATTTATGCAATGGCGGGTATCGAATGTTTTACCGAAAGAGTAATCTTAGTCTTATTTTGTGAAAACTTTTCAAATAATTAACACAAAATCTACATTGATTGTAAACAATAATGTAGACATTGCCAAATATCCGAAGCTGATAGTATTCCTGAAGCGACAGTCAATAGAGGGAGGAAATAAACATTTTTATTGCAAGCCCAAGAGGAGCAATATTTAATGTTAAATGGAAATTAGAATCGACCATTAAAATGTTAATTATATTATTATATATTGTGTTTAGGTTACATTATTATTAGGTTAAATTGTATAAACTACTAATTGATGACGTTGAAAATAAAGGAGACATTCTACTTATAACAATTCCAGACTCTAAGACACACATACACAACGGCGATTTACAGTTATTAACGAAACTGCAATTGACGAATTAAACCTATTGGGGAAATTTATAAAAAGTATGCAATTCTGCGACCAACAAATTGTGTTTTCCTACAATATAGAAATCAAAAAGGTGCTGTCAACTTGTTGGGATAAGCAGATTTTCCAAATACCATCTGCAATTGCAAAATTTCTTAATCTGTCAGAAACAATCCATTGTTTCTAACGGTTATCTGCCACACTATTAGTCAATTCTGGTAGAGACATTTTACATTTAAAAGTCAAATGCGACTGCAGAGCTGATTCATTGAAGAATAACATTGATTGCGCGACTAAAATTCATGGTGAAGAACCTTCAAGAAACCAGACATCAAGCTCAAGAATTTCCAGCCATGAAATAGAAATAAATAAACTTCCAAATGTTAGTTCCATAACAAATGATCTATTAATTTATCAGATATTACCAATTCAGGAAACAGTTTAATCAGCTCAAAACTTCATATAAATATTCCACCGAATTGTTTAATATAGCCATTCAAAAATTTTTTTCAAAAAACTTTACAAAAATTACTTTTTACATATTTTTACGGTGTGGTTATCTGGTTGTAGAAAAAATATTGTAAGAAACAAAAATTCTGTTCAAAGTATCTTTTTTCACTTTGCGGTGCGTCCGTTAAATTTCCCATTCGTGAAAAAAAGATATACTTTACACACTTGTGACATAAATAACTATAAATGCATATAATCTATAGATACATAATACCCATAAAGACCGGGAAGTAAACAAAAATTAACAAAACATATAGAAACGAAAGGAAATTATTCATAAGAATCTGTTTACTAAGGTCCGATAGAAGCAAAATTCCGGATGTGAACTTTGTACCATAAATATTTTTTTCCAATTCCTATTAATAAAATGCTCATTTTGTATATTAAATTTCAAAAGGCTGAATAAAATGTTTACCCAACGTGAACAATTGGAAAAAATATTCTATGATATACGTGAATAACGAAATTTTATCCACTCAAAAACTTTATCAAACTACTTCTGCGTGGATAAAATTCGACTTTATTCACTTATACCATAAATAGCTAAGATTATTACAACGCTCTGCTATAGTTACAAGTATCGTTGGTTTCTAAATTGATGACTACTAACGATGAAGTCTAGATTTGAAAGAGTCTGGTGCATTCAGATTTAGTGATCTCCGAAGAAAGGTTACTATTCACCATCTTTTCAAAATGAATGAGTTAAGAGAATAGGATTTGTATATTAGACGATGCGATTTGAAGAATTGAGATTTATCGCATTTATACCAAAAATATATTTTTTCAAGCAATCTTTTAGTTCATCAGCAAACAACAGATGGGAGAATTGCAATAGACCAACTGTATCGTTGGCAAATATATTAAAGAGCAAGGGTTCAAGTTTAAACTACTAGAATAAGCAATTTAGCAAAAATCCCTAGAATCCTAAATTCACTTAAAATATCAACTTGCTTCCTGTACATGAACTAGGATTTGCATGTTTTTATTAAATTAAAGGTCAAACCAAAGCCATAGCATTCATTTAGCAATATGTTATTGCTAAGTGAGTCGAATGTCTTGGAAGATTCACGATACATTACATCCGTTATCATTATTTATAGCTGGAGGATAAATTGCGGTCCTGAATGAAATCGTATTAGAGTCCGATGTTAAATATTTCACATAATCGTGCAGGATATATAATAATAGCATAATAATATACACTCCTATAAAATAAGCAAAGAAGAAACATAATTTAACTAATGTACCTATACGGCAGAAGAAATATGTGAAATATGTGATATTGAATATTGGCATTGATAACGTAAACGCATGTAGAACCGAAAATAATGGTTGGAATTCCGAATCCAGAATATGTCATTTGCTATGTGGTTCACTAAAGTGAATGTCTAAAACCAAATAAATTAAAAGACATTTTCTGTAAAAAAAAGTCCCGCACTGGACTTTATTATGCTTAGATAAATTTCCTTATACATGAAGTATAAGAAAGTAATAAATGGTTGAATGTTAAATAATGATTTTTAACAATATTTTTTATAAATTATGAATATTATAAATATTTCCCCCGCAATTGCAGACGGGAATATGAAACACAAGAAACTAAAAATGACGAGCTAAAAAGTCAGAACTTTGTTACAGCTTTACATATTGCGAAATCAAAGAACCCCTTTATACTAATAGATGATTCAACTGCCGTTTCCAACAAGTGTATATGTTTTGGGATATAAACTATTTATTGACGATATATTTGAAGAAAATTTATTTTGTTTAGAAGCAGACATTGAAATAACAATTGAACATAAACTAGTTTTTTTACATCCAATGAGTGCAAAGCGAAGCAAAACTGAGTCGGAATCTATACAAATGGTGCTGACACACAAATATCCGACGATGCTCGCGAAATAAACTCCGTTATCGCAGTAATGAAAAACTAACAATCATAACAATTTTAACTTATGAACTCATAGTATCATCGTTATTGCACAGCGGTCGATGGTCGCGAGAATCCTACGCACTTTTCGTAGATCAGCAGTGGCAACCATCAAAGGCATCTTGATGCTTTGAGAACTTATTTCGGTGTTTAGTAACAAATATGGTTTGGACGTCCGCCATAACCATCGTTATGTAAACAAACTCAAAACCATGTATCATTTTATTTACTAATTAATCATCTATCGAATGGGTGCGTTGCCTTTTCCATGTGTTCAAATAGCAGGAACGTCTACAAAATCACCTATGGTCATCAACCATAGCCGCCGCTTTCTCCACCTCATAAACGCACAAGGTACCGTCGAAAATATCCGCTCCCGAGAACCCCGCAACGTCCCTGTTTAAATTTTAATTAGCAGCCGACGTCAGACGTACCGCATTAGCCATTAATTTATTCGCGCCGCACGTAATAAATTTAAA
Source organism: Geotrupes spiniger (assembly GCA_959613385.1). NCBI lineage: Eukaryota > Metazoa > Arthropoda > Insecta > Coleoptera > Geotrupidae > Geotrupes > Geotrupes spiniger. Next base: position 30,266,021 of record OY390737.1, on the reverse strand, counting down.
CGAACGAGAACGAAAAAAAACTCCATTAAAGCTCATTCACAGTGGGCGGCAAATAAACGGCGTCGTGAGGTATGATATGAGCAGTCAAGTAGTATGTGGAATAATTGAAAGTTGCAACATTTGCATGCGTTTCCGCGTCGCAAAAGGCGCGCCTAGAGGGCGGCGTGGGTGCGACCAAAACCGGACCGTACGCTTCACATGTCGCTTATGCCATCAAGCCGAAGGATCGCGTACGGACGCAAATCCGTAGGCTTTGAAAACTATCGAATCACGGGTAATATGAAATATTTGTTAATTTGCGACCGAAAAATTAAATCATGTTGGGGAAACTTCAAGAAAACGATATTAAAAGATGTCTGGAGAAAAACTGGGGGCATAGAAGTGGTTCATAAATCTGCTCTTTATAAAATTTTGATCAAGACAACAGAGTGGACGTTCGAGTGTTTTCCCAAAAACATGGTCTTCAGCGACTCTAATTCTAGTTGTAATTGACAATTGCAAAGAGCATTAAGATAAACTTTATTTTAGTGATTGGTATATTCATATTATGATTCTGAATTTAAAATTTTTGCACTTTCAATAGACATTTTCTATTTTTCATTTTTTCATGAAAATTTAAATTGTAATTGTAACTATGTACTAACCAGCTCGTTAAGTGACCCTGTCTTTTTATACCCATATACAGATTCATGTTTCTACTTCTTATTCTATAGCTGGCAGCTTGTAATAATTAGAATTGACCGTTCTCTACTTGTAAGCTTTTCGATATTAACATTTTACTACCTGAGATACATAATTAGCTCGTTACTACATGAAAAAAATCAATCAACGAGAAAAGGACTTTTCGAGTGCAACAACGCGCTAAAAAATATGTAACACAGATTCAGCAAGGTCAGCACGTTCTTACTTTCCAAAGTTTCAACTCGGTCACCGTCGACTGATGACACTGCGCGCACATTTATAAAAGTTAAATGGCAAGGCCGCGCGCGCATACGAACTGCCATCCGCTAACGCGCGATATTTTCAATTTAAAACAAATTCATGTTATTTTCTCGCTTAATGATATTGATTTTAAATCGAAACCCGCCACGGAATGTCCCGAAGTATTTATTAAATTATAGGTGGAAACGGGCGTAATTGAATAATTGCGACGGTTCGAGGTTAAAATGTCCTTTTAATACGAGCTAATGCGCACCGACGGTACGCAAGGAGAAAATTGCCCTCTTCATCGAGGAAATAATATAATAATTATTGTAATGCTGGATGTCGCGTCCTCTTTTTTTTGGGCTTGCAACTAAGTTGTGATTTTTTTACGTGAATATCGACTGTGCTGCAGTTTTATATATATATATATATATATATATATATATATATATATGATTGATTTTGGCAGTATTGCCAATTGTGGGTATAATTGGTTTTTAAAACACTGTATTTCTTATGTTGTTATATTTAACGTTTCGGTACTGCTGTTACCTTCATCAGAAGTAATATAAGATTTTAATATCGTTTTGAGGCAATGTATTATCTTGGATGTTTAAAAAAATTCAAACGTAATTTACATGCGTCATATTTGTTTACATTTACATGTAGCGCCTTTGATTTCGTCGTATTGTAGCATACTTGGATGTTTGAAGATGCATTCGCAATATTGAAAATGTGTTGTTTTAAGGGATGGCCATGCCAATTACATACGGATACATTGCGTCAAAACGTTACATAGACATAATTTTGTTCATATAACGTATCCTTAAATCGAAAATAGTATTAATATGAACCAAAATTGGTGGTGAATTAATTAATGCAAAAAATTTTTAGTCAGTGAAATCAGCGAGGTTAGCGTGTTATTTGTTTTCAATTAAATGATTTGGTAATATATTTGTGATAGGTTCTTTATATCAATTTTGTCATTGATTGCCTTGGGTTCTTTGATTATTTGTATCATTTCGTGCAAAAGTCTTTGGTGGTATTTGATTTCTTTTTTCAGGATTGTTATATTATCGAAATTGAATTTGTGTCCCATTTGTTGTGTATGCTTTTTTAAAGCTGTTAAGTTGCTGGCATATTTGTGTCCTTTTACTCTTTCCTCGATTAATTGCATGGTTTGCCCTATGTAACAGCTGTCGCAGTTTTTACATGGTATTCTGTAAATACAATTAGATTGCTTGTTTAGTGGTATGGTGTCTTTTAATTTTGTATATATTCCTCTACTGATTATGTTTGTGTTTTCGTATGCTACAGTGAAGTTATACGGTTTTAATATGTTGTTGATAGAATGTAAGAGCAATCAAAAAACTACTCGACATAGACAACAAGATCAACCGACTAATAAACCAAAAAGCTTTCATCACGACGTGCAAGAAAGAACGACTCGAACCAACCTTCATGAAGATGAACTTCGAACGCTTCACCTTTTTGAACCATAATTTAGAAACTAAGTTCTGTAAACATGTAAGTACCTTTAAATCGAAAATACTCAACTTAATATTAACTGACAACACAATATCTTTAATAAATCTCACAAAAATAAAACAACACATGACAGTTGCATTATTTGATGAAAACAGACGAGATGTAGCAACTCTTCAGGCATATTACTCACAGCAAAATAAACAATTGAACAAACATTTTATTACACTTAAACACAAACAAATCAATAAAATTAAATATCTAAAAGCTGAACAACAACAAAATAAATCATACAAAAGTAATGATAGAATAATTGCCAAACAATCATTTGTGCAAAATGTATCTGACACTAACATACCTAATAATGTAATAGAAATTCTACAACTAGGACCAACATTTGCCACAAATTACAACAATAAAACAACAATACCTGTGCACGATATAATAGCCAATATAGAAACAGCAATACACAATATTCCAACCAACCATCAAATGGATATCAGAACAAAAATAACCAACACAATATATAATTTCAAAAGATCTAACAGCACAATAAACAACAACATAAAGAATGATACTAAATCCCAACAACAATTGGAAAACAACATTAAAAAAGCTAAAAGATTTATTAAAAACAACCCACAAATCACAGTACTGAAACCAGATAAAGGTAATAAGACATTAGTAATAAACACAACCGAGTACGAAGAAAAAATGGAACAATTATTAAGTGACAACAACACATATAAATTGCTCCACAAAGATCCCACTAAAGCTATCCAATTATCAAACAACAACTTAGTAAAGAAATGGGAAACTAAAAAATACATTACAACGGAAATAAGTAAAATGCTCAGAATAAACAACGCCCAACCACCACTATTATACGCACAACCTAAAATACATAAAACCAACAGACCACTTAGACCAATAATTTCTACAATACAATCCCCAACTAATAAACTATCCAAGTACTTAGCAAACATTTTAAAAAACATTTTATACCAAATAGAATACCATATAAAAGACTCCTGGCATATGAAAGAATTCATCGACTCAACACAACTACCACATAACTACATACTCATTTCTTTAGATGTCACATCAATGTACACCAACATACCCGTTCAAACAATCAAAGAAATTGTTCAAAAAAAAATGGAATAATATAAAAGAGCATACTTCCTTACCACTCAATGAATTCCTACACGCCATAGACTTAACAATAAAAGGCACATATTTCCAATACAAAGGCAAATTTTATGAGCAAATAGAGGGATTAGCTATGGGAGCGCCAATATCTGCAGTAACAGCACAATTAGTATTAGAGGACCTGGAAAACACAATAATACCTAAACTTAACTTTACACCACCATTCTTCAAAAGATATGTAGATGACTGTCTCACTGCTGTGCCCCCTGATAAAACCCAATACATACTTGAGCAATTCAATCAATACCACAATAAAATAATTTTTACAATTGAAACCGAAACACAAAATCAAATCAATTTCCTGGACCTAACATTAATTAATAACCATCCCAAAATTTACACAAAATGGTATACCAAACCCACGTGGACAGGAAGATACACAAATTATTCATCATCACAACCTGAGCAACACAAAAGAAACCTAGTAGCTGCAATAGCAGATAGAGCCATAAAATTAACGAGCCCACAATACAGAACTGACACAATAAATAAAGCTAAACAGGCTCTATCTAATAACAATTACCCAACTAAATTCATCAATAAAATTTTTAAAAACAGAATCCACAAACATTATAACAATAACATAAAAACAACTAACAACATAACACATAATAAAGCTAATTACATAAAAATTCCTTACGTTAAAAGACTGGCAGAATCTATCAACAACATATTAAAACCGTATAACTTCACTGTAGCATACGAAAACACAAACATAATCAGTAGAGGAATATATACAAAATTAAAAGACACCATACCACTAAACAAGCAATCTAATTGTATTTACAGAATACCATGTAAAAACTGCGACAGCTGTTACATAGGGCAAACCATGCAATTAATCGAGGAAAGAGTAAAAGGACACAAATATGCCAGCAACTTAACAGCTTTAAAAAAGCATACACAACAAATGGGACACAAATTCAATTTCGATAATATAACAATCCTGAAAAAAGAAATCAAATACCACCAAAGACTTTTGCACGAAATGATACAAATAATCAAAGAACCCAAGGCAATCAATGACAAAATTGATATAAAGAACCTATCACAAATATATTACCAAATCATTTAATTGAAAACAAATAACACGCTAACCTCGCTGATTTCACTGACTAAAAAAAAAATTTTTTGCATTAATTAATTCACCACCAATTTTGGTTCATATTAATACTATTTTCGATTTAAGGATACGTTATATGAACAAAATTATGTCTATGTAACGTTTTGACGCAATGTATCCGTATGTAATTGGCATGGCCATCCCTTAAAACAACACATTTTCAATATTGCGAATGCATCTTCAAACATCCAAGTATGCTACAATACGACGAAATCAAAGGCGCTACATGTAAATGTAAACAAATATGACGCATGTAAATTACGTTTGAATTTTTTTAAACATCCAAGATAATACATTGCCTCAAAACGATATTAAAATCTTATATTACTTCTGATGAAGGTAACAGCATTACCGAAACGTTAAATATAACAACATAAGAAATACAGTGTTTTAAAAACCAATTATACCCACAATTGGCAATACTGCCAAAATCAATCATACTTCAACAAAAATTGGTAGAAAGTTCAACGAACTCAACGCATTGAATAATATATATATATATATATATATATATATATATATATATATATATGTAATGTAATACGCACGACCGAAATAATTATAATTAGTTATTCTACGGAAACACTCCGTTGGGTTTGCGGTCTTAATAAGGGCGATTTATTCTATATCTTTATTAATAGTCTATATTTCGTGGATCATTATCCACATCATCAGGACTTCTACAAAAATTATAAATAGAAGATGTAAAATAATTATGGTATAACTTACTCAAATTGATACAATATAAAATTGGACATCCAATAGAATAAGAACTAACAAAAAGGTTCAATTCAAAAGTGTCACCAAAAATCAAATCTTACAAATTAATAAATAAATCAATTTTTGACAGAAAAGCCTACTAATTACAATATCAAAATAGGAAAATGACTTGAACACGAAAAAACGAAGGTTATTGTGTTGAAAAAAATATGATTTAAAATATGAAACAGCAACAGTCACGAGACATCCATAGAGTTAGAAAAAAAGAAAAAAAGAAAGTACTAAGAAGGATCATCCAATAAATTTGTATATATGACACTTAAACCATCGATATCTTGTCTAGAGTTAATAGTATGTGCATTCTCTTTTATGAAGCACATTTCTAAAAAAATTCTCTTTTGATAATTTCTTTCAATTTCCAAAATCTTAACACCATCCTAATCAATATTATGCTTATCAAATCTGGCATGAGAGGAAAGAGCACAAGCCCTTGGTTTACAATTAATATCACTTTTATGTTGTGTAATCCTCCTTTTTAATTGTTGACATGTTTGACCAATATAAACATTTCTACAATCCTTACAATTAATTTTATATATAACATTAGTTTTTGATAACATATTAGTACGATCTTTTATGTTAGAGAAAAGGTTTCTAACTGTTTTTACACTAAACTTAGCCACTGTTATGTTACTGTACTGTGTAGAAAATGAATTGATTAATTGACTAGTTAAATTGTGAACATAAGGAAGCGACTTAAAAATCTTAATGTCATCCGGACTAACGGTCCTGTTAGTATTCAATTGTACATCAACCGAATTAAAAAGAATTTTATTCAGCACATTAACAGGGTAAGAATTTTCTCTAAAAATATTAAAATTATCTCCCTATTTAGTAATATACCTAAATGTCTGGTTATCGATTGTATAATTGATAATTGGAATACCATTTGTAATTTTACTGAGATACCACGAGAAGAATTTATTAAGATTCTTAATTTCATATTTGAATCTAATTATTTCGTATATGAAGGTGTATACTATTCTCAAAACATGGGTTGTCCGATGGGATCTAGCATTAGTCCAATTTTGGCACAATTAGTCATGGACAAACTATTGAATATTTGTGTACAGGGCTTGTCTTTTGAATTACCTTTTTTAAAGAAATATGTCGATGATATCATCTGTGCAGTACCAGTAGACAAAGTTGAAGAAATCTTTGATGTGTTTAATAATTATAATTCCAATATTAAATTTACTATTGAAAAGGAAGATATTCATAATTCCATAGCCTTTTTAGATACCAAACTTATTAGAATTAATAATATCATTATTCTCGATTGGCATCGTAAACAGATAACATCAAACCGATTTATTCATTTTTCATCATATCACCCTTTAAAAATGAAAATTAATTGCATTTTATGTTTAAAGAATAGAATTAAGAGGATCGCACATCCTTCATTATATCAAAAGAATTTACGTATCCTTTTTAATATTTTTAGAGAAAATTCTTACCCTGTTAATTTGCTGAATAAAATTCTTTTTAATTCGGTTGATGTACAATTGAATACTAACAGGACCGTTAGTCCGGATGACATTAAGATTTTTAAGTCGCTTCCTTATGTTCACAATTTAACTAGTCAATTAATCAATTCATTTTCTACACAGTACAGTAACATAACAGTGGCTAAGTTTAGTGTAAAAACAGTTAGAAACCTTTTCTCTAACATAAAAGATCGTACTAATATGTTATCAAAAACTAATGTTATATATAACATTAATTGTAAGGATTGTAGAAATGTTTATATTGGTCAAACATGTCAACAATTAAAAAGGAGGATTACACAACATAAAAGTGATATTAATTGTAAACCAAGGGCTTGTGCTCTTTCCTCTCATGCCAGATTTGATAAGCATAATATTGATTGGTATGGTGTTAAGATTTTGGAAATTGAAAGAAATTATCAAAAGAGAATTTTTTTAGAAATGTGCTTCATAAAAGAGAATGCACATACTATTAACTCTAGACAAGATATCGATGGTTTAAGTGTCATATATACAAATTTATTGGATGATCCTTCTTAGTACTTTCTTGTTTTCTTTTTTTCTAACTCTATGGATGTCTCGTGACTATTGCTGTTTCATATTTTAAATCATATTTTTTTCAACACAATAACCTTCGTTTTTTCGTGTTCAAGTCATTTTCCTATTTTGATATTGTAATTAGTAGGCTTTTCTGTCAAAAATTGATTTATTTATTAATTTGTAAGATTTGATTTTTGGTGACACTTTTGAATTGAACCTTTTTGTTAGTTCTTATTCTATTGGATGTCCAATTTTATATTGTATCAATTTGAGTAAGTTATACCATAATTATTTTACATCTTCTATTTATAATTTTTGTAGAAGTCCTGATGATGTGGATAATGATCCACGAAATATAGACTATTAATAAAGATATAGAATAAATCGCCCTTATTAAGACCGCAAACCCAACGGAGTGTTTCCGTAAAATAACTATATATATATATATATATATATATATATATATATAAAACACGTATAAAATGTTGTGCTTTGTTGCATAACTAAAAGGAAAAATCAAAAATTGTACCAATCCCCTTTCCAATGCTATATTACGACGCGGCAAATCAAGATGCTCGACTCTGATTGGCAGATATCGTATATGGAAACTGTTTATTTTCATACATTCAAATCAAGTATAGCATTTTCTGTAAAATCTACAGACAATTTCGCTTTAATACATTTACACATACTTTTCAAACAACGCAATTATCTCTTTTACATATTTGTTGCATAAATATATGTGACAAATATTTGTTTCTATACATTTCTGTCTCCGCCGATTTTAACCTAAATTTATCTTTTTTTATATAGAAAAAAATTACCAAATAATTACCAACGCATCTTTATAATATTTTATAAATGTCATACACAATCATTTAAAATATACACCAGTGTGTCGTTCAAGGGAAAAAAATGAGACTGGCAAATTTTAATGGATATTGTAAATAGTTATATTCAAATTTAATATCTATAACATAAATCATGTGAAGGGAAGACGATCGTAAAACATGATAGAATTGGCTCGTAAATCAATTAAGTCACATTTGCAATCAAACCGATTATAAATCAAACAGTCGACTTGGCAACAAATGAGGGCATTTGTATTAAACTTTGTACGCACTATTTGCTTCGCTACAGTAGCAATATAGTAGTAGTTTGGTTCACAACATGCGTCATGCCTCGCTTATTTACAAAGGCACACATCCTCCCACACGTTTTACATAATGACATCGAAATTGATCAGAAAGATACCCACACACACTGGACGCTTCGCTGATTGAAACCAACATTTAACGATCATCCAAGTGCAATGTTTTGATGTATGGGAATACTCTAATTTAGAGACCACAGCTGTCATATAAATGACGCTCGCTTAACTAAATTTCATGGCAATATAGAATTCATTGTAGTAATTCATGTTTGTAAAATTACATAATTTCTGTGAATTACTTTTGTCACCAGTTGTTCTAAACCAATACTGACAACTATTTATCACGGCAATAATAAAACACTTGGTAATTTGTTCCACAAAATTTTTTTCTGACAAATCTTTATTATAATTTCGGCAGTTACGCCATCATCAGAAAATAAGTAAAGAGTTTACAAAACAATTCTTAATTTATATACAATGTGCTTGGTTAACATTCGTTGTTGGTAGTAAGGAGAATCGGCAATTCCTTTAAAACTAGGTCTACGAACGGCGAGTGGATTACATCGAGGTATTCGTTCATTAGTAATTTGCCTGCTTTTTGGGATTTCTTAATCTCATAACCTTCTAAGAAAGTGAGTCTTAAACCTTTCTTTTCTATATGCAATGCCAACAAATTACTAATGGTACATTTGTGATTAAAATCTATCAAGTGTTTGGCCACATTAGAGTTTGAAATTTTAGACATATAATTATGGCAGTGTTCTTTAAATCTGGTTCTGAAGTTCCTTCCTGTCTGACCTATATACATTAGGGAAGCCAATATTTGAATACCTCGAAATTAACATAGGATTGCATGGCGTCCGCCAATTCATTTGAGTTGATGACTCATTAAGTGCTAAGTTGTTTCTAAAAATCTACTGTACACATCTAATATTCAGAAAAGTTGCAATTTACTACATTTACGAATTTAAAAGGTGTTATGCCAAAGATCCTTAATCAGTCAAATTTTTAATGATGAAATTTTTGTGATTTTATTCAATATTCTTGAATTGAATCAGACACATCACCTCAATTATTTATTTCTACTAATTCACCTAACATTGATCTCTAGCAACGAAATGTGTTCGTGAAAAGCATATTATCTTATAGTTGTCGTCTTTATTCCGCGTTGTTGTCTTTATTCCAGTGTTGGGGTGGCCTCTTTCTGCTCAACACCTACACTCTGTCCTATTCCGGGCAAAACGTCTCCCACTACCTTTCGCGTCTTCCTCCCATAGTCTCCACCTTGGGTCTACATATTCCTGCCCTTACTTATAATCGCATGCGCTGTTTGTTTGTTTGATTTTCCTCTTATCCCGCGTGTCGCAAACATGCTCGAACCACCCCACCTCTCTCATATCTCTTTCAACTCTATATCAATACAACACCTCCAATGCCACCACTTCAAATCTTCTTCATCCGGCACATTGCGGTACATTGTCTTTTAGATCGTCAGTAAAGTCATCACGAATCGGCATGGGATCATCATCATCATCATCATCAAATTGCTGGTTTTTAACTAAATTCTCAAGTTCGTCATTTAAAGGAGCTTCAGATGTGACAGACACGTATCGGAAGGAATTTCACGCTCCATCTGAGGTTAAATGAGATACTCAAAGGAGAGAATGTTAGTCTGTCTGAGTCTGTCAATCGAGTTCGCCCAACGTGGGGCGATATATGCTTTGCTTCTTTGGTTTGTGATGACATATGTTGTAGCGTTCAAACTCACTTTCTTCCTCTATATGTACTTTTCTTTCCCTCTCCCCTCATAATCTCTATCCATAACAGATGTCTTCGTCTTTCTATCTAGTATGACTGTCCTAGTTTCCTAGGTATATAATTTTTTAATTGGGATTTCTTTTATAAATGTGCTGCCTAGTCCCAACGTAAGGTGTTATCATCTAGTATTATCTTTTCAAATGTTATCATCGCCTCCTGATTTACCATTTAAGTTCTACTGCCTTTTATCTTAACATTTTTTGTATATTAGATTCCTCTGTTATCATATCTTCTATAAATATCTGCTCACCCTTTGGGTTATTCCATAACTTGCCTTTTCCCTTTCCATCTTGCCAACTACTTCTGCCATCTTCGAGCTTTACTTCAAGATCATTCACAATTTCGTCCTGTCCATACCTGTACTCCCCTACATTTCCTTTATTACTGCATTATTCTTCCCACTGACTCTATTCACCATATGTAACCTTGCGACTAATTCAAAAATTTATTTGTATGATCTTTTCTTTTATCGTTCAACCTCAGTTTTGAATTTAATCCTAATTCATTCATTAGCATTAGTTTATGAACGTTCATTAGTAGGTGATTCATTTCATTCATTATTTATCTTACTAGTTTCGTATTATGCGACTTAATTTCATTTTATATTGCCTATTTTGACTCTTTCTATTCCTCGTCAAGTGCATGCGATTGCTCCACCATTTCTCTCACCGTGTCCTTAGGTATATTATCGGGGACGTAATTATGCCATTAAGTCACCCTTCTTCTAGATCCCTACCTTTTTTACATGCATTTGCGAATTTTGTATATCAGCATAAAATCCCATAAATACAGACAAAAACTTAGTTTGAGTGAAATTCAAGAGTGAGAGTGGTGAGACAACCACAGGATACGGTGATATAAAAATAATCAATATTACTGACAAAATATTGGTTCTCATGCTCATAATTTTTATTCGTTCTTTTTCGGCCACTTACCATTTATAAGTCATAAGAATGACAAGATAATAATTATTCATAATTCCATTTGCCCTTTAATCAATCACCGAAGCCTTACCACAGTCTTCGAAGAAAACAATTGAGGACACCCCAATTAATTAATGGACAGTATCTTACTAATACTTTATGTTACTTTAAAATTAAGATTTGTATATAGCGAGGAAGAGAACGCCCTTTGAAAGCAATATCTCAACCGGAAGTGATGGTGTACTGTCATCAACTATTTCCATGTCTTGAAAACAATTATCGAAAAAAATACGTCGCTGATAATAACAGTAAAATTACAATTGAAGTGAAATTCTTCATTGGCGAAATAATACACACCGATTAATACCAGAATGAGAAAGAACGAAAATTTCATGCAACAGAAACTAAGTATTCTTAGCTAGGGTGGACAGAAAAAAACACGTTGCTACTATTTAACAACGTGTTTTTTTCTTTAATGAATACTTTGGCAAATCGGAATTAAAAGCTTCTGTCGAATTCCGATGAAATAATCATTAGTTATATTATATTGACACGCATGTATGCAGCGTAGTGATTTTAAACGTAAAAGTTTGTTCAGGTGAACGAATAAAATATTCAATTTTGCGTGTCCGAGCTGGCGTGGTTGCGATAAGAATTTAAGGTGTTCATCCAAATTGTTGAACACATACTAGGATTTTTAAATAGCTTCCAATTTTTGGTGCGAAAATTTTATTAAATATTTTGTTACACATTTACACGTTTGTAGAATTAAGGCAAATTAAAATTTTGCATGTATAATTAATAATTAATAATTAATCCACTACCATAAATAAAAATATTCCTTTGGTATAAAAAGCTAAGGAGCAATTTATAGATTATTTAGTCTAACAGAACAACTTTGCAAAATATTCGTAATAAATATACTTCGACGAGGAAATTAAGTAAATTGAATTGTGTAAAACTAATGTACATCGTAGGCACATTACGAACGTATACCGTTGTACGTTTGCGGCAACCACGAAGAATAAGCGTTGTAAATATTCCTGCATGAGCAAGGATGATTATTTTTTTTACATTTAATGCAGACATATTTGTGATTTGTGTTACGATGCTCAAATATTTTAATATTTAATTTTCATATTGCAACTACTCTGCAACATTACATACATATAATAGTAATAATAATGAAAATAAAGAATTTTTAATTATTAATTGTGAATTGAGTCATATTTGAAAGGCAACGCTGCATTAACAATTTAAATAAATCGCACATAATTACAAGTAATTTATAATATACATAAAACATACTAATAACAAAAATGCGGTTGACCTGCCACATAATGGTGTATCGAGGTGACATTATCAGTCACGCCAATCAATTTAAACGTTAAGTTCATGAGTGAATTGCTTAATAAGCTGCAAGAAACATTTGGCGTCATTCTAATTGCAAATTAAATCAGCAAACACCTCGTCAAGTATGCTTTGGCAATTTTTAATTACTAAATCGCGTATTGTCAATAGAATAATAGATTTTTTCAACTTAGTTTTATGGTTTCGTTTAGGACATTTTGTTTTGATTATATTTGTCATCGTCTTTTTCAAAATTGCTTTTCTGAATATTTTTATCTTACACTGTATATAATGTGATAAGTAATTAAGTTTGAATAATTATATTTCAAAAATTTTCCCAGAACTTTTGTTAACATAGATAGATAACTATAATAGACAATTATAGTTATCTATCGTTTATTTGAATTAGAAGTATCCGAGTTCTTCTGCCTTTTACGAAAACGATTTTCGTTGTGTCTAAATTTGTCCATTCATCTACAAAAAACAGATAGTGGCAGAAAAATTAGAGTAATTTTCATCTACTTTCTTGCTTTTGTCAGATCTACGATTTCTCTGGAAACTTTGGGCATAAAGACAACACAGTGTGGGTCGTAACATTAATTTATCATATTTTATCACGTCAAGGATTCAACAGTGGTAGTGGATATCCTCGATCAAGTGCTTGAAGCACGTCGTCTAAAGACAACTAAGACACCTCATGATAACTCTCCCACTACTTAATAACACCGAATCCTATGATATAAGGATGTTGATATACGTTTGGCGTTGTTTGTCTGATTTTTGTCTGATTTTATCATGTATTTTAGGACCCCATTTTCTCTTCAATAATAATTTAGCACAGCCTGCAACTATTCAGCACTTGAACAGAAAACAAAAGTTATTAAACTCCTACATTTCGCTTTTTATTATTTAAACCAAAATTATAACAGCTATCATTATCATGTCATGCCCGCATCAAAATTGACGGATGAGGTTGTTAGTTAATACCCCAATGAATTTGTATGATACTGGTTTCCCTTTAGACATAGAATTATTTAAGAAGACTTCACTTTTATCCTTGCCTAGCGGCATTGCCTTAGATACGTTCGATTAAAGAGCACTTTCACGTTTCACGTTCAATATTTTTTGGATACGTGTAATAGGCAATTCATCTCTTGATTGAGGTGCAAGAGGCAATATTCAAAAAACGTGTTTAATAAATTATGTTTGTCAGCCAAATAATATAATGTTTTTGAAAGAAGATACAATTTAATTACAAATTTTATTAAAAACTATACCTTAAGTACAAGAAAATCTTAAAATGATAATCTACAGGAACTAAAAACGTTCGAACACAAGAACCAGACGAACCCAAACCAAGCGCCGAAGAATTTTCATCGCCCATTCAATCAAGAATGTACGCGGCGAAGAGCGCACGGTCGCGGTCGTCGGGCGCGCAGAGCATTTGAAAGTTATAGAACAATAGTAAAGGTGTCTCCGATAAAAATTGGGTGACTAAGCAAGATACATCGCACGCAAATAAGAAATACGGGATGGGACCGAGCTATTTGTATTCCACCTACGAGCCCGTGTTTCTGATAGACAATGCAGGTGTGTAGCTGTTCCTACACCCCCACAATGCGAGATCACAATTAAAAAACCTAATTTGACTTGCAAATATTAACAATAAACCAGCGATTGGATCGAATATAACGAGCTTTTTTCGCGCGAGACGGACCGAGTCGTCTGCGAGGATTTACTGTTATGAAGCATGAAGCGCACATTGTTATTGAATTTGCGCTGAATGATACGTTTCAGGTTATGTACTATGCTAATTTTATTTATTGTCTGTTGGGCGAATAACTAACGTACCGCGTGTTTCATTATTAACACAACGAAACAAGTATATTGGTAATTACTTAGCTTATTTTTGTGAGTAATTCATTATGCTCTTAACGCCGAAAGCAGCAAATTCGCGACATACATTTTCTACAGCTGTATGCGGGGCAGAAAAATATTTTTTGAGCGATGGTTGGTTGTAGCATATTTAGTATAATACATTCCCATCTTAAAATATATACCTAGTTGACAGTTGATGTGCAAGCTTTGCATAACACTGATATTTTTAGTATTTTTTCTGTAAACTCAAAAGACAATTATTATAAAATCACTACCATGTACTAGATATGTGTACTCATAATTAGTGTTTATTTTTTGTTGTTGTTTGATTTTGGGTATATTTACAGGGATTTTGGAGTTTATTTGCAAATCCGCTAATATACGTCAACTGGCAATAAATACATGAATTTTTAATTTTCACATACAATACAATACATGAATTTTTAATTTTCACTTATTTTATTCATTATTGTTGATTGGTAACATAAGGCGATAATTACGATCTAGAGATATGAAATATAAAATAGAAAACATAAGCACGGTTCCTTGCAAACTAGACAGATACCAGAGAAAAGAGAAGACAGTTGCTCGAGTGAGAGTAATGAAGAGTATGACCTATTAACTTTCAAAATTAAAGCTGTTAGGATTAATTTGGAAGGAAATAAAGAAGAATCAGAAAATGAGACGAGTGAAAAAGAATCGGAAAATGGAACAAATGAAGAAGAAATCGAGAAGATGCAAATATTCATAGACAAAAGTCTTCTATACTCAGGAACAAAAAATATGGATGTGGCCTGAAATGAAAGTATTAGGAATATGCCAGAGGCGAAAGAACTGTAATTTTTTCGATTATGTGATTTTAGATTATATTGTCGAAGAAAATAATTTATATTCTATACAACAAAATCAAAAAAGATACTCAACTTGAATATTTTTTCAAACTGTAATATTAAATGTCTATCCAAGAATGATCCTCAAAGAGATAAACTCTATAAAATCAGATCATTAGTCAATCACCTGCAATCAAAATTGTTGAAAATTCCTCAACAACAGATGCTTAGTATCGACCAACAAATGGTACCATTCAAGCTTGAAATAGTATGTACCTAATAAGGGATATAAATGCGACTATAAAATATTTGCCATTTGCGATACTAATGGATTTCACAATTTCGAAATATGTACAGGAAAAATAAACAATGTAGATGTTATACAGACTTAGGTGCAAGCGCGAATATTGTTCAAAAAGCTAATTCAAAATCTAAGAAAAGATATAATTCACCTAATATTTTTCTGCCCAAAAACTACTGGAAACTGGAAAAATTTCCACGTAGCAACCACATTTTCTAGTGCTTATATGGTAATGTGCAAAAATATGACAAGAACTTAAAAACTTACATTGAAGTAAAATATCCATGTGGTGAAAACCTAATAAATTTCTGGGAGGTGTCTAGATGCTCTAATACCATACTGCCGAATCCGTATTAGAACAAAAAACCTTTTCATTTTCCATTTATTGATCTCTATTTGACAGTTTTGTTAGGGAAAATGCAGATATTCAGTTTTCAATCTACTATTATTTATTGGTAATTTTACACGACGTTAATTTTTGAACGGTGTTAAATAAAGCAGTATTAATTATTTATTTTGTACCTTAACTCCCAGAGAAAAGAAATGAGAAGAAAAGTTGAATCAAATATTAGCGTTGATGAAGAAAAGCCACAGATCAATCAACAATCCCGGTTCATTGAAGATATTTGGAAACAGATACAAAATATGCATAGGGTATAGTTAATGAACTCGCTCGCTGTTCTCCCCAAATTTAATTATTATTGAAGAAATCTTGAAATTAAAAATTGAGGAGAAAAATAATGTAATGATGAACGGATTAAAACTTGATACCAATGAGCGGGCAGCGCTAGCAGAAAGGCTAACACAACAACTACAAATAGATTACTTAACAGTAACAAAGATCTGACAGAAAAGTTGTGTAGGATTACAAACTGAAGTTGATAAGGAAGAAATCATGGCAAATAAAGCCAAATTAAAGGACTTGAAAGGAGATAAAGTTTATAATAACGAGGATATGACAAAGAACGAAAGAGGCAAGCAAATAAGAATCTTCGCAAAACAAGAAAGGCAAAAAGGTAAAGAAGTAAAAATAGGCTGCAATAGAGTAACAGTAAACGGCGAGGAGTGGAAATGGGACAAGGAAATAAATAGAATAAAGAAACCGGAAATAAAAACTAAAAAACTAATGACTGGAAATGGACCTAAGTAATGGAAAAAAGAGAAACGATTTGGAAGATATGAAAGAGTGAAAACGAATAAATACACACAGCAACATAGATCAGCACAAATCATTAAAAATTATTCAATTAACCTTATAGCTATACACGAGACAAAACAATTGGGTCAATATTTTTCAACAGTGGAACTAACGATAGAATGTCAGGAACTGGATTCATGACAACAAAGAGAAAGGAAGACATTATAGAATTTACTACAATATCAAATAGAATGCACAAAATAAGGATAAAGAAGAAGTATATGAAAATAATCATCACCAATATTCATTGCCCTACAGGAAAAAACCAGAAGAAGAAGAAAAATAAAAGTTTTACGAGAACATTTAAAGAGCGTACAATGACATTCCAAGACATGATGTCAAAGTATTAATGGGGTACTTTAATTCCAAAAGTAGGGAAGGACGAAGTATATAAGCCAATCATAGGAAGTCATTGCAAACACGGCAGCAGTAATGAAAACGGGAAAAACCTAATTTTATAATAATGACAACATACTTTGAACATGCAGACATACACAAATGGACATGGATATCATCGGAGGGTAGATCAATAAACCATGACATGCAATATGTACTAGACGCAAGGAGACCGGGCATACAAGGACACGATCCATATACTTATTGGAGCAAAAATAAAATAGAGAAGGAATGGAGTAAGTTTTAAAAAAATGTGGAAGAAAATGAAATGAATTTGAAAGGATAATAGGCGAATATGCTAAATTATTAAGCGAAGAAACTAGAGGAAGTAAAAAGTCATGATTTGACGAGGAATGAAGGACATGATACAAAAAAAACCGCTAATGAAACTACTACAAAAAATACCAGAGAAAATATAAAAGAACACGACAAAATAGAAAAAACGCCAAGAAATTGTGCAGGAAAAAGAAACAGGCACAAAATATGCATAGGATATATAGATGAACTTTCTTATTTATTCCCATTGATATTTCCCAGTCTTCTTTAGATTAACATTTCGATCGGTGCCGAGCCAGTCAGATTATTGTTGATTAAGAATTTTGAGTGTTTATGATTCTGATATCAATTGAGTAACCCGATTTATTTACTTTCCATATCTGATACGTTTCCGTAAATAATTACAAATTTACATAAATGTTGCTGTGCATATATATACACATACAACAAACCATATTTAGCAGCTATTCAAGCTGCATTTTTCATCGATTTACGGTTGCGCTGATTATCGAGAAAATCACTTCGTATCAATTTGCCCCTTTTATCAACTTACCCCTACTCTCCCCTACTGTTTATCTGCGAGTGTTTGCGGTTTACGTTAACAGCAAAACTTGAAACAAATGAACGAAATTACCAACGCAGAAACTAAGTACGGTATAGCTGTGCATTAACCGCGTTTATGAAGCTATTACAATCAATTACACACCGTTTATGAAAATTCCGCTCTCGTTTATGCCGTGTTAAGTCGTTTAACTAATGCAAATTAATACTTTCGTTGAATATGAATGGCCGTAAATTTTAATGGCCGGTCGTCTCGTTTTGAATCGCCGGTACGTAGGTACGGCGAAAAAGTGTGCGATTCGTTTCTGAAGTTGATGGATTAAATTAGTAAACTTCCCACCACGGTTCGCTGAACAATTGTATGTAATTCCGCATAATTTCCCCGTACTAACTAGAAACACCTTGTCACGTTCGTATTTTTCATAACTGGTTTCGCTAAAAATGAAAATTTATCGGCGTAAAAACGGCGAAGAGAGAATTTGTGCCCGCGAATAAAACACACATTTAATGGGTCTTTTGCATGTCACATTTAAATTGTTTCTAACGGAACGAGTTCATAATATTTGCACATTTTGTTTCGTTTTATAAGCGGTCGTTGCTTTTTTTAATGTGTGCGCATGAGATATTCGACCACGGCTGTGCTACAGTGGAGAGGGCGTGGGTCGATAGATCTTTACGGACACCACACACAGCGGTAAGACATGAGTCCCGAGGGATATACTTAGACTCGGTGTATGACGATTATAAAATAAAAATAAAAATAACGAAAACGGACACCAGCCATATATTCACTGGAAGATTACTGGAAGGGTGAGCCTCATAAATTTCAGATATACTGATTATAAACAAAAGGGACTAATAGCATTATTGGTGAGCAATTGTCGAATATTATGAAAGTTCTTCAACTTATTTTTCACACCTTCGATCTCACGTTGAGGACAATATAAAGGCAGTTTTTTAAGAGTAGTAGAACTTCTTTTAAAATGATAAGAACAGGAATTGAGTTTGAATCAAAAATCTTTATTTATTATGAATGGTTCATGACGTTATGTTTTGAACATAATTTCAGACATATGACCTCCTCGGCTATTTCTGACGTACCGCATCCTGTCAGTCCAATTTTTTGGACTCTACCTCACCAATAACGCGTTGAGCATTGGTTTAAACAGCCCCACAAAAAGTAATCGAGTAGAGATCGTATGATCTCGGTGGCCAATTCGCTGGTTCATTTCGCGATATAATGTTATCGTTAAGTCGAGTCCTCTGTAAGTTAATGGTTTCATGGGCAGTATGGCTCGTAGCGCCATACTGCCGGAATCGCATATCATCCGGATCAACTTCATCCATAGTTTCGAAGAAATAATAACCGATCATTGTCCGGTAACGTTGGCCATTGACTGTAACCTGAGTTCCGGCCTTTTGAAAAAATAAGGACCAATTATCACACGAGTTTTTTGTTGATTTCCCTCACTCCATGAACGGCAATTTTGCATGTTCACTAACTCATTTAGCCAAAAATGTACCTCATCATCCGCCACACTTTCAGTCACAACAGCTACAGTCTCTTCCATACGCACGTTACGTTGACAAACGTGTCAACAACGGTTGGCTTTGTGTCATGTAAATTGTATGTGATGAAATTTATTCACAACACGACGATAGCGAGCTCAGTTGGTCGATTATGTAGACCATAAAAATCTTCTATATGTTTCGCGAATTGAAGGCCGTTTTTTTAAATAAGTTTGAGTGATTCAGAATCATTCTGATATTGTACATCTAAAAGGGAAGAAGAAAAGAAAAAAATGAACGTACATGCCACCAAAAAAAAATTACGTAATCCCAAAATTGGCGATAAGAAGGTTTAAAACGTATCAATTTTCCTTCCGCATTTTAATTTAACACACGAGTCGCGAATTTATAAAAAAAATCAAAACTATTGACTAATAATAGAAGTTCCCACTTAATTAATTTCTGACATCACAGCGAAATGACTTAATTTGGGTTCAACGCCAATTTTTATTATTTTGAAACCATTTATGTCTCCATTGGAGCTGATTGCTCCGGTTTTAAACTTTTCTTTTTTTGACAGAACCAACGACGAGCTCGCGCGCCATCGTTCTTAAATCGTCCGAAGTTAATCGTTGACTTCCTTTTGTTAACTATACTCTGGACGAACACCGATGCTAGCTCGCGTCGTGGACCGACTTTTTGACTTGTCGTTGGTGACTGTTTCGATATTAAGTGTTCGTCAACATCATATTTTTAATCATTGTGCTGCAGCGGGAGAAATTTTACTTCCCATTCAAATGTTTGCTTGTCTTTTCGATTCCTTCCATTGGCGATGCTAAACTCGATTCCAATTGCCAAATCAATTGTCCTGTTATTTGGCAGTTTTTCAGTTTAAATAAATATAGCATTACTGCTTGCTAATAATCTTGTTTATGATCAATTTGTTATCAGATTTTATGCATGGATGTTATTGCGTTATTACGAAAATATCGTTAGGCTACTTTTTAATTTGCTTTCGTTCGACAAATATAATTTATGTAACAGGGCCGGAATTAATAAAATTTTATTTTTCGTCTTTTAATTTCTTTGAATCTATAACCGATTTAGCGGCGGTCCACAACTCGTGTGTTGAGTGGTTAGTTGAAAATAAAATGCACATGTGGTGAGTTGCTGACAATTCCATTATTATACATACATTTATTAATTTACGTAAATCGCACAAATAAACAAAGTAGCTACAAAAAACACATTAGACACCATCAGTCCGTCACGCAAATGCAGATGTCTTCTGACTGAAAACAAATTCTGGTTTAAACTTGAACCAGGTACCGACTTAAAGATGGCTGGAGCGAATTGTTGATAAATTAATATCAGCGAATGTGTTTTGAAGCGTTTCGACGAAAATCGTACCGTTATTGCCGTACTCATTTTTTGTAATTTTTACTACCAGTGTTATAACCCTATCCAACCCACTTCATGCAAAACATTGAACGATAATCTAAATCTTGTACGGCCTTATGAAAGTTACTTCGTGTAATTTATGCAAAGGCCCAAGCCTAATTATTTGTTTATAGGGATCTCAAGTGAAACACTTGGTATTTATAACAGAGCAACGATATTTTGCGAAATGGTTTAAGTATTTGACCTGGGTTAAATCACAATAACTAGGACACGTCATCACGTTAGTTCATAAATAAATTATTGCACTCGTCTTTTAGAAAACTTGGGCTAAAACCTGCCTTGCGTTTTTTAATAAATCACTGTACATAGTCCACGTTTTCTCTGTCTACACAATTCAAGTACAGGTGACACAAATATATTCAAGGCGTTGCACAACTTTCAATCAACACTTGCAAATAGTGAATGTTGGCTGTTGTCTATTTAAAGCATTTATTCTGGGTTTTGCCGTGGTATTGGACCATTTCCTGACGTTTCTTCAGAAGTCCTCGAAAGACAGATGTTGCCTCCTACCCTGGCGGAATACCTCCTAATTTCGCATCGCGGATCCTTGCCGTTGTAGTCGATTGTACCCCAGTCGTTGTAATTTGTTGCACCACGACTGTTACGGTAGAATTATTCTCATGTTGCTTCTCTTTTTTTACTGCTAGTCTCCATGTTCATTGATCAGTCGATATGCATCTTCTTGGTTGAAGTTATTGGTTTTCTTAATTATTTCCAATGATCCTTATTATCCTAAGTAATATTGGTCAATATCTTAACCTTGTCGTAATCAATATTGTGGATTCCTTCCTGGTTTAGACTTTCTGTATATCCCCGTCATGCATATCTTTGATGTTCCTTTATTCTGCATTGTGTACTGCGCCCGATTTGTCCAATATGTGATTTCCCGCAATTGCACTCCAATTCGGTATCTGGGCCTTATTCCATTTACTGTATTGTACCTTTATATTTTTCTTCCACAGAACTATCTTGAGTCAATCTTGAGTCAATTCGTAACTCCATCCGTGTGGGGTAAGTGAGCATAACCCAATGATTACTGTTGCAATTCATTCATATTCTTCGTCAAGCCTGCTCTTCTGATATTCTTGGTGGTACATTCTGGAGAGTTTTCTTGACATAATGGATTTTGCTCTGGTCTATTCTTTTACACATTTCTTCCGATCGATTATTCCACTTTACTAAAACATCCAAAAAGGCTAGCATCCGTCTTCTTCAACTTCCATTGTTAATTTAATCCTAGTGAGGTGTCCGTTCAGATGGGCTAGAAAATCTTGCAGACATTCCACGAGGCCAAAGTAAACATGTCGTCACGTGGCTGAAGCTAGCGTGTCAGGTTCCTATCACTGGTTCCCATGTATTCATAAATAGACCTCTTCATTCCATTGAAAATAGGTTGTAGCCATACCCAATATTATAAGATCGACCAAATCTTGCGATAATCCTTATAGCACTAATTGTTCTTGCTGATATGCAAGGCTTCTTCGACTATAGCGTTAGTATCAAATTAAGAAATTCGAAACTGGACTCCAAGAAGAAAGAATTAATCTACCACATCAACCAATGTCAGAGAAACAAGCCTATTGCCGAAAGGACTTTACTTCGCCATTTCTTGTCGCTCCTTGTCGATTGACAGCACAGGAAAGCCACTCAAGGGTCTATCGTACTGAAGCAAGAACAAAGGTAGCTGCTACCCTCAGAACTGATTTACGAGCTGGCAAAATACATAGCCCAACAGCTACAACAACATGTAGGATCAATAAGAAGCTTCGTGGAGGATTCCAAACACTTTGTGGAACTTTTACAGCAGCATACGATAATAAGGAAGACATTTTAGTAAGTTTTAAAGTTGAATTTTTTACTAACGTTACAGTAGAAGGAGCCTAACATATCATCAATAAAAATTGGCGCCAGGTAGATTACCACTGGACTACTTATTTCCTATTGAATGTGTGGGGAATTTTTGACAACAAAGTTAACGTAGAAATTATTCGAAATATCAAAGAAAATTCAAAGGTTGTATTTATCGTCAAATCTCCATATCTATCTCAGATATACATAAGGAAGACACATCGACTACACGCAACATCCACAACAAAAACAATCCAATTGGAACACTTGTACGAGAACCGGAAAAAAGAGTGACCAGAATTAACCAGGAGAAGACAACAGCATTAACGAAACGTCAAGAGATAATCGAAGACCACAAGAAACCCCGGATGAAATTCGTTCGTAACTTTGATATATAAAATGACACTTTAAAACTGACGTAAGTGTCAACACGTTCAACTTTTCATCACTATGAAAAGTTACACTTTACGTAACTGGTGAGGAAAAGTTCGTTATATCATCAATTAAGGGAAATAAATAACTCTAAAAAAGAAACCATGTTAATTCAAGTTTATAGGAAATACACTACAGTTAGTGTAGTTCGTCTCCTGAAGCAGTGACCATTGAATAATTGCAGTCAATCATTTCAGCAATTTTTCTTTTTCTGGTAACAAACTACTGATGTTAATTCCCAGTGGTTACGCATAACACTTTCCAATTTTATAAACAAATCTCTGTTTGACAATTAATGGACGTAAATGAATATATGATATAAATTCATTTCTTGTATATCCCTCACATTAAATACAAATTCTCGAATTATATTTATTTTGGAAAATTATGGCAAGGTGCATGAAATTATGTGAATGAATAGAAACACTGAACTATATAGAGATAGTAAGGGGATTCAAGAAGTAGAAAGAGATATTGGAAACGAAGAAAAGTTGGACACATCAATAAAGATGAATAGGTCAAGAGAAGACAACATAAGTCTGCTGAGTGAAATGCAGGAAAATACGGAGCAGAGTACAGATGGATCTCAATTCGATTGCGTGGTAGGTACAAATGAAAACCAAGAACAAACGATAATGTGAAAGATAGAGAAATAAAAGGACGTAATTGGAGTAGATGAGTATGAGTGAGTATGGTCCATTGATGTGACACAACGCTATTGAGGATAATAATGAGGGAAAGAGGAATTTATGAGAAAATTTCATTAACTATATAAACGAGAAATTCTTAGATAATTGCAAAGGTTAACTTAGAGACTGGCATAAGGATTGGGAAGATATAGTAGTTAGGTTTCTGGATGGATTTTACGCCATAATGAGGCGTGTTTTAATGGCAAATAAATAATGCATAAAATAAATGGTGGGGGGGATAAATTAATAAATTAGAGGGTTATCTTAGTTGTGGATAAAAAATGAATCAATTGGGGTTATCGCAGACGGTAAATTCACAAAAACCAGAGGAGTGAGACAGCAATGTCCGTTAGGTCCACTACTTTTTAACACAAAATATGATGATTACCTTAAATAAACAGGGCATCCTTAGGAAAATATTAGTAAGAGCATTTAGGAGGAACGTGTTGACTTATAGGGAAGAAGTGTGAACTCAAAAAACGCGGAAATTATATACAATGCAGAAGTCTATGTTACTGCAAGCGTCAGAAAAGGAAGGCTATGAATGGAATAAAAATAGTATATCCAAATTGGTAGAAAATAAAAGAAGGGGGTGGAAAGGGAGACAACGTACAACGGCAAATTTTGAAGTGATCGAAGGAGGGGTAGATGAGGTACAGTGAAATAGTGGCAGCAAAATATGACGAAAATACGAAAATCTATTAAATATATTATATAATTAAAAAAATTATCGTCGGCCTCTGTTAAGGATCTTGGAAATATTCTGTTTTGACAAAATGTTTGATGCCTTACTTTTCTCAGCATTGAATACTGCGTCTATAAAGTGGAAACTTTTAAATCATTCTGTCCTTCAAAATAGTTTTTCATTAATAAGATTCGCTTTCTTTTCTTCAAACCACTTTTCAAACAATTCATATTCTAAATCATATTTCGAAATTTTTCAGGAACTAATGATAAAACACCATTTTTCTACCTCTTCTATATCGCTTGATCAGACATTTTTTGTATAAAATACAAAAAATATGCTATAAAGTTAAGATTTCAAACACATATTATTTTATATATGTTCATGTTATAACATGACTATAACGTTCGTCAATTTTGACATTAAAATTTTAATATATACGATATGTATCCATAGTTATATTTGATGCTACTATTACACAATTGATGCATCAAAGATAACTATGGATACATATCGTAAATCTACTTAATTTTTAAGATTTTTAATAGAATTAAAAGAGAATTTTGTGTGAAATACGCCAGAAGGGACAATTTTGTATAAATCGTGGTATTTTGCGGGACGAGCAAAGCGGGATCACATCCACCCGTTACACAAAATAAAGTCTTTCGTAAGTGATTGCATAAATAGCTATTAAACTTGTACTTTACTTTTAAAACAATCAATAAATGCCCTAGTCGCCTCTTAATCATCCATCCAGTTAGCAAACAAACCGTCAGATTTGCACGGTGTCTTAATTCATACCTGAAAAAACCTGAAATTTTTATTCTAAAATAAAATCATATATGAATAACATTGTTTTCGTAATTAACCATTATAAGTCTGAGATTATGTAGGAAATGAAGCTTTCCCACACCGAATATGCTAATGAATCCTTTAGAAGTCCTGTATATATTAAGATATAGCCACAGGAATTAATTAATTGGTAATCGGGCAGTACCAAGTTCGGCTCTGGACACAAAATATTTGTAATTAAATTAAATTACGCACCGAGAAAATACCCCGCATGAAGAACTGGAACGATTAATTTATGTACGTAAATGTCAACATGAAAGCAAAATAACACCCCGCATGTTTATTTCAACCGCTACGAATTCAATTCGTCAAAGCAGCGACAGCCGCACGATTCGTTGTTTAAGGGAGGATCCTGCTTTAGAAGGTTCAAAAAAACGAATTTTATTGCTCAAATCTATGCCTAATACATCTAAGAATATGTATAAAAAGTTAAAGCGGCTAATTCGTAATATTTTTAAAGATACAGCACTAAACACGAGCAAAAAATATACGAACGCACGAACGCTCGGACAAACGAAACAAGCGCCCCTTCCCGCGGTCACATAACAACGAACTATGTACTGAAAAAAGTTCAATCGGTCGTTCGAAACAATAATATTTTGAATTCATAAGAGCTATAGTAGGATTATAAAGTGATATTCCGTAAGTAATCGAAAATTAACATTTTTGCTGATCGTAAACTTTAGAGCGCGTTTTCTCGAGATTTCGTTTTTACGATTTTTCTAAACTGGAGGGCGAGATTGCGAGAAAACTAGACAAGCAATCAAAACGAAACAAAACTTTTGTTAGCTTCAGTAGCATTCTATTCGATTTGAACTAAAAAGATTAATGAAAAAAAAATTCTAAACAACTTGTTTAGCAAGTGGAAATGATTTTCTCTTCCTGCAAAGAGCACATTTATTTTCAAACCTGAGAAAAATCTTGAATTTCAAAATTTTGGGTTTTTTTTAGTTCACATAGAAGAAAATATATGAGAATTACCATTTTCTTTGGTTTTTTTTTGTTTCAGACAAAAATTACGAGCTACATCTTTCCCACCGATTGTAGACTGCAATTGAAAGATGTTGCACAAATGTGCATAAAAATCGGTTCCGTTTAAATATTTTTCTCTCGAAATATTTTTTTTAATGCTCAAATATGCAATAAAATTCTCTAAAAAGTTTACTAGACTTGCTCATTTTTTTTCTGTCCTAAAAAAATTCCCCCAAAAACGCTATTTTAAGGCCTCCTAAAGCAGGATCCCCCCTTAAGTGAAGTGAAATAACATAAACTATAATAGTAAGTAAAAATCGTATTCTGCAAAAATAAACCAAGTGTATCACAAATAAGGGTAAACACGTTTTGGTTGAGTTGGGTTTGGTTGGGTTGGGTGGTTATTGTCATAAAAGTAAGTCAAACTAAATGAATAGTTATTTCTATAACAAGTGTACAAAATATATATATATATATATATATATATATATATGAATATATATGTATCACAAATAAGGGTAAACACGTTTTGGTTGAGTTGGGTTTGGTTGGGTTGGGTGGTTATTGTCATAAAAGTAAGTCAAACTAAATGAATAGTTATTTCTATAACAAGTGTACAAAATATATATATATATATATATATATATATATATATATATATATATTTTGTACACTTGTTATAGAAATAACTATTCATTTAGTTTGACTTACTTTTATGACAATAACCACCCAACCCAACCAAACCCAACTCAACCAAAACGTGTTTACCCTTATTTGTGATACACTTGGTTTATTTTTGCAGAATACGATTTTTACTTACTATTATAGTTTATGTTATTTCACTTCACTTAAGGGGGGATCCTGCTTTAGGAGGCCTTAAAATAGCGTTTTTGGGGGAATTTTTTTAGGACAGAAAAAAAATGAGCAAGTCTAGTAAACTTTTAAGAGAATTTTATTGCATATTTGAGCATTAAAAAAAATATTTCGAGAGAAAAATATTTAAACGGAACCGATTTTTATGCACATTTGTGCAACATCTTTCAATTGCAGTCTACAATCGGTGGGAAAGATGTAGCTCGTAATTTTTGTCTGAAACAAAAAAAAAACCAAAGAAAATGGTAATTCTCATATATTTTCTTCTATGTGAACTAAAAAAAACCCAAAATTTTGAAATTCAAGATTTTTCTCAGGTTTGAAAATAAATGTGCTCTTTGCAGGAAGAGAAAATCATTTCCACTTGCTAAACAAGTTGTTTAGAATTTTTTTTTCATTAATCTTTTTAGTTCAAATCGAATAGAATGCTACTGAAGCTAACAAAAGTTTTGTTTCGTTTTGATTGCTTGTCTAGTTTTCTCGCAATCTCGCCCTCCAGTTTAGAAAAATCGTAAAAACGAAATCTCGAGAAAACGCGCTCTCAGCAAAAATGTTAATTTTCGATTACTTACGGAATATCACTTTATAATCCTACTATAGCTCTTATGAATTCAAAATATTATTGTTTCGAACGACCGATTGAACTTTTTTCAGTACATAGTTCGTTGTTATGTGACCGCGGGAAGGGGCGCTTGTTTCGTTTGTCCGAGCGTTCGTGCGTTCGTATATTTTTTGCTCGTGTTTAGTGCTGTATCTTTAAAAATATTACGAATTAGCCGCTTTAACTTTTTATACATATTCTTAGATGTATTAGGCATAGATTTGAGCAATAAAATTCGTTTTTTTGAACCTTCTAAAGCAGGATCCTCCCTTAAACAACGAATCGTGCGGCTGTCGCTGCTTTGACGAATTGAATTCGTAGCGGTTGAAATAAACATGCGGGGTGTTATTTTGCTTTCATGTTGACATTTACGTACATAAATTAATCGTTCCAGTTCTTCATGCGGGGTATTTTCTCGGTGCGTATCACAAATAAGGGTAAACACGTTTTGGTTGAGTTGGGTTTGGTTGGGTTGGGTGGTTA
Source organism: Geotrupes spiniger (assembly GCA_959613385.1). Lineage (NCBI taxonomy): Eukaryota > Metazoa > Arthropoda > Insecta > Coleoptera > Geotrupidae > Geotrupes > Geotrupes spiniger. The sequence continues at coordinate 30,237,381 of OY390737.1, read as the reverse complement.
TTGTCATAAAAGTAAGTCAAACTAAATGAATAGTTATTTCTATAACAAGTGTACAAAATATATATATATATATATATATATATATATATATATATATATATATATATATATATATATATTAAAAATGTATCTTGTCAAATCTGACAGCAAAATGTAAAATTTACACGAAAGATGGTCTAATCTTACACCTCAATGGTGTAGTGAACATTAATTAGACAGGTCCATGAAGACTAACTGGTGGATCGCTAGACAATATTGTTTCTGGGTTATTACCCTTCGTCAGTAGCGATTACCAAGAACCTTAGTTGTTGAAATACCTTTACATGTAGTGGCTATCAAAACTTCTTGGCGCGAGCCAATCACTCCTAACGAACCACTGACAGCAGAACACTGACGAGACGATACCTTGTCTAACACCTTGCGGAGACTAAACAAGAGACGACTGTCAAACGTCCAGTGTCAACATATAAAAGGATTGCTGCAATTAAGTTCAAAAACAATTCAAATTGAAAATGTATCTTGTCAAATCTGATAGCAAAATGTAAAATTTACACGAAAGATGGTCTAATCTTACACCTCAATGGTGTAGTGAACATTAATTAGACAGGTCCATGAAGACTAACTGGTGGATCGCTAGACAATATTGTTTCTGGGTTATTACCCTTCGTCAGTAGCGATTACCAAGAACCTTAGTTGTTGAAATACCTTTACATGTAGTGGCTATCAAAACTTCTTGGCGCGAGCCAATCACTCCTAACGAACCACTGACAGCAGAACACTGACGAGACGATACCTTGTCTAACACCTTGCGGAGACTAAACAAGAGACGATCCACCAGTTAGTCTTCATGGACCTGTCTAATTAATGTTCACTACACCATTGAGGTGTAAGATTAGACCATCTTTCGTGTAAATTATATATATATATATATATATATATATATATATATATATATATATGCGTGATTATATGATTTTTTTAACAGTAGAAAAAAAATATTTTCTCTGCAACTGCCAAAATATTTTGACACGATTATCTTCAAATCGCGAACTGTGCATATTTTTATCGCAACTACGATTTGCTTTGTTACCTTAACAACCGTGAAAATTGTGTTTATCAAAAAACGTTGATTCACTGTTTTTAAAACGCTTTTTCACGGCAATTATTCTGGACAATAAAATCTTAATAACTGCGCACTTAATATCATAATACAGTTGTAGAAAAAAGGTTGTTTGTCACGTGCACGATTTAATGCGTTCAAACATTTTTTGACGAGGCCGCGCTTGATACAATTTACTCTAAATTTTGCATTCTATTCGACTGTGCTTTTTCTTCTTCTGTATTTCCATTATTGAATCATATTATTACATAGAATTTCTAATAAAACGATTCCACGTAATTAACTCTAAAATGAGGCACAGCTTACTTTCTAAGCCGTGGTGTATCTCAAAGGACTTTCTCCGTCTTACTGATTCATTAACAATTAAATTCATCAAATTTAAGAATCATAAATTATAATAATCATTATAATAAAAATAAAAAACCGATGGTGTTCATAATAGTTGAAAGAAGATTCCTCTAATTTCCGGAGGTCAGAAGTCATATGGTAAGAAACCTTAAATGAAAGCAGAGTTTGAAAATACCACAGGAGTTGTACTCAATTTTACCCGAACGACGTCTTGGATTGTTGCGACACGTTGCGCGTTATAACTCAGTCGTACATTTAAATGGCCAACAAAAGGACGTTTCCCCTTTCTGTGTTTCTCGTGTAAATTAATGACGTAACATAAATCGCACGTACGCTTATCTGGACGAGGTACAGTACTCTGCAGTAGTAGCTGGTAGTATGAGAGGCCATGGACAGCTATTGTCATGTGGGAGTAGCAGGATATCGCCGTGTCGATCTCACACGTGGGCCGTGGGGTAGGTCGCGGCCGCACGCCCTATGCTAATGGCCCACACATCTAAACGTCCATTACTCACTTGCGACTCTCACACGTCGATTTTCTTTCGTCGGAGAGCAGCGTCTCTCGGTCGTTACGGACGATCGTCCCGACTCTACGTGCCGATAGGAGGTGAAGGTCCTTGCGCTGAAGACCGCTCCATTAAAAAACGTTATTATTATATTTTTTAAATGCGTTGGTGTCCTTTGTACTTTCGTAAGTTCAGTTCTTAGTTTTTTCACTCGCTTTAATTTAAGTAAATATTTTTTATTTTCTCGTTTTGCCCTTTAGTTTTGTATCTGTGGTTTATTTTCAATAAAGCAAGAAATGTCCAATTGATAGGAACTTGTATCAGCTGTCGGAAGGATTTACAAAGCGTTGTTTATTCAGTTGTTTGAAGTTGCTGACAGTTATCATGCGATGGTAGTAGCAGCTATAAGTACCTACCAGAAGAAATAGGGACCTGCCATGATCTAACAAGACAAAAGTAACGGCTGTCGGGAGGAGCTACCAGCTGACACAAATTGTCAGTTAAGAATGTTACTTAAATACTTTTTCATTTATTATAATACTCATCAAGTTCATTTAATAAGCACCTTTTTTATTTTATTTGTTTTTTCCTCCCGTTCATTTTAACGAACCGTTCACTAAGTTTTCAAATTGAACGAAGATAAGATTAATCAACATAAGACTTCCTAAAAACATGTAACTTTCTTATAAAAACTTATTTATGTACAATACGTACGATAGTATTTTTTGCTTTTGAATAATAGGTACAAATTATGACAAAAATAGCAAACCAAGATTAAATAAAATAAAAAGAGTTCAAATTGACTACCAATAATTAATTGACAAAAAAGGCAAGCTTGTTGTAAAATTTTGCACAGATTTTTAATTCTTCGACATTATCAGGTTAAATTTTGTAAATCCCCATAAAAAATTAGTGGGTCAAAATTCTGATATCTTTATTTAATAACTAGTAATGTAACAATTGTAACAAACTCTGACCTCGTTATTTCGGTTGGCGGTTCGTCCGATTGCTATCCTGTATAGGCGATCCACCTTTATTAGGACGCTCATAGTTTTGATGGCGTCCCACGTAGAGGACGTAATCGATCTCCACTACTTTTCGTTAACTTTTCTTCTTGATTTTCAATTTTTTCTCTTGATTTATATGTTCTTACTATATTCTTACATTTTCAACACTTGATAAGCTAACTTCGTAATTTGATTGATTTTTGATGTTTTTCGGTTTCGTGAGTAGTTTCAGCTCGCTGGTTAT